>OX424572.1:37840133-38490047 GCA_949152435.1 Gastracanthus pulcherrimus
GGTTATTTTAGTAAAATATAGTACCTCTATGATCATAGCTCCGCAAGCTTTGATGCTACACAAAATTATCTAAACGTAAATAAAAGTAGACGAAAATAGCTTTAATGTCAGTTTTATTTCGTACAATAATATTATCAGGAACAAAGTTACGAATCTTTCAAAGATAGTGATGAAAATTACGTAAAAATTACCGTATGTAATATAGTTTCAATTCTCGAATTTATATGTTTTTTTAAACTTTTTTAGAAAGTATGCAACTTTGGCCGAAATTAATATTTTTGTACGAAACAAAGATGATATTGCAGCACTTGTCGTCTACTTTATTTACCTATGGGTAGATTTTTCTAGCGTAAAATTTTTGCAGTTCTTTAATAAGAAGTAGAGGTAATATTTTTTACTAACATAATGCATAGTGAGGTCAATTGTACGTATGTCACGTACACACGCATACATACACGCGTACATATATGCATCCATACATACATGCATACATACACGAAACGTAATTATTCTGAAAGTACAATTCCACTCCCGTCATGTATACTGGTTTTATGTAAAGAAATTCTTAACTACACGGTATAACAAGTGAAAATCGGTACAATTTGCAACATTTTTGGCCTTAAGGAGGTTCCATTGGCATGTATATGTCACAAAAATCAAACATTTTTTACTGCAATTTAAGTTTGAATCGGAATAAAATATTTTATTTTATAGAAATTCGGTTATTAGGAAAGTGAATATTGACAACTAAAGAAAGATTTGATAAAAGAGTGAAAACTTTTTTGTTAAGTTTCTTAAGTAAAAAGTTCCTACTGACAATTTCACAAAAGTTCAAAGCAATAATTTAGTATTATTTTTTAGTTTTAATATAAGATATAATAATATATTGCATTAAACCTTTTGGTAACCATGTCCTTTTTAAGAACATTAATATTTTTACATGCGAAACCTATTTTAAATTTATTTTTTTTGATTTTAACTATGATATTTGTCTAACATAACGTAAAAATAAGCTATTTTAAAATTTTGATTCGGTTAAAAAAAATTTAGTACTAAGAGTTATAGCTTTAAAATGGAAGAATATTTGGAATTTGTTAAGTCTATGGTTGAAAAAGAACAATTCTGAGTTATAATTTTTATTTTATTGGCTTAATTTTCTTATACTTTCATAAAAATATATAATCAGGTATAATATTTATTCTGGTGTCTAAATACATGAATAAAAAGTTACAAAAATGCAATACTATTCCGAAATAGTGAAAATATTCTTTTTCTTCAAGTCCAGAAAACTCGCTCCCACAAACCTTGCACATGAATTGTAATTTAAATATGCACTTTAAACTTAATTTATATCATTTATTATATCTCAAGATTTAATTTTACGCGATTCATAGATTCGTACTTGATCTGCGATTTCATCCTAACAAGATTAATAATTTCTCATATAATTTGTTACGCGATTCCTAATTTCTCATGTAATTTGTTACATTATTTCTTACTTTTTTCTCTTAAAGAGAAAAACTCATGATTTCTTACTTTTTTCTCGTGAAAAGAAGAACTGATGATTTCTTACGTCATTTTTAACCCGATTTATAGTTTTCCACGTAATTGTCGCATAATTTCGTACGAAATTTTTAATTTATGATGTTTTTTCCTCGAGATATCTGCATTCTCGCATGATTTATTATTTCTAAGATCTCACTTAATTGCCCTAAAAACATTACGTGATAAATTAGGAATTCAGTTCACGTGAGGCTACATGGGAACGTGAGTAATCACGTGATAATTTAGTCCTCAGTTGTGCAGGATCTAAATGACTTGAGAACATATGAGGCTCTATTAACCTTTCAGCTAATCGCATCCACCTGGTTTTCATATTAATTTAGAATCCATTACAACACTGAGGTTGGTAACTGTATCGGACAAGGGAATGAAAACGTAATCCTATACCTCAATGCCTGGCAGATGCAGGTCCTGCAACCTGTTGAGGTAATAGTCTGAATAAAAAATAATAGCCTTTGTTTTATTGACATTGAGGTACAGGGCATTCTCTGAAGCCCATGACGACACGTCTCGCGCTACAGCCGACAAGCGATTTATGCCCTCAAAAAGATTATCTCTGGTAACCTGCGTATAGGTTTGAAGGTCGTCAGCATATAGCAAATGCTCGACAACATCCGATAATTCGGGCCCCTTAGGGCCCTTGAAAATAGCGAGTATATCTCAAAGATCATTAATGTATAGACTAAACAGAAGGGGCCCTAGAACCGAGCCCTGTGGTACACCAAGATTGGCAGTAAGCCAATCAGATTCACCATTAGACTTTGTAACCACTCGCTGGATACGGCCGGTTTCATACGTATTGCTTACCACAAAAATATTTAAAATCCATTTCTAATTGCAAATAACAACGGACTCTTTCAAAATTTTGAAAACTAAACAATGCTAGCAACAAAAAATTATTGTCGTTATATACGAGGGTAGTTCAATAAGTCTTTAGAATAAAGTATAAAAACAATTTTTTTTGGGTAAATTTTTTTTTATTTTTCAACATAATCTCCTTGGAGCTCTATACACTTGGTCAATCGCTTTTTAAGTTTTTTTAATCCTTCAGAAAAGTGCGTTTTCGGAAGTTCCTCAAAATAAGCACTTACAGAGGCAATGACGTCTTCGTTGTCCGTAAATCTCTGTCCACCGAGCCATTTTTTCAAGTTTGGAAATAAGAAAAAGTCACTGGGGGCTAAATCTGGTGAATACGGTGGGTGTTCGACCAATTCGAATTTTAGTTCTTCAATTTTAGCCATTGAAACGAAGCATGTGTGAACTCGGGCGTTGTCGTGATGAAAGAGAATTTTTTTTCTCGCCAAATGTGGTCGTTTTTTTTTAATTTCTTCTTTCAGCTGCTCTAATAATGATGCATAATACTCACCAGTAATTGTTTTACCCTTTTCCAAGTAGTCAATAAGTATAATTCCACGTGCATCCCAAAAAACTGTAGCCATAACCTTACCAGCTGACTTTACGGTCTTTGCCTTCTTTGGAGCTGGTTCGCCTGTGGAAATCCACTGTTTGGATTGTTCCTTTGTCTCAGGAGTGTAGTGGTGTATCCATGTTTCATCCACAGTCACAAATCGACGAAAAAATTCCTCAGGATTCCGACTTATGCGCGCCAAAAGAGCCTCAGAGGCGACCACTCTATTGCGTTTATTCTCAGCTGAGAGCAAACGCGGCACCCATCTTGCCGATAGCTTTTTCATGCCTAATTTTTCATTTAGAATTGAAACAACTGCACCTATAGATATCCTTGTGGCCTCAGCTAACTCGCGCACTATTAATCTTCTATCCTTCAACACCATATCGTGGATTTTATTGATGATTTCGGGAGTAGTTGCTTCTACGGGCCTTCCTGAACGTGGTTCGTCACTTATTGATGTACGACCACGCTTAAATTCATTTACCCAGTTATAAACCGTTGCTAAAGCAGGGGCAGATGTGCCATGAACTGAGTCCAATTCATTTTTTATCTCATATGGAGTTAAACCCTTTAAATGAAAATGTTTAATTACCGCTCTGAACTCGTTTTTTTCCATTTTTCTTAACAAGCAATTTTTTTTTTTCAATTGGTTATAAAAACACGTAAACTCAGAAGATGTGGACTGTGACTGCACCATATATCTAGTCGGGAGTGGTGCTGACTGAAAACAGATGATTTGGAGCGATTCGCGCGCCATCTGTTGGTCATTCTAAAGACTTATTGAACTACCCTCGTAAGATAAAAGCCACAAGCGCGCGATATTAACTTGCATGTGGCGCGACAATTCGTCGTATGCAAATCCACGATTATTAATAGTTAATGAATATCATTTAATACAAGTAATCCTCTTTCTCAGTGCTCCAACTCGCCATGGCGTTCGGCGGCAGCCTTCAAGGGAGCGGCACGGTTTAAAATGTGCACTTCTCAATATTTTCTTTTTAAGTTTAAGCAATTCTTTACAGTCATTTGTATTTAAAAATGTTTAAGTAATGAAATCGTAAACCCTAAGTCCAACTAACTCAAGCTAAACTCTAAACCCTAAATACCCTACTACTCCAAGCTGGACAAATTACAATAAAAGAATGTGTAAATAATAAAACCATAGACTCGAAAGCCGGCTAACCCAAGCTGAATATGAGCATTTCTTAATCCGCCTCTGTTTATATCCAAGCTCTAAACTTCCTGACTGCAACTCCCTGGCAAATCTTATGTTAATAATTATTCTGTTCTCACATTTATTACAGGATTTTTATAAACTATGTATATTAATTGAAAAGTAAAATATAATTATATATTTTATATAGCCTTATATGTTACCGCCAAAAGCTGAAATCCGGCAATTCACGAAATGCGAACTTTTCTATCTTGTATATTGGTATTTGCACGTTTCCTGAGACCACCTGTATGACTAAATTCCAAAAAATTCACTTTACTGGGTCCAGAAAACATAAAAAAAATTTGAATGCTCGGGTTTCCAAACCTTTTCTATCTTGTTTTAGGGGCAAAATTATGAAGAAAAACGCGTTTGAACAATGAAAATTGGCCATGTGACTATGTTTTTCTGACAATATAGGTGTTTTTTGCGGTTTTATATATATAGAAAAGAAAGTGTTATACTGCGCAGTTAATAGCAATTCATAATCTTTACCTAATTTTTTGTGAAAATGTGTTTTAATTTTCGAATAATGTATCTTAATTTTTTACTCAATTTGTTACCTAAGTATATTGGCAGTTTAGACATTCCATGCAACCTCTGATGACCTATACTCTTGACCGATATTTTTCAAATATATGGATATAGTTTCCTATATTAAAAGAAACAACATGGCTGCTATGAGAATAGTTTTTCACTAGCGCCACCGTTGGCGCTGTGGATGTTTTCTTCCCCAATAAAAACAAAAGAAAATATATCCACTTATTTATATTCAATTCTGATTTTACGATCGTTAGCGAGTGAGGAATATTTTGCTAGTTATAAATAAATAATTCTATAACACAAAACTAGTAGTAACATACAAACATTTATTATAACAAATAATAAAACAAGACAGAAAATAGTATTTTTATATAATAATTATAATAAATTTTTACAGACATATGTGTACATACTTGTAAATATGTATTTATTGCTTATATTATTTGATGACCGAGTGTCCCAAACTTACAATTAGTACCAAACAATGTCTAACTGGAATGAAATATAAAATATCAAGTAAGTTATTGTCTTAACTGCCAATAAGTATGAAATTTCGTAAATACCGAGACTCCTTAGGTAGTATCGGAACTATTAGAGATCGAAGCAGGCGTTGTCTTAAATTGGGCAAGCTTCTCGAAGTTAAGACTTTGAATTTCTTTAGTCGAGAGGGAAACATGGAAGTCGCGCTCCAACGTCTGCTTCAGTTCGTTGGACATCATCGAATCCATACCGAACTCAGCCAGCGACGTGTTGAGACTGATACCCTTTAAGTTTTTGAGGCCTATATTGGATGATAGAATTGAAAAAAAATTATGAGTGTAAAGACTGAATTAAAAACAAATCGCTATCAACGCATTGGCTTTGAACTTCCTCTAATCCCATAACTATATTTTAGAGGTAACTTTTGATTGCCCTGTTTCAAAAGAGAATTTGTCGTATGAATGAATCGTTTTAAAATAAAAAGTTAGTTTTAATTTACTTAGAGTATTAATGAGAAGCAAAAAAATAAAATTTTGACTTTTCAAAAAAATATCTCCCAGTACGAACACCATTATCTTTTGGTAGAGCTTTTTATCTAAATGGATAAAATGTTTAAAAAAGATATAAATAATATATGTTTAAATAATTTATGCTTTTTATATGTTGGGACGTGTGTAAGTAAAGCGTGTATAACTTAATACGAGCTGTACCATAATAATGGTACAGCTTGTATTAAGTTATACACGCTTTACTTACACACGTACGCGTCCCAACATATAAAAAGCATAAATTATTTAAACATATATTATTTATATCTTTTTTATAAATTAATCAACAGTGTAAGTATCTTTTGCAATAAATATATTTCTTATTCTTGAAAAGATTAAAAAATTGTAAGCGTGGTCATTAGATACAAATCTTGTATTATGCTTTCTTTTACGTGGGTCGGATTCGGTAGAATGAGTGTATAGACGCATTTTCTGTTTTTCTAACCAGGTACATAAGGTCGGATGAAAAGTAAACTATATGCTACTGATGATACCTAGTGACAACGAAGGTAGTGTCGACTTGAGTCAACTTTCTTATTTTATATCACAGTAAAATTACTTGCTTAAAATTATAGTGACGAATTTACTTATGCGGTTGCGAGACAAAATACATTACAGGTTGGTCGATCCTCTTTTGCTTCCGTGGAAAATTTTCCGATGAAATAGCTTCCACTGTCATCATATACATAATTCATTAGCTATTTACTGGCTAAATCTCGTAATAGCCAGGATACCCGTGGTAGGCCATATTGGGTACAGTCACCTTATATCTTAAATAGTATATCGTGTACGATGGAGGAGAAGTAAATTTGTCTTTACCCGCGCGTGATGCAGTACGAGTCGGAGGCGAGTAAGCACGAGTCGAAGACGAGTAAAAAGCCTCTCCACCATGGTACATACCATATTTTTAGTAACGCATGCTTGGATTACACGTTTTTTTATTATCCTTATGAAGCGGAACAAAATATGACTGTTTTGTGACACGCGGTGCAACATGATCCTGTTAGATTGGACATTTAAAGATAACGGATTGAAATGTATTCAGCCCCCCCTTAACATGTGATATCATTTGGATAAAGATAGACCCTTAAAATGTTTAGAGGGGCCCGAACATATTTGAGAAGCGGGCTTAAAGTAAATTTTTTTCCCGCTAATCTTTTTATCGCCCGCCGGTCGGAAAACGGTACTTTAGTTCCGCTATATATAAGTATAAAAATACGAGTTATTGTGCATGTGTGACAGAAACTCATTTATAAGTTATAATACCAGATTTCACAAACTTCACAAATATAAAAATTGATTTTAGTAAACAGAAATTGTTTTGAAATAATTTGTATTTAGTTGCCTTATGTATTCGACATGGGGTCTATATCTTTGATATTCTTTTAACAGACTAAAAATTTAAATAATGAGAAAGAGGCATAAACGAATGTGCTCATACTAAGCAAGAGTTGCATTGCCCATACTAGGCAACAAGAGTTATATCGTACAAGAAAAATGTAATATCAGTGTAGTGACACTTTTAATCATTTATGAAATATTAAAAATTATGTACCATACATTGCTATTTAGAAAAATACTTATTTATGGAAACAGGAATCAGTTTTAAAAATTAATTTTTGACATGTGAATGCAACCGACTTATACATTATTTTTTGTTAGAACTTTCGCAAGGGTGAATTAAAAAAAAGATTTTTAGTTCATATTTAATAGAACTATAACATACATCTAATCCAGTATGTAAAGTACCGCCATGTAACGGTAGGAGCCCAGTACCCATTGGTGTCATAGTGGGGGACTTTCCACTACATACATAATTAAATGTTTAAATTTTATATATTTTTGTTCACTATCACAAATTTTTCCTTTTGAATTTTTCCTTATGTTTACATATTTACCCATAATATTGAGAACGACATCGATAATGTTATGAGGACATTTAATGAGGGCACCGTCCTCTTTCTTGGCTACCACCATACTAGATACGACTGGACGACTTTGATTCAAGAATCCATCGAGTTCCTGCAAGCACGAGGATATTTTCTGTGGAGTGGTGTCAATGATAATTAGCTTCTTGTTGTCCTCTTCCATGTCGGCAACAAAACCGACGTCAGCTATAGGACCCCACTGTATCGCCAAACCTGGTAGACCTTCGGTAGCTCGCCTTTCGCAAATTCGTTCCATCACCTAAATTTATGTATATAAATTAATAGTGTATACGAATTTTTTAAAATGCCTTTAATGGTTTCAAATTGACAAGAGTTAAATGCTGAAAATGAACATAAGCGTTTAAGAAGGCCAGCCTGAGTTAATGTCTAAAACAACATTTTTTCATAAGCCGTTAAAAAATTTCTTCGAAGCAATATTGAAACTTTCTTTACTATCAATTATTGATAATATCTGTAATTTAATCGTTGTAAAAACACAAGAACTTAGTCTTACTCGGCTCAATAATATTTCCATAGTCAATACCACATTTATTGGACAAACTTTGCGACGATTCTAGGTGACACGATGAACAATAATTTTCTTTCCGACAATTGTTTGACTACTTGTGATATGTACTAAAATTTTAAGGGTTTACTTTTTTGTTAACATTTTTTTATTACTGTTTTAAGAACACCCGTTTTTAAAAAGTCACTAAGAAAAATTCTTTAATAGTTGGTTTGTTCTCTGAAAAATAATGATAAATAATTTGTATCAATGTTCACCGCATATTCATGTATTTGACGGCTCTTATTAACATTTAAAATTAAAATTTCGAAATTTGTCTTGGTCAGTCTTAAATAATACCTGTAAAAAGGATCGTGACAAAAGTTTAAAATACTCATGCCTAAATAAATGTTTAAATGCCTGGCTCCAATAGAAATAATCTAGTGTGGCCTATATTTATTTCCAGGATTTTACGTATTGTAGACCCCTTAAGTAATTTGGTTTGAACAAATAAACTTACGGAGTTTGACATTCCATAATTCGTTTGACCAGCGTTCCCTCTTCCACACGATATCGAGGAGAAAACAACAAAGTGCCTTAACATCGGGCACAACTTTCTCGTCAGAATGTCCAGGTTCTTCGTCGCCCAGGCTTTAGATCTAAATAATTCTTTGAATGATTCTGGTGTCTGGTTTTCCCACAATGCGTCTTTCAGAACCATTGCCAAATTGAATATACCGTCTACCGGCGCGAGCTGTGCCGCTGTCTCAAGGATGGTTTGGCAGTCCTCGCGTATGGACGCTTCTTTTCCCGCAATTATAACTATGTTTACACCGTAACTCTTCCACAACTCCACCCGCATTTTCTGATAGCCGCTTTTTATTCCAGTGCGGGATGTGATAACAAGATTTTTGGCACCACGCAGAATCAACCAATTGGCTACGATAATTTACTTATTACTTAATATCATAAGGGGATGCATCAGAACTACTATATCCACTTTCCTTTTCAGAGAATCGATTTGTTTTGGAAAAATTGAAGGCGGTAAAATTTAAAGAAAAACGCTAAATAATTTGTTACTTTTATTTAATTTGTGTCGTATTGACATCACGTATGTAATGCAATTAAAATTGGAGAGGAAATCGACAAAAACTAAATATTTCTATTAGTAGAAAAAATGTCTGTTTTATTTATTAAATAATAAGCAATGCTTAATAGAACTGGAAGTAGTTGATTGCGTAGCTGGTCCTGCTCTTGTAGAAGATAAAAAACCTTTTTTTCTAAAAAATGAATTGTTATCTCTTTGTCAATTTTCTTTACAATTCAAAGGTATCGCTCATTTTTAACAAATAGAAAATTAAATGAGAAATTTGAGTTATATGTATTCCATTGGTATAGTAGCTAATATGTTAAAAAAAACGAAGTGAAATAAAATGAAAATGTATACCTAACTCAAGACCAAAACCACCAAGTCCACCCAAGATTATGTAACTGCGGTCTGCCAAGCAATAGTATCTCGGTATAGCAAGATCCAGTGTGTCTGTCGGTTTTTTCTCATCTCGCACTTTTAGAATGACCTTGCCAATGTGTTCTCCAGCAGCCATATAGCGTATAGCTGCCTCTGCCTGATCTTTCGGGAAGACGGTTCTGGTTTATCATGAAAACATATTTGCCATGCATAAAAAGACTGGTTAACATTAATTTAAAAAATAGTGTTATTTTACCTTACCTTACGAGGGGTTTGATTGATCCATTTTTTAGACCATCAGCCAAAAGTTTATTCAATACCACCTTATTTTCTGTTTGTTCATTGAACATGTGTTCCAACATGATGCTTTGGAAGCTCATTCCTCGCATGAAACACTCCATTCCCAGTGGATTATTTGCTGCCAGGTCGAATGTACCGATTTCGAGAAATTGTCCTCCCCGTGCTAAACACGACACCGATGCCTGAAGCTTATCCTCTGCGAGATTGTTTAGGATAATATTCGCACCTTGGCCATTTGTCTGCTCCATAATCATATTTAAGAAACTGGTATCGCGAGAGTTGCCGATATGATCTTCTCCGATCTGTGGGAAGTGTTCGCGTATGAAGTGTCGTTTTGCCGGTGTCCCCGCAGTAGTGAAGACTTCGCAACCTTCGCGTAGGGCTAAGTTTATGGCCGCTTGACCTACACCGCCGCTACCTGCGTGAATCAATATCTTGTCGCCCTTTCTTATTTTGCCTGTACAAAATTTAATTTTATTATAAAGTTGTATTGTATTTCATAAATACGGTTTAAATATTTGGTAATGTTGGTTATGGCGAATAACTATCTGCTCAAATGATTTTTAAGAGTGATAGTAATTGATGAATAAATTTATTTGATTTATTTCAGCAGTAAACTACAGTAACGGCCTGAAAAAGGATATGTTTTAAGGATTTTTTGAAGTAACACTTATATAGACGCGTTAGGCAAAAGCTGATATGGGAGGGAATACATGAGAACTAGCAGAGCGATACATGTTTTTTGTTGCGTTACAGTTAACATGGGCGTCGCATAAGTCTGTCTCTCTTTTTGCCGTAGCGGAGTTCTTTTTCTTCGTCACCTGCTACCGACAACTTGCAATGTAGATAGTGAAAGTGAGAGATGAGAGGGAAAGAGAGACATGAGAGAAGAAGAGAGATGAGAAAAAGATTGAGTGTGATACACGGAGTAAGAGAGGGTGCGCTGCAGATGCTGCATAAAAGCAGAGCCGCATAATGTATTTACTCCTTCTCTGATGACCCTCTTGTCGTCCCGCATAATCGGGGCCCGGCGACTGTAAGGTGCTGTGCTCCCGAAAATTACAAATTTTTATTTAGATAAAATTTTGATTCAATGATAGAAAATCTATGCTTTTAATTAAAAATAGATCAATAGGGTTTTTGAATCATGAAAATTGGACAATTAAAGCGCAGTTGTTAGTGCTTAAGTCTGTCTACTCTGTTTCCCAGTGCCCACGCGGTATGTTACTCTTAGGAGAGGTTGGTGTACATTTGTTAATTAATATTTTCTACCATTCAGCCTATGTAGTCTAGAATCGGATCCAACCTTTTCCTCATACCTCGATTGGACCTACAATATTAGATGGGCTCCAAACCATCAGAATAAGGTGCGTGTGGTAAGCTTAGGAAAGGAGCTGAATAAAATTCAGTACAGAGGTGTTGCCGAGTCTGTCGAGATCATGATCCGACCCCTGGCCCGCAAGGGCGTGAGTGTCGGTAGTCCAAGCCTCTAATCGACTAAGACACCGTGAATCTGTAGTATTTGAAAATTAAAATACGTGGAATCGACAATACTTATGTCTGTTAGAGTTGTTGCAATGAAGAAGAAGCTGATGCCGGGAGAACACACAATAAATACACACTTGCTCTTTATGTGCTCCAAATATCTTCTTGTGCTATGAAGTGCTATGAAACTGTGTTTTAGTGTAATTAGTGTAACCCTGCATTATAGTATGTGTTGGATGTTTAAAGAAAGTACTAGAAATATTATTAAATTGACAAAATAAATTTTAATGTAAATCTCCGGTAGTGAATTTTTGTGATATCATCATAATGCATTATCTTGATTATTTTCATTATTTTATCTTTTTGTAAGAAGCATAACTTTTTATAGTAATTTGGACCATTATTTAACCAGAGCTCATTTTATTGGTATCGGCTCAAGAAATTTTTTTCTCTAAATTGCAATAATTATAAATGAAAAATATACGAAAGTTAGAAGTTACGGAAAAAATTAAATTTTTGTGTGTCCACATAATACATAGACACTTTTTCACTTTTATCGTTCGTTCTGAGATTAAAGAATTTTGGTCTACTGACTTGACGTGAAATATTCCATATATACATACTGAGAAAAAGGATTCCTTGTGGCAAATGAATCGTGTACTTGCGGAATCGAATTCTCACGTACTTGCCGCAAATGTTGAATTCTTAAGAACTCGAACTTCAGAAAAGTCTGCACGAGTAAGATAAACATGCGTAGTACGAAAGGTTATTTGACGATTTTATAGCATATAATGATGCTTTTCAAGCATGAAAATATAAAAAGATCCTATGCGTAGACATAATCGTGGCAGGCGAAAACTTATACTAACATGTAACGGTCATATAAATATCTTAGAAATATGAAAAATTTAGTTAATCTTAAAGTTAGACGGTCAGCCGTTAACGCTACTCAAGTACTCAGTTCTTACCTATTTAGACGATGCGTTTAACTGTTAAGAAATATTCATTTGATCGTATTCAAATCCACAAAACTTAACAATTAGGAAATATCCTTTCTCTCAGTGTATATGTGCCCAACGTTCAGTCGTCTCACAATGTCTCGTGTAATCCTTTTTACACACTTATTTAACTTGCCGGCCGGGGGCATCTGTCTGCATGTCCTCAAATTTTTAAATTGTTAATTTAGACACTTCCTGACGAACTATTGCAAAATTTTAGATTGTATTACATTTCGAATATATTCCAAATCAGTCTAGATCATAAATGTATATGTGTGTGTGTGTGTATGCGTGCGTGTGTGTGAGTGTGTGCGTGTATGCGTGCGTGCGTGCGTGCATCTTCGCTTCGCTCGAGCGGAAAACGTCACATGAGGTAAATAATCTGCTTCCGCATCCTGGTCGAAATGTTTAACTCATTAAATTATACCCAGTATATTATGTATATATGGGTAATTTTCACGAAACTTAGATTTTTATTCATAAAACTGTATAAATACATGAACTCTTGATATTTTGAATGATTACGTTTTGATAATTAACGATAATTTGAATATTCACTCAATTTAACTCATAAAACTTTTAGAAAACGATATAATTTTACGAATTCGCGTATATATGCTATTTTACATTTTATCGATACATTAAATGTGAAATACATAATGCTACATTAAAATTCAATAAAATTAAGAGGTTTAAGTAAAAAATTACCTTTTATGTAAAATGCGTAGTAAGACATTCCATAAGCCACGGGTATGGTAGCTGCTTCTTCAAGACTCCAACTATTGGGTACCTCCCAAGATAGGTGACGGTCAGCAATGCAAAGATTCGACATGCATTGACTATCAGCAATACCCATTATTCGTTTTCCTGATGTGTCAAACCCGCTGTATTCAAACCCAATTAAGCATTCTTGAGTTTGCCTAGTTTTGGTAACTGTCTCAGGAGCAAGTTTACCAGTAATCAGTATGATGTTCCTGTCGACGAAAAATATTGTGCAATGGCCCTCAATATTTATTAATTATTATATTGAAACCCTGGCAGAAAGACAACGGTTTTCCTGGGTAGTGAGCATTTTTTATTATAATGATATTTTACTAATTAAGAAGGACGTATTGTTTATTAAAACGATACTTAAATATTTATTGCTAAAGCATATTTAAAAATAACTAGCTATTTATCTTGAAGTTATAAGTATCTAGTAATGATCGAATACAGAATTTTACTTGTATTTTGCGCAAGTGTTTCTATAAAAATGAGCATTTCTAAGGGTCCTTTCGCAGTGAAGGTGGAATATGTATCTAATTATAGGTAGATATAGCAAGCCTCGTTACAACTCAGCAGCGTTTTGACTATTTATGGCAAATGTGACTAACGTATATTAATGTAACTAACGAACCAACTTTTAACTTATAACCATATTAGTCAGTTACATATACCACAAATGGTCAAAACGCTGCTAAGTTGTAACAAGGCTCGGTATATTTAGCTTCAGATAGATATATCTCCCACGCTTACTGCGAATGGACCCTAATAAATATAATCAAAAACTGCAGGAAACCGGTTTTTTTTTCTGCTGAGAAAGATTTACTTGTAATTGATGGAGCTATATACGACGTGGACAAGATCTTTGTTTACATATCCAGCATTGATCGGTCCTTCAAGCCAGGTCAACGAACTCAGATCATCATGAACCAGTTGATTTAACCAAATGTGCCGTACAGTTTTTGGTTTCAATGGTGGGAGAGGCAAGTGCCTGTAAGAACCCCAGACACCGTTTTTGCGTAAAACACATACAGATAACTCTTTTTGTGCTTGCTTGGCGTAGAAAGGATTCTCCAAGGAAAATTCCGGAGCTTCAGGATCTTGAATCAAAACTCCGTGAACAATTTCTCCACATGATTCCCTTTTCAGACAGTTTATTAGACCCATCAGCCCTAAAAATAATAATAGGCAGATATGCTTAACAAAAAATTGTGTTCAAATTAAATACAATTTAATTTAACCCATTTCTTCCCAAGCGGCCATTTTATAGTCAATTGGTTTTTTGCCTAAAAAATTGTCGAAAATAAAATAACAATAATCAATAGCACTATTCTGAAGTAAAATTGTCCGCTCTTTCCGATTCTCAAGTCAGAATTTTGAAATTTCCGTTGGAAAATTTCAAAATGGCGGTTTTAGGCAAAAAACCAATCAACCATAAAATGGCCGCTTGGGAAGAAATGGGTTAAACTCGTTTAAATATCGAGTATTACATACCATTTTCGAAATCTCCTTGACCCACAAAGAAGATTCTTGTGCTTTCAACAGTATCCTTTTCTAATACCTCTGACATTGTCTTGCGCATTTTTTCAACCCAGTTAAACGTCTCATTGATTACATTAATAATTATAGCTTTTTTTATTAATTTTTCTTTCCTCCTTAAAAGAACGAACATTTCTTTTCCAGATTTCTTTTCTAAAATGATATGAAATCCTTTACCAGAAGCAACTTTCTCCACGTTCTTCATATCTTCAGCTTTTTCACGAGTCAATACGAATCCGCATTGTTTTAGTTCCGAGAGTAATAAATCCAAATTTTCTGCACAATCATCTGTCAATAAACGATGACCAACGGCAAGAAGAGCATTTGCATCTGCATTGAGCTTTTTCGGATGGACCACAGGAATATTTAATGGTAAAGTACCACCTTGGAATTCATGTTTTGTACTAACGATACTAACATCAGGTTGAATCCAAGGAATATTACTAAGAGACTCAAAAAACCAGGGAGATAAGAGATCGTTAAATGGAATTTGATCAACTTCTTTAACAAACTCAATCGTCCTCGCTTTAGTACCTAAATTATTTTCCAGACAAATGTGAGTAGAAAGTCTAGCAATGTTATGGAGGCTTACTTCGGCTCTATCAGTAAATGGAACGAATTTATATTCATCGAGAACAGGATCACTAGCAGGTTTTCTGCGTGGGGTCGCGCTAACCTTTAAACCACAAATTTCTACACCGCCACTTACTATGACTCCATGAAGCTTACTGACGTATACTGGCAATTCTGAAATGAATAAGAAATGGCAGTTTTACTTATAATAAATAATGCATTTATATTTTCTTCTAAATAATAATTTGTGAAAAATTCTGAGAATAAAGAATATATAAAGAGGTACTAGTCTGCGTTGGTTCTGTGTTGATTACTTTAAGGACAAAATGTAAAAATATAAATATACGTACTTATACGATTATAAAAATCAAATAGAAGTTGTTGTTAATTTATAAAAACACAAAAATACTTTATTTTTATTTCATTAAAACATTTGAACCCAAAATCTGTATTTATTTTTTAATTAATTGATTTTTATAATTATATTTTTATTTATCATTTGGTTTTTTAGTACCATCATCACGCTGAACTAATTCCAAATTTTCATATATAATTTTCATATATATACTTTTACTTACCCTTTTCCTTTTCGTGCAATTTAATTTGATTAAGATGAGCAGTGGCATCAATCGTGAGCTTTTTTATGCTAGTAGGCACAAGCAATTCTCTTGTATCCTCGGCAAGGATATGCATCTGCAGCATGTTGCTCATAAAGGCAGTCCAGTTGCTCCGCCAGAGTATGTGACCCTTCGTACGATTTATCGTCGATTTCGTTATGCCACGAAAAAGGCCGCTGTAGTTATATCCGCGGAGCCTGAGTTCCTTGTAGACGTCGCGAGAGGTCATCATCTCCTTCTCGATGTTCACAGGCATTTTGGCATTAATTCGCTCTGCTGCAGGGTTCTTAGTCTCGCGCACAAGGCCCGTTACGACAACTGCGCCACCTTTGATTATTTCGAATCTGCCAGTTCCTGAAAATCGAACAATAAACATTTACACATTGGATGCATAAGAATCATATGAGATGAGATAATTAAGAAAATTAAAAATATCGAAATACCATCTGACCTTTTTGAATCATCAAAGTAAACTCTATCGCCTTATCTTCAGGAATAGGCGTGGCTTTCAAGAACTTAACATTCTCAAAAACTACCGAAATTTGTGCGTAGCATTCACCGTGTATCATACCAACAGTTTCCCAGATGAGCGCGAGGTAGCCTGTAGCTGGGTAAATGTTTTGTTCGTCGATAGTATGACCAGACAGGAACTCGCAATCTCTATCCGACAGCGATACTTTGACTATCCTCTCGCCGGAAGTGATCTTCGATTGAGATTTGTAAGAGGTTACGAACCAGTCGTCCGAGTGCTCCCATCTGATCAGTGGTGAAATCATGGGTGTCGCACGACTGACTGGATACTCCACGCGTGGGTACAGATTAGCTAGTAAAGAAATAGATAGAAATAGATATAAATAGATATAAATAGATAGAAATAGATTAATTTATTCTTTTAATTTACGTCTCAGATTTAAAAGTTTATGTCTGACAGCTTGTTGTGAGAACATGCCTTTGGAATGCGCCGCCTATTATGCATGAGATAGCCGATCATACCGAGTTGAGTCAGTACGTAGCACGAGAGCCATTAGGCAACGTCTCCGTCTCAGTAAATCCGATGCTCTTACTCTTCTAGGAGTATTTATCACACACAATATCTACATCTACATTATATTAAAATTTGACATGTGTCCGTCCGCATTTTGTGTTTTCAGTGTCTTTTGTATCAGTAAGCGGGTGCGATGGTGAATGGATATGATCAATTTATGGGTAAATGGGTATGTATCGATGAGTGAGTGAGTATATGCGTGGGTGAATAGGTGTGTGTGGGTGGATGAATAAAGGTGGCTATATGTATACTTGTGTAAGCAGACGTATAGGTGAATAAGTTTATGGGTGGGCGGAAGGGTGTGGGCAGATGGATCAGTGTGTGGGTAAATGGTTGGGTACGTAGGCGGATGGGTGGGTGTATGGACGAATAATTTGATGCGTGGATAGATGAATGTATGAATAGAATTGTATGGGTAGATTCGGAAGCGTGGATTGAGGGTTATAAGTGTATAGGTCGCTGTATGAATCCGTGAATGGATGCATAGTTGCATGGGTGGAGGGGTCGAAGTGTAAAGGTGGACGAATGGGTGCGTTAGTGGATTGATGGTTGCGTAGGCGGAGGGGTTGAACTGTAGAGGTGGGTGAATAGATGCATTAGTGGATGGATAGTTGTGTGGGTGGATAGATAGATGCATGGGTGGATGGATATATGTAGGGGTGTGGGAATTGACATACAAAAGTGGACGAATGGATGCGTGGATATATGGATATATCAAGAGTGGGGGGTATTGAAGTGTATAGGTAGATTAATGGATGCGTGGATATATGGATATATCAAGCGTGGGGGGAAGTAAAGTGCATAGGTAGATTAATGGATGCGTGGGTCGGTGGATGGTTGAAGGGGTAGAGGGTTTGTCGTGTAAAGGTAGATGAATGGATGCGTGGGTGGATGGATTGTTGCGTGGGTGGAGGAATTGAAGTGTAAAGGTGGGTGAATGGATGCGTTAGTGGATTAATGGTTGCGTGGGTAGAGAGATGGAGATGTGGGTGGATGGAGATATGCAGGGGTAAGGGAATTGAAGTATATAGGTTAATGAATGGATGCGTGGGTGGATGGATATATGCATAGGTAGAGGAACTGAAATATATTCGTAGATGAATAAATACGTGTGTGGGTGAATAAATCAACTGAATTGTAATGTTAAAAATTAGACATCCACCTAGTCACACCCATCCTGATGGCTAATTCGCCTGGGCTAGATAGAATTATCTTAGAACTGCATGTTAATTTTACCCAATTGTGGATGAAGTCCTACAATGAACATTTTTCCGACAGCTTGCAGAAGCATCTCTAAGTTGTTTCTGTGGTTTCGACCCGTCAGCGGAATATTCTCCACTTCGGGATCGAGCGATCTGCGAAGAATTGCCTGTAGGAGACCATGCGGTGCAATTTCGATGGCGATCGCATTCTTCGGTATCAGAGCCGAGGTTTCCTCGAACAATACGGCACTGAGGAGATTGTTCGTGTGATACTCTGCAGATGAAAGGCGAGCTTCTTTGGAGTCCCACTCGATGAACGGCACCGAGGTACTCAGCCATTTTGAACTACGAGGCTTTGGAACCGGAACAACTTTTTTCAGATAGGTGAGAAGTTTTGGTCCTATGGCGGCGATGTAACGACTGTGATATGGAATATTGCCGACAGAAACCTCCTTCGCGAAGATTTTTTTTGCCTAGATATAATTATTTATATGTTATGAATATTTTCTTCGTGATACGTACTACAGCACGTTGAACTACCCTGATTGCATATTTACCTGTAATTCAGCAACAAAGTTTTTCATAGAATCTACGGGTCCACTGATGGTCGCGCTTTGTGAAGAGTTGTGACAAGCTATTTCGATATCGGAAGGACATATATCTTTCAAATCCCGATAGCCAAGACCAATAGCCGCCATGGAACCTCGAATAGTTTTTGTTTCCACGCTGGCCAAACCGCGCGAGTAAGCGGACATGATCATTTGTTCGGCAGTAAAGCATCCATCGGCGTAGGCGCAGCCCAATTCGCCGACGGAGTGACCGATTATGATATCTGGCTTAATACCGATCGAGTGCAGAACGTCCACTAAACCGATCTATAAGGAACACAGAGCTTCGTAAACAGACCAATTTATTTTCATGCGAGAGTCCAACTTTACCGATGCTCTATTTTACCTATCAACTAATTTTTTCAACCTTATTTCTTATTTCTCATTTTTTTTTCTTTTCAAAATGACGGTTTATCCAAGTTTATAAACAAGAAATTACTAGATTTCACTGCGGCTTTGATGCCGTAGTTACACGACGGTGAATGTTCTAGAGTCCGTCGTGTTCACTGTAAATAAAAAAGATAAACATAAAGATTCTTAATCTGCATAAAAACAGTAGGCTTATAAAAAAAATGATAACTTTCAAAACATTTTTTCCTTTTATTTATACAAATAAAAGTTGTTGAAAAAATTACTTCATTTTTAGGTGTTCATCGACAGCATGATTTCATGCAAAATAAGAATCTTCTTTGTTTTTTCGTTTTGGTTCAATGTAACGAACGCCAGAACTTGCACCGATTTTCAAAGCGATTTACGCAAGACAATTGTGAACTTTGATGTTTTCTCTATTACAAAGGGCTATTTTCTTGTAGAAACATTTTTCTGTAATTGTCATAATATACACAAATTGACTCAAAAAGTTTTGGAAATATTCGTTGTACTGATTCTTTTAAAAGATATTTTAACATTACCCATTCTTTTTTATAATTTAATATATATAAACGAGTAGAACTAACATTACTTTGAAATAGAAAACAAACCTGATATCTTATCGTTTATTATTATTTTCTCATTTATACGATTCTAAATGAAGAGATAATTAATTATAAATCGATAAAATAGCATAGCAGAGGTTCTAGTCGGGTAACAATACTAATTTGGCCTTCGTCATGTAGACAAATTTAACTATTTTTTTCCGACAGATATATAAACAAAAGAGAATTTTTAAAATTTTATGGACCCCCTTCTTCCCCTGGTAGCCTGAAAACTGTGTGTTTTTTCGTAATAATTTTATATCTATCGTAGATTATAATACAAAAATCTGAAAAAATTGATGCAAGTAGATTTCAACTATATGTATAAACACAAATTTTTCAGATTGTTTTGACCCCAAACATAACCTTGAAATTTATTTGTTTAATTTCAATGATTTTTCAAGAGTGCAGATAAAAAATAAACGTAATAAGAAAATTCTAGTGTATGTTCTGGTATGCCATAGATATGTCGATTTTTTTCAAATTTTTTCGAGTGGTGGTCCCCACTCAAGAAAATAGAGAAACTATTTATCCTCTCTTTTTTCACTTTTTTCTTGGCTGTTTAGGTTACAAACAATTAATTACCTGTCATTAACATCAAATTTTAATGTTTATGCAAGTTTATAATATCTTTTACTCGATAAACGCTTTAAAAAAATAGATAATTTACCAAAAATAAAAGTCATTTTGACATGTATTTACAATATTTTGAAAGAGAGAAACCGATTTTTATTACTTACGGAATAATAATAATTTTAATTCGCAACTTTTCTGTCGACCGTTTAAATATCCGCCATATTAAATTTCCTTAATCGATCTGTTTGAACTGGCTTGTAGGAAATTAGATTTTCAATATTTAAAAACAAATACTCGATATTTTCAAATTTAAATACGCATCTAAAAAATATTTTATTTGCACTTTTGTAGATATTTATATACAAAAATATTTTTCACATAATTATATTTTTTTAATTTTACTAAAAGTAATTACTAATACAAAAACAAAAGGTTAATTAAGCTTATACGCATAAAGCGACTTTTCCCAATATTGGCTTGATAACCCATTAGTGCCGGGCGTTCAAAATGACTTTTTCTATTATTATGTGTATATTTAATCGACTTATTGTCGATCAATTTGCTTAAAACTTTTTGCATATAAGGATTTTTAGGGTCACTGTTTACGAATTTGCAACTTAAATTGTATAAAGACTATGATAATACTTGTCAAGTCAGATTTCTTATATGATCATGCATGTCCAAGCACAAACTGGTCTGGTGCGCAAGTGCAATTATTTATGCAAGAAGTGACCCAATTACGGCTTTTTTCTCTTTTCTTAAAATAACTCGCTATTACTTAGTTAGTTACGCAAATAAAGTTGTTTAGAAGTAAATTTTACATAGGATTAGTAGGTTTCGATAGTCAACAAAAAATTTTTTTTTTCGAAATGGACGTTTAAGGCAGAAAACTCAAAAAGTTTGCCAATATTGCAAGTTGAGATACCTCTATGGGTACTTAAGACGATGAGCTGGGTCCGATTTTAAAATTTCAAAATGGCGGTCTACTACAACGTTACTTATTGCAACATTTTGGATTCGCCATCACGTTTGTCCCTTAGGGAAATTTGTAATGCAACTAGTGACAAATTAGAGGTATTAATATGTACGTTATATATTCAAAAGTGAAAAATTTTAGTTTGAAAATTACCCTTTTTTTAAAACAAAAAACGCGTAAATGGCCGGCGCTAAGATGCGTTATCTTCGAAGTTTGTAATATCTAAGTATTGCAACTAAGTGCATTGGAATATACTTTAAAAAACATGAATTTAAAAAAAGATAAAAAGCCGTTAGGATCCGATCGATTGGATCCGAGATATTGACATTTCATGTTATATAAGTGATTATAGAAAAACTAATTAATATTTTTACTTGAACTTGATGTGTTAGTAGTCGTCTATATAGTCTAATACTTGATTTTTCGATCATTTTGGCCAACCGGTTCAGTAGAAATGACCGTGGAACAGACCCTTGTCGCGAGAAGCAGCCAAATTACAGCGGTACGGCGCGACGGTGGTCGATGGCGTGTTTGCGCGATGCCTTTAATTTGCCACCAGTTGGATTAAAAAGTTTCCAAAGGGACAAACGTGACAGGCAATCCAAAATGTTGCATAAGCGATGTTGCAATAGACCGCCATTTTGAAATTTTAAAATCGGACCCGTCTCATCTTTTTAAGGACCCATAGCTTTGTCTTAACTTGCATTCTTGGCAAAAAGGAACCCTTCTTAGCGTATTTTTTAATACGCAAATTTTTTTGAGTGGTTTGTCTTAAACTTTTTGACTTTCAAAATCTACTAATTATAAACAAAATTTACTTCTAAACAACTTTATTAGAGTAACTATCTTTGATAAAAATACATATTTAGCGAGCTATTTTAAGAAAAGTAGAAAAAGAGCCGTAATTAGGTCACTTCTTGCATAAATAATCGCACTTTCGCACCAGAGCCATTCTAACGGATTTAGGAGCATATTCTACTGATCAAAACCTATCATTAGACTCCTCTGTGATAGCTGTAGGTCGAAGTCGGGATAGCTCACATTTTTTTCGCCCTGACGCCCCGACTGTACAAGGTTAAGAATTACACACTTTATCAATACAAAGACACAAGAAAGATTCACCTGGACAGCAGCGATTCCAACAAATGAGTTTAAGATATTATCGAACGTTGATTTATCTTTATTCATTATTATATGAAAGATGTCAATACCATGAGGTTTCAGAACTGTGTTGCACGTCTTTATAGCCTCGGCGAATACTGGTATACGTAACAAGGCCTCTCCTATAAAATTTATAATTGTTATGGTATATATTATGAGAATTAAATTATTCAAACAGCATTTTTACAATCTAAGTGAAATATATTTTATACCCATTCCAGGCCATTGAGACCCCATTCCAGAGAACACAAAACAAATTGGCCTTTTGGCTCCAAAAGTAGTTTTGATTTCTCTTATTGGTGTATCAGCAATTCCACGTGGTGGCAAAACCGTGTAACCTCTGTAAACGTGACCATTTATGTCCTCAGAGTGAATGTCATGCAGCAGTCTTACATATTCTGCATCGACTGGTTTGCTTTCAAGCTGCAAATTAATAGCAAAATATTAATAAATTACTGGAGGAATATCTAGTAATTAAATGCAAAAGATAAAGTATTATTTAGTCTTAAAAATGCGACAGACTTACACATTTTAATATAATTAATACAGCGTCTTCCGTTCGTCCAGATATAGCCACCAATCGTGGCAAATCATCATTTGGCGCACCGTTGTTGATCTTCTCTTTGGTATTCGATTTGAGCAGTATATGGCAATTGGTTCCACCAAATCCGAAAGAATTTATACCTGCGTATCCACCCTTCCAAGGAGTGGGCTCCAACACAACTTTGATTCTCTCTTCTGCTAATGCTACGATTTCTTCTTGAGCATTTTTGAAATTGATGTTAGGTTGTAGAACATCATTCTCCATTGCCATCAAAATCTTTTTAAAAAATAAATCTGTTACTAATGCACTCATTTTTTTTTACAAAAGCTCGATCGATTCTCAAATATTGTTATCAGGGGATTTCAATGAGTCTTTTTACATACTTTGCTGACGGAGATCAATCCGCAGGCGGGCTCGGCATGTCCGAGATTTGACTTGACAGATCCGATCAGCAGGGGTGAATCTTTAGTTCTCTTCTTTCCCAAAATTTGGTCGATGGCACTGACCTCTTGCAAGTCGCCGACTGTTGTCCCTGTGCCGTGAGCCTCGACGTAGCTGACGCTCGATGGCGGCACACCGCACTCGAGGTAAAATTCGTCCAGTAGCACGCTCTGCATGTGGGCGGACGGATAGCTGATGCCCTGCTCTTTGAAGCCATCGCAGTTGGTCTTAGCATGGACGAAGGTGGCGTAAACGCGCTTTGCGTCTTTTGCTTTTTGCAAAAAGGCCACAGTGATGGCCTCGCTGCGCACATAGCCGTCGGCCGCCTCGTCGAACGTCTTGCACCGACCGTCTGGCGATAGTATGCCTATTTTAAGAAAGTTTTTGTAAATATAAAACTCTAAAGATGACGACCCATATATATATATATATATATATATATATATATATATATATATATATATATATATATATATATATATTGTGACGGCCGGGAATTTTACAATTTAATTATGGGTATAAAGTGAACAACGTTTATATTGTCGTACATTATAATCGCGCGGAGCATGCGAATACGCGACAAGGATAGCTGTGCTAGCTGAAATGTGCGAATCATGAGCGGAAAAGAGGGGAGAGATTAATGAGAGAGTAGTGGGAACGAAGAGCAGCGTTCGCGGCGCGCGGCGCAGCGCGAGTATATAAGGACCCGCGAGCGGGGGGCTCGAGAGCACTCTTCCTGGAAACTCCGGGGACGTCTGTTTAGCCAGACTAACGCTCCCTTGACAAACGGGAAAAGTGGACACGGTGCTCGTGGCTGGAGCTAACGCGCTCAGGCCTACGATCACTAGTCCCCCATATCTACTCTTTCCCTCTCCATTTAACACATTGTAACATTATCAAAGGTCCAATAAACTAAAATTAAACCTCGAAATCATTTTATTTCCTAAAAAACCCTATACCCTCTTGGAAGTCCCGAACCCTCCTTGGTACCTATCGAGGAGGCCAACGCACCACCCAAGTCCCATTAAGGAGAGCGCACTCTTGAGCGGTCAGCGTGCCACTCGAGTGTCGGCTCTTCGGGGTTTTTCCTTGAAATAAGTAGAGACGTTTTTTCAAGGGTTTTGTCTCTTACCTCGCTAGAGCACCAGCGCCCGCTCTTGCCGGACTGAGTTAAATCAAAACATAGAAAAACTGCATTGACGGAGCCCATAAGTAGGCGGCTCCGTGAACACAGAGGGGAGAAGGTCTTGAGATATCCGAAACTGTAAGACGAGAGCGAAATATAATTTGCTTTGGAGCACTTTCTCGGGTCAGAACGCGAACCGCGTATACATAAAAAATACTTTTTTCCTAATCAAAATGGCTGAGTCCGTCACAATATATTATAATTATTATATAATATATATTATTCTAGCTTCCTTTTTCCACCTATAGTAAACGACATATTATTCAAGTCCGGGGTAATGTACGTAACGTATTACACATTACAGAGAATTTTATGTATGTTCAAAAGAAAGCTGATATTAAGATAGGACCTTCAATTTTAGTGGTCAGAGCATCTTCAAGGATATTTGGATGGAAAGTTACACTCGATTTAGAATTACGCCAAAATTTGGATGACGAAATGGAAGACCGCAAGATGCCAGAAATTTCGGAGCGGAAGTCTTTTGGAAAATAGGTACTTTTTCCAAAAATGTCCAGTTGGCACCCCTGTAACTTTTTTATGTGCCCCCTTTGACCTCTAAATTCCAGGAAACAGTTCAAACACGTCAGAAAATAATGGCGGTCCTTGGTTTGGTCCTGCTTATTGAACTTCAGCATGATTTTTTTTTCTAGTTAGTTGTCTCCACCTAAAGTAAACGACATACTCTTAAAGTCTCACGTGAATTACGTCAGACTTTAAGAGTATGTCGTTTACTTTAGGTGGAGAAAACTGACTAGAAAAAAAAGTCATGATACACTATCTTGTATTGTATCTTTGGTTATACGTTACGAATTTGAACGTACCAAAAAAGGAATTAAAGCTTTCTTCAAGACGAAAAAAATTAATTTTATTTTGATTGAAATGGGTTTGATCTATATAAATAGCAAGCAAGCAAACATAACATAAAATTCAAATAAAGCGCATGCGCAAATGCGTTTCCCAAAGTTAGTGTTTTATTATTTTTGAATGACGCGATTGTATGAGTACATACACATGATGAATTATACCAAAAATGATGTATACAGAATAAAATATGTTGTATTATACATTTCATCCTGAATATGAAATACAGAAAAATCTCTTGTATCTCGTATATCTGTCTTACATCTTGCATCTTGTCAAATATATATTACTTATTCGCGTATGGCCCTACAAAATTAATATTTATACGTACCTAAATTGTAGAGCTGCATAGACACGTAGGGATTAAGGCAAAGATTTGATGTGCCTACTATTGCCGCGTCGCAATGGTCTTCACGTATTGCTTTGTAGGCATGCTCCATGGCACAGAGACTGGAACTGCAAGCTGTGTCAATTGTATAACTGGGTCCATGTATATCAAGCCAATAGGATATTCGATTCGCTAACAAAGCACGGGAACAACCCATAAGACCAAATCCATTAATCTAGAATGTAGATAGAGAAAAGTAATCTTATTTTGTATATAAGTAGATAAAATTGATATTTCCATTGGGCAATATTACGAATAACCAAAATATGCACTAAAGTGTTACATGAAATTAGCTTATGGAATACAGTACCGGAAGTTCTTCGTAGAACATAGTTTTCTCGGTTTCGGAAAAGGTGGCACTCATAAAAACACCGGTTCTTGTGCCGCGGAGCTGTTTTGGATTTACGCCCGCGTCAATTATGGCCTCGTAAGCATGCTCGAGCAGCATTCGACACATTGGATCCATGGCGTGGGCCTGTTTGAAGTGTATACCAAAGAAGAGTGCATCGAACTTCTCAATATTGTTTAATTTTCCCGTACGATGGGGAATTTTCGGATAATCTAGAATTAAATAATTTTCTTATATCATCAAGGAGATTGTAATACAAACAGAATTTTCTTACATAAATTATTGTAAAAATCATACTAAACGTTGAGACATCCCGACTTCACGGGAAAAATAACTATGAGGAACGGAGAAAATTAACGTTATTCTCGCATTTATTACCGTTTATCAGGGTCACTTTTCCATGAAGTTAGGATATTCGGCAGTTACCACGATTTTCACAGTAATTTTTATTAGAAAATTCTCTCTGTGCAATAATTGATAGGTCATTTAATTATTATATTCACTCAAATTCATCATAGCAATAAATATTTGCTTCCTCAAAGACGAAGTCTTGTGATATGATAGAAAAAAACCACTACCAATTCTTTGGCACTAAGCTTTCGCAAACTTTAATTTTGTTATCGAATAAGTTATTCGATTGTCATTGAAAATTTTCGAATTAATTAAATATTTGTTTGCTTTTTTATAAAATGTGTGTGTGTGTGCGTGTGCGTGTGCATCTGCGTGTGCGTGTGTGCGTGTGTGTATGTGGGTGTGAATCTCAGACAACAG
This sequence comes from Gastracanthus pulcherrimus, assembly GCA_949152435.1. Lineage (NCBI taxonomy): Eukaryota > Metazoa > Arthropoda > Insecta > Hymenoptera > Pteromalidae > Gastracanthus > Gastracanthus pulcherrimus. The sequence goes on from OX424572.1 coordinate 37,867,149, forward strand.
ATAGAGTGGAAAGCCATACTTTTCAGCTCAATTTATTTTAAAGTCTTTCCATCGTATGTTTCCGAGATATATTATTTATATTTTATTACGTCGAACTAAAGTAAAAATTAACATTAAGCTCTTTTAAATGCATTAACACTTAAACGATCATATTATTTATAACATACTAAAATAATTTACATAATCGATTTCAGAATATCGTAAAACAGAAAAATCGTTATAAAAGAAAAAAGAGTCGATAAATCTTGAAATTTCTTTTTTAATTTTGAATCTTCATTAAAAAACGAAGAAAGTGAGCCCTATTTTGTAAAAATCAGCCAAGTCATAGTGTACAGCTACCTATTTGAAAAGCATCAGATAAAATGCTGCTGATTTACTCTAGCTATCGTTGGCCCTAGAAAACCGTAATTTTTTACAAACTGATATTTTTCTCAAGTATAGTAAAATGAAATATACGAGGGAATAAAAAGCTACTTTAGTCCCGATTTTCAGGTCAATAAAGTGGCTATTATAATTATGTCGGGAATAAAATTATTTTTGTCCCAACATCGCAAAGAAGAGAAAAAATGAGCCTAGAAACATTTATTTTAACCGTTTATACCTTGAGAAACAACGGTTTACATACAAACACACACACACACGCACAGACTCACACACGCACACACACACACATACACATACATCGATTCGAACATTTTCTAAAAATAGTGTATTTTGATTACAAGTATTCCAAAACATATTTCTAACATGTTTCTTCGAAATTCTTTTTTTTACTATTCCAAAGCTTCCTCTTGGATCTAAACAGATTGATTTGTAAGACTAACGCAGTGAGAGTGAAGATGAAGGTGAAGTCGAGGGTGAGGGTGATTCTGAACGTGAGGATGAACCTGAACATGAGGATGAATTTGAGGATGAGGTTGAAGGTTAGAGTCAGAGAAAAATACAGAACATTATGTACATTTTAGAGAGGGGGAGAGGTGAGTGAAAAAAGTTCAGAAAATGACGTGTCTTTACGTCACAATTTGTAGTTCTCAATTTAATACCAAAATTGTTTTCCAATTTTAAAATGGGTGTAATTGTTTATCATATTATCCTTCAAAGTTCTGAAACCGCTCAAATAAAAGTCTTGCTCTGAAGCTGTAAATGAGTAGGTGTCGCGTAAATTACTTATAGTAAATTACGTCAATATACATGTAAAAAGAACTTTCATATTTTTTTCCAGAATTGATTTGTAGACGTATGTGTCAAAGAAAAATAAATTCCAACCCCTGTGGAAATAATAAAATGTAATAACGCGTAAAGACACATAAGAAAATGTAAGAAATCGTAAAAAGACGCATAACAGTGTAATAAAATGTAACAAAACGTAAAAAAGTGTTGGATTTCGGACGTTTTATAGTATATTTTCGTATATTCTCTTACGTTTCTTTACGTTTTCTTACGTTTTCTAACGTTTTCTTACGTTTTATTACGTTTTATTACGTTTTATTATATTTTCACGCTAAAAATTCCGCTCACTAAAGAGACTTCCATAATGTCAAATATTCAACAAGATATATTTTCTAAGTGTCAATGCTTCTTAAGTAATTTAAAGTATCTATTTTGTACACGTGAATTGGTTTGTATATGCCTCGTCACCTATCGGTGAAAAATTCAAACTATATTTTTTTCACGAAATTACCAAACGTAATAAAACGTAAGGAAACATAATTAAACATAATAATAATGCGTATAAAATGTAAGAAAATATATCAATGTCCGAAATCTAACAGTTTCTTACGATTTTTTGCGTTTGTTTAGGTTTGCTAACATTTTCTTACATTTTCTTACGTTTTATTCATTTTTCCATTTTCACTAGGGAAAAAACGGCAAATTCCCGTTACGGCTTCCATGCCACCAAGACCAAGATTTTCTAGGTCTCGTCTTCGTCTGGTCTCGAAAAGTGAAAACATACACACACGCACGCGTACACATACATACGTATAACATAGATTCAAACAAACATTTTTTTAAAACGTATTTTTCGGACTCCGGAACCGCGAAACATCGAAATTTAACAACATTTCTGATCCGAACATTTTGATTGTTACAAAGCTTCTCCTTTGAGAAAGCAATAAAGGATCCGATTTGATATCTGTAAACTATTGGTAGAGGAAGCACTTACCGTATATAATTTTTTTTAAATTAATGGTACATACCTGCTTTCCAACGTCGATCGTCATCAGAAATCAGATCTTTTTTGCTAATAAGATTTTCGTGTAACTCTTGCAGATTATCGGAATCCGGAAATCGACCTGCGATACCACTGATAACTATCTCCTCTGTCGCTAGAACTTTCATCAGTTGACGGGGACGAGCCCTTGGAAATTCATACGCTCCATTCTTGGACATGATCGTATTTTGTGCACTCGATGTCTCGAAAAGCACAACACTGAATAAGGTTCTTAGCTAGAAAAACGGTGCTAAATGTTACACACCAAATGATTGTGCTCATTTACTGAAAGAAAATTAGCGTTTCTTTTTTCGGGGTTTAGAACCTGTTTTTCGCTTTGCAAGAGCCTCGCGCGCATATGCTCGCAAAGCGCAGCTGATCGACTGCATAATCAAACGCCCATAACCTATATGCATCAAGGATGTTTTCTTCGCGATTAGATAATACTTTATTTATATTTAATATAAATATCTGTGTGTTCTCGAAAAAACAGCTTAAGTTCACTTTTTATGTTTTTGAGATATTAACTTTAGTCGAAAGAAATTTGTGTGCTAAACTATGCCAAAGTTTACCTTGGTGCGTCATAATATGTCAAAGTTTGTCAAATTTTGTCAGAGCATGCCAAATATCAACAAATCGTGTCCAAATGGTCATTTTAGCACACGTATGTCAATTTTTGGCACACTTTTGGTTTAGTCTGACAAACTTTTACACGATCGATTTTCACATTCAAAGTGTATTTTTTTCGATAATCTAATGTAAGGCATAATTTAGCATACTCTGGCAAACTTTGGCATGCTCTTGCAAACTTTGGCATATTCTGGCAACTTTTCGCATAATATGGCAAACTTTGGCATAATATGGAAAACTTTGGCATAATATGGAAAACTTTGGCATAATATGGAAAACTTTGGTATAATATGGAAAACTTTGGTATAATATGGCAAACTTTTGGTATAATATGGCATACTCTGGCAAAATTTTGGCATAATATGGTAAACTTTGGCATAATATGGCAAGCTTTGACATAATATGGCAAACTTTGGTATGATCTGGCAATCTTTTGCATAATGTTTCAACTATGTCTTGCTGTGTCGGAATAAAACTGCACTAGAACATATTTTAATATAAAAATCGGTTATGTGAAAGTTTGCCGAAATTTGCTAAAGTTTGCCAAATGAGTGGCTTAACCCATTTCTTCCTGAGCGGCCATTTTATAGTCGATTGGTTTTTTGCCTAAAACCGCCATTTTAAAATTTTCCAACTGTAATTTAAAAATTCTGACTTCAGATTCTGAAAGAGCGGACAATTTTACTTCAGAAAAATGCTATTGGTTATTATTATTTTATTTTTCGACAATTTTTTAGGCAAAGAACCAATCGACTATAAAATGGCCGCTTGGGAAGAAATGGGTTAAGTTGCCAAATATGTGCCAAAACGGCCAATTGGACACTGTTGAGTGTTTTGGTTTTATAAACAGAATTTATACCCACTGATAGTTCTTTCCCTATGGAAATAAAAAACTGTTGCTAACTTCTTGAACAAAATGCAGATTTATAATATTCTTAAAAAAACTCCAGTTTTGACCGAAAAATCTCGAAATAACTTACGTTTTTGTGTCTGAATCATGCATATGGCGTCCTTATAAACATTCATTTGAGTTTTAGCATTATAGCATGTTACGCTTACATCCTCATAATTAACCACTTTTTCCGTCAATATTATTATTTATTAATTTATTAGTTCTTTTAATAAGCAGCTCTGAGGATTCCCGGCATAATGCCGGAATCCTTACCTTTGGTATCCTTACATAGTATATTTTCAGCTAAAAATGCAAAAAATCAGGAAAGTGTAATAATATGTGACCATATCTATTATTTATGACTTATTTTAACATTAGTTTAAATGGAAAATGAAAACTTTAAACCATTATATCTTATCTTTTAGTTCAAGGTGTATTAAAAAAACCATAATTTTTCATTAAAGTAAGGCCATTTTCTACAGTTTATCTAGTAAAAGGTAAGTGAAATGTAAAAATTAAATGTAAAATATACGTACATAGTAATTAAAATTAAGTACGCTAAGTTTTCTTCGTCAAATACGAATGAAACTGGTTAACATATTAACTAAAGATTCTTTATCATTATTCGAATAGATGACCAGAGCATTTTTGTATTTTTTCCTGAATTAATAAGAAAATTTTATAGGTATCGGTTTTTCGATTTATTATTTAAAATATTTCCGTTTAAATTAACTGCTTAGAAAAAATTCCCCGGTCAACTGTTCAAAATATAATTGGTAACGTCAGGTTAACATTTTGACACATTCTATTCTTTTGACAGGGAAAAAGAGTTTAAATATTACGTAAACTGGAAGATAATGCTTAGTAAATTGTAAGCTTATAAAATAGTCCACCAATTAACTGTCGGATGACGGGCATGTATGTTTGTAGTTATTTTCTACAATTGAAGACATTGTACGAAATTTTAAAAGGAATACAAAACGATGATAAAGCGGAAACTACAAGTAAAATAAATTTTTTCTTTACTTGACAATTTATTAGTTGATTTCCCTACTTTCTCTAGCATAAAATTGTGTTGCTTATTTACCATACCAAAGCATATAAAATTCAAATCAAGTCACATATAGTTTCATGAATATATTTAATATTCTACACAGATATTTTATAATTACTCAATACTTTTATTAGAAAATTTGTTTAGATGTGTTTCATGAAGTAATAAGAAGCCAGTAAAACTCATACTTACCAAGCATATACTTTAGTAGAAAGTAAATTTTAGGGAGATTTCACAAATTTCCTTCGGTCTGAATAAAGTAAATACAATATAATTTTCAAAATATGACAACTTTATTCTGAATAATTTTATTACCCTTTTTACTGTGTACAACAATTCTTATTATAAATGTATCTGAAGTAGTATATCAAGTTGTTTTAGCAATATTTAGTCACTAATGATAGGATTAGCAATTCCATACACAGAATTTTAAATTTTATAATAAAATTTTTACCGATTTTTTATAACGCATGCATTTTTAATTAAATTGCAGACTTGAGCGATTGTATAAAGAATATCTTAAGCTTTAATTAGCTTGGTCGCAGATATCCTAAAGTTAATTCTGTCAAAGTTATAATAAAAATGTTTGAATAAGTATACTCGATTACTACTCAACCAAGAGCAAGCGTTTTTATAACTATAAGTAATTTTTTACTTCTCAGGAGGTACAGATTAAGGCAGAAAATTTGAATTTTTAATTGACTTTTTGATAGCATATAAAATTGAAACTTTAAACGCGTTTTTCTCAAGACTATATTTCTAACTTTTAAGATAAGTTGATTACGTTCATTACTTGTAACACAATTGATTGTGTAATTACATACTAAACAACATAAATAGAGTTACATTTTTAAATAACTTATAGTTTTATTCTTCTACATTATACTTTAATATTTTCTAACTATTTATATTAATATAAAATATTATTTTATTAACGCTTTGAAACTGATTTGAATAGTTTATGATATGTTTATATCATAAATTAGAGTAAATATAAATTACTTTTATTGTTAATCATAATTCTATACTTTTTATAACTGTCTTAATTTAAAAATGTTTTGAGGTTAAATTTTGTGTGCAAATGCGAATCTTTCTTTATTTACATTAATATACTATCACTCCTTAACCTTATATGATATAAATACATACTAAGATACCATACTATCCTTGATAATTGATATTAACTTGATTATTACCTATCCGGTTCCATTATCACTATCGTAAAAGATGCAGGTTGGCTCGTTAGCATTCTTTTTAGTGATTGGAATGTTTGTATGATGTTAATACGAACACTCGTTTCTTAAAAATGATTTGAACGTCTATCTTTGATAAAATTTCGATGATTGCTTCTAACAGCAAATTGTAGACGAGATTTTTAAAGTGTCTCATAAACTCTGTAACAAAAAATCTACTATATTCATTTGAACAACAGAAACAACTACTATGCGGGCAGACAGAGTAGTAATCTACATATTTTATGAATTAACGGTTTAATTCAATGGTGGGAGGGGTATTTGCCCGCAGAGTAGTTGTTTCTGTTATTCAAATGAATATAGTAGATTTTTTATTAAAGAGTATATGAAACACTCTAAATACGTAACATGTTTTATCTGTTTAACAAGTTTACGAGAAACTTGCAGGATAATACGAAAAATGTTTGAATTTTTAATACTAATTACATTTACATATTTTATGAATTAACAGTTTAATTCAATGCTGGGAAGGGTATTTGCAGATTGTATTATTTTCCTATACTGAGCCGCGATTTTTATATCACGTGGTCGAGTCGTATTACATATACTGTACTGTCCTTACGTTAAAGCCTTTCCATGGTAAAAACCAATACTAACAAAATTTATAGGAATAACCATAAATTCATATACTCGAAGCTTCTAAACTCATGACCAACACTTGTTTTTATGCAACCAACATTAGCATCTATATTATCGTCGATGAGCCGTTTGATTACAAGTGACGCCAACTTCATTTTCCGTACGGCGGCATAGGTTTTCCATACGACGATCGCAGCACGCGGTTTTCCGGTTCCATGGCAACGTTTTTTTATGTACCGGGAATCAGTGATTTATGGTCTAAAAGACGATGGACGAATACGTGGAAACACTTTTAAAAGAATGGAATTTCGTGAAGTTTAACCAGAAAAAATTTAATAAAACGTTATTAAAAATAATTTGTTTTATTATTTACTATAAAACCATAATGTCCCATTTTGTGACACATAGACATTTTGTTTAAAACCTTAAAATCATTTTAGAAAAGTTTTATTGATCAGAGAATTTCTAAAAAAATTAATCGAAATATCCGCAGTTCTACATAAATAATTTTTGAAGATTTTCATTATAAGTATCTGAATATGCTCGTTAGAATTGTAAAAATACATTTATTGTATTAAAAACTTTGGTTGTGAAAAAAAAACTTTTTTTTGAAAATTTGGTGTATATTAAGAAAAAAATCACTGACATTTTTTGGAAATGTCTTGAGTATAGAAAGATACATGAGATTATTTGAAAATCACTATTTTGCATATTCAAAAAATCATAATATAATGAGGTAAATATATCGTTATACCAACTTTCATTAGGAAATCTTAATCAAATACGACTTACCTAACTTCAAAAAGTTCATGGCCTATTATTATATTTACTTGCAATAAATCTACTATATAATTATAGCTCATACGAGTCCGATTGATTAAAGCATGATAACTACATTGTTTAAAAGCATTTTGCAATAACAAATACTTGTTATGATATACTTATTATACTCTTTATACTATAATACTTATAAATGTTGTACACTTTTTCCATAATTATTCTATTTCCGACTCAACCATAATGGCTACTTTATTGACCTTACAAGCAGGACAAAAGTAGCATATAATTCCCACAAATCTACTTTTTCCCACAAATGTCTTTTTTTAAATTATTCTCTATATCAATATAGATTTTCAATAAATTCTAGTTTTTACAGAAAGTCCTTCTTTTTAAGCCAATAAAGTGGCAAAGCTAAGCCAGGAATAAGTACTTTATGCAACACGGGAATAAAGTAGAGTATTCCATCGGGTGATTATTGCCCTCGCTTCGATCGGGAAGTAAACTCACCCATCGGGAATAATCTTCGACTTTATTCCCATGTTACATAATGTACTATTTTTTCAATCTATTAATTTCAAGTATTTTTCAACCTATTCGCATTATCAATCCTTGAAAATTCGAAACAATAAAATTAATATTCGAATTTTTTTATAAGGTTATGGAACCACAAATCAAAGTATAAAGTTGACGGTGCGGCCCCAAGGCTTCGTATCGTACTTAGTACTCATACTTGCCATCGTGGTGCTACCGATATCTTTAATACTGAATTGATCATGGATGTTAAGAAAATTGTTGGAAAAAATGGACTTGTTTCACTATATTTCCGATCGACCCAAATGTAAACAAGTATAAGGCATGGCTTTTACCTGACGTGCGATAACGTAGGTCTTACATTTGTATTTGAAATATCAATTTTTTATTTAACGTGTCTTGCAGTACTCGGCTCCAACTCGCTGTACGCACTCGCCTACGACTCGTACTGCACACTGACACTCCGTCAAAAAAGGCTCACTTTTCGCCCTTGGTACACAATGTACTATTTTGTCATACTTGCACGAAAACGCGTTTATTTTTATGCCCGTGTTGCATATAGAACTATTATTTCCGACTTAAGGAGGCTCCTGCGTCTACCATACTAGTCAAATTGAATCGAAAATTTGATGATAACTTTTATGCATATATTTATACTTAAAAATCTTAAATGTATTTATAATGTATATAAATGCAGCAAACTTTTAATAATATAAACATTAACAATTCAATAAATATTAATACAGATACTATTTTGGATTCGGCAGTGAATAACATATGCGAGAAGGACAGGTTCGTCTTCCGCGCAGGCGCGCCGATGGGTGGTATATAGCTATATCTACATATATTACTATAGCGTCGTGTCGTGCCTCGTGCGTGCTGCATGTAAAAAGTTCTAGTTGATAAGTATTATTCTAGTAGATATTATTTAGTGTATTATGTGAAAATGACGAAACCTAAAAAAGTTTGGGATGCTAGAGTTTTACGTGGGCCCATAGTTAAATTTTTATTGTTAATTTATATTTAAAATAATTAAAAAACTAAAAACTATAATTTCCAGAGTATTTTATTTACCCATAGACTTAATTAATTAAAATAAAAAATACAATTATGACGATTTATTCTTTATTGAATGTTTTTGTTTGAAATTGGAATCTCAAATTGCGCGCGCTTCTCCCGAACGCCGTAGCCAAGATGGCCGCTCAGCTGACTTCCCTACAGCTGCCGGATATAACCCGAATTTATTCAAGCTTTCGCTAATATCTCTTTTTTTAGTTCGATAACCGATATTTTAAATAATGTCATTTGAAAGAGGAGAAATTTTCCTACAAAACTGATATAATGACATTACTGGACAAATCAGATTTCATTCGTAATTAACTGATTCAACTTTGTCTGCCATAAGAGTCCATGTTAAAATTGCCAACTTTGAGCTCAAATTTCTTGAGTTTTTGGCCGATAAGCAGTATAAATAAGGGCACCGTTAGATTGAGCGTATTCTAAACTTTAAAAAATGATATGTTCGAGTTCGAGACATTACGCGCAGGAGCCTCCTTAACTGTGACCACTTTGTTGACTTGAAATGTAGGACCCACTCACATACTGTCAATACGAAATGAATTTTATATAATAATTAAATATTATTTATAAAATGTCAAATATATCAATTCAATAATAGTCTAGTTTGTATAAACTAGTACGTTATGTAGCATATTTTAACAATTAAAAATAGAAAAACTATTAAGGGGGCAGGCCTGGGTTAAACCCAAAAAATAGACTTTTTTACGAGTCCAAAAAACTTTTTATGTTTAAAAGCAATCAATCTAAAAATATTTATATTTTGGAAAAAATTCAGAATTTTGGAAAAAATTCAGAATTTTGGAAAAAATTCAGAATTTTGGAAAAAATTCAGAATTTTGGAAAAAATTCAGAATTTTGGAAAAAATTCAGAATTTTGGAAAAAATTCAGAATTTTGGAAAAAAACAGCCTTGGAGAAGATCTGCAAGACACCGTCATCGGCGACTTTTAACAGCTGGATTTTACATTTGTTTTACATTTGCTTTACATTTGCTTTACATTTGCTTTACATTTGCTTTACATTTGCTTTACATTTGCTTTACATTTGCTTTACATTTGCTTTACATTTGCTTTACATTTGCTTTACATTTGCTTTACATTTGCTTTACATTTGCTTTACATTTGCTTTACATTTGCTTTACATTTGCTTTACATTTGTTTTACATTTGCTTTACATTTGCTTTACATTTGCTTTACATTTGCTTTACATTTGCTTTACATTTGCTTTACATTTGCTTTACATTTGCTTTACATTTGCTTTACATTTGCTTTACATTTGCTTTACATTTGCTTTACATTTGCTTTACATTTGCTTTACATTTGCTTTACATTTGCTTTACATTTGCTTTACATTTGCTTTACATTTGCTTTACATTTGCTTTACATTTGCTTTACATTTGCTTTACATTTGCTTTACATTTGCTTTACATTTGCTTTACATTTGCTTTGCATTTGCTTTATATTTTACATATTTATGCAAAAAGCCATGGACCTCTAAAACACCATCACCGGTGTCCCATGACGCCTGGGTCATCGCGTTGAACATATTTACATATGAAAAGCGAAGGAGAGGACCTAGGAGACACCATCATCGGCGATATTATATACCTGGATCTCGCATTTCTCATATTTATGCATATAGCCTCGTAAAAGACCTGAAAGACATCACCGTCATCGGCGACTTAAACAACATTATCGGCGTCCCAAATACCTGGACATCGTGTTTAACATATTTATTTAAAGAAACACGAAAAGGATCTCTTAGACTCCATTATCGACAACCTTCAACACCTGGTCGTTGCATTTTAAATAAGCCATGGGGAGAAACTTTTACACCATTGTGGTATCCTGACGCACCGATATATGGTATTCAGTGATATTGCACAAGGTTATTTATATAAACAATATTAAAGTAAAATATTTACAAATTTTATATTAAAACTTTAGAGTTAAAAATTCAAACTTTGTGCCCGTTGCGATACGTTGATCAACGTGAACTTAGCTACACAATAATTTTGATCATTATTAAAAATGGAAAATTAATATCAATTATATCTAATAATCAACTAAGTATTTTAACAGTTAGAGGCAAGGCAAACATGTTTTTTGAAAGTACTATAGGTGGACTTCGCCTTTTGATCCGCGCTTCACTTGCCAACCCCAAAATATACGGCCGAATAAAAAATACATTGGTTGAATGCGAATTCAATGACGGAGATGAAATTGTTAAGTATAGATATAAGTATAAAGAATAGTATACCTTGACTTTGTCACTAGTGTAAAATTGAATCGCAGCACACTTCTTCAAATGAACTTAAATCAATTCCATTACATCGAACGTTATTGGGAAGTAATGCAGAGAGAAAGTTATAATTTTAAGGTGTTTTAGTAAATACACAATTAAAAAAAACACTTTTAATTTCACTCAGCGTCTTTGTTTATTCTCTATTATGTAATTTAGTAACAGGTTAAAAATTCATTTGATTTAATAATGCAGAAAGAAAGTATCTATTTACCGTTTTTAAATAATGAAAATAAATTGAATGGGATTCAGTGATTAAATTTGAAAAAGGTTCATGAGTAGATATTAATGAGAAAAAGGTTCGTAAGGTAAAGAAACCGTCAATAAGGAGAAGTTCAATAAGAGGAAGTTCAATCAGAGGGAGTTCAATGAGGAGGAGTTCAATGAAGGGGAGTCAATGAGCGAGAGCCACTGAGGGGGAGCCGATGAGTGGGAGCCAATGAAGGGGAATATGATGAGAGGGAGTCAATGAGGGGGGCGATGAGGGACTGCCAATGAGGGTGAGAAAAATTCTTGAACCGGCGACGGCGATGCCGGCGGTGGCGCCGAAATTTTTCTAATAATAAGTATAGAGAGATACATAAAGCAAAATAATATATAACAAATGTAACCTAATTAAGAACAGGTACTCTTAATTCGATATATTCAATAAATAATCGCAACCATTCTTTTATAAGAGGATAGGCATTATATATACTTATAGGTAAATCGTTTTTGGTCAACATTTTTCAAAATTGCGGCCTTTAAATGTCAAAAGTACGGAAAATAGCTCTTTTTTTCATTAACTTCATTTTAAAAAGTGGAAAAATCGTCGTCAATCATTATAATCCTAGTTTAATTACATATTAAAATTTTAAACCAATTCGTCAAGTAGCTCTTTTTCTTATTACTTCCGCCACACAAAAAAGTCGTTTGCAGAAAAACGCATTTACTTAAATATTTCGTGCACTGCAAGTACGCGCAGCTGTAACTTCCCTAGTGAAAATGAACAAAGTATTAAAACGTAAGAAAACGTAAGAAAATGTAAGCAAATGTAATTAACAAATGTAACACATCGTAAGAGACTGTTGGATTTCGGACATTCTTTAATTTTCTTACGTTTTCATACGTATTTTTATGTTTTATTATGTTTCCTTACGTTTTATTACGTTTCGTAATTTCGTGAGAAAAAAATATAGCTTGAATTTTTCATCGATAGGTAGCGAGGCATATATAAACCAATTCACGTGTACAAAAAAGAAACTTTATACAAAATACTTTTTTTTTTAATATTTGACATTATGGAAGTCTCTTTAGTGAGCGGAATTTTTCGTGAAAATGTAATCTAAAGAAATAAAACGTAATAAAACGCAAGGAAATATATTAAAATATATTATAAAAAGTCTGAAATCCAACACTTTTTTACGTCTTGTTACGTTTTATTACACTATTATACGTTTTTTACGACGTCTTCCACTTTTTTATTTTTCTTTACATTTTATTACATTTTATAATTTCCACAAGGGGGGTTAAATCCAGATCCATTTAGACATGCATTATTATTATTAATAACTACCAAATTAAGTACAAAAAGAGGACTTTTAAGCAGTATGCCCCCCCCCCCTTCACTCCACCATTAAATCTTACGCACTCTGTTTTACTTGAATGTATGCGTAGCGGTTAACATTACTCTAGATCCGTTTAAACATCAAATATCGATCTGCAACTTTGGAAACATATTCTACCCCTATGGGAAAAAATCAGGTGATTTTTACCTGATTTTGTCAACTGATTAAATTACCTGATGTAATCACTTAATTTATCTGCTGAAAGCTTTTTAATGAAAAAATTATTAAACAAATGTTTAAAACGTCAAATTATATGAGCTGTTAGACCTACATATTTTGTCTTTTAACGCATTTAAAAAAATTTCTGTAACAAAATTTTTAGCTGATAAATCAGCTGATAACTTGAGTGATTAGATCTGGTAATTAAATCAGCTGACAAAATCAGGTGATTTAATTATGGGAGGTAAATAATCGTCAGAATCAGGTGCCCGAACATCCGATGTTCAAAATCACCGGATATTTCACCTGACATATCACCTGATCTCTTTCAGTGGGGTCACGTAAATAGCTACATTGATTTAGGAAATAAGAAAATCCTTCTTTCGAAGCCGAGAAAATAGAATGTCTCCTTAATCTGCGTTCATCGTATTTGTATTGATTCATTTGTTCCACTTACCTAGATAAATTCGAACAAACCGCGCGCTCACCTATACCAACCCTTCGCCCCATGCAGGGGCCCGTCATTCTACCGGTGCCACCCTGCGCAGGTGTAGTACACGTAGAACGTGACCAATACCTATACACGCACTGCACACATTCAAGATGGCGTCAGGGAGCTCTCGGTGCTGCTGCTGTCAAATCGGCTTGGGATACGCCTAAGATCAACATCTATCAGCGATTGCACCGAGCGAAGAACTCCGCCTGTACATAAGTGATGCGAGCGAAGAGTCGCGTCGCGCGTTTAAAAACCCCAGAGCAGCCTCGGACACATGCGTGTGTTTATCCCTGAAAGTCGCGCGATCGCGCTCTCTCCTTTGTAGGCTAAGAGAGTCCAGCGTGTGTGTGTGTGTGTGTGCGTGTGTGTCAGTTCAGTCACTTGTTGGCCAGCCAGCCAGCAGCAGCAGTAGCACAATGATCAAGCAGCCCGGCTGAGAGGTGATACTTTTTTTCCTCCTCCTCCTCGCGACCTCCTTCGCCGCGTTTTTCGGAGCAGTTTTAAAAGTACGCGCGCGCGCGTGTGTGTGTGTGTGTGTGTGTGTGTATATCGTCGTCCATCAGCACCTGAGTCATCAGCACACGCGCACAGGTGAGTGATCAGGACCTGATTTTGTGGTGGATGTTTTTTTTTTCTTTTTCGAAGCACAAGTGGTACAATGAGTTGACCAGGATTTTTTGGTCGTTTGCATAGGTGTGTGTGTTGTGAGCTTTTGGCTGTGTTGGAAAGTGAGGAATCATGTTTCTAGAGTGTACCTAGGGTTTGGAATTGAGTGTACATCGATAACCTTAATAGCTAGTGTATAAGCTAATTCGAATCTCGAGTATGTGTTCGATGTGTTTAAGCTATGGCATTACTTGATACAATGAATGTTTTCTAAATTATGGCTATATAGTGCAACTTTGCGATATTATAATAATTTTGTTGAAAGTTATAGTTGATTGTGGCACAAGCGTACTTCCGCACCACGTTAGTCTTTTTTCGTATTTATTTGTAAAAGGACTCGTAGCCTGTTGGAAATAATAAATAAATATGTTTAAGAGTCATGTTTTACCAAAATAACACTTAAGTTGGGTGTAATTTTGAATGCAAATCTTATTTTGAAAGCTGAACAAGTCTAATGATGCTCAAAATTGAGTTTTAAGTCAGAAAGTACACTTAAGTTGGGTGTTATTTGGATATGAACTGAGCTGAAGTCTATTTTTACTTTGTGTACTATCTCGTACTCTATTCGAATGCTCAAAGTTTTAGCCGAGCCTATTAGCTCATCGAACTACTTATTTCTACTCATCCAGCAGCTAGATTATGCAGCTTGTAGAAACCTGATCATGGCCAATTTAAGAAGCATTGCTCACATCAGTAACTTTGAATTACGTATTCGAAGTCACATTCAGTCACTGCCTAGTCATTGCATTTTGTAATCTTATGTTCTCTAAGTCAACTTGTTAGATTTCATGGCAGTGTAATTTATGTATTGTCAGGTAAATAAAGGAAATATTTTAATTGTAAATTGTCCAAAGATAACCATAAAAAAAATATCACCTTTATGACATGTCACCTATGTGACATCCTCATCATTTCATGCTGGCATTAGTGAATAAAGCAGTGTTATTAAATATTTAAAGAGAACTTCGTTAAAATCACCTATATACCACTATTTAGAACTGAAAATGTTTAGAACTTAAAATTGTTTGTATACTTGTGTGTTTTATACGTACTTTATAAAAATACTTTTAGCCCATTTGAGTAAATAGTAACCTATAATTTATTGTTACAAAAATTGTTTTAAGACTTGAGAAATAATTATTAATTATCTAAAGATATGTATTTAAAGTTTAAAAAGTTTAAGTAAAATTGACTTTCATGGAAGTTAAAGCTGATCAAGAATTACTCTTAACTGATCAGAAACTGGATCTGTAACAAGTATGCATTTGTAGACTTCCTCGATACACATTTTTACCTCTACTCTGAATGACATAAAACGAGAAAACATGCACAGATAAGCAGAGGAGTAGGGTTAGGAAGAGAGAGAGAGATAGAGTGATCTTGGTATGAATCATACTTGAAAGTTCTTATTGGTCTGATAACAGCGGTGTAGATAGTTACCGATTATGTGCATTTTCTCTTGTTTCAGGTGTGACAGGGTGAAAAAGTCAAAGCTTTTGCTGCGAGAAATGGAGGCACTGGTGGAGTACAATTACGAAGCCCAGGAACCCGATGAACTGAGCATACGCAAGGGCGACATCATCAAGGAGATCAAAGTCCTGAATGGAGGTTGGTGGGAGGGCACGCTAAGAGATAAACGAGGCATGTTTCCTGACAATTTTGTAAAGGTGAGAGAGCATCGTTGACTTTGTGCGTTTTACAACTTCAACTGACATGTAGTTGTCATGCATTTATATCTATATATTTATTTATGTCTTTTAATTAACCAAATTAAACTAATATTTGAATAAATCTGAATTTTGTCGAGATAAACAAATATCTGCGTAAAGGTTTGACCTTGCTGACTAAATTGACATACTACTCTTAAAACTAAACTTGCATACTAATCTTATACAAAAGTAGATTATTTTATAAGAATTTTAGAATCTTCAACTATTATTATCTATAATATTAAATATTCTTATTATCCCTGTATAACTACTCTTATAGCTAATGGTTTTATTTGTTTTTGGTAATAGTTACTTTTCTTTCTTAGTAATACTATTTGAATTTAATTGATTCCTTTTAATTTCATGATAAAAATGTACTATAGATACTAAGAGGAAAGTTTCTTTGACATATAATTATCTTATACCTAATATATGTTGTGTAACTTGATAAACTTTTTATATTGTTAATATTAGTGATCAATTGTACCTTTTTGATAAAGCAATTATTAATTAATTTATTTATTTATTTTTTATTCATTTCAATTAGACAGGCTAAAAAGTCCTGTATACAAAAATATTACAATGTTGTTGGCAAGGTAAAAATAATTTGACTGAGCATTATATAAGAATAAACAAAGATATACATAGCTTGACTTAACTTATAGAATGAGCATTACACTAAAATTTCAATACAGTTTAGAAACTTTGATGAGTAATTGCACTAGAATTTCAATACAGTTAGAGACTTAGCGATACATATAACGATGAGTCAGTAGAGAGTAACAAGAGGTCGAATTCTATTTTTCAAAATACTTACTTTCCTTTCAGTTCTAAAATTGCCAGGTGTAAGATTCCATACCTATTTTAATTGTTATTACCTGTACAATTTATCAATAATATTTACGCATTTATTGTATCTTCTAAAAGAGCTTAAAGCCCGTAGATTTTTTAAATAAATAATCATGCGAGCTTTGATATGCTAAAGTGTTAATTAAAAATTTCAAGGTTCTGGAACCTCCGGGAGGAGCCAGAAACAGCGCAGAGCGAGCGAAGCACGAAGAAGTCACTCTGCGCAATGGCTCAGGGCGGAAATACTGCAAAGTCCTCTTCAGCTACGAGCCATGCAACGACGACGAGCTCAAACTCATTCCCGAGGAAGCTATAGAGTACCTGGGTGAAGTGGAAGAGGGTTGGTGGAGAGGACGCATCAAAGGGAGAACCGGAGTCTTCCCCTCGAATTTCGTTTCCTCGCCAGTTCCGGAGGAAACCGAGAGGAACAAAGAAAACAAGAAGGACCTGTGCAGAGTGCTGTTCCCTTACGACGCTGCCAACGAAGACGAGCTCACACTCGTCGAGGGCGACATCATTACGCTGCTGTCGAGAGAAGCCCCGGACAAAGGTTGGTGGAAGGGCGAACTCAAGGGACAGATAGGCCTCTTTCCCGACAACTTCGTGGAAGTGATAACGATCAAGAACGAGCAGCAAGTGGACGGCCAAGCCAATCAAGTCTCGACGTCCAAGTCGACCACAAAGCACCAGCTGGGCAAAAGAAAGGAGACGGCCAACGTGAGAAAGAGCTTGGACGCGCGAAATGCTCGCGCGGACTCCACGGTGAAGAAGATCACGTCGTCTGCTTCGACCTCGTCCTTGTCGAGTGGTACGGTGGAGAAGAAGCCCTCCAGCGCACTGATCTCCAGCCTGAAGCGCTTGGTGGGCGACAGCGGCAGCAGTAGCACCAACAATGGAAATGGAAGTGTGGATACGGGATTGGGAGAGGAATTGGACGAAGTCGAGAGGGGAGAGGGTGCTCCTCTGTCGCATTTGACAGCGTCGAGGGCCAAGGCTCCCAGGCGAAGGTTACCATCGACGCAACACTTGAGGCATCACAATGCACCGAATAATGCACCCAGCGGCACTAACAATACTTTGACTATGTTAACGGTAAACTTTGAATCTATGAAATTTTATTTTTTACGTTGTGGGGATGGTTGTGCAGTGATACGTTTGTTTTCTGATCGTAATATTGATAACCGCAGGAGGATAATATGACGAATGGAAGCGCAGAAGTTCTGGAACCACTGCTTAAAGATGATGAAAGTGATGGACTTGTTGCCAAATCTAGGCGGAAGGCTCCATGGGTAAATATTTACTTTTGCAAAATATATTATTCCAAATTATTTTGTTTAGCATACTTTTATTTTTCTTCTCAATTGGTCTATTAATGGTACATAGAAGTTTTACAAATACTAGATCTTTATCAATATAGAATGTTCTACCAAATAAAAATAAGATTGCTGCAATAGCTCTTTAGATTTAGTAATAAGATATATTTATTCTATTTCAGCTAGCACAAATTTCTATTATACGTTTGCTACGCGGTTTTTTATTTAGTATTATATAATATATGATAATATATAAATAGATTTGTAAGTAAATAAATAATGAATAAACACGTATTTATTTTTCAGGTGGAAGAGCTTAAGTTAAATCAGATGGAAAGAAGAAAAATGGGTACAGATCGACCAGAAAAACCAGAAGTAAAGAAAGAGCGAGCATTCTCATGGTAAACTATTCAAATTTCTTCACGCATTTATACGTGTATTAATGAAGAAATTAATTTAATATAATTTTCAATAGGTTACCCACAACCACGAACAATACTGATGTCGCACCGAGACCAGATTTAGACGGAGAAGAATTCAAATCAAAAGAAAAAGAAAAGGATAAATCTCCACGATCAGAGCCTACCCCGCCAGCCGAACCACCTGCATTATCTCCAACTTCAAGTTTGCCTGCCTTCGTCCCGTATCATCTTTATAGTCAACTTTTAGATAGGGTATTTATTTTAATCCACGTTATCGCTCGATTTATGGCTCGGTATCGAGCTTGCGCAAAATTGGTGCTCATAAAGACCATGTTTTTCACTTACAGATTGCAGTGCTGGAGGAAAAACAGACAATTCTTCAAAGAAAAGTTAATCAACTCTCAGACCAGTTAGCTCCGTTCTTAGCTAAAGCAGCGAGTGAAAAAGATTAATTTTTTTTTCGCCAACTCGAAGACTTTTATTTTGCATTTAATCGACAAGATTTTTTTTTTAAGAATCGCGACGTTGATACATAGGTTTTATTAATTTTTAAAATTGTTTTCGATTGAAACACTTATCTGTTCACGATCGTTTTTCTTTTCCGACAAGTATATTGATATTCAACAGAATGAGAGACATCACAACGACATCGCACTCAACATTCCACTTAACATTCGTAGGCCTATGGCCGCGTCTACAATAGAAGGGTGAGAAGAGATAATCTTTCTACAGATCTCGAAGTTCATTGTTTTGATGATTTATTACCTAAAAGTAACTAAAAGTAGTTACAAATCGCTGCTGAAACTAGTTTCTTATACGTACTTAAATGGCAAAAGGCTACGTGCAGTTTAGCCAGGCGAAAAAGAAAATTGTACTTTACAGTGTAGAGTTAAAATTGAAAACTCAATCGTGCCAATAACTTTTGTAATAAGTTAACTGTCTCAGCATTGCTACAAACGTAACCAGTGATTAGATTAGAGTATTATTTCGGTATAATGATTTCCGATTCATTATTATATTTAAATGGATTTTAAAAGAAGAAAACGCACCAAGTTTTGCAGATCAATTTTTTATACTAGTGACTTTTTTAAAGAGTAATTATTTTACAGTTTTTGATTAGCAGAATATTATTTTTAATCATTGAAGTATAGATTTTGTATCTATTCGTCGGTATTATAGACACCTTTATCGTGAAAAATAATTTTTAGCATTTAAAGGTCGCTTTGTACTTTAATAGGCAATTGTGTACTTATAAAAAATTATCGAAGATCTATTTAAAAAAAAGAAGTACAAGCATATACGTGTGCTTTGCTAAATATATAGTTCAGATCGGTCGTAATATTCGATGGAAGGACGGTGAAGAAGCGTATTATGATCTCGTTCTCTTACGAGCGGGAGGACGCGGACATCAGTTGCATTTCGCGGAACAAGATTTTGCCTTTTAGAAAGTATTTTCCAAAACAAATCGAGATCCCCTGCTTCAGTTGAAAACAAAAAAAGAAATCAAAAGAAATCTGATTAGAAAAAAAAAAGAAAACAGAATCGTAGAGAGTCAGAAGTGGGGAACTTTCTCCGACCAAATCTCGTGTTATCACGTGTCTTGAATTGATAATTTTATACTTTTATATAACTATAATTAGCCGCGAGTGCGCTGGAAACAATCGAGAGCTGTTTTTATCAAAAAGTACGTGAGAGAAAGAGAGAAAGAGAGCGAGAGATAGAGAGAAAGAATTTAACGCGCGTAGCGATACATTTATACATTTATTTGAGAAGCGGCGTGCAAAAGTAGCTTTACTGCTAAATAAATACGAGGAAGGGACTATAAAGCGCTGTCCACACTTGCACATTATGGAAACGTATTGATGATGGCTGTTACTCGGTTATTATTGTATGTATACTCTACCAAATTTTCCATTCTTTAACCAACGTTTGTATCGTTTTTTATTTTAATTTAGTAGCTCTTAGAGCGAAATTGTTAAATTAAATTTGTATGATTTAGTTTTCTTATAATATAAAGAATGTATTTAATTTGTTAAAACTACCAAAACTACTCTTCAGTGGATAAAATCATTCATCGATGAGTAATTATTGCAGCTTTCGTAAAATGGGTTCTGCACTGAACTAATTGATCAATCTTCTTGAAATTGTGCTTAAGAGTCTCATTTTAATTTAAGATATAAAAGTACGAATTAATTCAGGTATACTTTGATGTTTAGTAACTAAAAATTAGTTAGTAAGATAATTATTAGATAGTTTTTAAAAATTAATATAAAATTCTAAATAAACAACTAAATTAGTTAATAATACTTAATATATGCCCACAATAAATTCGTACTTTTGTTTCTTACGTTTAAATAAGTCTTTTTGCATACATTCAAAAGGTTTAGTTACAACTTTCAGGATTTCAAAAAAATCATCAACTATCCGTCAAAGAATAGTTTTGGAACTTTTAATACACAGAATACTTTTCTTATTGTAAAAATAACCAAAATTCGTAAATATGTACAAACTTTAATTTAAATTAGAATGAATACAACTGAAATAAAACATTTTAAAACATCCAGAACAGCTAGTGCACCTTTACCGTAAGTTCTGTATGTACATACATAGAAATATCCGGGTAACGTCCATCTTCAGCCTTGCTAAAAAGATGGAGAAGAATCGTCTTTGATTTTGTTCCGTGAAAAAGAAAAGAGAAACAGAGGAAATGAGAAAATAGCTAAAAAAAATTCTCCTGTCGCAAGCGATTGTTCGACTACACAAGAAAAATAAAAAATTTAGTCCAGGTTGTAACCGCGCCGATGCTTCCGATAGTCGCTGTAAGATATTGCATAATCACCGACAGTATTGATCGATCGATATAAAAGAATAGGGAAGGAAAGAGAGAAATGAATAAGCGCGCAAGAGACATAAGAGTGGAGAGGAATATGATGCTGTGTTCCATTTATTCACGTGATAGCCCATTGATAAGAAAAAAAAAGTCCTATAACGAATATTATATATATTAAATAACCGCGGATGTGGGTGCAGCTTTGTTTGTTTGTTTTTTTCGTTTTTTGCGAGCTGGAAGTGGCGTCGTTTTTAGAAGTGCGTTGGTATTGAGTGCTCGGCTCTTTTTATCTACGCATTGTACGCAGTCGTGGACAAAGTATTTATCTTTGATGAATCATAATTAATTATGTATCTAAAATAGAAGTTTAAATATCATTATCTTTTTTACATAAACGTCTAAAAAGTTTCCAAAATATTTGAAATATTTAAACCTTTTTTGAAAAAAAAAAGCAAAATAGATAATTGGTCTAAATAAAACATTGTCTATATGAACTGTCTAACATGTTATCTAAATAACATTTATTAATTATCTGAACAAAATTATTTTATTTTTTTTTTCATCTAAATACCGCGTTATCTAAATAATTTTTTATCTAGATAAATGTTATTTGAATACCCATTATCTATTAAAAAAATTAAATCTTTTTAAAAAGGATTTAAAAATGTTCTAAATAACGCATTGTCTAGATAATCGTGTATCGAGATTCTTTTAGTCAAAGACATAAATTTTATCTCGATAAAGTTTTTATCTTTCATTTTTAATTATACACGGAGAAAAAAATAGTAATTGTTACTAACCCGAAGTAGGACTAATTACGAAACTGTCTAGTAAATGAATACTATAAGATTTTTTCCTATAAGAATTGTATTGAGTACTAGACGTCTAGTAATCATTCCCAGTTTGTCTATGAATGAGTACCTAAAATCTTTATTGTATAAATTTACTAGACAGTCTAGTAGCCGTTACAAACTTTTCTCTCTCTGTGTACTTCTTAACTTTTATTTCTATTAAATCTGAGAGTCTTTATACTGTGCAGATATTATTTTCAAATAAAAACCCTTTTCTTTTATATAAGTTAATTTATCTAGACCCTTGCACATGACTGCAAAAGTAGAGAAGAGAAAGAGAGTCGTTGCACTCGAAACACGACGTTGTAACTTGCGAGAGAGGAAGAAAGGAAGAAGGAAAATGCGTCCGCTCGATCGTCGCTTATTTATACATAAAACTTCCAACGCGTTCCAGAGTCTCTCGTTATAATTAGGGCGCATTTAATTGATAATTCCGAGGAGAAACACAGACGATAATATAGGTGTGTATGTACATAATTTAGGGAAGCGAGACAACAGATGAAAACAAAAATATTATATTTTCTCTTGCTTTTCGTGATGACGATAATGATAACGACGATGGCGATGACGACGATGATGATGATGATAATGATGATGATGATGATGGATGTTGCTGTTAGACGTCCGAGCGGCGCGACACAACTATGTAATTCGTATTTGTAAATATGACTAATTCATTGGAGTATACATATATATACATTTTTCTTTATATACATCATTATGCGTTGATGCTCGCCCGTCCCGTTATTCCTCATTCTTTATGATATCCTTGACCTTTTCTTTAAAAAACAAACGGTATATTCATCTGTGACATTGGTATAACTATAACATTTATTAAATATTTGAAAAAGAATATTTAAGTATGTTCAGAAAGTTTTTAAAATGCACTTTTATCATTCATTTGTAAGGAAAATATGATTCATTCAATAGGTAGTTATATTTCCTGGTTGTCACAATACAGTTATACGAATACCATATTATTCTCATATTGATTGAACCTATTTATGTCACACAATGCTGCACAAAGCATACTACCTTTTTTATTTCATTGATTGATTTATCGAATTTTTTTAAATGCATTTTCCTCTATAATAAAATCATTGATTTTGAATTTGATAATTAGATATCAATTTTTAACATTATAATTTTTAATTTAATTTTTTTATATAACTGATTTGATGCTCTTCATTACAGTGTTTTTCAAGTTTAAAATATTCTGAGCGTTAAAGTTTTTATTGGTTTTTCATGAAAAATTGATCAATATTTGAGGATACCTTTATAATAATATTTGAAAACAAATTTGTAAGTAGAAACTCACCAAACGTTATTAAAAACATCTAAATAGCCTTTTCATACAATAACTTGAGTATATGTAATTCAAAAATTATAAAAGAATTATATTAATTGTCGCAATTTGTTTACATTTCGTGTCATGGTAAAAGTAAAAAATTAATGAAACTGTTTATATAACTAATTTTGTTATTCATTACAATTCTAAAATGGTGTAGAAATATCGAGTTTTTATTAAATGTTCGGAATTTCAATTAATTTTGGAAATATTTGCGAAAATCGGCTTGTAAATTAGCCGGCGTGAACCTTTTAGTCATTATAAGTCTGATGTATCACATTTTTAAAATTAGCTATTTTTAACAAAATAAAACACTGAATTAGTTCCTTATTAATGAAATCGTAACTAAAATTCATAAAAGAAATGTACTTCTTAAAATAATGCTAAAATGTTAGGTAGTCCTTTAGAATAAAAACTAAAAAAAATGTAAACAATCCATAGAGCTAACTTGACATTAAGTATCAGTTTTCGGTTTCGGTTTCGACAGAAATTGTAGTCTGAGTCACTTTCATTTTAAAGAATTTATTATGATATTTTACGAACCAGTAATGAACTGATAGTTTTAGGTACTTTTGATCTAAGAAATCTTGAGCAATAAAATTGTTTTACGCACAGTCTTTTCTAATTTCTAAGTTGTTTTGTTGCTCTGATATAATTTAATATATTTTACATCATGAAATAAATTAAACATATAAATTGTTAAGCTTTCCGAAATATTATATGACTTATAGAGAGATCAGCAAGTATTTCACCTCCAAGTTTTTTAATACTTTTTGCTTTCTCAAGAAGAAAGCATTATTTTGTACTTTATTAAGGGAAGGCATTACTAAAAATTGACCTTTTTGCGGGTTTTCTCTTTTATTTTTGGATCTACAAGACATTATGCCAAGCCAAACCCATGCGAGAACTTGTTTAAAATCATCTGAGACATGCGTAAAAAAAGTTTCAACAAAAAATATTAAGATCTGCAAGAGAAGCTAAATTTCTAAAGAACGTTAAGGAGGGTCTTTCGCTAGATATAGGGCATAAAACAAAAAGTTATATGAGTGTTTATAAAGGTCCTGTGATAAAACTAATGAAATGTACTTAATAATAGTCCATAACTACACGAAAAATAGGTTGCACCAAAGAAATCGTGACGTTACAAGTGTAAATATTGTCAATTTAAAAAATATTTAGTTAAACCCCAATTTTTTTTCTCAACCAATTTTAATGCTTTGGGGCTTATTTGTTCCTTAAACGTTTCTCTACAAAGTTAATGGAAGAAATTTATAAAACAATATATCTGTGATTAGAGAAGGCAAATTGTTTATAAAATTTTACGCGTTTATTTATAAATAATTAGCTTTCTCTTATTACAGATATATTATTTTATAATTTTCTTCTGTTAACTTTCTAGAGAAATGTTTAATTAAAAGAATAAGCCCGGAAACATTAAAAATGGTTAAGAAATAAAAAAATTGGGGTTTAACTAAATATTTTTTAAATTGAACAATTTCTCTTTCATGTAGTTCTGGACTATTATTAAGTACCTTTCATTAGTTTTATCATAGGACCTTGTAAACTCTCTTACAATTTTTTGTTTTATGCCCTATAACTATCGAAAGACCCTCCTTAAAAAACCTGATACGCTAAAAGTCTTCTCCTACAGTTCTCAATATTTCTGATTGAAAGTTTTTGCCACGCGTTCCTGAAATACTTTTAACCAACTTCTCGCATCGGTTCGGCGTAATATACATTGCGGATCCAAAGATAAAAGCGATAACCGCCACAGCGCCGAACCACCAAAGCAAACATTCTCCCCCGTCCCAGCAACAATAAAAAGAGAAGCATTCTCCAGCGCGC
Source organism: Gastracanthus pulcherrimus (assembly GCA_949152435.1). NCBI lineage: Eukaryota > Metazoa > Arthropoda > Insecta > Hymenoptera > Pteromalidae > Gastracanthus > Gastracanthus pulcherrimus. Next base: position 37,892,555 of record OX424572.1, read on the forward strand.
AAAAGGAAGAGTCAAGGCTGCTTCGTCGTGGTCATGCTCAGCAGCGACCTCTTGACCGTGATCGTCTTCGTGACCACCATGACCACCTGGTCCGGCTGGGAGTGCGGTATCTCGCAGATGTAGGGCAGCTCGGTGTCGCAGGAGACGACCTTCCAGATGGGATCGCTGCGCCGATCGAGCCGGAACAGAGCGACGCAGCCCCGCGAGTGCGAGGGCTCGCCCTGGCCCCAGGCACGGTACTCGAAGCAGGACATGGCTTCACCTGGGTGTGATGCGCGAGACGGAAGAGAGATCATTGGATGGATGTGTGGTCTTGTGGAAATGTTCGTTGTAGGTAGTTAGGACACGAGTAGCTTTTTATTTAGTAAGATTGGTATTTTTCTATCAGAAATCAGGGTAGAATTGATTGAAATTGGGAAGCAGAGGTTACTTGTGATATTCCTTAGGACGCGCTGAAAAATTTTATTTCAATGCAAATATTAAGAAAGTGACTAAGGTAGATACATAACAATTTTTTACGAATTTTGAAAAACATGCTTTTGTATGAAAATTGTTTGTTGTTGAAAGGATTCAATAAAACCTCATAAAATCCCATAAAATATCTAGCGATCTGATGAGGAAAAAATTTTCCTAGTGAACGTTTAATTTGTTTCTATGAGAGCTTGAAAGTATACTATTTTTATATTGGTTTTAATTGAAAAATACGTATTACAACGGAGTTTTTACATATATATAAACATTTTATAAGATTTTTCTGATAAAAAAGTTACAGTAGTTTATAAGAAAAGTACATGCTCATTTAAAGTTGCTAATTGATTCCTGGAAGAATTTTGTGCACTAGAAAATTCTTATTGAAATAATTAAGTATTAATTCAGATGGGATCCCCTTTTTGGTTTTTAATTATTCTTATTAAAACCAAATAGAAACAGATAAAAAATGTATCTGGTATTACTTATAAATTCCTATAAAAATTCATTTTGAAGTGGTTTTAATGGGATTTTTCGGGTGCAAATACACACCATAAACCACATAAAAAATCTTTTTATTGGTTTTTATGAGAGTCTTTCAACCGGGTATATATTCATTGTAAAAAATTTGTACTGCTTATTCAAATAAGATTATACTACTTAATCCATTCATATTAAATTATAGGCATAGGTAATAGGTATAAAAATATTGATAAATGTTTGGATTGTTGGTAGTGTTAAATTCTATAAAGGATATGTAAGTAAAAAAATGTTATCGTTCTTAAGCGGTCAAAGTAGAATGTCCACGATATAAGGGAGTTTGACTTGAATGCACATCAATCATATCCTATTGTATCGCAAAGTACACACGTGAATTAAAAGAAAATCATTAATTCCTTTGATAAATGCAGAAAGTCGTGAAAAACAGCTTTGAAATTTGTGTGGCCTGACTAGTACTGACTGTAACTACTGACCCGCAAAATATTTGTATTCTTGAAAAACCATTATAGGTATTATTACTTATAAAAGTATTTCAAAAATATTATCTTTAAGAGTTTTCAATGCATTCATATAAAGTTGGTGTTTATTTAATTATGAGTCAACCATGAGTGTCATACGCTTATTTCGATGCTAGTCATTCTTTTTTGATTAAGGAAAGTCACACTTTATAAGGAAAGAAGTGGAAAAAAATATACTTAGCACTATTTTTGTGGAAAAATTAGACAAAATGCTTCTTACCTTAATAAATTTAATTTCAGTGGCATAGCATTTTGTTAGTCATACAATAGTATAAAACAAAAACCCTTTCAACGCCATTTTATTTTTTTTTTCAAAAATTCTTGAGATATAATATTTTGAAATACTTTCAAAAGTGCTGCTAGTTAGTAGTTTTGTAAAAATGAATATAAATATATATTTCATTTCAGTAGTTACCATCGATATTAGTCAGACGGATCTATATTTAAGGTGGTTCTATCACGAGAATCGACATAAAAAATAAATATTTATACATTAATTTGTTTACGTGTTACAATAACATAAATGGTACACATAAAAAATGGTACTTTATGATAAAAAAAATTCATGAAATTTTTCATAAAAATTTCGATATTACTAAATTAGATATCGCGCAAATTAGAGAATAATTTGATAAATGATCTAAACGTTTTTTATTTTTTTATCCGATTTTAAGTTTAAAAAACACTTGCTTTGCGATGAAATAGGTTTCATGCGTTGAATGTTCTAATCAGATTTCTTTAAATAACAAAAACTTTCTTTTGATTAACTTTGCTCTAACATCGCTTCACATTGGCGAGGATTGTCAACATTTTTACTGATAGTCCTATTCGCTATTAGTTAGGCAAAGTTAACAAAATTTTGATAAAAAGAAAAATTTTCCGCCAAGATCACTGATGTTCAGGCATTGTGGCTTACGGCAGTTTACTGACAGGCTTTTTATGTATTTGAGAGGACCCACACCCCAAATAGGTTTAAATCGAACAAAAAAGCTAGAAAAAACTTTCTACAAAGGTTCAAACCAAACCTTTTTTATATAAAAATTTTTCATAAATATGTTCAAACCAAAAAATGTAAACAAAAATTATACCTAATGTTACACAGATTTTTATAAAAAGTCTTTTTTAACAAAACTGCGAGAAAATCATTCGTAGTCTCTGATAATATTCGATCATGTTGAATTTACGGAGAAAAGTTAACAACATTGGCTTCGATACGGCCCTGCTGCTCGCCGCTGATTGTCTATGTGGCACTAACAATTCACAAACTATCTACCTACACTCGAGTTTCACATCTACCGGAAGACTCTCCCCCCACATCCCTATTATTAGCTATGAGCATGTGGTATAGTATCTGCTCTTATTTTCAAGAATAGCGCCATCTCACGGCTGAGGGACGAGATCGGGGTAGTACAAAATACACAGGCTCTTATGGACATTCAATGAAAATAATATTTTTTTAATTACTAATGAATCAGAGAATATCCCTATAATTTATTTTAATAATATATAAATATGTCAATTCAAGAAAAAAAATTGAGATCACACAGATTGCCAGAAACTTATAAAAAATTATTTTCATTGAATGACCATAGCTATAGAGCCTGTGCATTTTGTACTACCCCGGTTGCGTCACTCGACCGTAAGATGGCGCTATTTTCGTGTACAATTTCCGTCGTGCTCTGGACCAATACCCACCGAACTCGTTCATCCAGATCCGATCCTTGGGCTCGTTGCTCAAGCCAACGTAGACGGTGAGCTGGCCTATGAGGTTGGCCAGGCCGCGGGTGCGCGCGTCGCTCGTCGGATCCGCGAGAAGCGCGCCCCGGGCCAGCTTGCGACAGGCCGACCGGGCGTTCGTGAAGTTCTGCTGGTCCGCGTCGACGAGGACGAACAGGCCGACGTCCTCGATGCAGGACAGAGTGGCGTTTCCTGTGCGCGAAGAACATTTTGGGTGAAATAGGGGGAGGGGAGGAGAATGTGTAGATAGGGGACGTGAGATACCGAGTAGGTAGTATCCTACCTTGCAGGCTTTTCGATTTTGTTATTATATTTGTTTGGAGTATCCGAGTAAGTGAGTGGAATGTTTGAATCGGATTTCGAGATGTTTCGTTGTTTACTGAGGAAAGTGCGGTAAAAAGTCGGTAATGTAGTGGTCGGTAAGGTATTTCAGAAGTCCTTAAGGGGATGCGTCAGACCTACTTTACCGGCCGATAAAATACATTCAATAATTTCGTTTTTCTCAAAGTACGCATCAGAATCAAATTTCCTTTTCAGGGTAGCTTTATTTACATAAAATACATAGCGGAATACTCAAATTATTGTCAGAATCGAAAATTGACAATTATGTGATTATGCTAATATTCGATTCTGATATCAATTCGAGTGTCCCGCTATGTGTTTTCCCTAGATAAAACTATCCTGAAACGGAAATTTTATTCTGATGCGTATTTTGGTGTAAAACGATATTTTTGAAGAACATTTTTTTTCACTTTTCTATTGAGACATAGAATGATTTACCTCAAATTTTCAGTGTTCCGCTATTTATTTGGTCCAAATAAATCGATCCCTTAAAGGAAAAACGATTCTGAGATGCGTAGTTTTTACGAAAAACGAAAATTTTACTTTTGTTTGCCTCGGTCGGTAAAGTAGGTCTGACGCATCCCCTTAAAGAGTTCTTGAAGAGTTTATGAGTGTCACTGATGATAGTACTCTTTATGAACATTTTAATGATATTTTTGTAACTTTTGTTCGTATTGAATCTTTAGAGTTTGTAAAAAGATCTTAAAAAGAATACTTCCCTTGTGGAAATGAAAAAAGTAATAACACGTAAGAAAAAGTAAGAACACGTAAGAAAACGTAAGAAAATGTAAGATTCTGTTGGATTTCGGACATTCTTACGTTTCTGTACGGTTTCCTACGGAATGTTATACTTTATTACGGTTTTGTACGTTTTATTACGTTGCGCAATTAGATGAAAAAAAATATAGCTAGAATTTTCCACCGATAGGGGGCGAGGCAGATACAAACCAATTCACGTGTACAAAGTAGAAACTTTAAGTTACTTAAGAAGCATTGGTACTTAGAAAATATTTTTCTGGAATATTGGATACTATGGAAGTCTTTTTAGTGAGCGAAATCTTGAATGTGAAAATGTAATCTAAAGTAATAAAACGTAAGGTAACGTAAGGAAACGTAAAAAACGTAAGAATATGTATGAAAACGTAAAATATGTCCGAAATCCAACAGTTTATTACGCTTTGTTACGTTTTCTTACTTTTTATTATGTTTTCTTACGATTACTCACACTTTTCTACTTTTTCTTACGTTTCCTTACATTTCCTTACATTTTATTACATTTTATGATTTCAACGCGTTTTTTTTTTGTTTTTTGAGTGTCCTGGCAACATTGTATTAAAAAGTATTAAACAAGAGTTCATTGAATAAATTTTTAAATCACGCTTTCATTTTATGAGTTCTTATGTAACAAAAGCTACTGCAAAAATGATTTTTTTTCTGATCTTTAAACATGCTCTATGAATTTTTTATAAATTTTGTATATAAGTTATTCATAAATTCTTTTTGAATACTGAAAAAACTTTTTATAAATCTAAAAGGAATTTTAATTCTTTTATAATTCTTGTACAATGCTCAAAATGAATTCTTGAAATATATATATACGTGAAATACCGACCCGTATGAGTCATATTGAATTTTTACATTCTGAGTTCATAACTTTTATTATATTACAATCTTTTTTGCAGATTTTTCCGTTATTGACAATCAAAGAGTTAACTATACTGTTGTGTATTTTGTAACTCATATTCTCCTGCAGTGTATAATGAAACCTCTTGAAAATATAACGGACGATTCCTGGTATAACTACAAAGGGCATAGTGTCTCGCGTATCTTCTAAAGTATTAATTTATTACAGAGAAAAAACGTACAAAAGAAGCCTGTTAGATAGAAATCGGGTCGGTATTTCGCATCCTCTTCAATATTATTGAATTTTACAAAGTATTAATTTTCAATTAATTTTTCTAACTGAGTAGTCACACTCTATAAATCAATATTCGTATCAATTCAGAACCTGAAACAATAAGCTTTCATCCATAGCATTCTACTGTCAGTCTTTGACACCTCGCACCTACCGTTATACGTACTGTTGGAGTAGGCGCTGTAGTAATCGACACCGGTGGCATTGACCAGCTGCGCGACGAGACCCTTGCCGTCGCCGCTCACTTCCGGACAGTGCAGCAGAATGCAGTTCGCCTCCCAAGTGTCGGCCGTCTGCAGTCTCTCTGCGTTCCGCGAGGCGAGATACATACAAATTAAATTTTCAGATGCTCGCGCCATCCTTCTATAGATTCGCGTAATACACGCGTACAGCGGAAGACCGAGACAAAAGATGTGTCGTGTATAACCATAGCGTGCTATATATAACTTTGAATGGCTACCGGCAGTCCGGCACCAGCGGTAACGATTTATTGTACCACGCGACGCGGCCGCGGTTTTGACCTCAAGAATCTTGCGAAATTCGCGCGCGCTCGCGCTGCGAAGGTTTTCCTATTTTTACGGTGCGCGGCCCGTCGCTATCGGTTGATAGTTAGTCACGCAGGTATTGTTATGCAAAGAGGAGGCACGTGTTGTTGACGGAAATCTTTTTAGTGCAAGAGTTCTGAAATAACTGTTCTAATTCAAGGGGTCTCGGTCTTCATTTCAGATCTATAGAAAAAATCAGGTAACGTCAGGTGAAAAATCAGCTGATCAGCTGACAAATTACCTTGTCTATCGCCTTATTTTACTGCCTATTCAATTATTTAATGGAAGCACTTTATCACCTCTTTAAGCACTTACTACCTGTTTAAGAACAAGTTCTGATCATCTGATTTTTTACCTGATTTTGCACATAATTTATCATTTGAAAAGTCATAAAGATCAGTGCATTAAATTTCCTGTTGCAATCACAATTAATTAGGTTATTATTTTGGAGCTGTTACTGAAATAACATGATACATCATGTCAAAACAGCAGGTTATTTTTCACCTGATATGTTACCCGATATATCGGCTGATTTTCCACCTGATACATCACACAATGTATCACCTTACATTCACCTGATGTCATTTAATTGACCACCTATCATCTGATTTTTCACGTGATATATCACCTGATTTTCACGTGATATATCACCTGATTTTTCACGTGATATATCACCTGATTTTTTCCCATTACGAACATTAAAATATCAATTCAATAATAGATCACCGAAATTGAAGGCGAGCGCGCTCTTGGTCTCGGCGATGTCCTTGCACTTGGCGACAGTGGCCACCCGTCGCCTCGTTATGACCGGCTTTGTCGACTTGGCGTCGGATTTTATGAGATTGTACGTGATCGCGCGTCTCTTGAGTACGTCCGAGTCACGACAGCAATCGCGAAATTCCAACAAAATTAAGTAATAGCTTGTTAAAACGAGAAGTTTCAGATTCAGCTTCAGCTTCATTTTACAAACGATAACTATTCATCAGAGATGTAGGATAAATGTATATAGATGTAGCATGTGTATATATATATTGTTATCGGATGTGCTTAATCACACCGGATCACCGGAATAACGCAATCACTCAAACACCGTGTGACGTTTTCAATTCTCTTTTCTTTATTGTGCTTTGTAGTTGCAACGCCAGATAAACAAATTAATTCTGGCCTCCCTCCACGTCCTTCTCTCTCATCTTACAATAGACATTTTGTACTTGATATTATTATACATTTTGATTTACAATGTAGAATTAATACGATGAATGAATTAGTATGAAAATAATTATGTACATTTTACATCTTTTCTTCTTTGCACTGCAACGAAATTTAGCTACGTGTGTAATAAATATATAAGCGTAATCGTTTTAAGTCGTATGATCGTGTAGTGCCGGAAGTGTGATTGTACGTCCTTCCATTTGTTTCTTATTATCTGAAAAGCTGCTGCCTCGTAAACTTAGTGAAAATCGTGATAAATTGGCTAGATATACTTGGAATATATCGATCATCTCTTTACGAAGCTAGAATCTTGTCGAGAGCCACGGTTACTTGGCCGAATATCGCGTCCACGGCACCTTCAGCATTGATCTACAAAAAATTACGTGATTTAAAACTCGAAAACCGTGTACATTTCTACTTACTGAAACAAATCACGTGATTAATCATATAACTAATGATTTAGTTCATTCCATTATATGGTTTAATTTATGATTAATTATTCATATGTGAATTGAGCTATCATATGATTTATTCTATAATTACTTATTACATGATGTTTCATGTGATTAATCAATAATGTGACTAAAGTTATAATACATTTGACTTAAGGTATCTTATGAATTAGAATACGATTGATCGCATGATCGATAATGTCGTAAGGTAATTACTCATATGATTAATCACGTGATGTGTCATATGGCGATCTTTTATGATGTAAAAAAATTAATTAAATAATCAATTTTACACATACGTATTAAGGTATTACCAATAGTAATACCTTATATAATATAATTAATTACATAACATTATAGAGGAAACCGTCAGGTGACTAATCGTGTGATAAGTCATAATTAATTTGCTATTTTTTCCCCTTATTTTAACGTTTTTTCGTTCAGCAATATATATATACATACATAGTTGTAACAACTCTTACCTTGATACACTTGTCCTTGTAGTGCTCGACGATCTTGCCGTTTTTTTCGTTAAAGATCTCAATCCTCTTCTTGATGGTCTCCTCGTTGTCGTCGGCCCGCTTGACGGCCGCCGCAGCGGCGCGTCCCACCAATCGCGTGATCAGCGTCTCGTTCTTCACGTCGAAGAAGATAATCAAATCAACCGGGCAAACCTACGCATACATGTATACGTGCATTGTATGTAGATGGTAAACAATAAACCATCGAGTTCTGGTTGATCTCTTATGTTTCTTTATTATTATACATATTTAGAATTTTCTTAAATCATATGAGATTCATGTGACATCTTACAAATGGTTTGAAACAAAAAGAATCTATTTGACAGTTCATAAAACATTTTTCATAATTTGAGATTTCAGGTGAAAATTTTACACGTGATATTACATATTACGTGACTTAGGACGTGAAATTTCAGAATGTTTCTTATGAACTATGAAATAATTTACCCGTAAATTTTCACATGTCATTTTTTTTATTTATATCTCATGTGAGATGTCACATGAGACCTCACGTGATTCTTAAGTTAATAAGGATACTAACGTCTTTCTCGAACTGAATTCCCTGCTCCAATTCGCGAGGGTAGCCATCGACGAGGACTCCTTTGCACGAGGGATTCTCCTTCTTGGCCTTGTTTATCCTCTCCTTGATCAAAGTCAGCACGACATCCTGTCAAGGCACGCAAAAGCGTTATACAATTATTATACGAAATATGTAAAGAAGCCAGCGGTCTATCATTTATATTTTTACATCTTTATCTCTTCTTGCATGCATTATTTTTTACAAACGAATATTTACAAACAGATATTTTTAACATCTCAAATGATTTTTTTAGTATAGGGATTTACTTTTAAGAAGGTTACTGCTCTCAATAGTGTTCCGAATTAGCGTTTATAATAACTGATGACAAATGCAAAAAGAGGTCAAGATTATAAGCGTTGATATTTCTTAATTGAATAAAGTGAAGATAAAAAAGTAAATTAGTTCCACCAGACAACTCCACATTTAAATTAGATTATTTTATCTTTTATTATAAAAGTTATTGCTAAAATAGTCGACTATATCGGTGCTAATACGCTTTGATTATCGAAAAAATTTAATTTTTCTATCACGAAAATGACATTGAATACAAAAATATATGTACTATTATTCTGTAAATTGTATAACTTACAATTAGTACGGTACGAATGTTTCAAAATCGTTGTTAAGAGAAATATTTTTAATTTCACTCAGTATTAGTAAAACAAAATATACATATTTTCTTTAAAATTATATAATATTATTTTTGGCAATGGTCATGCCACCGAGATGACAATGTTTTCGTTAAAAAGTGACTCAGCCGAGATTAGCGGAGTATTTAGATTATTGATAAACCAGAATATCTTTTAATTAATAAAGCATATTATATAATAAAAATGTTTGATACGTTTTTTTGTTCTTTAAAACATTAAAACTCATAATTAATGATAAACATATTTATCTTGAGTGTAATTCGTACGCTCAACTGCAATTTAGTGTACATATTAAGTAAAAAAAGTAAGTATCAAAGTTCAAAAGTAAGTTTTATATACATCCGAGCGAGATTTCAGACTTTAGTAACGATAAAAAAATGTAAATAAATGTAGAAGGTGTCAAAATGTTTAAAAAATACAAGAAAAAACGCGTAAAAATATGAGAAAAATTGTAGAAATAAAAAATTTATATTTTTTATATTTACACAGTATTGTTTACACTTACATACTTCTCATCTTTTTCACTACGTTATGTTTTTGACAATCACCCGCATATCATGACAATTCGGTTATTAATCACTTAAGCTTAAATTTACATTCTGTTTATTTATAAACAAGGCACTAGCTACGCGGGAAAACCGGCGAGGACCTAGTTTTTCATCACACTCTATTTAATAATGCTTATAAAATTGTAAACTTTTTTGCTAAAACTATGTCAGATTTATAAATAATTTTTAGATTTCAAGTTTTTATTGTTAGATCATAATTCAAGCATTTATAATTCGGAGGTGTAGGTGCATTTTTTTTTCAATTTTGAGAACAAAATGTTAAAAGTTTGAAGAATATTAAGAATTATATTAATTATATTCTTTTATGGCACAAAATATCACTTTCTGAATTTTTATAAATCACTTTAAAAATTGCACAAAATATTGTGTGACAATCTTACGTGACAATTTGATGTAATATATCAGGTCGTCACGTAACAATTTGACATGGTATGACAATTTTATGTAAATTATGGTAGTCCTTTAAACGAAATTTAAAAGAAAAACTTGTAAGTTCTCAAACTGATGCATGTCAGGCTACATTTAGTAATTGATATTATTTTGTACCACAATTACCCATAATATACCAGGTGACTTGCCGCGTGATTTTTTAAACCATAAGGTATTCATGTAAAACGAAAAAAGTTTAATTAAATAATGTGGTTTAATTTAGTGTAATTGTGGTAAAAAGAATCTTCATTTGTTTTTATTGGCAAGAATCCAATTAATAGAACTCATAAGCCGATTTATAACGCAATTAGAATTATTAAATTAATTCATATTTTTAAAAATGTTACGACGTTTCAAAGTTCCTTTGGACGTCACGAACATAACGACTTCATACGTGTCGCCGTATGATTGCGGGGTCACGAAACAGAGTTCGAAGCGCGATATCTCTTTTTACATCTGTGCTTAAAATTCGAAAAGATTTCAATGTCATTGTTACATTTGCTACCGGACAAACAGTTTCAAATATTTTCCGATCCCTTATGGAAAGAACTCTCATGTTGAGTGTCATTTCGTACACCAATCACAAAAGCCTTTGCAATGATTGACAGTAACAATCGCGATATGATAAATCTTACGGTGGGCACGAAGAGTCCCTTGGACATGAGCTCCTGGAGTTCGGCGCCCCGCGGACTGCCGCTCGCGACCTCCTCGCGCAGCAGGTCGCCGCTGCTCAGGTGCACGAGGCCGTACTTCTTGATGATGCGCTCGCACTGCGTGCCCTTGCCGCAGCCCGGTCCACCGACTATCCAGATGGTCTTCATTGCTCAGTGATAGGGTAGCGGTGCGCTGCACACAGAAAAACAAGGGGGGATTGTTTGTAAGTTTTCTTTTTGTTTTTTTAGATTTTACTTTCATTTATTTTATACGTACAGGGTGCTCTGCCCCGTAGATAGATAGATGGTATATGATGATTATTATATCTACGAAACTAATGATTTGTCAAGCAAAATTTCCAATTTTAGTGACATAAAAGCTTGCTAGTATTAGATTAAATATGATATTTATGAACGAAATGGTCTTTTTATATGTAATAAAGTATCTTCAAAAATATTGTCTATCTATTGGGTCTTCGCTATGTATGACCTACAAACCCAATAGATAGACTAAAAAAGTAAATGGACATTGACAATCGTCTATCTACTGGGATGTAATATATGCTCTTCGCACTATTTCTGTAATTTTTAATTATACAAAAACTTCTAACACTTCTAATGTTTTTTACTGATAAACTGAAGTTTCTTACATTCGATAAGTGTCAAATTGTTTTAAACAGACGATATTATCATACAAAAATCTGGTGTATAAAATGAGAAAATCCTTAAGCGTCTATTTATTGGGTAGTTTACCCTAGGTGGTCAACGGTGGTTTTGAGAGGTCGAGTGAAACGATTTTTGGGATTGTAACTTTAGGCTGGGTGCACGTGGACTTCAGTGCCCCAGGTAGCGAAAACAAGACTCATTTGTAGGGTGAAAAGTAGAAACAATCCATTTTAATCTGAATATTCTAATTTTAATCTGAAAAAACGCGGAATAATCCGAGAAATTGTTGCATAAGAAGTCAAAAGTTGTTGTTTGATCGGTTTGATGTAATGTTTTTTTTAAATATCGCTGATTCGAGTCAAAGACGATTTCTTGGAAAATCCTGGTTGAAAGGTGATCATTTTCAAGCTAAATGAAACCATTTTTAGACTAATAAGTAACCGGTTCTTACCGATTTTCCTAAACAACAGTTTGTTCTTAGTATAAAAATAGAGATTCCTTGTTTGTAAAAAAAATCCTGGTAGAAATGTGAGCATTTTCAGGTTAGATGAAATTTTTAAGGGTGGTAGAAAGCAGTTTCTTACCGATTTTACCATCATATTTTGTGAAAATGCGATACCTATTGCAAATCTCCTACATGTGTAATTTAAGTAATCTATGTCTGCATTGCGACGTATTGGAGTCTCATAAGAAACTCGAGATCATTAATAAAAAAAAGTAAGTGTAAAATACAAGCATGAGGTTTCTAACCCGGTTTTTTAAATACATTTATCAATTTGTATCGATCCTTTGTGACTGGAGGTCTAAGCAATGTTTCATAAATAGTCTGATTTCTACAAGGCAATTTGATACTAATTTTATAATACGAGCAGATCGGTGAACATTTTTTATTTCAGCTATATTTTATATTTTTCTCATTATAAATTAAGAATATTTTTAATTTACAATCAAAATATAACCTGAAGTGGTCGAGCTGTTACGTGAGATAAGTATTAATCAAAATAAAGATTAGTTTTACTTTTTTACAGATTGCTGAGAGGAAATGTGATAAAACGTGATTAATCTTGACAAATTATGCAAAACCGGATGCCAACGTACGAAAACCTGACAAATCTGAAAAACCGTATGCCACTATTCATTCACTGTCGCATATTTCCTTCATATTTCATCCACTTTTCACATTCTATCCACGCGTTCTCGCGTTTTGGCACATGATATACCTTTACCAAGGTTACAATAATTGCGAATTTCTCTCTTTTCGTTTCTTGCTCCGACAGCAGCCAAATCGTACAAGCAGCGACACAAAATACGTATAAAATCCTTTTTAAAAAGCAAAAAAAAGGTACGCTCCACCAATTTTGATACACACACACAAACAAACAGCACTCAATTGCACAATCACCTGAAGTTCGATCGGATAGATGCCGCGGCGAGTGAGCGAGTCCCTCTCTATGCGCGTTTGTTCGCACGGCCGGACGCCAACTGACCAAAGTCCGCCGCAGTTTCTATCTGCACACCGCCTTTGCCCACTAATTTTAGCTAAGCGCTCGCGAGCGTGTCAAGTGACGATCGGCAGCCAACGCGCGCGGCGCTTAGGATATAACTGCATGCAGCGTTATTTTCGAAATTTCGAATTGCCAGTGGCTCGCGCGCGAATCGACCGAATTGATATACTTATATCCGTATAGGTATCGTGTCTGCGACTGCGCGCGCGCGGCCGCCCGGACTTCCTTGAACTACTTAATAATATTTACACGAGGGACGGACTGTACCATGTGTCTGTATAGTATATACTGTAGTATTGTGTATATATTGTGGGTATGAGACAGAGAAATGAAGATACTGTGTAGGCATTCTTTAGAGTAGAAGATCAGCATTTTATTTAGTTTTTACATCGGATTGATGAGTATGTATGTCTATAATGTTTATATGTGTATATGAAATGTACTTCGGCTTGATGCGTACAAATGTGCAAAAATTGGAGAAAGTGCATATAAATGTGAAGAAACGTGAATCTCCTATAAATTTGGAAGTTGATTGTATCAAATTCTAAAAAGCTTTTCACATTTCCTCACATTTTTGTACATTTCCTCGCGATTCCAATTTTCACCAGAATCATACCACAATAACAATTCTACCGTTCTTTATCATTGACAAAAAAATTTCAACGACGATCTTACCGTTGCTTAATTCTCAAAATCCTTTAAAACACCTCGTGACAACATTCCAAATCGCCTAATCCATCGCTATCTCCTCAAGACAAGTGAATTCCAGATAGTACTCACCACCCACAGTCAATATCAAACAACAAATCATGACAGAAAAATCCACCAAACCAACTCCGACCCAGCTCCCAACGAATCCCAGAGTACAAGACGAACCGTCGACCACGACGAAACTCAGTCCAAAAAAGCCCTCCTTACCTTGAACTCTTCTCAAAAGAATCACGAGCGAAGGACGACGATGTGCTCCACTACAACAGCCACGGGCCTCAGGTGCAGGTACACTGCCGCTGCAGCTGCGAGCGTGGCCAACTGGCGCGCGCATTGATTTCCACAATCAGCTGCTCTCTGCCGTGCGCGCGCGCGCGCAAAAGGGCGTCACGTGTCTTGCGCGGCGGCGCGGCCCACGCGCCCGCACGACTCGCGACTGTCAAGTTGAAGGGAATTGTGATGTGTACGATGGACGGCGCTTGACGTTCGTTGAGGAGATCTTGCAGAGAGATGAACGGAAAGGTTTTGCTGTTTGTTTTTTTAATGTGAGTCTGCGAGGCCTGGCGATTTTATTTTGGGGATATGTGTGTATTTAAATTCTTCCTCTTATAGTACACTGAGAAAAGCGGATTGGTGATGCTAGGTTGCTACATTTTTTAGTATATTTTTAGCAGTTTATTATAACGAATATGCCTTCTTTTCTAATATAATTTTTGCTAAATTATTGTAAATAGTACTGTGTGTTTTTAGTAAGAAAATTTTGTTACTTTAATTTCAAAACACTTATGCCTCGGCTAGACCTACGCTTTAACAGAGTCTCTATTTAACTTTAAACATTGAATAACATCGAGCCTATTTCTGTAAATAAATATTGGGCAGTATGTAAAAATACAGAAAATTATTCTCTATCCATTGGACTTTTCCAAATTTATCTAACTGTGCTTGTATTAGTTTTATTGCACTTTCAAAGTTAAATAGAGACTCTGTTAAAGCGTAGGTCTAGCCGAAGCATTATGGAATAACACTCTGTATTTAAGTGTTATTATTTCGATACACTTGACTGAATTTTGATATTGTACACTCTGCGTGAAAATATTTGGTCGAATGCGTTTGAATTTTCTTGAAATACTGATATTTCATTAGATTTCATTGGATCGAACGCACATTTTCGCTAAGTTGATTGGAGTATTTTAAAAATTTCGAACGCATTCGACCAGATGTTTTTCATGCCGAGTATACTTGTCTGTAATACATTACGTTGATTTTTAGTTGTAAGATGCAAAATAACACTCCGCTTGAAAGTTTTTTCCGTCAATGAAAATTAAAGCAATATCGTTTATAAGTACCTACTGGTCTTCGACAAAATATAATTAAGTACAATATGACAGTATTTAAAATATCAACATTCAAGTACTTCATACTCTGCTTTATGGTACTTAGAAAAAAAGCATTCCAACTACTTTGAAAAAGGGTTTTACGTACTTAAAATAAATAGCTTCAAGCATATAGGAAAAAGCATTTCGTATACTTATAAAAAAGCGTTCTAAGCACGAATATTAAAGTACTTAAAGTATTTTTTCCATGTACTCTGGTACCCTGGTTAAAAAAACGTATGATACCGGATAAGACCTGATAACACCGGATTCAAATTCCGGACAAGACAGGATTGGCTTTTTGATCTCATCCTGTTTTATCCGCACGTATCCGGAAATAACCAAGTTTGTATTGATTTGGATATAACCATATGAAACAGGATTCAAAATCCCGATAAAACAGGATAAGATCGTATAGGTTTATTTTACAATCCGGTCTCATACGTTTTTTTAACCAGGGTAGTCTGGTATTATTTGTACTTACGAAAAACTACTGCTATCGATTTAGTATCTGCACTTATACTAGGGGAATGAAAGGTATATGGAAACCTTGACATATTTCAAAGGGGAAGCGTTATCGTTGCACAAATTAAATTTGTCCATTCAGCGTTTTCAGATAAAATATACTTTTCCTTCATGATATACCAGTTTTCATACTTGTCACTCACTCTAAATGTACTTCTACTTTTAAAAAAGTACGACTTTTTTATACTACATATAAATACACGAATAAATACGTATTTCTTTTGTTTAAAAGCTTATACGAATTGAAATATAAATATTTAATTAATGAATCAATTAATTAATAATTATTTTCATTATCAAATTCCATCTTTTTTTCATATTCACTGACATTTATATGAATAACCAACAATAAGCTAGCACCGCACGCACGTGCAGTCGACGATAAAAACTACAAGTTTATTAATCACAAAGCGTGCTAAAATTTACACTTCACACGACGATGCAGTACAAAGCAAAAAAAAAGAAGAAGCTATGCACGTTCAGAGGACGCTGCGCCGCTGAGTGGTCTGCCGCTGAAACAGGCAGAAGACCTGCAGCCAATTGTGCAGATTGAGGAGCGAGAGGAGAATCTCGTCGCGCGACACGTGCAGGCCCTCCAGGAAGAGTCGGATGAGAAAGACCAGCAGCTCGATCGATATTATGCAGGACTGCATGAGGAGCCAGGGCGCGTGCAGCATCGGGTAGTCCTTTTGCAAGTCGAAACGAGGGAATTTAGTTTTAGGGGATAGTGGAGGGATTAAGTATAAGAATTATGTGACATGTCGGGTGATATTTTAATAAGGCATAGAGTGATGTATTTCAACAGTTTCTTAAGTAAGTTTTTATTTATTTAAGGTGGGACTAGGGTGAAAAGACAAACTTTTTTTATCTTTGTGGCTAGTGAGGTAAATTTTTAAGGACCTAGGTATGTAGGATGATATTAATAAGTTTTGTGTCAATTTTCAGCTCAAGAAATCAATTATTTGCTCAGTTGTTGAGAAAAATTGATTCTTTTTAAACGAAAATGGCCACTTTTCAAAATGTCACTTGAAATAAAACTAACTAGTTTTCATTTGATTTATGAAAACGCATAAAGATGCGTAAGCAATGTATAATAAGAATATATTACGTATATACATTACTTTAAATTTAACTCTATACCACTTTACGAAGTACATTGTACAGTGGAACTACATTTAAAATAACTTTTCAAGTATTTAAAACAATATAATATCTATTATTCTGATTATTCATGTTATGCAGTTCATTAGGCAACTTGTTTCATAAGACAATACATCTGGCAATTTTATTATAAGTATATACATTTTTATATTTATAATATTATTTTATTACATATTATAATATGTTCAATGGAATATACATTAAACGATTGACACAGAGAATCGTAATTCTTAGCTAATTTATATGGAAAAATACTGAAAATAAAGATAGGATTAACTAAAATAAAGAATAGATGTTTTATAGTTTGTACATTCTTGAAGTCTTTTGCAGATCTATTTATAAATTATAATACTTCATTCGCTTTGTTTATAGTATGATCTGTATGCTCTACACATTGTAGCTCATTATTAAAAAAACCGTCTAAATCTTTTAATTTAGAAACTGAATCTAGACAGCCTATGCATTTATCATCGATGTTTTACATTAAATTTGGAAAATTGTTATAAGTTCTTTAATGGCTCTCAGAGCAAAATTTAAAAGATGATATTTCTACCGTAATAACATGATTCTTTTATACAAGGGATATTTTCAAAAATATTTTTCAAAGCAAAAGTTTATTTGACAATAACGCGGTAGTGCAGTATTTAGCTTTTAATATTTATTGCGCGTTTCGTAACAAAAACGGCCCTGCCAAAAATATAAATGCAGTTAACGTAGTCCAATAGGTAATGATGCATGTTGGGATGTGTTTGACATTTCGAGTGTTTATAAATATTTCTCTTAAGACAGATAAATGTGTATATTGTCTTGCTGTAAGTATAAGCTAAATGATGATAAGTAGCGTATGATAAAAATATCTTGGAAAATTAAAAAAAAGATTTTGATCGAGGATAAACATGGTCAACCGATGTTTTAACTAGATATTATGCATACAAAGAGAGACATAGTGTAGAGGAAGCATAGGGGAAGGTAAATATCAATTATAACGCACTGTTATTGCGCCAAGCATGATCAGCGTGTAATGTTCTATGCTGAGTATCGAGGTCATCAGCTTCAAATCTCTCTCCACTTCCGTTGGCACGGCTTGCGAGTAAATAAAATATAACAAATAAACTTATAAATCGTGAATATATATGAAATGAATAATAATGTGAAAAAGTCTGAATTTGTGGTAAATTTAGAACATGATCCCGCTGTAGTAGGAAGAAAAGTAGTTTTCCTCCCGCTACTTGAAGATGCTCGAAATTCTCAATTTTCCATTCACTTTACAGGCATGGAAAAGAGCCTTTTTCATGCACGTGTTATAAAAAATAGCATTTTACACACTCAAATGAGTGTGTAAAATCTCATTTTACGCATACTGTATCAAAAATTATATTATACAAATCTTTTATTTCCTGTCATGGGTCATTAATAAATTAAATCATTAAAAGTATATCAGTCATGACATCATTTAAAAGAAATTCTACGGTACGATTTATATATTTACGTAGAAGTATCAAGTATAATATGAAGAAACATTCAGAACAGTAAATTTTCTAATATGTAAGAAAAATTTTATATAAAAATAAGATGTACGAAAAAAATTTTATAGGAAGATCATATAAACTTACCGAGACTACGCGATCTGGATCTTGAGGGACATAATTGTTCCGCCGGTTTACAATTGATTATGCGAACTATGTCGAATGTCGTGACCGCCTAAGTACCGAATAAATCAATGAATCATAAGAAAGTCTTTGGCCATCTAAATTAAAGTTATGAAACTTTAAAATTACAGTGTCCTACACTTTTTGCCGAACTATTTATTAAGCATTACTAAATCTTTCCGACGATAGGACTATGATATTCTTGGGAAAGTTTATTAGGATAAATTAAGAAAGATTTAGCAAACTTTGACATAAAAAAGCTTTTCATAAAAAATTATTTATTATATCAATTTCGGGAAAGTTAAGCAAAGATCAGTGACAAAGTTTGACAATAAAATTTAGAGAAGTTAGAATTAAAAAGCCTTTTAAAAATTAAAAATTCACATTATAATTAAAAAAAAATTGTCATAGAAAAAAATTCAAAACGAAAAGAAAAATGTTTTTCACTATAAGGTAATTTTGAAGTCACGTAAAAGATTCGGTATTCTACAAAGAAATTAAATATGCAATTTCTTGAATAGATAAAATAAAATTTAAATTTACAAAGTTTTTCAAGAAAATGGTATACGTGTCGAAATGTTTAGTAGAGTATTTGACCAAAAGTGTACTTGAAGTAATTTTTTAAAGTACTCAAATATTCAAGTACTTACGAAACAAATACTTACATAAGTTCTCAAATAAAGTATTTGTACTTGTAAACTTATGAAAAAGTGCAGTTTTGCACATCGGATCACTGGACGATTATTATCAGATAATTTTTCATTTATCTAATACACACGTGGCCAAAAATTTTAAATATTTTTACATTTAAAAATACATTATTATATTTTATTTCGTGTTTTAAAACATACAACTTTAAAAGAAAAAATCGTTATACCTATAATTTCAAAAAAAGCAAATAAAAGTAAATTTTATCCTCGTGGAAAAGCTAACAAAATATTTTTTTTAAATTAACTGAGAAAAGTTGCGAAGGAATGAACAAAGCGGAGGAAACAAAGCTTGAAAATTAAATTCAAAATTCACATCGATACAAAGAAATAACCGTAAAATAATTTCAAAAACATTTATTAATGAAAGTCTTTATTTTCTTTTTTCTTTAAAAGGCCAACACAATACTTTTTTAAATTAACATTATCAAAAATTACTGGCTATTAAAACAGAGTTCGTAAATTCTTCTATTTAAATCAAATTTAATTTAAAAGAAATATTGTGTTGGCTATTTGAAACAAATAAATTTGACTTTCATTATTTGCTGTTTTTGAAATTATTTTACGTTTTTTTCTTTCAAAGTTATAGATTTTAAAAAACAAGATAAAATATATATGTATTTAATTAAATGTAAAAATATTTGAGGTCTCTAAACTTTTGGCCACTACTGTTAGACCTATATATATACAAGGTACATTGCACTTATATTACTTATTAGTCTCAATACTCTGAATACCTAAATGGTACGTATACCTAAACATTGCACACATCTGTTTTCTACTTCACTTCGCATCACTCGCCCAGCTGCATCCGAACGGCGCGAACACGAACCACGTGGGTCTTGCGCAGAAGTTTCACAACCCGCCTGTCATCCGCAGAACACCCAGCATGACCGATCCTCCCTAACCTCAAAATCCTCCAGAAACACACACAAGCACACACATCTCCCATGTACCGTGCCAAGGGAAAAGCCCATCAGTCTTGCGCCGAACTATGACAGCCTACCACGACGAGGTCGAGATCGAGGACTTCGAGTACGACGAGGACGACGAGATCTACTACTATCCCTGTCCCTGCGGCGATCAGTTCGAAATCTCCAAAGCCGATCTGCTCGCTGGCGAGGAGGAGGCCACCTGTCCCTCCTGCTCACTGGTCATCAAAGTCATCTACGAGAAGGACAACTTTATCGCCAAGTTCGAGGAGGTGCTGAAGATCGAGGACAAGGAGCTGGTCAAGCAGACCTCGTAGAGTTCGAGGAGCGAGGAGGTAGTTGTGGCTGATAGGCTTTTCAATTTTATAACCTGTATTGGTTGTTGCTATGTGGAGTGATCGGTGAGAGTGTGTGTACGTTTGCTGGGACTTTTTTTAAATAGTTCCGTGTGGATGGCTCGAATGCAGATTTTGGTAGGTTTTAACCGATGCGCTTGGAGTGCTTCAAATAGGTTCGATCATATGTTTTGTTATGTTGAGTGTGCTCTTCAGTGTTTTAAACCAAATGCTTGAGTATATTATTATACACAAATTCTTATTACTGGCTTTTAAAGGTAAAGTGTACGTTGATAAGTTTATAAATTAAACAGTTATAGGGATATTACAAAAAGTTTCTTTATTTGTTTGCTCGAGTCCATTCATATAATGAAGTCTTATTTGAAAACTTTTGAATGGGTAATTCAGTATTCCATCGTTATCTGGTACACTGAATATAAGAAATAATCTCTATGATACAAAAACAGTTAAGTATCTTACAGAAATCTTTCTTAAATCATCGTAGGCCTTTAATTTTACTCTATCTTGATGCATCAGGCTTTAGAACAGACAGCCTCATTGTAATTTAAACACAGTACATTTACTATTGCTTTAACACAAATGAAAAGAAGTACTATCAATACTTTTGAACACTAGACTTTAGCAAGTAAACTCTTCTTGTAATAGAAAACGTTGCCTTGAGTTACATTTTAATTTTACTATTTATTTTGTATTTATTTTAAAAAATTGTATATTTTACAATTGATAATATTAATTGAATCATTACAATATTCAGTTATTTGTATTGGAATATTTTATTTTCTTTTTAGCTAAATCTTTAAAAAAAGAATATTTTTAAATTATACACTTATAGTTATTTTTATTTAAAATAATTTGTATTTCAATTACATCATGTATGCTTATTCAAGCATTTTTTGTGTTTAGACCAATAGACCTGTACTATAAATAAAATAAATAAATACATAAACTAATTACTTTTTTTAAATTTTAGTTGCCATGGCTGGCCGTGGTAGAGGTAGAGGAAAACCATTGATCCCTCTTGCTGGTGACCAATTGGGCTTTGGAAAGACTGAAGTATTACCTCCAATACTACAACCACCACCAAGCTACCCACCATTAGATTACAAACCGCTTCCGATAAACATAACAAGTGAACTGAGATATCTACAGCAATTGAAGAAGGATTTTGCGGAGTACATGCACGAGTCGCCTAACAATGTTTTACCTATCGTAGTAAAAAAAGATATCGAAAGATACTCTGATCGTTATCAGGATTTATTGTCGAATAAACAGGGATACGAAACAAGGTATGATTGGAGTAGAATGCCCGCGGAACTAAAACCACAAGTGAAGAAAAGAAAAGGTGATAAAACACAAGATAAAGCAAAGAGAAAGAAAAAAGAGGTCGACGTTGAATCTAAATTAAAGGAGCTTGAGAAAAAAGAAACAACTCAGCAAAGCGATGCAGAAGAAGATAAAGATGATGAAGAATCTGAAGAAAAGGACCCGGAAGATAAGATAGAGGAGGAGGAAGAGGAGGTAGATGAAGAGATGGATGAAGGTACTGATTATGTCAATAATTACTTTGACAATGGAGAAGATTATGAAGATGATGAAGAGAACCTTGACGATGGAGCCATATTTTAACATCTAATGCAGTTAAATTGTAAATATAAAATGAAATTTATTTTATTTTGAATAAAGTCGGATTATTATATAACTTGATCTTTTTTTAGATATAATGTTTATAATACTATCACATATAGGCTTTAACTATTCTTTGAGGTAAGTTCCTCAAAGCTTTTACATGGCTGCAATTTGTGAAAATAAATTTATAAAGTATTGCGGGAACATGCTGGTGTTAAATTTAGAGAATCAATATAAATATTCATAGATAAAATAAATTTTTTCTGTTAATAATTATCTGTTTTTAAATAATAATAAAAATAATAAGTTCATTTGAACTTTGACCTTGGGTAAACAATAAACAATAATATAATTTTTCAAAGCAGAAAAATAAAAAAAATACTATTGTTCTTTTACCACACAATCACAACAGCAATTTTTTTTTAAATCTACTTGAAACTCAGGAAATTTTTATAACATGATTAATCTTGGACAGAATGCGGGAAATTTAAAAAATGGGTCAATTTAGGTTAACACTTTATTTACCTTCTACAAGTTATGTCAATTTTATATTAATTTTACCAATAAATTATATTTATTTTTAACTTTTTTATTTTCGGATGCACCAACAAGGAGAGATTGAAGACTGTAGGTCCTGAATTCTGATAAAACTTTGAGGATCATACAGGGTAATTAAGTCAATTACTGTGCCCTGCAGTAATTACTCTGCTTTTCTATATTTTTACTTGAAAAATTATAAAATCATATAGTTTCTCGATGAAATAGTACATTTTAATAGAAACTATTTCATCGAGTTAGTAATTAATTTTATAATTTTTTAAATAAAATTATTGATAATTGGCTCACTTACCCTACAGATATCTAAAAATGAAGCACAGTGATTGTAGTGTGATTGAATAGTCTGTATATCATGAGATATAGGTCCTAGTGTCAAATATAGATGTTATAATGATAAAAATTTATAGCTGGATTGAAATTATCATAAGAATGTTATGAAAATTAATGAGTTTTTTACTCTACCAAGCATATCAATTTTCATGTTATTATCAACATGATTTTCAATCTAATTTAACTTTGGTACAAAACAATATTTTTATGTTTGACCAGTCACATGGAGGCTTATTTAATATCCTTTTTAAATTATGAAAGCTATGTTGGCAGTATTTATTTGAAAAGTTATAATTAATAATTAGGTGTCAATTTTTATAATTATAACTCACATGTTTGGTACTAGGACCTATATGTAAACCAACTAAGTACACAAATTCAATCAAACTACAGGCACTGTATATCTTTTGTATATAGGTAACATACCAGTAAGTGATCCTTAAAGTTTTATAGAATTCAGAACCTACAGCCCTTATCCGCTCTCTTTGTAAATCCAAGAATAAAAAAAATTGCCCCCGCAATTGTATAGTGCATAAACGACAGTTGTTAAATATATATTTTTCTACTTTAAAGACTGATGAGGAAGTAAAAGCACATGAATACTATAGATAAACTTCACCACCTCTGAAAATACGTTCAAAACACCTACTTCTATGTCAAATTCAGTACAACCTTGAGCTTCGAATATTTACGTTAATTTTCCAAATTCAACTCTACAGCTGCCACCCGTCAATCACCAGTAACCACGTTGACTTCGATTCTGGTACACGCTTATTCAATCAAAGTAAGTAAATACTGACGGTTCCAATGAGTCCGATGAGCACGACGTAGAGCGAGCTGCCCATGATGCTGCTGGACTCGCAGACGCCGCACGCGAACGAGCCGAAGCGCTGCAAAAGTCCACAAATCACATCCTCAATAAAACATCGCGATCTCGGGTCGAGATTTATATAGTTTCTCTTTGTATGATATTGTGGCCAAACGATGCTGACTAGGTAGCCGCTGCTTACGGATTTTCTGCGCAGCCGTCCCATTGTTTTCTGGGTTACTTTTTTTTCTCTTTTTTTTAGTGTCCGTTTGACTTTTGACTTCTCGTGGAGACTTATTGATACGCAAAACTGGTGGATTTTTGTGTGCGTGACCGAAATATCATTATTGTTTGTTTTTTCCCTTGATGGCGATGACCGCGTGAAATTGTAGCGGATGTGGGGTAGGGGTGAAATTAGGCAAGAATGGAGAATGTTTATACTGATTCGAATCAATTATTTTAATATATGTGTATTTTTTTTCGGAAGCCACTTGTCTATGAACAACTTCAATTATACTTCAAATTCAATTTGAGCTTGATTTTTAAATATAATACTTTAGACTGTACATAAGTTGTAAAATTAAGTAGACGAGACGAATTTTACATGGTTTCCAACGCTCGTTCCAACGACAGAACGAACGATTGGACAAGTAAGGTTGAAATGACCCTTTGGAATCGGCTTTACGAACCGTACACCCTTACACTCTGTCCTTCTAAAAAGAAAAAGGAAAAACTTTCTTTTACAATATTTTCCAAATATACTGTTATTAGTTTATATTGCATTCCCAGAGTATGGAACTCAACATTTTGTCAACTCGATGTTTGTACACAAAATAGCTCATACGAAAATAAACTCTTCATGCACTTCAAAAATTGGTTAAAAAAGGTTGAGAAACTATAAAAAAAATAAATAAAGTTCAAGTAAAAAAAAGTTATTTCATGAAAAATTTACGTTTCTTGCTTGGTTTGACAAAAACAAAGAATTTTGAGTTGTCATAGTCTTGTTCTGGGGATGCAACGTATAAATAAACAATTGCCCAGAATTTATAACTTTGTTTGTAATTGACAACTCGTTGATATTCTCTAAGGGCTATTATTTGGCTTCCTATTATAAAAGTTACTCTATATCGACGCCCCTTACGAAGACTAGCACATTTCGGATTTCTCGAAAAATACTAGTTCTGGTCAGGAAGCTCCTATGAAAATTGGCAATCTTCAGAATTTTAAACAAAAACTATCATTTTCTTAGAGGGTCTAATAAAGTGTTAGTGTAAATTAGAAAATCTAAAAAAGTGCTAATATTTTATAAGAGGACTTTTAAAAGAATTTTGAGAAATCTGAAATGTGCTAGTCTTCTTAAGGGATGTCGATCTATGGACTAAATCCTTCGTTCTTAAATAAAAAAATGTATCCTAATATTTTAATAAAGGTGCACTAACGATTTTTTCGAAGTGTTTAAAAAAATTACTAAAAATGTGCTTCTTATTACGTAAATAATAATATTAAAGTCATGTGAAACCCTCATTGATACCGATAATTACAGGGACACATTTATTTCCTTTAATTTTCGGAGGCACTTAATGTCCCTGGTATACCAGGCGTATGCGCTTGTCAGAATACATATTAGGATTGATTTTTTTTATCCCTGTTCAGAAAGATCAATAACAGTATTTCAAAACTGACAAGTACCTATAACAATTACAAAAAGGAGAAAAATTCCGGAAAATCGCTCAAACAAGTCCAAAATAATTTGCATTCTCACCCGGTGCAAAAGTCCAGCAGCGTGCGTTTCAGCAGACTTCGACGGTCCTCGAAGCTTCCGCTCTTCGAGATTTCTCTGAGCACGTGACCTATAAACGACTGGCAGGGGACACTCGAGGCCTGCAAGTCTGCTTCGATCTGGATACTGGCGACCTTGTCCATTTCGTTTCTAGGAAGAATTATATGACTTTTTGATTCAGGGTCGAGGAGTAGAATTTTGGGTAAAAAGCTAATTCTATCTAATATCATCTTTAGTAAACATTTGAAAATGTGAAAAGATGTGCAAAAGTATGTAAAAGCACGTGGTTGCATTTGGGACGAGATTTTAAAAAAATGTAGAATATTTCGCACGTTTTGTCACATTTTCTCATAGTTTTTCAGAGTCTCTTTTATGAGAATTCTATCACAATTTCTCACAGTTGTCATTTCCTTTATATAAGAGAATCCAACGAAAAAATGTAAAAGAATTATGCAAGTTTTATTAGATAAAATACCTTTTTTTCTATAAATGTGCAAAACTATGAAAAATGAAACAAATTGTGCAAATTTTCATAGGTTCTCAAAGTTTCTTACAGTTGTAATTTCCAATAGGGGTATTTCAATAGTTCACGTGATACTTTCTTTATGAACTTTTGGTACTTCTTTAATATTTTGCAAATTATTAGGAGATATAGTACTTTAAAGTTATTGTGACGTCACGGTCTTGTTTTAATAATACTTTGCACTTTAACTTTCAAATTGTTTTATTTTTTTTTACTCAGAAAGTTTGTGGCGTGGATTTGATTGAAAACAATGGAATACGTCTAAGCACTGGAATATATAAATATACTTATCACATAAAAAAAAAGTCGAAACGATTCATCTAATCGAACAGTTTTATAATATTAGAAGCTGCAATAGTTTTAAGACATTTTCGTTAATATTATAATTTATATATACGCTTATAATGGAACTAGTAAATAGTAATATAGTAAAAAGTAACGCAAAAACCAGAATTTACGATTATATTTTTTTAAACTTACTTATAGATACTTTTTTGTTTTTTCAAACGTTGTCTTAGACGTTTATGCGTTGAATTATTATTATTATTATTGTATTTGTATAATGTGAGGACTTAGCGAGTTTGGGTTTTATCTAAATATAAGCATGATGTTTTCAATTATACAGTTGATTCATGTCGGGAAATTCGGATTTTTTAATGACATTTACACCGTCTGAGAGAGTTTTAATCAAATCAGTAATAATCGTCTTGTGGGTATCGTTTTATAGTTGCGTTGTATATATCTTCGAGATCGTTCGCAGTGAGGCGCGCGTTGTGACTAATTGTAACGCTCTTCCATATAAAATATTCGGGGGTCCAATTCCTGTCAGAGCACGCTGCAATCACTGCTAAAAGTTATCATAAGTCACGTGATTCGTGGAGGCAAGTTTAAACACGAAGAATAAATTAATTATATTTTGTTACGTAGTCAGTTATAAAGGGTCCCATATCATTTTGGAAGTATTTGAATTGATTGTAATTCCATTTTATCAGCTCTACTCTTGAACTTTAAAATAGTTTTCTACTACCGTTTATTTGGGGTTATGAGACCTCTGTTTTCTTATAACTTTCAGTACTTCTAAATCCAACCACCAGGTGGGGACTACTTTGCTTGGACCCCCGAATACGGAGAACGTTGCAACTAATCACAGCGCGCGCCTCACTGCGGACGGGCCCTTACGTATAATCGAAATAGCGTCGAACACTTTCCAGTTGGTGAACGAGAAGAGGCTCGAGACTGATTCCGGGGGAATCCCAGATATTCTGAAACTTGGCTGCCAACTCAATTTCCTTACTACTGAGTTTCTTGATTCTTTTCGCCACGATTGAACTGTCGAATAGAAAAACAATAATTATATAGTAATAATGAAACTTTCTATGAATAAAGAAAAGGTACTTGTATTAAATTCCTTTTGTGTGACTCACCCATCAAAAAACTGTTCAATGCTGATGTCGATGCTTCGGACATTGGGAATTTCTGCGACCATGAGCATCGTCAACTTTATTTCGGAACTATTTGCATTTTGTGAAGCAATTGAATAGTTTTCTTTCGAAGATACATTTTGCTCCACGACATTTTGAAAAATTCCAATCCATTTGTCTTGGTCTTCCGTGTCCTCTTGCAAAAGATTGATTATATTAATCTGCCAATAGTAATAAGTATCTGTAATTGTTGCTGTTATGATTTTTATGGTACATGAGTGATTTCACAGAACTAGTAACTTTTGTATGCTATATGATGCCACATGATATGTTAAAATATAAAATACTAAACTATTAAAATAAGAAAATATAATCTTTTACTGCAGGTTACGATAGATTATTATTAGTTTTTTCAGATTTCTTTCTAGATGAGACATACTTTACACTTATTACAACTGAATTCATTCATCGGAAAAATAACTTTTTATAGTACGAAAACTGATATAAATATATGAACAATTCTAGAGAAAATCGGAAACAACTCGGCAAGGAAAGGCATTCTAAAAACAGGAAAAATAGTAAACAATATATTTTCTAGTGCCAAGTTTGATCTTCGGTCATATTACTACTTCTATTGGACAACAAATTTTTTACAACAGAGAATTAAAGTAAACGTTAAGAGCTTCAATTTGAGATCCCAAGGATCAAAAAATATTATTTCCATGCAAAGTTATACGCAAATAAAGCGATAAAATAAAGTGATAGTGATAAAAAACGTAAAAAATAGCAAAAATGTCGAAAATGTCGAGAAAATACGAAATCTTTCATTTTCACGTATTTTTGATGTTTTTTATCATTATCTTTATTTGCGTATATAACTTTGCATGAAAATAATATTTTTTCACCATACCCTGGCCGAAAGTACCACATTTCTCCGAAACTGAAGTGTGTCATTTTCGGCCCGGGTATGGTGAAAAATAGTATATGCACCACGGGAGTAAAAAATACATTTCCTCCCTAGATACGTAATATAAGGTAAAGTAGCATTATGACACACCGTGAAACATGGCTCCTTTTATGAAACACTCGCAAAATATTAGATTTTATATAAATTTTACAATTAAGCATACTAAAAATATACATATTATTATTAAACATTTAACTTTACAATATAATTAAGATAATTGCGAAATACAATTTCAACAAAGTGAAAAAAATATTTTTGCTAAGTGCTCTTGAAAACGGGTGTAAGGTAACCAAAGAGGTGACTTAGAACAGTTAGAACGGCTGAATGATGCAGACTATTTCAATAATTTTATTGCCTTTACATTGTTGTATGATATAAGAAATAGTTCATATAATATATAAGCGACCTAGTAATCGCATAAAATCACTATAATTCCTTTTCCTTATATAATTATAAATAAATACGTGTTTCGCAATGTGTTCCTTATTTTTATTAGGCACCTATTTATGAAACACGAGAAATGCGTGTTTTAAAGCTGAATTTTCATATAAAAATTAAAAGTAATTATTATTAATTGTTGTATTCTTACGAATTTGTATTTTTTTCTATAAAAATTTTAAGTAAAATCTGATTTTGCTAATATGATTTATCGAACCTAACCTATAAAACGTCGCCCTAATGAATTTGCCTACACATTAGCTTATCCTGCATGTATAACCTTCTTTGAATTATCTTTTTGTCTATCATTTAGAGTTTTTAAGATTAATGTTTGGATTTTTATCATTGTATTATTCCACTTTTTACTTATATTGACAATTTCAGCAAACAATTGCGAATAAATAGTATCAAAATATCAATTTAATCATGTTTCCAACAGTCAAAAAGTAACGTTTCATAATGGGAGCCGAACATCACTTAGTATTTTGTTTAATAATTAAACAAATATTGCAGTAGTTTAAAATCTGACAAGAGATATTAAATCTAGAGGAAACAGCGAATCGGATGATATATGTTAATATACAATTAAAGGTATATTGAAATTCATATTACGTCTTCAAAAAAAAGTGTTCGAAAATCGTTTCATAATAGGCTACATTACCTTACTATTTCCCCACATCTGCACCGAAAGTACCACTTTTCCTCCCGGGTACCTGGAGAGAAATGTGTATTTTCGATGCTGGTGTGAGGTAAAATAGTATACGCACTATGGAAGGTAAAATGGCGACCCCATAGCACGTGTTTGCCACTCTCGCCTTCGACTCGCCAATCCTTTACCTCCCTAGATGCGTAATATGCTATTTTTATCGTTGACGTCTCAAATTGAAGCTCTTAACTTAATTCTACTTTAATAGTCTGTTATGAAAAATTTTTTTTTGTTCAATATGAGCTGATTTATGAACGACTCAATAAGAGCCTTTATTAAACATAAATTGTTAATGGTAATGTGACCGTATATCAGACTTGGCACTAGAAAGCGTATTATTCACTATTTTTCCCGTTTTTAGAATGCCAAATCGGAAAAGCCGGGTCTGGTAAGTGTGCGTTCAGAAATTTTTCCTTTTATTTCTTTGGCAAGCTGTTTCCGATTTTCTGTAAAATTGCTCATATAAATAATTCGCACTTTCTTCTTACACATCAATCATTTGAGGATTCGATTTTAAGGAGCTTTATTTCATAAACTATTTAAGGGGTACAATGAGACCTGAAACATTGAAAATGAATAAAAGAAGAGATATTAACTATTTAAAAACCTATTTTTAGTGGTCAGTTCCCTCGTATGTGATGCCAGAATTTTGTAAATAGAATTTTGTAAATAGAATTTTTTGCATTTCATGGAGTGCACGTTTTTTACATATATTATCGACGTTATTTTCCGAATATAATACAATTTTTCAACTTTATGGTCTATGTACAGGTAAACAAGTATTTTTCATTTCAGCGACAAATGTAGTACAATTTGAGAATCTGATACAAAATCAACATTTACATATTAATTTTATCACTTGAAACAAAAAACTTGTACCTACCTAAACCCTTTTACTGAAATTTTTCTACGAAAATATTCTGACTGGAACCTCGAAGCGCATAGGTATCTAGTTATTAAAGTACTGCGCCTCATCTAAAAGAAATCTGTGCGCCACTGATAATCTGTAATAACGCCTTTTAACGCCAACTTCTGCGAATTCACCCACAACGTTATCCCTCGAACAATCCATTTCTCTCTTTTTCATATTACGCTACGTTGTGTTCTGGGTGGAGGCGCGCCGCGGTCTCGATGCAGCACAGCTCCTCGGCCGTCCAGCTGCGATTCTCGTGTTTCAGGAAGTGGACGCTCGTGCTTGTTGATCTTTCAGTTTTGCGTTGCAGGCCAGCCGACGATCTGCCGAACGATATAGGTATTGAAAACGGTTAAAAGCATGCGCGTGATTGATATAATAATAGCGGCTTGTGCTTTCTTGAAAGAAAAATGACGTTATTAAGATAGTTCGCTATGTAGGGGAGAGACTATCCCAGTACGGGCAACCATCCCTGATGACACAAAATGTTTTCAAAACATTTGAAACCTTGAGAA
Organism: Gastracanthus pulcherrimus; assembly: GCA_949152435.1. Taxonomy (NCBI): domain Eukaryota; kingdom Metazoa; phylum Arthropoda; class Insecta; order Hymenoptera; family Pteromalidae; genus Gastracanthus; species Gastracanthus pulcherrimus. Next base: position 37,923,814 of record OX424572.1, read on the forward strand.
CCTTGAGATGTACAAAAATGAAGTAGGAAAAACGTTTGAAGAACGTTGGAAAAGCGTCTGAATGTCCGCAGATTCGTGCCATATAAGGCGTTGTACATCCGTTTTTAAAACGGTTGCAAAACTCTTCTAAGTCCGAGGACTGTTGAATGGTAACCATTTAAATGTTTTAAAAACGTTGGAAAGCAGTTTGAAAATGGTTTGAAAAGAAACTATATATAGCATAGAATATATAAAAAAAAATTGTTTAAATAGGATTTTATGCTACAAATATTACTAATGTTGGAGGTACCATCTGGAAGAAATCCACGGTCTGGCCCCCGGACTAATTTGTACCACAGAACCTTTATTATATAAACATTCGTATGATTTTTTCTGTTTTATGTTTGCAATATAGCAAAAGACCCTAGTTACATAGTAAAAGAATGCAAGTTTAATAGTACTCGATGACCACATAGATTAAATTTCATTAGTACAAAATCCAAAGGCACCTACTTTTTAAAAGTAAGACTGAATAGGTATGACTTGAGGAATGGCAAAACAAAAGCCCGATAATTTCATTCATTTGCGTTTCTTAATTTCTTATAGGGGAAGGTGGGGCACGATGGGTTTGGCGGGTGGATTGGGCATTCAAATGTTCACTAAATAAATGAATATTCTAACATGATAGTATTTTTTATATGTTGTAAATAGCTTTTACTTTTTCCCTCTGCAAATCCTAAATGAAAAAAATTAATACAAATCGTATGAGAATTATTAGAAATTGAGGACTTCAAAACGTTGTTTTTTCCATAATTCTAATCTATTTCTCAAGAACAAATAAATCATATGAGCTTCGAAAGGGAATTACTTTTACAGTTTAAATCGTAAATTTTTAATAGTATTTTTGATTGATGATCTCCGATGCTTAGGAAAAAAGTAATATTACATATAAAAATACTCTAAAATGGGGCACGACTGGCACCACTAGCTGGGCACGATTGGCATACGTGAGTCGTCAATTTATTTCCGCCGAGTTTAACAGCTGATTTTCTTAACCTTACTTTTGCGCCCTTAACATTTCGGAGTCAGATCCTTAGATGTTGGTGAAAGAGTCAGTGTTAATGAAATGGTCTGGTTTTTAGTTTTGATCCTCAATCCTATAAAATGCAAATTTAATAGTAATGTCCAATATTTTTTTTTAAATAAATTTTTCATTAATTCACCGTGCCAATCGTGCCCCACCTCCATGCCAATCGTGCCCCACGGGTGGGGAAAATGGGCAGTTTTAGCGGTATTGTACTTTGCATTATAAAAAACAATGCAATATATATTTTATAATAAAAAATAATGTATCTAAATCTTGAGATATTCTACTTTAAGAGGCACTTTTAATAATTTGTATTGGTACAAAATAGAAAGTACAGGATTCTTTTGAAGTTAGGGTGCCCGTACTGCCCCACCTTCCCTTGCAAAGTTAAAATGTCTTCTTATTTGAATTTTAAAGATAAACATTCTATATTCATTTAATGGTTAAATAATCTAATATTGACATATTTTTATATAAATTTATTCTTATTTATATTCATAAAAAGACTAAATAACAAAGGACACATGAAATAGGTATAAAAAGTATTTTCTTCGTGGTTTTTATAACTAGACCGAAGATATTAAAATTCTGTAAGTTGACGAGTGCTTACTACGAACCTTATGAATGCTCTAGGAATAAAAAGTAATTAATTTCGCAAGATAATTTCATTGTATTCTATAATATTTTGCACAAGCATTAAATTAATACTTGCAAATAAATTAACGAAAAAAATAAAGTAAATGCGCGAATCGAGCGGTACTGTGAATACTTTTGGATTCGTAAGTTCAAAATGCGTTAACTTCTATACTTTGCATTTTAAAAATAATAAAACATAAAGAGATAAAAACACAAAACATAAATTTTTTAAAGCTTTTGCATTATTTTATAGACTATTAAGAACATTATTTTTATATTTGCAGAAAAATAATGCAACATTGTAAATAATTTGTTAGTGCAAAAGATCAACTAGAATTTGATTAACAATTTAATATTTCTAAATTTTTTACGACAATTTAGAGGATAACGGGGACCGAAATTTAAAAAAAAATCAAAACATTTATTTTTTATTTTCATTGGTGTACATATAAGTAAAATGTATAAAAAATTCAGTTGTCTATTAAAAAGAATAACAAACTTATAAAAAATGTTAATGCAAAGAAGTAATGTTTCAAATAAGTTATTCTCAAAATCTTATTTTTCAAAGTTTGACCGTATGTGCATGCGCAAAAGCTTGTATCAAAACATCTTACATTATTTAACATATTCTTATATACACTACATTCTCGGTAACTTTATTTAAAAAAATTCAAATCAATTTGACCAGATATATTCAACGTCGAATATATATTGTCTATAATCCTAAGTCGTATTTTTGCAAATAAGCCTAAATTCGTAATTCCAGAACAATTTATATGGTAAAGTTAATGAAAATCAGTTAATTTTATCACTTAAAGTTCTCTAGAAATGCAAATTTAGCCTTAATTACAAAAACACAGCTTAGAATTTTATATATTGTATGTCAGTCTTTGCGCATACATACGTACGAACTTAAAAAAAACATTTTAAGAAAAACGCATTTAAAGTTTATCTAATCAATTTAATCTTTATATGATCTGTGCATTAAAATGTTTTACAACCTCGTTATCGTTATTTTTTCGAATAGGCAGCTAAAAATTGTTTTACACATGGTGTTTTTCCGACTCGACAGCGGGTCAGATTTTAGAACTGATTCAGCGCTACTTTGGTTCCAAGCTCCGTGTTTCCGAGTCAAAATTAGTTTTCGATTCATGTTACGAAAATTCATAGAACGGTGAATGTAGATAATAAAAATTTGTTTATTGTAAATTCATTGCATTGTTATTGCCTGTCGTCACATGATTATAATAAATCTTAAACTGAATTAATTTTCGAAATAATTGTCTTGTAATAAAGCAGTTTTATAAATCAGCCCAAACCTGATCCGTTTTTGTGTCGGTAAGGCGCCAATATACTCCATATCTTGAATGAAAAGAAGTTCTATTTTTGGTACTTTTAACTATCACAGTTCGCATTTTTGCAAATTGTTGCCTAATATTTTCCATCATCGCTGAAGCAATATAATAAATATGATTTTTTTTATTTTTCTCACGTCTTACCGTTTTAAAAGTCGATAAAAAAAATTTAAGAGGTAGTGCCGAATTTTTTTTATTTATGACCAATTGCGTGCCATTTATACTCGTATCATATTTTGCAAAAGGTGAAGGAGCTTGAAAAATTAAAATGAAATAGTCATTTCTTATGTATTTTTTGTTGCTGAATCGAAAAGAAATATAATTTTGGTGCTAACTTTCAGGGATTTCAAGCTATAAGCAATTTAAAATAAAAAATCAATAAAGGACAGATCATTTGATTGTATAAACAATGTCTAAGAAACTTTCTATCTATCAATATAGTAATTTCTTATGTAGTTTTTTATGCTGAATCGAAGAAATATGTAATACGAACCCTATCTTGTAATAAATAAGAGTTATACGCATTTTTATTAGAAACAACCAAAAAAAGCAAAATTTATTTTATAATGCTATAAACAATATGTAAGAATTATTATCTTGTATTGAAATAGACATCTTTACGTATTTTTTAATAATAAATCGAACAACATTTTAATACCGCACTTCTAGAACAAGACCGCATGTGGGCAAATTGTACCTTTTGACTTCAAGTACTTATACAATTACATGTAATTGTACTAAAAAAAATCAATTTTTTCTCTGAAATAAAAAAAATTATAAGCTATAAATATTTGAATACAAGAAGTACAATTTCGACCATCTATGAATGAAACTATAAAAACTCAAAATTATTTCAACCCGACTTCTGTAAACAAGAGTTCAAGTAATAATAAAAACGATTTATATACTTTGAAAAATGATTATATAATGCTAAAAATCTACAAAACAATAAATAGTAATAATAATAAATTAATAGTATAAAATACAAGTAAAAATATTTTACTTTATAAAAAAATTGACGTTACTTGTAATCATACAATTTTTAGTTGTAATAGACTTGTTTTGGAGGTGCAATATTGCGGCCGCCTCTTTTTTCTAAAACTTTTTAAAAGTGTGTATAGAGTGAAAAATCGTATGTAAAGTAATTACGTTACATACAGTTTTTCACATTACACACGCTTTAATAGTTTACGTACACGTGTGCGAAAAAATTCACTTTACGCACTGAAATTTGCACTTTACACACGGACTTTACGCACAGTGAGTCAAAAAATATTTTATAGCTCTGTGTGGCCTAAATTCGCACTTAAGTCCGCACTTGCTACGCTCGGACGCTAACCACATTTTATTGCTTAAGGCACGGCTAGGCGTGACTGAAATGAGTTTTCAGTCAACATCATTTTTGTTAAATAAGGTACCATATACCAAGTTAATTGCAGCCTTAAAGTTGAAAAATACTCGCTATACACTTTCGAGAAAATCGACATATACGCAAAAATATTGCAGTCAAGTGATTATTCCGAGAATAGGTATATACACGCTATAACTCGGGTAGATGTATTTTTTCGCATTTTAGGGTGTTTTGTCCACTCAATAAAATGGATTTAGCATAAAGAAAATAATAAAAAAAAAAACTTTTAACCGGTTTAAAGCAAGCTCTGAAAATGTTATTACCTTTCGCGAGTGTAGGTTACATACGAAAATGTACTTATTTTGTCTTTCCGGGAAAACCGTAGCTTCATTTTTGTAAATGTTACAATATTAAAAAAGATAGTTAAAGTGTAATAAACTTGTTCTAAAATAATGTTTTATGTTAAAATCTTATGAAATAGAGGGTTTTAACATTCTTACAGAATGTTAAAACCCTTCATAAGCTATTTTAGAATACACTTAAGTCAACACTTAAGAATACACAGAACTACACTTAAGTGTTTATTCCGGGCACAATTTGCACAGTGCAGTTAAGTGGTTATGCACTTGACTGACATTGGCTTACATGGAATTATTGAAACCTTTTATGACTTGAAAATTAAAATGGTCATAAAAACATGTGAAAATCGATGTAAATTGAATTGTAAAAAAAAGGTAGATAAGTGGTTCTTCCGGGAATCCACAGATATATATTTAATATATTTATAATAATATTATAAGTTCTTGTCAAGTTATGTACATTTCTCATGTAAAAACTTAATAGATAAGTTTCATTAAATAAGTTAAGGGCCTACGAGGTTCGCAGTTATAGTCAACGGAGAAATTAATATACATAGTAAACGGAGAAAAGTTGTTTACGTATTTGGGTAGCAAGAAACGTTTACAAATACTTAATTTCTTATGATAATAATTGTTCGTTTATTTTAGAATTAAAATTTAGGCTAGTTTTTGTAGATCAAGTAGACTAGTATTTATTATATTTTGAACGAATATGCATTTATATGAGGAGAAATGTCATAAACTTTTCCCTCTCTTATAACCTAAAATTCAGTTGTCATACGAAGTTACCGCGCGTATATACTTCACCGAGCTTGGTTTATTTTTAAGGGGTTAGTCGTGCTACAATCGGATTTTGATTTTGAATGTTTTTGGTGAAGTATGTGAGCAATTCTACAGAAAATCGGAAATAATTCGCCCCAAAAATATAATAACTTTTTGAGTGTACTCTTACCAGACCCGGATTTTTCGAATGCTATAATTTGGCATTCTACAAATGGGAAAAAATAGTGAAAAATAGGGAAAAAAAGTAAAAAAATTAAGTTTGATCTACTTTTTCACAACAAAGAATTAAAGTAGACGTTAAGAACTTCAATTTGAGACATCAACGATAGAAAATATTATTTCCATGCAAAGTTATACTAAGGTAGTGATAAAAAAATGTCAAAATTAACAAAAATGTTGAAAATGACGAGAAAATACAAAACTTCCATTTTCAAGCATTTTTTACCAATAGCAGCCGAGTTATTAATGACTCAATAAGAGCCTTTATTAAGCACAAATTGATTAATGTTGGTGATTGGTCACTATTTTTCCCATTTTTAGAATGCCAAAAGCATTAAGAAAAATCGGGTCTGGTAAGTGTGCACTCAAAAATTTTATTTTATTTTTTTGGGGTAGTTGTTTTCGATTTTCTGTAGAATTGTTCATATATTGGGAAAAGTGCGCGTAATATAATTTGATTCTTTTTTTAATCTTGTGCGGTCGTAAATTTCACACAAAATAATGGTTGCACTATGTTATACCAAAACTTAGTCCGAGATAGCAATTAATGTAGGTTGTTCAAATAAATTTAATAATTCGTTAAAAAAAGATATATTTAATAATAAAAATACTAAGATAAATGAACAAGTAATAATTATGATGATTAACAAGTTGAATTGGTGCTTCCCGTATTTGCTCTCGAAGTTGACGGTTCGAGAGCTGTTGCATAACTTGATGGCGTTCTTCTCAGCGGAGAAAAGCGACGCTGAAAAGCATCGTCTTCCTTGTCCAGCCCATTCTCTACTTGTTTTGAACGTGACAGCTGGACAAGGAATTCAATGCTTTGTACATCTTGAATATTTCCGAGAACGTCGGAAATACATGTAATGATGATATTTTACATTAAATAATTGTATGAATGATCTTACTTGAAGCAATGATAAATAAATTTAAACTAATTCATCAATTTATTGTTTACTATTAGCTAACACATCATGTGTTTTCTAAATAATTATAAAAAGATGTGAAAAGTGATAAAAATGTATTATTATAAATTTATGTTTAAGTAAGATATAATTCGCGACCGAATATATACGGAGAAAATTTTTTCCCATTTACGATATAATAAGTTGACTATACATATGGCGCTCGTAGGCTCTTAAGAGACATATACATATTATAAGTAAATTATTAAATATTATAAATGGTTTAAAAAACCAAAACTTTAATCCTGTATGACCACACTTTTTCGTTAAGAAAATCGATTCCTTTTCAACGTCAATATTCAAAATACCATCCAAAATAGTAAAAGATGCAAAACAGATTTCTTTAACGTTTTTTCGAACTTTTAATCTTTTAATATAATAAATACTTGTAAAACTTTTCAGATATGGTTAATAAATTTAAAATAGTTTATATTTTATACACTTATATTAGGTTTTAAAACATCCCATGATCTTTTATAAAAAAAATAAAGAAAACCGAAAAATAACATAATTATAGAATACCAGTGACCTATACGGCACTTTTCTTACGAAAATTTGTATTTATTAAAATTAAATTTGATTAGCAAATTTTATGTAAATAATCCAACGATATTGATACCTTTTTTCAGTTGTAAGTTCAATTAGGAATACTTGCACAATGGCTGACGAACCAGAAAATTGCATTATCTGTGGTGATTCTTTGGAATCTGGCAAAACTCGAACATTAAAAGAAAAAGCATAAAAAGTTGTATACGTGCAAGTCATTGCTCAAAATCACCTTGAAAAACTATTGACTTTGTCGTGCGTAAATTTCTACCACCCAATACGCATTAAACACGCTCCGCTAAATTCGATTTAAAGAGTTTAAGTTTTATCTACGAAGAAGACGCATCAGACAGTTTTGTAGAAAAACAGAAACATTATTCAGAAAATAAATAAAAAATTGTCATAAAGGTTACCAACAAAGATACCAGAGACACTCTCACACAATATTTGAATTCGGTGAATGACGAAAAAATTTGGAAGTGCTGAATCGCATTAACAGTGTTCAAAATTTAGATTCCGTCGGAGCAAGGTATCACGATGTGTACAAAATGTTGTTGTACAACAAGTTCAGAATATATTTTGGACACGTCTGACGCTCTTGCGGCTAAAGCAGCCAAACACATTTACAACTACGTTCTCGATAACAAAAAAGAGTGTCAATGAGTGGCCGAGTCTGAATTATTTGAAAAACTACTTACACAAAACATTCGAAAATTACATTATTGTACACTCTTCTAAGGATGGACCTCTCATAACTTTTGTTAATATTGCAGAACAAGTTCTGACTAACCAGTGGTATACAAGTAAAAAGAACAACATGAACATATTAACGATCATGAAATGGACGAAGTTGATGAAACTGAACTTCTGGAAGATGAATATATCAATCTGCCATAAAAAAAAGCGAAATTAGTTTGAATACTGTGCCGTATAATATGTAATAATAATTATTTTTCTACACATTATTTTGTATTATCTTTATATATAAATAATAATTTATTCATTGTTAACAAGCTTTGAATTATAATCATTGTTGAAATGTACAGTTACAATTTACATTTTGTTGTAAAGAATATATTTTATTGTAAAAAAAATCATTATACATGAATTAATTATTTTGAAAATCATATGAAGAAAATAGAATGAAAAAAAAAATAGAATGAAGAAAATGTAAATTTCTGTAAAAAATTATTAACTCTACATGGCTTATTAATGTATTTGTTTGTTTATTTAATTGTTTATTTATTTTGATATAACAGGTCAAATGACTCGTTTTTATCTGAGATAATACAAATTTAGAGCTTATTATTACCATCAATTTTGTCTTCGTTGAAAGTATTTGGAATTTATCTTGCAAATCCTTTTCTTTTTTTCTATCATTTTTTATCGTTTCTCAGTACACGTTCGTAAATCCACACCTACAAACTCTAAACTTTAACATGTTTTGACTATGAAATTTTAATAATTAATAAATTTTAATTTAAATTCAATAATATAGGGGAGAGTATTGGGACACTTTAGGATTTTTGTGAATAAAACCTTTGTTTATTAATCAAGTTTAATTATAACAGTCTCTTTTGGTAGGTTTTATTACTAGGAACTAGCGTAAAAAAGTTTGATTATAATTAAGCAATTACGGTAATTGCAATTTAACATACAAGACAGGCATACGTGTCGCCTACTTTGGGGACACTTTCGTTTAATATGTTTTAAATGCCGTAATAATGTTTTACTGTTAGTTATTTCACTTTTTAATTATAATACTATATTTTTATAGTAATTATTTAAAAATAAACCACATAACATATGAGTTTTTTTATCATATAGTTTAAATAATAATATAATGCACGATTTCCGTATTATTTAAATGCAAGTCACAATCTATAATTTTTTGGTTATTGAGTTTTCATTAAAATTGGATTAAATTTGAATAAGTACATTTTATTTAAGAAAAATTACAAAGAAAATTACAAAAATTACGAAAATTGCGGTTTGATTCCCAAGCCTGGCAACTAGCACTGTCTCAGTCATGGGGTGGCACCACGTCAAATAATATGCTGAACATCTTGTGTTGTCTTATGTATCTAAATGTTCTCAAAAGGGCAATCCGGCCCGTATAATAACAAAAAAAAATGAATCTGTGAAGTACAAGTACACTATTAGTATCACGTTTATTATTCTAACTTTGTTTTTCTAACAATATTATTATACTATTCCTTAATGATTTTTCTTCACAATCTATTAAACCAAAGCTTGTAGTAAAACCAAGCAAATATGTAAATTTACCCAGTACTTTTTAGGTAATGTGAAAGGGAAGGGAAGATTCCTACGATACCATGCTCTGTTTTTTATTATTTAAATAGGTAATTTTAAAATATTTTGATGGTAAAAATGACATATCAGAACTTCCTTTATAAATAAACAATAACCAACAAATTTTTCAAGACATTCCATTCATTTTATCACTAAGAACGTTTGCGTTCTCGTTGTAAACAACCGTATTTCGGTATAACTTAAACTTCGTAGTGATAGAACGAAAAGAATTGTGGAAAACATTTTTGGTTATTGTTTATTGGTAAAGAAACGCATAGTGTGTTTGAATCAAAAGTGCTGACACATCGGATTTGTTTGTGATATCTCTTCTGTGGTGTCTTACGAACATTTTAAGACCAAAATGAAAAAAATTCTTGGAGGGAATTTCAAATAAACTCGATTTTTACCTGATTCATAGAGTGTAATATATCAAGTTAGCTTTCTCGACGAACCTTCGTGTTTAAACTTAAAATGTCTTAGATGATTTTCGTTTTATTAAAACATGAATCTAATTAATAATGAAAGATTAGCTTACAAGTATGTCTAGAAAAACCTTATAGCCTTCTTGTTTTCCTCATATGGCGATAAAGTAAGATAAAGTAAAAAATGCCCAATTAGTAGTGTCCCATCCTGGGCAACGCCTTTTGTCTCGCAGTGGACGATAGACGTTAATAAAAAAAAACACCTACCAAACTATTCTCGCTTTAAATTTTTGAAAAAAGAAAACCACCAGGTAGATAAAGAGTTTACAAATGTATGTAGTGCGCTGGTAGAGATATATTTATTATTTATCTTGTTGTTTAAAGAGTCTCCAAAATAAGTGCCATGCAAATTCTATTTTCAATTGAATATAATATGAAGTTGTATAATTTGTAATTAACTGCCTATATGTCTGAAATTTTGTAAATAAGCTTCTTTCATAACTTTTGTTCAAAGACCCAAATCGACGCCGCAGATCCTACTTCGTAAGTATTGAAACCGAAAGTGTCCCAACCTCAGGACCGGATTAAGGGGGGGGAGGGGGGACTGAGGAGACTATAGCCCCGGGCCCCGCGGGACTAGGGGGCCTTCGAGACTAAGAAATTTTTTAAAATTTTAAAACCACAATACGCGAGGTTACCCCTAATTGTCCTAGCGTCCGCAATCTTCAATTTACAATTAATGTTTAAATAATAGACGAACCTAAACTTGAAACCCAATTACCCCAGGTACAGCTATTTTCTATTTGCAATAATTGTTTAAATAAATAATATACTTATAAACTACAAACCTTGAACCCTTTTGCCCCAGGAGTAACAATTTTCATTTTAAAATTAATGTTGAAATAAAAAAATCACAAACATTAAACTCAATTATACCAAGGACATCAATGTTCAATTTGTAACAACGGTTTGAATAATTAAATGATATACCATACACATTAAACCTAGGTTCTCCAGGGATAGCAATTTTCAATAAAGTAATATTTTCTTAAAGCTACAGACTTAAATCAAAATACTAATTTAAGACTTCTAGTTAAGTTTATAAAAAATTTACTAAATAAATCGTTATGTGGTTAATATGTATAATTTTTTAAGTAAAAATACATGTTTTATCTACAAAGCTGCTGTTACAGTCCTTTATATAAATAAAAAATTATTTCGTAATAATGAGCCGTAAGCTATACACTCAATAATCTAAGGGACAGCAATTTTTAATTCGTAATGCCTGTTTGAACAATAATAATACAAACCCTAAACTTTAAACTCAATTTCCCAGACACAGCAATTTACAATTTAAAATCAATATTTAAATAACAAACTGTAAACTTTAAACTCAAACATGATGACCATAGGAACAGCAATTTTCTATTCCATTAATTTTTTGAATAATAAAATAATAAATCTTGACACAGTATTTCTGCTGGATTGCCACGTATTATGAAAAGAAATTTAATTCTTAAGATTTCATTTTTAGTACCTTATATAAAAAAACGTATTTTTCCTCATTTAAATACCTTTAATTAATAAAAAAAATTAATACATATTAGTATCGAAATATAATGCAGTTTATTCATTAACCTGTTTTAGAATGTGTCGCTTCCACTTATAAACTTACTATACAAATTAATATATAATTAATAAAAATAATAGTAAAAGTAACAATACTTGTTTATGTTATATTTATATTTAATTAATTATTAATTTATATATATATATATATATATATATATATATATATATATATAATTCAAATAGTTGAATATAAATTTTGTAACCTAATATTATGTTATTTTAAGTTAAAAATTGGTAGTTCAATTATTTTGAAAAAAGTGAGGGAGGGGGGTAAGCGACTTTTTCTAAAAAGGGGGCCTCGTGATGATCCTTAGCCCCGGGCCCTGCAAAAGGTTAATCCGGCTCTGTCCATCCTGGATACTGTCTCATCGCTGCTCAAAAGATTCTATTGGGAATCGGGTACTTTCCGATACAAGTTCACGATTAAAACTGATTCATTTTATGTTAAATATTTATTGCGACGTGATATATTCTGGTGAAAAAGGTTATTTTTCCAATAGTTTATGTGTTCTCCAGGTATCATTCGTTGTTCTTATATGAACCACTCTTTTATTATTTTTAACTTATTTTTAACAATTAATAGCACTTTTTACAATACATGTTGAATGGGTTTGATTATTTTTTTAATAGGATAATGTCCGATTAAATGTAAAAGTTAAACCCATTAATCGTACATTGTAAAAAACATGATTAATTATTAAAAATAAGTTAAAAATATGAAAAAAGTTGCTCATATAAGAACAACGAATGATATCTAGAGAACACATAAACTTTTGCAAAAATAACCATTTTCACATGAATATATCATGTGGCGATAAATATTTAATATAAAATTAATCGATTTTAATTGGGAATTTGTGTGGGGAAATACCCCATTCGCAATAGAATCTTTTAGGCAAGGATAGTCGGCGACTCTCCCCTATTTATATACTGCTCATATTATATGCGGACTACGAAGATTTTCTTATGTGAACTTAGATGCGAAAGAAATTAAGTCAAAAAATTCTAAAAGTTGCTTAACCCGCGAGTAGGCGCGCTTTTCGGTCTTACGCGGACACGCGCCTGGGCGCCTCTGAGGCACCAAATTCAGGTAAAAAGTGTTAGTAAGGATTTCTAACAGATCTAAAATACTAAAAACGTTTGGAGTAACTTGTATATCAATAATAAACATTTGTTTAATGTTTTGTTGACTTTGTTAATAGATTTTCTTTTAATTTGTTAATAAAATACTTTTCTTTTTCAATTTTTTTCAAAATATCTTTTTGGGTTCATTTGAAGCTAAATAGGATTTCTGAAAAATACATAAAAGTACCAAAATAAAAAAAAGAATTTTTGATGAGAAAAAGCTGTTTGAAAAAAATGTGAAGTCTCAAAGGCGCCACGCGCGTCCTCACGAGTTAACACGAAAAGTGTTAATAATTCTATATTTAGATATGCAAGTACAGGTGGGAAAATAGGCGTGTAAAGAAAGCTCTCATTACCATTGTGTAAAAATTACTGTTTTAGTAGAATTAACTTGATAGCCGAATGATTCCAGATTTTGAATAAAAAAGGTAATTTTTAATATTAATTAGAAACATTAAAAAAATGTTCTCACTTTCGACAAGTTTTTGTAGATTCAACAAAAAAAAATTGAGGTTTTGAAACTTACTTACTAAAAATCTGACTTACTTATACATTTGATTTACGTCTATTGCCCAAAAGAAGAAGGGGCATTTAACGCGATTTTTAAACATTTTGTACATTAAAGATTTTTTCACTCCGCTTAAAAAGTATGCATATCGATATGTAAAAATACTTTATTTATAATAAAAGTTAATCATATTACGAAAAAGTATCTTCAAAACTCCTAAAGAATTACTCTCTTATGATGAATATATATAGAGTATGATAATTCTACCTTTTTACACAAAGTTGAACGAATAATCATAAATCGAAATAAAACAAGAAATACTAAGTACAAAAAATGTACAATGACGTTCTTACTTAACAACATTTTATTAATTTTTCATACCAAAATTGGTAATAGCATCTATTATACTGTCTAATAATTTTCTTATAGAAGAGTAAACTAATTTTCTGTCCAAAGTGTAAAAATGTGAAAAAAAATCTAACAAAATGTGCAAAAGTGTTAACTAATGATAAAAAGTTTAAAAAAGCGACAAATAGTGTTTAAATATGGACAATGCTTTACAAAAGTATACATTTTTAACATTTTTAACATTTAACATTTTAACACTTTCTTACATTTTTTAGCCACATTTTATAGAAATATTTTTCACCAGATTATCAATGTAAAAAACAAATTTGAAGCGATATCTTGCAGAGTTTACACTATTTTTTTCCACATTACGTTGCCATCTCTATTGTTAAAAAAACTACTTTGAAAGTAATAAAAGTGTAAACAGCGCTAATGAGTATAAAATTATCTAAACATAGGTCCAACCTAAGGCCATTTTTTGAAACTCTCCATACACTCACCTTCCCCCACACTTATTCACACTCCTATTCATCCAATCCATGTTCCCCCAAAATCCATACACACCATGTACGCACCGATCATCGCAAATGTCGCCCTCTACCATCAGCCACGGTGCCTCGTGCGCGAGGACGATCGTCGCGAGCAGGAACACCAGCAGCCCCAGGAGGAGCAGACAGCCGAGCCAGGCGAGGATCGCGCCGAGAGCGTACGCCGACGTCGACGTCGTCTGCCGCAGGAGATTCACCGCGCCGGAAGCTATCGCTCGGCCCCGAGAATCCTCGGTGCCTCGGCCCTTGGCGCAGAGCACCTGTAGATCGTCCTTGGCCATTTGCTTTTGTAATGGACAGGGCAACGGGCCGTTTTTTAGATGAAATACTGGGGACAAATTGTTTTTGTGGAGAATGATGTGAATTTGGATCCTTTTGTTTATAATTTTATAGTTTTTAACACCTTTTTTACCTTTTTAAAACTTTATTACTTTTTTTAAACTTTATTACACTTTGAACAAATTTTTACAGTTTTTTTTACATTTCTTACACTTTTTTACAGAAACAATTTTCACCGGGAAAAGTGATGAGAGTTCAGTCTTCTACTGTATTATGGCCTTATTATTGTTTCATAAAGCAAATTTAACTTAGTCTAGCACAAATTTTAAGTATAGATACAAATATTATTATGATATTAGAGTAATTCTTTTGAGAGAAAGATAAAATTTTCCAATCTCGATTTACAACTGACGACTTCGCGACTGAAGTGACGATTGACTTGTGAATGAGTGTATAGGTGCCGAATAAGCAGAAGGTGCGAGAATGACCTATATTTTTCTTTGCGAAATGTACTTACGTTGTTGAAAGAAAGAAGGTTAGACGCTGACTGCGAGGATCGTCAATTCTTTCTTTTGAGGACACATTGTATATCTGTAGCTTTTTGGATTTAATGGATCTATTTCGTGTAAAAATGTAGCAGAAGACACGGGAAACACCGATAAATTTTCTGATTGAAAAAAGTACAGTGCCCAATGGCTCAAATCAATTTGTTTAAAATCAGTGCGTAGAAAAAATGGTTGGACTCCATATGAAAACGGCTCATAATGGTCTTTTTTATGTTGAAATTACTTTAAAAAGTTAACAATAACTAAATTGTGCAAATTTATAGTTAAAAATAAAATACTGAATAGTAAATGCTTAGAGTTTTGTATAACTCAAATATTGGATAGACGGATTATATACACCTCAGTTTGACGTGTAAGTATCGTGTAATAATTTTTTTAAATCTTCGGTAACCTAAGGGCTCGTTTTGACGCCAGCGAATTGACGCGGCATTCGCAGTGAATAGTCTATACTAACACGTAGGTGCGAGAGAGAGAACATTATACACAAGACGGGAAATTGCTCTCTCTTGCACGAACGTGTTAGTATAGAGGATTCGCCGCGAACGCCGCGACAATTTGCTGCAGTGAAAACGAGTCATAATATTTCATTAACATATTTAGGTTTCTCATAACATATATAGCACCTCCAGCGAACATTACTATGACAACTCAAAATCTTTTTAACTTGATTTTTGTACATAATAGCTCATATTATACAAGTCCTTTGTACTCTTATTAAACTGGTTTAATAAATATACAATAATAAAATCCATATGAAAAATGTTTATTTAATGAAACATTGAATATTTTTCGTTGGTTTTAAGTACATAGAATTTTAAATTCTTGTAATCTCAAATGTAAAATAATTTGTAAATTATTGAATTTTTTCCTAGATTTTCGGTGACCTACTCTAAAATTTTATCTATAAATAGTCAACTAATTGCTATCTATATAATTTTATATCTATAGCTGATTCTACTGTTTACGTTTTATGCTGGAGCTTCATTAAATATATTATTAGTAAATTATATCATTCACGTAAACGAAATTTCAATATTCTCTGAACAACAACTCAAATCCACATTGGTTTGCATTTTACAACTTACAACCAGATATCTATATAGTACCAATTTCAAAACGCATCTAAAACATAATAACGGTATTTCTTTTATTATTTTCTTTATGATTATCACTCTTTATGGAATAATTATTGAATACCAAAACATTTTAATAATTGTATTCGATTGAGTTATATAGTGAATCCAAACCTTTTCCAGGAATAACGACTAAGTCCGTACTATATAAATTCAGTCTTTTATTTATTCTCTCAAACAAAAGCAAATAATTTTTAACTGTGATACTATCTTTTATGTTTCAGTTTAACACTTTAGTAGACATAATAATAGTCATTTAAGTAGTCATTATTCCGAGCCATAAGTGTGCTATGTAAATGTAATGAGATAGTTGCAGGGTATTGAACAAAATTTACGCTAAATATTGTAAAGTAACTTGAAAATTATTTTATTCTCATCGATAATAATTACTATTATATTCAATTTCTGTATATATTATTTCATTTTCCACATAATCGAACGTCGCTCTCACAAATTCATTGAGACATTCGAGTCACTTATTTCTCTTATATTTTTTATACACAATTGTCGACTAATCGTTTCGTGTGATTTCGCGTACAATTTTCTTTTTTTTTTTTTATAGTCCTGGCCGGAAATTCATCGTCCCGCGATCGTATGTCCGGCGCTGTTTAGAAAATCACTCGTGTGCACAATGACTATTTGCGCACGTTTATATTCATCGCTCGGTGAATATATTTACAATCTAAAGCAATCCTACACTTTTACAATTATATACGTTTTTATATATAAATTTGCGTTGAATTAAACCGAAAATATACGCGTTCTCATTTTTAAAAAGCTAAGCATATAGTCGTTGCGAACGGAATAGTTTCTTTATTTTTTTTTTACATAATTTTCCTACTCTGTTCTAGCAGACTTTTTTCTTCATCATCAGGCCGCGCATTAAATTAGTATATAATAATAAAGTACACTTTGAGCGCACGTAAAGTCACGCTTAAAAAGGCAATACAATCGGTATATCTTCTTCAGATATCGCTCTATACACAATATATAATCGAATCGAAAATAACGCCGTAAGGTCCGACCTGCGGTCCTCGGCACAATTGTCACATACTTTTTTATTGTCACGTTTTTTTTTCTGAAAACCATACCTCTGGATCGTTCATCTCGCGATGTCCGTTTTTAACGGTATTATCTAAGAATTGCACTTGAAATACTTATCTTATCAAAAAACAGAGAGAAGAACGCAGTAGAGTTCGTTCTTGGAAAAAATCGTTCGCTCTAGAAAACTCGTCTTCATTTGCTTTGTATTTCATTGTTAAATACAGTTCATGAATTAAAGAAATGAGAATTTTCTCGCTCGAGTATATTAAAAATCAATGCTGGTACCGTGGTAAAGTATACCAAAGTGTCCTGATGTATGTTTGTGTGTGTGTCGAATGATATAAATACTTTTGAAAATTATATATGAATCGTTACATATTATTAATTAGCACAGCCTTTCCATTATATTTGTATGTGAAAACTAACGAGTGTAGTATAAAGAGGTGTGATTGTTTTGTTTGCACGCCGTCGCCATTCATTCGTACGTAAGATTCCAAAAAGTTTTTTTGGCAAAATCCCGAGAAGATCGGCAGGAAAAATCGCGCGTTGCGCGAACAGGACAATAAATTATTACGACATTTACACGTCTGTCGCGACGAGTCATTTTGCGGAATACAAAGTTCACACTAACAAGAATATTCTACGTGCTCCTGGCAGAAATATTTTTGTCAATAACAACTGATTTATGACGATTTTTGTGAAAACTTAAAAATATTATGTATTGCAAATTTTCATATGTTTAAACGAATTTCGAAACTCTTTTGCAGTTCAGCAATTTTATTTCATATGCTAAGACTTTTATTTTTTCTTTAAATGTAAAAATAAAATGTAATACTTTCTAAAAGAATTCAACAGTTTTTTAATATTTTTAAAATTGATTCAGACGTTTTCAAACATTAATTAACTCAATTTCACTTTTATCATGAACATTAAACAGTGTCAAAATTTAACAAAAATTTACAATTCTGAAAAAAGAAAACATCTTCACCAGGATGTGTACGAGGAACTGACAGTAATCAATCAAACGAGAGTGGCACAAAGATCCAGATGAGAAGAGTGTATAATATAGGATATCGATTAAAAAATACTGCGTCCCATTGTTGGAATGAAAATAAAGGTATACACTCTATTTGGTTTCATTAGTTAGCTGTAGCTCCTCGTATATTTCTGCTGGATTCAATACGGAAATCCACCTCATTAAAAACTCAGAATTTCCAAATGTGACCAGAAATAGAAAATTTCGTAATGTATCGAATTTTTTAAATCTTTCAAAATGGTACACGAAAATCCATATAGACATTCATGGGAATTCGTCGTTTCTATGACAGATTTATAAATAGATTTCGACGTGGATGTAAACTTTATAAACTCTTCTACGACATAGTACAATGGAAATCGTATGCGTCAATGCCACAAGCATTCATCTAAGTTTGCCAAGAAAATTCCCACATAAAATATGTATAAGTAAATCTCTAAAAACGATACATCCCTATAGTTACTCACATTGATTTCCACACAACAATCCACAAGGATTTCCATACTTCATCCATACGAACACATACATCTACCTTCAACAGTTAACACAACCGAGATACCAATACGGACAACTTTGGTGTTCAGACGCTCGTGAAGCTGGGCAGCTGCTGCTCCAGCAGTTGCCTCCTCTGTTCATTACCCGTACTTTCAGTATCCGACGAGCTACTGCTATTACCACTACCACTAGCAGCACTACTCGAGCAATCCAGCTGTTCCTGCAGCTGAGCGCGCTCGTAACTCCGCCTGTTCCTCTTCGTGCAAGCAGTGCTCGAGCAGGGCGTGCTCGGTGCCGAGAATTTCCCGCTCTCGCTGCTGATCTCCTCCACCTTCATCCTCTGCTGCTGCTGCTGCTGCTGCTCCAGCTGATTGTCCACGACGATCTCCTGCAGGTCCTTGATCAGGGCCGGCCTGGAGATGGAGTCGAGGTGCTCCTTGCTGCCGGTGTGGCGCCTGGCTATCAGCGCCCTCTCGAACTGCTCGCTGCTGAAGCTACTAGATTGCAACTGTTGCTGCTGTTGCTGCTGCTTTTGGTGCTGATCGAGGGCTTGGAGCAGCAGTTGCTTCTTGGAGGCGTTGAGGGATCGAGGCTGGAGTAGTAGTCTCTCTTCGCGACTGCAGCTGCACTGCAAGCTTCGTCTGGAGCTGTTCAGCGAATGAGGCTGCAACAGCTGTTGATCCAGGTCCAGGGGATGATGGTGATGCTGGTGATGCCTGGACTTTAGATTCTGCTTGCTGGTGGCTCGTGGGTAGTTTGGTGGTGGTTGATGGGGTTGTTGTTGATCGAAGCAGCTGCAGTATTTTACCACCGACTGAGTGAAGTCCTCGATGCTTTGCTGATACTGCTGGTGGAGGTGATGATGCTGTTGAAGTAGCGGTGGGGGCAGTTGTAGATAGTGTCTGCAGGCTGCCGGAGTGACTGTAGCTTGGGGTGGTGTCAGCTGTTCGTCATCCGCCAGGAAACCTAGAAAGCAAAGATTTTTCTCTCTCGCTCTGCACGCTTTGTGTTCTCCCTCGTTTTCACCATATTCCTTCGATTTGCATCGACGAGTTATGTATGTATTATCATCCCCCGTTTGAGTATATCACGCATGCACAGGACAAGTTAGCTCCATGATCACGTCCTCTTTATAGGTACGCATTTGCAACGCTTCTTTTGCTGACGCACGTTAATGTTTTGATTAGAGTTTCGTTAAACCAGTTTTTTATCACCATAACCCAATGAAGAGGTGATTACTCGCGATTCCAAAACAAGGATAATCGTAAATAACTAACTTAATGAAGGAAATATATAATACTTGTCTGGTAACTACTGCTGGTACTGACTATTTGACTCCCTTGCTTTAGAAACGCGAGTACACCTCGATAAACAAGTCGTTTGTTACACAGGAACCAAAAGAACCCAAGAAATTCAATGATCAGCCATCCCGGCTGTTAGGATGATAATTAGCCTCTTGAATCCCCGAATAAAAAGACGCATAACGATATACAAAGAGCGAGCAACAGAGACAGATGAAATAGAAAACAAAACAGAGTTCCCCGTTGTCTACGCGTCGGGGCTCTGGTCGATGGGTGGAATGTCAATGTGCAGTTTGGTCGAGGGGCTCTGCTGGTTAAGGTTGTTGATGTTGCTGTTGTTCAAACCCGTCAGTGGCGATGGCGGCAACGTGAGGGCCAATCCAGGCCCGTCCATGAAATTCTCGCTGGGCACCTTGCGCAGCAGCCCGACTCCTGCATCTGCGCAACAACACACCAGCACCAAATGACGATCACATATGTCACAAGCCACCTTATACGTCACACAGCCTAGTACGAGCTTTTTATGATTACAAAGTAAGCGATAAGCAGATTAGTTATTAGTTATAAGCTGGTGGTTAATTGCTAGTATAGCTTCTTAATGAAGAACTCATGCGTAGAATCTCATGTGGGTAATTTACTACATGTAAATTATTTGAGACCTCTGTGGAATCATATAAACCCTTCTTTCAACGGTGACAGTTGACATACTGAGTAAACAATATCGAAAATATCATATTGTAAAATTACGATATCGTAACTTTTGAATTCATATATTGTAAAACGAATTTCGTTTTGATCCAATGTTATAAAATCATGATCATGAGATCTGCACATATATAATATGTTGCCTTGTAAAATAAATTAAGATATTTAAAAATATATTTTTAATGCAGAAATTAAGATTTTAGATTGTTAGTTTTACCATATCATATTGCATCTGACATTGAATTATTACGATATCCACACGTACTTTTTTACGATACGATGTGGCTTGAGTTACGTTATATTATAAATCTGTACGTTACGATATAGTTTTCTCAGTGTACGAAGTAAGTCTACGTGAATTTAGCTGCAGAAATATGCCTAGATTTTTGAGCATGCCGTGCTTGAATTTTTTTCCAGATGATGATCTATCAATGTTAAATCCCAATATGTGAGATGCTGACTATTTTTGTTTTAAACATTAATGAAACTTTTTTATGGTATCACATAGGATCATATATGTCTTCTACATAGGTACATCATGAGATATCAGTGGAAAATCAAGTGAAAATCTCATGTTAAATTCTACATGGGTTCTATATGAGTTTCGGTTGGTTTACATGTAGGATTCTATGTAGCAATATAAGTCAATCATAGGATCCCATGCATAAATTAAGATCCCTCATGGGATCTCATACAGCAATATACATCTTATTTGGAATCCCAAGTAGAAATGTAGATCTTAAATGGAATCCCATGTATCAATGAAGATTTCCACATGGAAAACAAAGTAGCAATGTAGATCTTACATGGAATCCTTTTTAGCAATATAGATCTTGCATGGAATTCCAAGAAGCAATGTAGATCTAGAAGCAATCTGTATCTTGCATACAATCCCATGCATCAATGAAGAATCCCACATATAATCCCATATAGCTATGTAGGATGCCACAAGGGATTTAGCATAACAATGTATGATTCAAGAACAATCAATTAGGGTCCCACATGAGATCTCACGTGAAGTATTTTTTCGGTAGGATTGCCCAAGCATGCACAAAGTAAGCGTGGAACAATGACGTAATAATACAAAACAACTAACCTGGAGTGGAAGTCTGGTGACGAAGCTCGTCCTGCAGCCTGTAGAACTCGGCGAGCTCTCTGCCCGAGCAGAGGGGCGTGTCCACCTGCACGGTGCTGTTGAACAGCGAGTAGTCGACCTCGTAGCCCTGTCGCTCCTTCGAGTAGCTGACCAGAGGCTCGAACCTGTGTCCCCAGAGCACCTCCTGCGGCAGATACGAGGACCTCGCCTGGGTCGTCTGGCCCGTGGACTCGATCGTCCCCTCCAGTATCACCACCAGTTCGAACCTCTCGATGAGCATGTCCTCGGCCGACATGTTGTAGAAGGGCGACTCCACGTCCATCTTGTGCACGACGGTGCACGGCCAGATGAAGAACAGAGCATCGGCCTGGCCATCGGCTCCGACCTTCAGCTCCTGCTGGTTGTGCGGCAGGATCTCGCCCTCCTTCGTCGTCCTCGACCTGATGAGCTGGGCCCTCACGTTAGCCCCGATGATGTGGCTCTTGCGCATATCCCCCACCCGGAACATCAGGCACAGCTCCCCGTCCCTCTGGCAGATCACGGCCTGCTTGCTGAACAACAGGGTCTGGGTGCGCTGCTTCGGCCTAGACATCTTGGCGAAGACGATGCCCACCATGAAGGCCTGTATCATCACGCCCGAGATGCTCTGTATGCACATGATGAATATGGCCTCGGGGCACTCCTCGGTCGTGGACCTGCCACCGTAGCCGATCGTGTGCTGGGTCTCGATGGAGAAGAGGAAGCAGCTGGTGAAGCCGTGCAGATCGCTGACGCAGGGGTGCCAATTGTCGTCGGCCATGTGGCGCGGATCGAAGTCACCGTGCGTGAAGGCTATGAGCCACCAGATGCCGGCGAACACCAGCCAGGAGAGGAGGAAGCTCAGGGCGAAGCAGAGCAGGGTCCAGCGCCATTGGGTGTCGACCAGTGTCGTGAAGATGTCCTGGAGGAAGCGCAGGGAGCGACGGGAGATGCGGGACTGGAGGACGTTGCACTCGCCGCTCTTGAGGACGGCGCGACGGCGAAGCTTGCGCGTTGGACCGGCGCGAAACCTGCTCCTAGAACATGCAAGGGATGGTCTCGATTTATCGGGGTCTCTTTTCAGGAGGGTTTTGCGTCGTTGTATGTATCGAGGGCTCTCTTCGTCTTTTATCAAGGAGAGTAATTATGCTTTTTGGGTAAATAATTTTGATCAAGCTTTGAAAAATGGTTATTGGTAGGAATAAAAAGAAAAACTAGCGCCCAGAATTTGTTTTAAGGGTTCTAGATCCGTAGATGTAGGTGGTAGATTGAAAAATGTACATTATTCGTTTAATTTAGAATATTGAGGTGGAACTTACTTCAAATACTGTATAATATCTCACGTAAGAATCTGACACGAGATGTCACGTGACATTATGTTTGATTTCTGAAAGGAAATTTCAGATAGTTTCAATGAACTGTCAAATGGATTTTTCCATGAATTTTCAATCATAAATTTGTTTTGAAAACTTGGATGTTCTGCCAAATAAAATGTAGTGTGAATTTTTTTAAATAAGAAATCCATAAATATCGATATGTCTATAAGTTTATGGCTCTTAACATACTCATCCTAATAATTACGTTTAATTTAAAAAGTTGCTTAAAATTACATGAAAAGTTATGGAAGTGAAATTTTTCAATTTCTTGATGTTTTATATAGTATTGAACATATAGCTTTAGAATAATAAATATTTGCGTTGAAATGAAAGCCTTTCCTATCTGATTTCATTTTCTTTATCAAATAATTATCTAGGATGATTATTTGCTATGGACGATGATAGAGATATCAATTTTTTTCAATATAGCATATATTTTTTTAAACTATAGCTGGTATCTAAGGATTTAGTGCCTATGAAAATAATTATAAAAGCGTTAAGTTTCATTTATGTCATCAGAAATTTCCTCCCAAAGTCAAATATTAAATTTTAAAAGAATTATTCATTGGAAATACTTATAGCTATAACAGATTTTAAATAATTTTATGATAAAAACTAACTTGGTGGACATTAAAAATATTCATTATAACTTTCACCGTTACGTCAGAATATCCTACGATTACTAGGATTTTAAAGATAATTTTAATTGGAAAATTCTCTGTGTGCGGAAGAAATCACAATTAAAAAATGATTTCTGTTACCATATATAATGAACTCCACTTTCACTATATAATGATTGCTACTTTTCTATTCCAAACAAATATTGTCGTATTTATAGTAAAATCAGCAACACAGAGTGAAAATGGCGATTTTCGTTAAACATAGTATTTCAACTATGGGGTTTTAGATCTATGGGGATAGTAGAATTTTGCAATAAGTTTGTTTACAAGGTCTACTTTCAGATCGACAAATAACCTGGTCAAAAGTGTTAGCTAACTTTTTTCCGTCTTTAATAATATAAAGGAAGTATACGCGAATATTATGTACTGTATATTGATATGTAATATTATGTAATACTGTGTATGTGTGTACATGCATATATGTGTAAGTGTGTGAATGAATGTGGGACCTTAACCAAAAATAATTTCTGTTTATAAACTTTCTAAACTATCAAAAATAGCTTTTTCCTTTACGAACTTGATTTTGAAAGTCAATATTTTAAGGTATGTGGGCATTAATAATAGTTACAATTGTCATTATCGTAACCAAATCATAGCGACAGATTACGATAATGATATCCCACCTATATTTAGTGCTCATAATATATACTAAGTTGTAAGTATACTTTTAATACTACTTATTTCGGTAAAAGTAATGGAAATAACTATAATTTCTGATAGTGTAAAAAATACTTAAACAAGACATCAGTTTTCATATTTTTGAAAGACCAGAATTTGCCCGATAAGATTATATTTATCTGTATCCTGTCGCCCTCAGCATAAAATACCGTAAGTCCGCTTTCAGCAGTTAAAGGTTCCTTTTAATGTGATCTAATAATGAAAACATATTTAAAAATTTCTGATTCTAAATTCTGTACTTTATCATGCACTTTTTACAATACTTAAAGTACCTATACAGCCGTGTATATATTGAAAAAATGTAAGTTCTCGAGGCAGAGCTACTGTGTACTATATGTTAGTGCATGTTTTAATCCATGTACATACACATGTACATTTTGAATCCACCCAAACTCTTCCAATGCACACCGCACACACCCCTATTCTCATACCCCAGCCACCCCATCTCCAATTACTCGCGTATATCTAAACATCCATGTACCAATAATACCTGCTCTTGAACGAGAGCTGTCCGGAGCTCTTGGCCGCCTGGATGACGATTGGCGGGGGTCGATTGCTCGCCATCCACGCCTGGGGCAGCAGCAGCTGCTTCTGCTGGTCCTCCTCGTACTCCGGCGACGAGGACGACAGCTGACCACCAGCGGTACCACCACCGGGTGTCACCGAGGCCCCTCGCCTCGTCACATCGCCGTTCATTTCACGATCAACGAGACCACGCGCACTCTTGGGAAAACTGCGTATACCACTGCTACACCGCCATCCGAGCGCCGAAGCCTACGAGATCTCCCTTGTTTACAAAGGCAGACGCAGACGCGCGACGCCTCGTCGTTATCAGTGAGAGACGCGTGCGCGCGACCTTGAGACTCGAGACTCGAGAGTTGTACGGAGACTCCGCGATCTGGATCTTGATCTGGATCTGGATCTGGATCTTGATCTCGATCTGGTGATCTGGGTGTCGAGTGTACGAGTGCGCGATCCTCGCCGGTGTCTTGTAAGTATATATACGCGAGACGCGCTGGACGGTGGCGAGGCGCTAAAAAGCGCGCGAGTTTGCTCTTGTTGTTCGCGTGAATTATTGAGAGCGCGAAAAAAAATACGCGAGTATACGCATACGCACACGCGCGCACTAACGCCCGTGACGCGCTGTATTATAAATAATCGACGTTCCATGCAAATTTATCGCCTCGGTGTGTGTGTGTGTGTGTGTGTGTGTGTGTGTGTGTGCGAGCACTTCTTTTCTCTTATGTATGTGTGTGTGCGTGTGTGTGCGCGAGTGTTACACTGTGTAGTATTGAGTTAACGAGGAAAGACGTGCGATGGCGGCATTTTCGCACTGACCGTAGCGGTAGGATAACACTCGAAATTCGAGAGAAGAGTGGAAGAAGGAAAAGAAATATGGATGTGCAAGACCGACAGTTCTCGAGACACTAAAGATACGCTCGACGTCGCGGAAAAAGGCGCGAGTTGCCAGTTTATCAGCGCTTTGTCAGCGAAGCGTTTATGTTCCTTATCTTTCTCTCTGTCTTTCACGCGCTTATGTGTGTGGGTAAGCGATTCTTTACGTTTGTCATTCAATTCAAGATCGCTGACTGCCACGAAAGATTTATCCGCGCGAAGAGCTGTGCACACGTGCTGTGTGTGCTGGGTGTGTGTGTGGGGAAGCGCGAGTGTGAAGTTTGTTGGTGTTGCGATATGCGAAATGTAAGTGTGTGTGTGTGTGTGTGGATAAGGAATCGTGGAATTTGGAATAATTGGTATTTGTTGCGTTTTCTTTGGATATTTGCGGTGGTAGGGAAACACTTGTAGAGGATTTTTTGATGTAGGGACGACGTGTGACATGCATTAGGAAAATTGAGATGTATGTGTTGCTATGAAAGTACTAGGTTTTCTAGCGTCAAATCGGTGTACAACGAAAATTTTTGGAGGAGAAGTTATACAGAAACTTTAAGAAACGATTTAGGTATACGGAAAAAGGATTATTCACTATTTTCTTAAATACATATGAAGGGTTCAGAGTTAAAAGTTAGATATGTTAATAATGAAACTCGTAATGAACATTTAAATTTATATTAAATATTTTCTTATAATTATATACTACAGTATGCAGTATGTCTCTAAGATAAACAGTTATTTGTAGTAGCAGTGATTATTAATAAAAGTTTTAAAAAAAGTTAATATAAAATTCTGTTTAGTTTAAAATTGGTATGCAACTAAATTTTTAGCAGTAAAAATTACTAAAAGAATATTATTTACTATTTTCTTAAATAAACATAAAAAGTTAAGAATTAAAAGCTGAATAGGTAAATCATGAATAATTGCATTTAGTTAAAAATATATCCATTTTATAATTATTATCATAAAATGTTATACAAAATATTATGTTGCTATAATAAATAGTAATTTGTACTATGAATATTTATTAATATGTAAACGTTTCAGTGAAACAGTAAATGTTACTAAAAACTTGATAGCAGCAGATAAATTGAGTTTAACTAGTGTTCTTATAACTTCTCGCTTATTGGTCTTTGCATATTGTACGAGATGTAAACATACTTTTTTGGATTTTTTAAGGTGTATATTTTCAACGTAAGAAGAAACTAGTTTTATTCATCGCGGCGGTAATTGAGCTTCGCGATCGAGCTTGTACGACAGAAATGTGGCGCAATAAAACCAAACGTCATTAAAACATACATACACATATATTCTCGCTCCGTTTTTTTTCTCCGACTGATATTAGATACAATTTTTAAAGACTCATTTTACTTATTTTATTATCAGGGTAAAAAGTGTATGGCAGAAAATTTAGGTAAAATAGCATTTTTTCCGATGGAATTTTATATCAGCAGAATGCGATGGATGTTTTTTAGTAAACAATATTGCTAGATTGGCCCTTTCCGTAGCAACTAAAAAAGTTGGCTATAACAGCTAAAAAGAATTTATTTTCATTTCATGCGATATGATTCATTTGATTGTGCGACAAATCATTTTATCAATACTACCTTTATTCTTAAACTCGCTGAAACTTTGTTTCAAACAATCAAGTACAATAACTTACATTTATTAAATTATTTACATAAACCGCGATCGCTACAACACAAATTATGATCTATCCACCTATCTGTTCCATCTCATCAGTGTCGAGCTGTCGATTCACACATTACAACCAATCACACACCTTCCATCGCATACCTTATTTCCATAAAATCCGTGGCGCAGAATCACCGGGAACGACACTTTTTTTTCCGTCGTGCACACATGCGCGCGAAACGTCATCAACATGCGAGAAGAGGAGATCAGCTGCGATCGAGCGGACGCATAATTCGCCACGGGCGAGCAGCATAATCAGCAGCAGCAGTCGCCGCCGCCGCTGCGGAAGCTAAGCATTTGCCGAAAAGCGGAAGCCGCCGATTAGCTCGATATACACCGATCATGCATCGTACGCGCACACGCACACACACACACACATACTCACTCACTTATATACGTATGATACGAATGCGAAATAAAGAATGATTTTGAGCGCACTGCAAGTACTTCCTTCTTTTTGTATCTGCCTACCGCGAGGCACTGCTTAAAATCGCGGTTTTGAAGAAAAATGACAAAATGGGCACCGCAGCGATTCTTATTTAATTTATGCACGCACGGAAAGGTGCAGTCGCGTGTTGTGTAGGTACCTACATATCTATAGGACTCGAAGCGCGCGTCAGTCTCGCGCTCCGCACGCAGTCACGTTTTTAGCGAACGATCGCGCGACGCAGACGAGAAAATTACGATCGACCAACAATAACAAAGGAATAGCAACGAAGTGCACGCGTTGAGCGCTTGGTTTTCTATTTGATAGGTGTGCGGTATGAATTTGATTGTTATATATTATTCGGTGATTTTGTCCTTATCAGTGCAGAGAAAATTATGATTCTTATCGCGCGTGGTATGATGTACGAAAAATTTCATTGTGATGCGTTGTAACAGAGCTTATTTTTATTGCGCACACGGAAAAAAACGATTTGTTAATATGCAGTATAGTACATATAGGACTGACTGTTTGTTCGGATACCTCTTACAGTTTGTTCTTTTCGTACAGCGTTAATTTTAAAATAAAATAAATATAAACCACTACCCGAAAGCAACAAAGTACTTTGTAAGTTTGCCTAAAAAATTCTAAGTCCAGTTTGTTTGGCAACTGTTGCAAAGCATGTTATTGTTTCTATACAGTGATTTGTTATTTGTCACAAGATTTGTCGAATAAACTAAGACATTGGCATAATAAAATAAAAACAACACACTGCAGGAAAGAAACAAAATACTTTGTAAGTATTGCCTAAAAGATTGTGCCGACATTAAGTAAATATCTAAAAAAATAATCCTTACGTACGTATAAACACACGTCCGGGCGTGAAAGAACGTCGAACCCGAGGAGAAAAGTTGAAAGGTCAAGCGTATATATATAAAGTCGAGATATGAAAAAGTAAAGAAAAAACGTAATATAGTTACAGGGTCCGAAGAATCTACCTTGCTTATAGAAAACGAACCAGCTGTCCCTTTTGCGCCTGCGCCTGCGTCTCTTGTGTATCCTCGGCACCCTGAACCTCTGCATCTCTTCCTTATTCTCTCTTTCTGTCTCTCTTTCTCGCGCAAAAGAATTCTTATTCTACGGCAGTTTGCTGTCTATGTGTGATGAACGAGCGAGCGAGCGAAAATGAGTCTGATAGGGAGGCCGCCGCGATCGAAATATTCAGAGGCTCATGCGCGGCCGTGCGCGCACTATGGCGGATCGAGAAGAGAAGGGGGCATATAAACGACGATGATGATAAGCCCCGCACACCGCCAGTGGAAGCGAGCACGACGATATTAGATGATGATGTTTATTCAATTTTATATATCACTCGCGTATGAAGCGCGCCGCTCTCGTCAAACGCGCGAGCCGTCGTCGTGTTCAGCATCTCTTTGCTTTCAAAGCTTTTGGATGTTCTATGTTGTTGTGATATTCGCAGATTAGGGAGTGAGTGGGTAGCGTGCCGAAACCTCGGGTTTCGGCATATTTTTTTGCGAGGGAAATTTAAATTTCGTAATTAATGTGATATGTTTTAAAAGAATATTTAGTGTCTACAGTGCCTACACACGTCATTGTACGAATAACAAATAATAAGTAGAGATTTTATATTAGTCAACTCAGTTTTTTCCCTTGCAAAATTAGTCGAAATGCGAGGTTTCGGAACTACATTTAAACACACCCTTATGAAGTGATTTGTCGAATTTTATAGGTGTCATATTTGAGTGCGAAACGTTGATGAAAATATGGTTGTTGAATGTTTGAGAAATTTTTTTCGAGAACACACTGAAGAGTTCAGATGCATTCAGTATAGCACACGATGCGAGTATAACTATTAAACAAAATCACGTAACACCGCGATAAGGATTATGAAACAAAATGTCACACGTGAAGTCTTACGCAAAATATATTTGACTATTCAGAAGATATTTTTGAAAATATACGTAATGTACCAACGTCAGGACAATTTGATATAAGATGGTACGTGAGATTTTACGCGATTATTTACATTAAATTTCATATCGTGTGCTGCTGTACATTTTTTAGTAAATAATATATACGTGCAGTGGAAACGAGTATGAGACACAAAAAATACCGAGAAAAATACGATTGGCGATAAGTCTATAAGACTTGGATATCAAATAATTTATTTGGGATTACCAAGTTTTATTAGTAAACTTAAATATTGAAATGCTATATAATGAATTATTTTAATAAACACAACTATATATCATATTTTTGTCTTTAATTTTTAATTCTTATCTTTTCAGATTTAGTTAAGAATATTATAATAAATAATGTATTATGTTTGTGTATGTATGTATGGGAATATGTGAATGTATATTTTCCTCGAAAAATGCATTAGACTATTGCACTTACTTACATATATTTATACTAAAAGTTACAGTATTTTATGATTATGATTTTCTAAATCCTTTATTGATTGTTTGTTACATCGTCAATTTGTTCATTCACCCAAATTAAGACAACTACTTCCAGTTACATCTAATTTGACTTCAATGACATTTTCGTTTTCATAATATTCACTGCGAATTGTGGTTTTGCGGCCACCAGGTCTGCGAATTCTTGGGTATTCACATATTGACGAAAATTAACGGCGATGTAATTCATGGCGCATCGCTCTATCGGTGCAATATTCCTTTTGTGGGGCTTAAGAAGAAGGCCAATCGGATTCGCAATGCCATGTTGAAAGCAAATGATATTCTCGAAATATTCCTTTAGTGCCCTGATGTTGTACGTGTCCGACATCAACCAAAGATTGTCCATTACGCTATCCAGATTTTCGATTTTGCCCGTGTACATGTATCGCAAAGCTTCGATTACCGTTCGGTTGTCGAAGTCTTTTATCTCGATCGTCCGAGATTTTTCCGCTGTCTCGTTCTTCGCGAGCGAACTTTTCGTGGACAGAATCAACCTGTGTGCCGGTATCTTTTGTTGCCCGACGAGCAGTGTGACGTCGCTGAATCTTTCGTTCGCCATGAATTCGTCGAAATCATTGTGTGATTGCTCTAGTTGGGAGACTCCGGGATGCACATATATAACACCATTGGTAGTATGAGTTATGAAGAGCAGCAACGAGATTAGAATGCTTTTGTTCATGTTGCTAATTTCTCGTGGAAATAATACTATTCACAGATTTTCTTCAGTCGCTGATTGTACACTTATTAACCTGTGAGTAAGGTACTTATTCGTGACTAATTAACTGGCGAATGAATTGAACTATTGCTTTTAAAGTAAATACGAACCTGCGAATACGAAGCTAGAGAAGCTACTGATTCCTACTTCCTGTAAGAGCATCTTTATATACACCTGTGTATTATCCACTGATATATGTATAAGTACCTACAACAGTGTGACATTGACCTGGATATAACTTTTCTTATAATATTTAATATAATTTTCCTTATTGGTGTACTTTCCATCTTGATGTAATTTCCTTCTTTATGCAATGTTTAAAATGAAATGTATTAATTGAATCATAATTTTTCTTGATAATACAGCATGTCTTTTCATATCAAGACATTACATAACAATAAAACTTACAAAGAAATGGTCGAGAATGCTGGTCCTGGATTATCATGAAATTTTGGAGATCATTTTCTAACGCTCAAGAATGAAGTACTTAGTGCACGCAGTTTGATTAAATAAATGTGCATTATATTATGATAACAATTAGATAAACAACGAGAAATCGAACGTGTCAAAATCTTGATCTGCTCTAAAGTTATGCTAGATTCAAAATCATGCGTTACCTTATCGTTTCAAATTCCTTTTGTTTGTATTTATAGTTAAAGTGTATTAAACAACAAAAAACAAGCAACAAAACGTATGTCAATAGAGAAGAAATATGATTACTCAAATAAACACATCTTAAAATTCTTATTTATACTACAAAACAGTGTTATTAACATATACCCAATACGCATTTATGATAACGTTAAAATATGTATATAATTAATAAATTAATATATTCAATTAATATTGAAATCTTTCGTTCTCATAACTTTAAACAGCGTTTAAATTGCTGACTTATTATGATTGGTTCTTAAAATTAAGATGTCTACTGAAGCATGCCTTATTTTTCATTGGTACATTACGACATCTATTTATTGTAAACACACCTTTATTGAGAGATTAGCTGAATTTTATAGGTGTCATATTTGAGTGCGAAATGTTTGAGAGACTATAAGTTTTGGCAACTTATTTTTGGAAATTATATATAATTTCCTATATCTTTTTTAATCCTATAGGAAACGTTGATAGAAATGAAAGTTGCTGAATGGTTAAGGAACTTTTCTTGAAAACGCTACAATAATCGTATTGTAGTTGACTATAGCCACGTTGCGAGTACGTACTGAAAAAAATGACTTGAGATTGTAGAAGTTTGAGAACGCTCTGTAGATTATTAAACAAAAAGTCAAACATAGAAATCTATTTGACAGTTTAGTAATCGATTCGAGAATGCATGTATTTGATATAAAATGTCTTGTTTCAGAAAGTTTCTATAGATTGTTTTAGTAAAAGTAGTTTAGTGCAGTGGAAATGAGTTTATGGTGTAAAGAGAATACTGAGAAAAATACGATTGACGATAAATATAAAACACTCTGGTAAAGTACAATTTACACTATCAAGTTTAGTTTAGTAACATGTACTTTTTATTTTAGTAGAAACAACTCGAGATTTATCACATTTTCATCTTCATTTTCAATTCTTAATTTTTTAGATTTAATAAAAAAGAATAGTAAATAGTATTACTTTATTTTGGTACATGAACCAAAATTCGTTTAATAATGAAAAAATGTAGTTATACTTATTTTGTATTATTGTATCTTTATTGTACTAGAAGTTCATAGAGACTTTGCTTTCTCCAAGAGAAAGTTTTGTAAAGTTAAAAACTTGGAGTACTATATTTCCATGAATTTTAATGCATTCTAGGTTGCTGAATCAGAAGATGTATAAGTTTTTTAATAATTTATTAAATGTGCTTGTGTATGCATGTCTGTGTGAGTGCGCCCGCGTATTTATTTTTTTAAAAGCGCATTAGAATATTGAAGTTACATAAATTATTTATGATTACAATAGCCTATAATTGTATTCTTCTGTATATCCTTTATTGATTTATACTTATTACATTATATCAAATTTTACATTTAAACAAATTAAGATAACTTCTTTCAATTGCATCTAATTTTATGTCATTAACATTTTTCTCTCATAATTTTCACTGCTAATTGTGGTTTTGCAGACACCATGGCTGCGAATTCTGGGGTATCCACATATTCACGAAGATTATTGGCAATGTAATGTGCGGCACAGTCTTCCAATATTTGAATGTTCCTCTCATGTGACTGAAGAAGAACGCGAATGGGATTATCGATTTGCTGTTGCTCGCAGATGATATGCTCGATATACTTCTGTAGTCCCTGGATAGCGTACGCCTTTCCCATCATCCAAAGATGTACCACTACTTCATCCAGATCTTCGACTTTGCCCGTGTACATGTATCGCAAAGCTTCGCTTACCGTTCGGTTGTCGAACCCTTTTATCTCGACCGTCCGAGACTTTATCCCGTTCTTCTCGAGCAAATCCGTGAATTTCGCACTTTTCGTGGCCAGAATCAACCTGTGCGCTGGTATTTTATGTTTCCCGACGAGCAAGGCGACGTCACTAAATTTTTCATTCTCCATGTAACTAGCGAAATCGTTACATATATTAATTTGTTGGGAAACTCCGGGATATATAGATATACTATTGGTAGTATGGACTATGAAGAGCAAAAGCAATATTGGAATGCATTTGTTCATTTTTACTTTTTCTTGTGAAAATAATACTATTCATAGATTTTTCAGTCGCGGATCATACAAGGACTATAAATTATACTGTGCCTAGCGTACAAACTACTGTATCTGGATTTGGTGAAATCACTGGATGTTATTTGTGATTGATTGTCTGTTGAATGCATTCACTATCGCTTTTGCAATGAATACGAACTTGCAAGAACGAAACTACAAAAGCTACTGATTCTCACTTACGTCTTCTTACATGTCCATGTATTTTATCAACTAAGATATTAATAACTCTGACAGTGTGATCTTTGACATAGCTATTATTTGTAATTTTCCTTTTCGATGTAATAAACTTGTATTTATAATTTGATTAATTAAATCACCATTTTTCTTGATAACATTACCTATCGATGTCTCCAATTGTAAAAGACGTATCTAGCGGGAAAAGTTGGAAAATACGTATCTCGCAGAAATGGTTGGAAAACACAGTATCATACGAATGATACTATATATTTAGGGGAGCATTTTTAGGGCCTGTTTTACACATGTCTGGCGTAGATAAAGTTGCATCCCTACCGTCTATTTTTAAATTGCCTCTTACTTTCAAATATTTAAAAATTTTCACATATGTTTATATAACCAAAAATGAAAGTTGTTTGAAAAAATTCTGGCTAATTTACCGTATATATACATATATTTTGATATACAACGAAAAGTTCATAATTTTTCATACAGTCTAGAAGAATTTCACATACAGTCTAGAAAAATTCATACTTACTTTTTATACTTTTTATATCATTTTGAAAATATTTGTGCATTACCATCAAAATTGAATACATGTAACCGTAATTAAAAATAAGATTATTTTATTTCAATAAAGAAATAGTGTTTTTGAGTAATTTATAGCCTTTCTTAAAAACAATTATTTTTCATTTCATCTAGATCAAAACACAGCACTTTCGCGATGCACAAATTTCTTCATACTGCTAAAAAGGATATGTCTAATTAATTTCAAAAAGTTTTAACAAAAGCTAATGCACTTGGATTATTTTTAATAAAGAGAAACATAAACTGCAGAATAATCTATTTTTGTAAAAAAAATCACAATTACCTTAATGAATAATCGTACTTTAAAATGTAATTTTCAAACTGAGAATTTGATGAAAATCAATAATGCAACGCGTTCCTCTGTTAAGAAAGGTTTGAAGAGTCAAAAAATAGTAAGGATCTCTCTTAAAGTTTGTACTACTGATTTTTAGCAGACGGCGAGATACGACTTTTCACAAATGTATTAAAAAATAAGTATT
This sequence comes from Gastracanthus pulcherrimus, assembly GCA_949152435.1. NCBI lineage: Eukaryota > Metazoa > Arthropoda > Insecta > Hymenoptera > Pteromalidae > Gastracanthus > Gastracanthus pulcherrimus. Next base: position 37,959,061 of record OX424572.1, read on the forward strand.
TTCCAACCATTTCTTCGTGATACGTATTTTCGAACTTTTTCTGCGAAACACGTCTTTTTCAATAATTCAGCCGTCGATATCTTTTCAAATCAAGACATTTACATCAGATTAAAACTATAACAAGAACGTAGTTAAGGATTTTCATAAAACTTTGAAGATCATTTCTTGGAATCCAAAAATAAGGCCCAGCACCCGTAGTTCGATTGAATTAACGTGCGCTGTATTATGATTTTAATTTGATTTCTAATTTAAGATGTTAAAAACATGTTAAAACATTGATCTGCTCCGAAGTTTCAATAGATTTAAATTCATGCTAAAAATAGCATGATGGGAATTGATAAACTTCCAAGTTTACAAAAGAGTTACTAATGGAATTAAAGATTCATTGATTTCAAAGAAAAAGCATTGTTTCGATAAATATCATTTGTCATCTAATTGAAACGAATCTTTGAAAAAATCGCTCGAAAATTCTTCTAGTAGATTCGCTCTCGAACATTCGCGTGTTTTTACCAATTGAAAATTCGAATGTTTGCTTCGTGACGGCGCCAGCAAGGCCGTAATCAATCGAGCAAACGTCGCTCCAGAGAGTCGAGCCTTTCGCGCATTCTTCTTATAAACTGACCAAATACATGCTCCACTTATATGTCGAGTGCCCGCGCGAGATAACAACGAGTCCAAACAAGAGCTCTTCTTATTTTTAAGAAGTATCGTTGACCAAGATACTATAATATATACGTATGTAAACTATATATAAAGCAAGCTCCCCACCCATCGCGCGATATACGTGCAATATAAATAACGCTCGACTTTACGCGGGATTGCACTGACGACGACGATGGACTGATGATGACAATGTTCCATAAATATACCTGTGAATTAGACGTTAATTGTCGCAGGCGCGCTCGCGAGAGAGAAACTAAGTTGAGCATGCAGGTACGTTACCGATCTAACCGAGAATATCAAATATTTTGCACAGATGACGTAGGTTAGTGTAACGAGGTTCTGGCGTCGTACGTACGGTGTGTTTGTCGTTCTGATTTCGCGGGGTGGCGCTTCCCGAAAATAACAAAAATATTTGATTGAGAAGCTTGAAAGTTGTACGTTTAAGGTATTAGCGGGAATGAGATTTGCTGCTATTATTAAATTGCTAGACACTGTCATATCGATAGTTTTCATAAATATATTTTAAAATTTTTTATAAGTTTTAGTATTCTGTAGAAAGTTGTTTAAATTATAACTAATATACATTAATTTATTAATTTTGAACAATGGTTTATATTAATAATAATTGCTTACTAAATCTAAATAAATATTATTTGTTTGAATCGTGTAAATCATTTTCTGGAAAGTATTAATATATAAACGTTTGTTTCATTTTTCTAAATTTTTTATTTCAGTGTGTAATTATTTGTTTGCTTTAATTCGCAGTGACATCTGTTTATAATAGAAAAATTGCTTTACGTTCTACAAATTCATTTAATACAGTACATTCTATTGTTCGCAATTTCGTAAATCCTTCAAAATTAAATGCGCGACGATTACATCTCGAAATTATTTTCTTTTTTCAACGTATGTAACTCTATTGTTGCATCATTCTTTGAAGCGAATGGATCTTAAAAGATACACAAGCAGTAACGGATCGCTATAGCTTCTCCGCTAACTTTGAGATGGAGCAAAGTCAGACCCGTTATAAATTTGGTACAGCTGTTTGTTTTTTAAATCAGACAGTACTTGTCTTTACACATTCTTCGCATTATACTTTTCTCGTATAAAAAGTATTGAGATCATATTGATCTTTAATGTATGTGCACAGTTAAAACAATGATTTCAAAAGAAGAAAATACAAACTCATGTTTTTAAAGTCCGGCGTAAAGTGATCTTAATTCTTAGGTATGTCAATTTTGTCGTGAAAATAAAGCACAATTCTTTTTCTTATAAATATATTTTTAAAAATAATGTATTTTCTACCATATAATGCAATAAATTTGTTAGTATAATAATATTTTTAAAAGTTTATAGATGTTACGAAATGTCGAACTAAAAACCCTTTCACTAGAATGCTATTATCTGTTTGTCTTTATAACAATGACTGAATTCTGGAAGATTAAAAAAAATATATGATTAGATCATTTCATTAAGTATGACATTTTATAACTTCTAATGTATGGTCCCTTATAGCAAAGAATACGAGGAATGTTGGAACAAAAGTGGCTAATTACATATTCATTCGAACGTGATTAAACCCTGTTTAGTGATCGAAATTTTTGGTTTATTTTTCATTTAGAATAAATTTTTATAAAAAATGTCATTATTTATTTATAAAAAGGATATCAAATATATTACAAGATTTTTAACATATCCTCTACTTTTCAATAACAGTTTTCTAAAATTACAAAAATATTTTAATAATAATATAACGCAAAATTATTACACTACAAGACTATTACAATAATTATGAGTACTTAGAGAAACTTATTTCAACAATCGTAACAACATAGAGAAATAAAATCGCTTATCACAGCCTTGTTTTAAAAATAAGATTATTTTTTCCGATATTTACAGAAGGAAATATCGAATGTTTAATTTTGTAATTAACCCTACACTACAACACTAGTGAAATTTAACTACTGATAATACAATGTTCAAACGCTAAGGGGATCCCGTAGTTGAAGGTAGATTCCTACATCATATTTTTCGTCTTTCACAATGAATTTTTAACTTTTCATATCATTTGACCAGAGGTACGATTTTTGTGATTCGTAGAATGTGTCTCTGGTTGAAAAATTAAATAAAATTAAAAATTCACTTGAAAATCTTAGATTATCGACCAAAAGAAACTTGGTAGACCAATGATTTGTGTCAAAAATGAAAACTGGAATTATTCGGTTCATTCAAACACTCTTCATATAATTAAACTGCTATTATTATAATATGAAGTTATACAAATCTATAAAAAAATTTAATATCTTCTTTTACATTAGATTAAACAAATAAAATTTAGAATCAGTTTTATAGGTGCACAAGTTAATAATGTCCTTTGCCAAGGACATCCTAACCAAGTCTTAAAATAAACATTGTTAAACTTTTCTGTAAATAACTTCGAAATTATCTTTACCGCATTCTTACCACAGAACATAACTAAATTCCTGATTAATTAAAAAAGCGTCTTTAATTCATTACTACAACAAATTATCAAAAAATTAAAAAACAGCACTTAATTAGTCGATAATAAATATAACAAAATTTCTTTCCATCAACTAAACGTCGATCACGAAATTCCCTCACCTAATCAGCATCGACACCCTGACGGTCATACCAACAACAGAAAAGCTCACTCAATATACCCCAGTCCCCCTAGTTCACATAAAAAGTACCATTACAGCTAATTCACCTTATACTACAAAACACTCCATAACTCATCGATATCACTCCAAACTCATCGACAACAACCCATTCGTCACGCAAACACTGTATCATTCGACTCGCGTACACCTACAACACACGCACGCCTCGCGTTGTTTACATTTACCTTTCGTTGGCCAAGTGCACGCGGCCGCGGCTTTGAGCGAAGAAAAATTAGCGTGCGCGAGCGCGATCGGCCGGCGGCGCAGTAGTTAAAGGTCGCGACGCGCCAGACGCGAGCGGAGAGTCCAGTCGACCTCCATCGGCCTCGCACATTGCAATTACATGCGAGATCCGAAGCGGCGACGGCGGTAGGTGTGTGTGTGTGTGCGTCTTGGACTTCCTGACTTTCTGCATTTTCTTCCGCGAGAGAGAGGTTCTTTTTTTTAGTTTTGTTTTTGCTTTTGTTTTCCGGTTGAGGTGGGGGTGAGCGATTGAGTTTGTCGGGGATTGGGTGGTGTATGTAGTTTGTTTATTGGGAGCGATTTTATTTATTGAATACGAGGGACTAGGCTTGAATATCGAATGTTCGAGAGATAATTTGTAATGTTCTTGTTTGCAGGCGTTGAGTGACGAACTCTGGAATCTGTTCCTTTTTGACGTGAAATAATAGCAGCTTTGGTGGAAGTGATTGACGTAAGAAAGTATATAAAAGTGCAAGGCAATAGGAGAAAATATAGAAAAGTGTAATTTTCTTTTTGTTAAGTTTAAAGCATTTCTTATAGTTTCTCATATTGTTAAACCTTCTAATCTTTTTACACATTTTCTTACATTGTTTAAGGGGACCTAACCATCTTAAAAATTACAAATAAATTGGTTAAATACTTCTAGGTGAGGATAAATTATTCATCATACATTACTCATATTTTCGGTATTTTTTTATGGATTAGGTTTCTTTGTTCGGCCACAATACGAACTTGTGTATTTTTTGCTCTGCCGCAAAATTTAGAGAGTAGTATATGGGTAAATATAGGAAAAGAATTGTGGCCAAAATTGCAGACAATCGGAGGCGGAGAGGTATAAGAGATTTCTATCCGGGGCCTGTGACAAATGCCGGCCAAAATGGCATCCGGTCGTGTGGATGAGTATGGGTAATATGACTCGACCACGTGATATCATGAAAATGGAGGCTCAGTGTAGGAAAATAATACAGTATGCATAGGGAGATTCACGGTTTTTGTTATGTGATAATTAAATAAATAATAATTAAATAACGAAATGGATAAAAAAAACATTCAGTTATTGTGCATCATTTTCAGATCGCACGATGTATAAAAACATACTAAGTAAATAAGGAAATCAAAAATATACGACATTTAACCTATATACGTAATGTAAATAAGTCGTTGGATCAGATACTTTTTGGCTTTGTTTAAATTTATATCATCATAGTAGGACAGGGTACATAAGTTATTGATGAAAATTTGAAGAACACATCAAATAATCTAATGTATCTTATAGGTTAATTTCCTCTAATTGCACTTCGTTTCGTTTCTTTTTGCATTTCACAGCCTTCTAGTAGAACAAAAATATGCGTACATCTACATAATAATATTACGAACTACACAAACCATATAAACAGTAAGTTTTTGTCATAAATAACGACAAATTCAACAAAAACGGTGAATTTCCCTATGCAGACTGTATTACTTGAACCGCCATTGCATGATGTCACGTGGTCGAGACATATTGCCAATAGAAAAAATGTGGCTTGGCTCGGCGTGTGCGGGGTCCCAGTACAGGAAGGCAGTAAGAGGAAGAGTTGATGATGGGTCAATCGGATACGCGGATGCGTATATGAACTTCGGACCGGAGTATACGCGAGCGCAGGATTGCAGTGGACAGAGTATAGAGAAAAAGGAGTCCATCGGTCATTACGGCGAGTATTACAGAATTTAGCCGGATTCGGTGCGCATGGGTCCAATGTCGAGAAACGGTGTGGAGATGTTGCTGCGGCTAGTGTTCAGAGCATTAATGCCTGCTGTCATTAAGGTATTATACCTGTATATAACGTCTGTATGGCGTTAAACAATTAATTAATACGACTGGCATGAATGTATCCGATGAGAGGGATTGGTTAAGATAATCGTAAGGATTAGATGGGAGAATGAATAAGATATTAATAACTTAATAACGTATCGGTTATTTATGACTCTTGATCAACGATACCAAAGTTGTTTTGACATTCAACATAATGAGGAGGAACGGGCCCACGTCGCGTCGATATTGTACGATTTATATTGAAACAAGTTCGTTAGATTTTCTTATTAATGAAGCAGACTATAGAGATTCATAATTATCTTTAAATGTGAAATAAATTAATTTTAAAGACTAATGAGAGAAAATAAGTAAAACATAAACCATGAATTTAATTATAAAATTCAAATATCCTACTCTTATTACGACATGCATTTTCTGTTTTAACTTTTCAAAAAATAGTGGAAAAGAATGAAAGAAATAGTAGCTATGCACTTGTAATGTTTACAATAATTATTATGTAGAAGTAAATAACTTAGTATAATATTCATTACAATATAAACTAGCAATTCGTTTGAAAAGTAACATCAATACGATATGCGTGCGCGCGTATGAGAGGGTGTACGTATGTGTGTGTGTATATGTGTATGTATGTGTGTGTAAATGTATATTGTTCCGTATGGTTATATAAAATAATTTTATATTTAATATGGATTCTTTTTTCAGAATATAGGACGCGTTGGGATATGTCAGCAAATCTCCCATAGTCAGAAACTTTCTAAAGTGTGAATAGAGGAAGAACAGAATATTCTCTCACATTTTACACTTACGCTACTAAGCCTGTAATATAAGCTAATATATTCACTTGTGCAGTATTCAGCATTTTTTTGAAAAAATATTGTTGTTTCCTGCACGGTATATTGAGAATAGTAAACACAAATCTTCACTCAAACATTCCAGGTCTTTTATAAATTACTAACTGTGTGTATACATTGTGCCGAAAAGTTCCACCAATAAATTTGGTGTTAATAATACTGATTTTTCGTGATCTGTAGGATGAAGATTTTGAGGCTCTACAATGGTAACTTAAAGATTTAATCAAGTATTTATAGTCAAAAATTTTTCAGAATTATTTCTTTTGAATATAAAGTTTTTATGGACTCATAAAAAAAAAATTATTTTGGTTTAACTCAAGCTTGACCTATTAAGGATTTTTCTTTCGTATGAGCTATTTGACTTCAAAATGAATCTAAAAAAAAAGTTGAGTTGTTAAATGTTGACTTGTTTTGGCGGTACGATATAAGAATGGATCAGTACTAATTCTATTATTCAGATCAAACATTTAAAATCTTTACAGAATATGATTTTGTACACGATAACAAATATCTCGTATTTCGATACCAGAAGTGCCTAGATCACTCTTCGATGGATGATTTCGTCTAACTGCGCATACTACATTAAATAATCCTCTTCAAGCTGTTCCGAATAGACTTACTTGTTCAATGTAAGATATGCAGGTCTGATTTTAATTTGGAAATTTTCTATTTTCACTTACTTTTTCTAAAATTCTTTGAATATTATTATTTCATTAATTATTGAAAACTTAATGTAAATCAGCTGTGAAAGCAACAATAGCATTCACACAATAAGCGATACCTTTGAATTGTGAGACTGAATCAAGTCTTTTCAGTTCAGATTCATAAGTATTTACAAGGAACTTTTCAGTCAAAATCAGGTATTCGGTGATATCATCGAAGAGAATCATTTTGACACTTAAAATACATGTCCTATCATACCTAAAATCCCATTCTTCGACAAAAGTAGTACATCATCATAAACCCTCCTGTTCTACACTGCAAATCCAAGTGTGTATAAATAAACCACACGCGCAAACTTGTTAAGTCCACGCGTTTTCTCATCGCCATTTTCTACCCAAGTCGAAAGGAATTTTTCAACCCACCTTACTCCAACGACACGAAACTCAAAACACACTCGCATTTGCTATCTACACCTACAATCCCATTTCTACAACTACTATATATAATACACCAACACCAAAAAGCTTACGTACAAAACGAGGTCTGACCTTGTCGAGTCCTGTCTAGCGATGCCGGCAATGCTGCTGCTCTGCGTGCTCACCCTCAGCAGCGTCACGTTCTTCGGTATGCTCCCGCTGCTCGGCAGAATGCAAACGTTGTTGCTCCTCGTCTGCAGCAACGGCGATTCCGCCCTGGACGATCGCGGATCTCTGTCGCTGCAGCCGTAGCTGTAGCTGTTGTCCTCCTCCTCGATCGTCCCCGGCAGCCTGAAGAGCTTCTGCGCCTGCGACGGGATCTCCTCCGCCATCGTGTGGTTTGTTGAGGGAGCTTCCGTTTGTTGATGAGGGCTGGCTGGCTGGTGGTTTCAGGAGACCTTCTCCAGGAGTTGGGAGGAGCTCATGGTCGCGGGCGTTCAAGTCTCCGAGGACGACGTAGGGAGTCGCGCCGAGTGCGACGTGAGGATGTCGAACTTTGTATGTTTCTCCTTTTTGTCCTGCTTTTCTCTGGAAATTAATGAGATTTGGTTGGCGGTTAGTTGTGTTGGGCGTTGAGCGGTATTATGTAGGGTTTAGGGTAGGATTGGGGTGGTATTGAATTTTTTATTATTTCTGAGACTTGGGAGATAAAATTAGATTTATTTAGGGAACTGTTGCTTCTTTATAGAAGAACTGACCACTTTTATAGAGATGTCTAATTGCACTCTAAAATGTTGTAAGTGAAAAGCTTATTCCTAATTAGTTGAGGGCTCTTTTTTCATGTTTTTGTAACCGGTCAGTAACACTAAGAATTTACGAGATACGACTGAGTTTGTACAGACTCATAATATCGTTCAAGATTTGACTGGCACATTTTGGGTCTAGTGCGGATAACGAAATGTCATTGAAAAACAATTACGAATATTTTGCGCTCTTATTGCATCATCTCAAGAGCATGATTTATCGTCAGATGATTCATTCTTGAAAAATACAAGAGTTCTGGAACGATATTTGTTTTTTGACATTTTAACGAGTTGGCAGTTTTTACTTTTTATCCTGTAGTTTCGTCAAGACGAGGATAATGTCAGGTTTCTCGGTCGTTTCAAACACGCTTGATTTACATTCTTACTAAGATTTTGAAACCAAAATTTTTAGAGTGCGGAAGACATTTAGAGATAATTCTTCGAAGAAAGTTATGTCCTTTCCTTGTTTTATCAAATAACGTTACATTTCAATTTTATTTTTCTATAACTTTCCTAAAAAGAAATATTTTTTTTATATTAACTAACAACTAGATTGAAAAAGAAAAAAATAAAACTGAAATGCAAATAAAGCAATAAAGCTGTACGGCTTTAATATAAAGTACAAGGCTCTAAATCTAATATAAAACGAATCTTAAAATATTGTCATAACTACCAACAATAATTAAAAATAATAAAACTATCTTTTAAAATTTTTGCATTAATTTTAGAATAATTCTTTTATAATTGACATCGTTTTTGTTTGCAAAAAGAAGGAAGTTTTATGACGTCTCACCAAGGCTCGGTCAGTTTGTTGACCTCATCAGGTATTATTAAACTTATTACACGTTATTACTCTTTAAAGAGACAAGTAGAAAAACACATACTAAACGGCAGTACATACTTTTATTTAATAATTCATTGCTTGCTTAACCCTTTAACATGAACAGCGACCGAAACCGTATAGTTGTGACCTGCTTTGGTGTTAGTAAATCATAGTTTCTACTTCATTTTATTAAACGCGGAATTAAAATATTAATAATTTTACTTTTCATGTATACTTTGTAACGTATTATTAATTATTTAAGTAATTTTCAGCTTAGAAAGTAAATAATTAGACGGGCAATCGAACAAAATAAATTTTAAAACGTTACTACTACTAATGCACGATTCACGTTAAAGAATTAAGGGGCCAGATACACCTTTCAATTTCAAATTAATTGTTAATACATTTTAAGGAAAAATGATTTACTCATCTTATATTACCTATTCTTATTCAATAAATTTGAATATTTTATAAAAATGTTCGTTATATATGATAAAATATTGAAATTTACCGAAAAATCGGTAATATAATATGATGAGTAACTTATTTTTACCTTACGATGTATTAACAATTAATTTAAAATTTAAAGGTCTATCTATCCCCTTAAATCATTGTTTGTACTAGCAATACTTTCATATTAATTTTGTGTGAAACAGTATTAGTAGTATTGCCCTACCATGTCCGGCTATTACTACTGAAACCCCGACCGTAATAAAAAAAAATCAAGCGACAACTACATCAATACATTATTCAAACACGAAATTCCATGCATGCAATAAAATTTACTGCCATTACGTGAGCTAACCGACATAAACAATCTTCCCGCGCGATTTTAACGAGTTTTTCAAATTCACATGCGCTCGGCGCACGTAACTTGCGAAACCAATAACCTTACGCATACATCCATTCTCCCCGCTGCACACGTACAACAAATCCAAGAGTTTCCTCCTACATATACGTACCAATAAGTATCGAAAATTTCCCGGCTCAAAAATCGCACACAAAGCACGTTACTATCCGCCACACTCGCTCAAGTACGGAATCGCGTCGCGTCGCGGCGTTACTCCAGCAACAAGTGCACAAGCCCGCAAAATCTAACCGCGAGTGCAATACCTGCACCGCGCACGACGTCCTTCCAGGATACAAAAATCGTTATCGCTGACGTAACTCCCGATTGGTCTCGGCGTCGCGCATGCGGGCCGACGCGTCCGTAGCACTCTTCCAGCTCCGCTGGCTCCCGCGAACTCCGCGACAAAAGAAGCAAACGGACAGAGCGGCGCGCAAACGAGCGAGCCCGGCCCGCGAGCGAGACTAAGGATTTCCCGCGGAGATAGGCGCGTACGCGCGGTGTATAGCGGACCGATTATCCGATTTGCCGGTTGCTCTAGTCTCGCTCTTCAATTGCGGGGGATTTAGCCGCACGCACACGCGCGTGATGAGCGACCATGGCCAGCAGACGGATAGATTGGAGGAGTAGGTAGGTAGGTGGGTAGGTAAGTGGGGAAGGGATAGTGCGTACAGGGTAGATGGGAAGTTACGCGTGCGATGGGGGGAACACCTGCGTGTAATGAGCGACGGATGGGGGCAGACTCGAGCGATTCTCTTCCTTGGAATGGCGAGGGGAATTGTGGGGGAGTGGAGTGGAGTGGTCTTGATGCTGCGGTAGAATGGAGCGTGTGGAAGCCCTGGTAGAAATCTAAGCTGCTTTCTAGCCAGATATTGGCTGGATTTTCTAAATCGGCTTTAATTCTGGTTAAGAAATTAGTTAGAAATCAGTTCAAAACGACATGCTTTTTAGCTAATTCCTAGCTACATTCTGCTTAATATTCTAGTTAATGTAAAATTGATAAACTAAGTAATTTATGTATTAATTAATAATGCAAATAATAACAGTTTTATAATAATCAAAGTAATACGCAATTCTAATCATACTACATTAAGTATTTTACTAAATTAAAGTTAAAAATGTACCTTTAATGTCCAGTAGTAATGGAAGTTAGGTTATTTGTTTACATAACGACGCGTGCATTTAAAAAGTATTATTTACACAAAAAGTACCAAAGCCCCGAGTAAAATTTAAGTGTCTTTGTTAAAAAAATTTATGTTATAAATAATAGAATCCACGTAGTCATATCATTTTTGTTATTTTAAAAATAACAATAAAAATAGAATAATGTAAGTTATGACGAAATTTGGAGAATTGGTAAACAAATATTTGTAGTTTTATAATGAAGTATTATTACAAAATTTTATTTTCGATATCAATCACAAAATTTTTGTTGACTAAGTTATGATTGACTAATTTTTGGAAAGAAAATTATTAGTTATCAAATACTTTTAGTATCGCATATACATATTTCTATAATCTCGTAAGTTGTTATTTGCTGATAAAAATATTTATTTTGGCGGTATACTATATTGAACATTCAATAAAGTATAATAATGTATATTTTTAAGAACTAATAACTTTTCAAAACTAAATATAAATAGGTTAGATTTGCAAACAAAATACGTTATTGCTTAAAGCATAGTCTTAAGCAGATTCTAGCCAGATATTATCTATAATTTGACTTATTAATAGCATATTAATCTGGCTAATAATTAATAAGGTAACCAGCCATTCTAGTTAACTTTCTACCAGGGAGTGTGCGGGGTTTAGTCGAGCTGCGACCGAGTGATTTTTGAGTGAACTCTCGCTCTTGTTGAGTGGATTCTCACTTTATTCGAGCTTTCATTGTTCGAGTGTGTTTATCACTCGTTTGGAATGAATGATAACTATTCGAGTGTATTTATCACTCTGTTCGAGTGAATTATTACTATAGATAGAATAATTTTTTTTTCTTAAATAAAGAGAGAAATTTAACTAATTGTAAATAAATGAAAAATTCACTTGAAATCTACTGATTATTTAGTTAAATAGGGTGAGCATTCACTCGAATAAGGTTGATTGGATGGTGAACTTAAAAAGAGTAAACGTTTCATGTTCTCGCTCAATTTAAATGGTAGACAGGATTTTGTGGGATGAGTTGGTCAATTATGCAGTATTGCATTATAATATACTCTCTCGGTATTTGCAGTACAGCATATTATATCGAATACTATTACTACTGTAGTCGCTGTTTCTTATTTAAATTCTGATATCCTTTATCCAAAATTCATCAAATAATAATAATTTTGGTCTTCTATTCAATGTGACAGATAATAATGACGAATCCTTACTAATTCTGTAGTATTTTGACGTTCTATAGTATTCTGAATTCAAAAGTTCCTGTCAAGTATTATTAAACAAAAGATTGCCAGAATATCTAAGAATTCTCAGATTTTGGAAGAAGTTCTTAGCATTTGGTCAAATTTAGCAGAATGTGTAAAATTTAACATCCTTGCTTGAATTTTAACAAATTTCTCAGAATTTAACAGAAGTTTACTAAATTTCACAGAATTTAACATAATTTATAGCATTATGTAATAACAGCATTTTGCAGGATTTTACAGAATTTGGTTAAAAATCTCAGAATTTACCAAGATGGACAGTACTTTTCATCCTACCATTGTTCCCATCCAGAAAAGTACCGTCCATGTGAATGTTGTCAAATTATCAATCAGTCTAATTGTTATAGATTTTCAGTGATTCTGATCTATTTAATCAGTGAATCGCACTGCATGCTTTGAAGAAACAGTAACTTTCTCTGAATATGAATACACTGATTCTAACAGTGGCTATAAACACTTTTCTTAGTTATATAAATTGCAACTGATTGAATCAGAGAAATTCATTGGCAATCAGTGAAATTTACTGATTTAAAGAACCCTCATGCTAATTTTATAATGTGCTTTGGGCCCGGGAAAATAGTGGACGGAACTATCGTAACTATTCGCGAGGGACCGGAAATGGACAGGATCCTTTGTTTCTTTAGAGATTAAAGTAAAAAAAGTGATCGTCGTATTACGCGGAAACTCTATGACGCTATATATATTATGTGACGTTTTATTTCCAAGACACCTTGTTTCCAAAGTGTTAGTTATGTGACGCTTGATATCTACAACGCAGAAATTATTCAAAGCTAAAAATTATGTCATGCATTAATTCTGAGACGACGTATCCTCATATCAAAAAGTCATTGTCCTATATCACTAAAACTGTGTGTCGCTGAAATCAAGTGACGCATCCTCGGACGCATCAATTCCGAATTTCCTTGCAGAAAAATGTCATTATGCCCTGCGTAACGCTAAAGATGACGTATTAACGATATTTATCCTTATTCTTTCTTCAAATTTTGATGTGTCCACGATGCTAAAATGATTCAGCTTGCAATTGATTATATGCTAGTTGTACAAATGTTTATCTTCAAACATATAATTCAATAAAATTTTCATATATACGTCAAAAATACATCAAAGATTCGCTTACTGCTTCAAAAATGGAAACAATCCTATTCCCCTATCTCACCATTCACCTGTCAATAACGGAGAAAGCTGTATACCCGTCGGATGCTGCAGGTGCCGCTTTGACGTCTTTATAGTCCATAAACACACGGGTTAATTAAGCGATGACACCTCACCTCCTGCTTCTCTCATAAACTCAGAGCAACGATCACGATGATACGCAGGAATCGTCAGCTACGCATACCCACACTTCAATTCAATATCGCATCCACACGTGCTCCTCTCTACGTATAACAATAATAATACTACTACAAACGACAGCTATACTACACACATGCAAAATATACAAATATATTATATTGAAATCTCGCATATAAAAACCACACACGAGCGAGAGGCGCCGACACAACTACACTGCGGCAAAACTTTCCGCTTGTCGATTGATCTGTATATATACAGTGTAGGCGAGCCAAAGAGAAAGAGAGAGATCGTATAAATTAAAAAAAAAGAGCACATATACGCGTACACGTAATTTCCGCGTGCGGGGGCGCGATCTATACTTAAACACTCACGCACACGCGCGTGTAATAACGAGAGAAAAAAAATCGCGAGAGCGGGCTTTTGATATAAAAAGTGAAGGGTTCGCGAAGGACACGCTAACGATTTCCGGATTTGCGCGAGCGAGGTAGAATTCGAGCGCGGAGGACTTATTACGTATATATGAGGCCCCCGACGCGTGGTATAATCGGTATCGGGTTTCCCTGAGCGCGGCGGCGGCGATTTATTACGCGCTGCTGCTGCGAATAGGAAGTTTAAATAGGATCTTTAGCCGAACATCCTCCTGTTACCGGCGCGCGCGCGAGTATTATCTATCGAGGTCGCGATTCTTTTGCTCTCGACGGGTGCGCGAGTCTCTTTTGCGCGATCGGAGGTTTTTGATTTTTATCGTGGTTGCGGGCTAGACGCGATCGATGAGAGGCGCCTCGGTTGAGCGTGAAAATTCTTTAAAATAAATCGGTAGTCTAAAGTTACTATAGAAGGTCAGCCTGACCTGGTCAGGTGTCACAAGTTTTTTTAGTGCTTCCTTTGGTTGTATTGAGCAGTATTTGTTGATTCCATTATGAGGATGCAATATGGGCTCTCCCATTGTTATTAAATTTATTAACTTTTAATAACTTAAAATGTATGAAGAGTGGTCGAATTTTCGAGCTAGATTTGTACACTCTTATATTACTCAGAGGTAGAATGACGTTATGCGACATGCAGTTATTAATAACATGGATGATCTGTCAATTTTGCAATATCCGTTTTTTAGTCATTTTCAGTTACTCACTCTCTCCAGACATTTTGCAAAAAATTATGCCGCGTCTATCTATTAGCTTCACGAGTCAACGACTACACTGGCCTTCAAATCAACTTATCCCAGTGATTTTGGAAATATTTTGGCTGATTTTTGTAAAATAGGATGTGATATTGTTGATATTTGTTCATTAGAATATCGGAAATTTAGCTTCTTTCCTTGTTTTCCATAAACAATTGCCAGAAGATGAGCATGAAAGATTTCTTCTTAATTATGGATAATGTACAAGGAAGAATATTGTACTTAATACCAGCAATTTCTTTGTTAGCTTTTAATTTAGCATCCACTTCTTTAATAATCTTTACTTTGCCACTGACATTTAAGTAGTAAAGTAGAAAAAATACTGTTTTTCATGTCAAATTGATTTGTACTTGAACTGGCGGATCAATTACCTTGACTCACCGTGCTTGGTGCTTATTGAGATTACTGACACTAAATATTGAGCCAGATATTAAGAATTCGAAATGGCGAATGTAATATGTCGAATGAAAAATGTATACAAACAAAAATCACATATACAGAGGTTGAAGAAGAGAGTTGATAATTTTTTTACATTTCTGGGATACCATGTTCAATTTCGTAAATGTGACCTCAGATCCGAAATCAAAGGCCCGGGAAATCAAAAACGACATTCATAACATAAAGATTCTAATGCATTCTTAATTATGTAATTAAAAGGGTTAATCTTCAAACGTCACACAGTGTTTTAGTCAACTTTAGAACTTTAAAATCACACAGGGTTTGAAATACCCACTGAAACTATGATAATTTGTATTTAGCTTCTGATACGTCAAATTAACCTTCTTTCTTTTTCAATTTATAACTCTTAACTGAAGAATCTTGAAATATGATGATGCAGGTAAGAAATTTAATTGCATTGAAGATGACTCTAGATCTTAAATATCCAATTAGAGCGAGTCAAAGTCATTAAAAAATACAAATTTCCCGTCTCAAATGCTATCGACCGAACAGCCAACAATTACTTATAATTAAATATAGCGGTCGAATTAAGCAAAACCAAAACATCATTGCCCTTAATCATGTATCAATTAAAGTTTGAAAATACAATTTGAACGGAATTTTGTATGGTCCGTGCCATAGTAAACATCAATTGGGTCAAGCATCTTTCATAGAAGCATTACTATTTTCACATTATTGGAACCTTGCAAACTTACATACATAATCATAGAAAAAAGGACAATGATATCCGGCTTTCCCACAATTTCATCCATAACCTTACTTAGGACTAATTATTTAACGCTCAATCATAAGACTAACTCGATCGGTAAAAAATCGACTTTGAACCCCCCTCTCCCCTTAACACCTGCTCACATCAAGCGCCCTATATATCTACATATATACCTGTCGTCACTCGAAAGCACGTCCTCTCAGCCTCTCACTTCCAGCTAACCACACTCCAGAGGAAAGCGCTCGATCCAACGATCCAGATGAAAATCGGCCACACACGCGCGAGCGCCTAACGATCGAAGATCCAGCTGAGTAGCACGCGCACCTGCGCCTTCACCAGCGGCATGATCTCTCACCCTCTTCTCCCCCACTCGCGCGCACCCCCTGCACTTTCCACTATACTGCGGAGTCCTGCACCTCTGTATCTCCAATTCCTCAAGACACCCGAAAGAATCGGCACGACCGTAGCATCGCGGCGTACGGTGCAGCAGCACAACACTCGAGTGCGTGACTTATACTATCCGTCGCGGCCGGCGTATAGAACTACACGTACGCCGTGATCTAGCCGAATGTGCGGTGTACGTTGTATTACAGAAAGAGAGAGAGAGAGAGAGATCGTATCCGACGCGGCGTGTATGGAGGTATAGTGTTGCCGACGATGCCCCCCTCGAGCGGTGTGTGTCACCTTCGGAGAGCGGAGCCGAGCCGAGAGCTCGGAGTTGTCTCTTTCTCTTCTTTCTCTCCCACCTCTCACTCTGTCGGTCTCGAAAAAAAAAAATGGCACGCGTGTGCTATGTGTGTCCGTTGTTGTTGTGGCGAGATGCTGGGTGTGTATTCTCGTTTTGAACCGGCTAAATGCGCTTGGGTGCAAGTATTATAGCTTCCTCTCGTGGTGCTGGAGTTGAGGGGACTACTGATGCGGTGGTGCTGTTTTTTCGTGCATCTCGTTATTAGATCGTTACGCGCGTACGGGAATTCCAATTCCGCTGGGGCTGTAGTGGGAGATAACGTGTGTGTGTAAGCGAAGGCGACGGGAATTTATGGGCACGACGAGGCGTTTAGAGCTGTAAAAGCATTGCTATGAGATTTATATGCACGGTTTATAGGTAGGAAATTGTGACGCTGATTGGGTGTTAGTGTGTGTGTGTATCTTCACGAAAGTATGAAACTTTGCTCGGTTTTATGCTCGGTTGTATGTGGGTGGAGCACTAAAAGTTTTGATATCAGTGCCGTTGAATTTTTTGTTAATTGTAAACAACGCTCACAGAGTATATTTTTAAAATCCATTATAATTAGGATATTTCTGTTTATTTCGGTGACATGCCGATCTATGTAGCAGATGTAGCACTTTTTCAATTAATACAAAACCTGCAGCATATTTTTTATAACAAAAAAACAATGATTTGAATCCTTATTCAGTGTCACTTATATGATAGATCAATAATAAAATGTTGCAATTTAGTTACTTTCGAAGTTTCAAAAGGACGAGGCAATAAGACTTTATGTATCTATTCGTTGATCACAATCTAAAGTATTATAGCATTGAGTAAGGGATTAAATCGGGATATGCCATTAAAATTAACGAGACACAAATTTTAATGTTTTTTTAACAGGCAAATTATAAGAATATATTTCTTAATAAAATATACTGTTAAAAGTTTCTTAGCATATGTTGAAACTTCTATAGCAAAATCGGACGTGCGCCATTTATTCCCTTCTTTTTATATATTCATCAGTACTTACTCGAAGCAATACATTTCCATATATAAAAATCACAGTATATCGAAAGTTCTGAATATCTTCATATCACGGTCAAATTGATATTTGAAGAAAGTCTACATTGATAATTTGACGCTTTTTATAAAAATTAACATCGCTTCATATTTCTCGACAAATAGTTCTTTACAGTCCTTTTCAGAGGCCTCTTATAAAAACTAGAAGTGTTCCCTGGTTGCTATCAGCCATTTTCTAGGTATCTCTAAAAAAATAGCTAAAAAATGGCTATAATAACTTACGGTGAGAAAAAGCGTTTCATAAATGGATTAAACGGGCACCAACAACATTGTTGGGTTAGTGGTTAAGGTAATGGCTTGCCACCTGGAGGTTTTATGTTCAAATCCACTTTAGGGTACGTTTCTACCAGGACTAGCTCTTCTTACATTCTACAATAAAGAGAATAACTATCTTTAAATCTCCAAAGAAATGATACATTTTTCGAGTTTCTCAATATTCTTCCAGAAATCCAAAATATACAACCTATATTGTCTTCATATAAGAAGTATCGATTACACAGGTTGGCGAACTTTCCTACCGATACTACTTCCCATCAGCAAAGAAGCACATCCTACCTCTCTCTCTAAGAACTCAACTAATTAGCACAAGAGCAAGTCACTCCCGCGAGCTGTGTCCGTCGCGCTCTCTGTTGCGTTCAATTGTCGCAATTGAAGCGAGCGCCGACGACGACCTTAACCTTTTTTTTTCCTTCGTCTTCTTGCTTCCTCGCGGCGCGTGTCGTCCGCGCGAGACTGCGCGGGCCTTGACCTTCGAAAAAACAAACGGCCTGCAGATCTGTGTGTGTGTGTGTGTGTATAAGCGGGAATCGACGAACGCTCGAGTCCTTGTGGGAGTCGGCCGCGCCTTCGAGTTTTGTATCTGAGCGCGCGAGGGGCCATTGGCTTTACACGCGGTCGCGAGAGTGCAGGTTTGCGGACTGAAAGTTTTGGTTTCGTTCGCGGGAGAACGGATTTTTTGGAGGATTGTGGTTATGTGTCGGTATGTATCGATGCTGGTTACGAGGATTTGGGTCGTTTTATTGTATTAATAAGATTTACGGTTTATCGTATATGGAGATTTCTTAGAGGGATAATGAAATTTTGAGTATCTTTGGGAAATTGAATTTGTGGAGATATTCGTTTGTCTGTGGAAACTGAGCGAGTGTTTGAGATTAGTGAAGTTTTTGCTGTATCAAATAGCGATATTGATCTTCCAAATAACATATACTTTCTTTAGCAAAAAAGAGAGTTAAAATTATGTATGTTTTTAACAGGGAATCCTCCTATAGAATGCATAATGTAAGACCACTTTTTAGGCATTTTTATTATATAAAACAATGCCCTAAGCTTTTTGTAACTTTTATGGTATTTTATGTAAGGTTCTTCTAAATTTAGGGTTCTGTCTTTTTAAAAATATACAATTTTTTTTTATTCTTTTCTTAGTTTATACAGAAACTGTATTTATATACCTACAATAAAAATAATGTTAACGTCTAATGAAAAGTATTTTTAAAAAATGTTTAAAAGCAGTCTTATATTCTGCATTCTGTAGGGGAATATCCCCTCAATAAAGACGAACGAGCTACTCTTCCCAAGAAGCATTTATACACTTGTTTTCATAAGAGATATCAAAATGAAGCGCGTCCTTTGATTAGTCCTTTCTTGATGTGTTTAACAATACTACAAGATAAACATTTATATGAATCATTTTAAGATCACGATTATATAAACATTTATAAAAAAGGACAATGAAATATCTGGGAATTAACGCGTTACTCATTTACAGCGTCATGGAATTTCTATGCCTTGCATTTTTAGCAATCTAGCATTTTAGCATTTTGGAAGTCTTGCGTCACGTATTTTTAACATTACAGGAAGACTTGCTGCAATGATTTCATATTTTATTTACAGATTTTACTTAGTTTTGTATTATTCTAAAAGTAAAAAGAAACTACCGAAAAGTCGATTGCACTGAATTATAATAGAAGCAATTAAAGAATTTTCTTATTGCAAAAATGTTTAAAAAACCTGTATAATCTCTTTTCACATGTTATAACGGTTTCTCATTATGTTTCCGTATTTACTCGTATGAATTCTACCCACTAAGATTATAAAGCTCTTTTTAAACATTAAACACAAAATTTCTCTACCAAGGAATAATAGCTGCATTTAATTCATAAAACGAAAACATCAAATCCCTTATTAATTATATCACTTTCGCAGTACTTGTTCATACATCACATTACCATTAAACACAAAACAGCAAAAAAGAGAAACAACCGCGATTGCGTACCCATGCATGCAGCAATTAAACAAGATCACCACGCACCTACATTACATGCTGATTACCTCCTAACCAGCCCTCTTCTACTCGCACAGCAACATCATCATCGTGATCATCATCGCCCGCAGTATACCACTTTATCCCCCTTCCCCTCCCCCCAATTACACACCATATATACACGCGCGCATTATTAAGCAATTGCGGGTAAAAAGCAGGTCGGACACATCGGTAGCGACCTCGCGAGCGCCTAATTGCAGATCCTGAATCCCGCTTTACTTTATACTTCCCGATCGTCCTGACTGCCCGACCGACAGTGGGTCCGAGCAACCGGTTATTCGCGCGCGATTCGACCCTATTCCGCGGACTGGCAATTATTATTGTACGCGCGACGACTGTCATTGCGCAGATCGGCAGCGATCGTTTCCGGTTTTGTAATTCGCGATGTCCGAGAGTTGGGAGACAGTCGGTACATAGTTGTTGATTTTATTGTTTGCTTTCGCGAAGAGAAAGCTTCGTAACGATGACAATTTTGGAATCTGGTATTCTCGATGAAGGTTTGTAACAAATGTGTGTGTGTATGTGTGTTAGTGTGTGTATGGGTGTGTGCATGTGTGTATATACGTGTATCTGGATATGTGTATGTACGTCTGGGTGTGTATTACTTTGAAAAGAACATGTAAGTGTTCGTGTGTAAATATGTTTAGTAGACGTTATTTCCTCTCGATTTATACATAATGCATATATTGTAGATCAAATTTTGAAGAAAAAATACGTTCTTAACTTCTGTTATAAATTCTTTTATAAAAATATGCTGACAAATAACTCGTCAAAGGATTTGTATTTTTGCCAAAGTTTTGCATGCATCTTAGGTACTCTGAACTATTAAACTAATAAAATATTAAAGTTAATTGGATACTATTCACTTGTATCAAAAGTATAAAATTTAGAACCATTTGAAGAAAAATGGAAAAAAAATTGTAGTTACTGTATACTGTACAAATATGACATATAAATGATTCTCTGACATACATCGAAACAGTTTTTTTAATATTAATTTTTAATAAATAAATTCTGAATCAACTCCTATTTGAGAAAGCATTCTGCTAAAGCAGTTAGCAGTGGTTTTTCGTAAGCGGTATCTCTTGATTGGAAAAGAAAGTTTTTTCCTCGAATACTCAATTGTTTCGCGTGCGGGAATTCAGGAATTCTGTATATATTTCTGGAGTTGCCGCTTTCGACGAATAAATTTCCTTTGTGTCGCTATAGTTGCAAAATTTCGATTCGAGAAAGCGCAAAGCTTTGAAATTTATTTTACAGCTGTTGTACGGAAATCTGATCATTATGGTAGGAACAAATCTTGGAAATAAACATAAATAAATGTTTCAGGCCTCACTAGAAATTTTTAGATTGAATATGATTCGTCGTGGATTTTTTAAAAGTTATTAAGGTCAATTATCTCATTTAGTCAGTTCACAATTCTCTGACTTACTAAAATCAAAGATTTAAGGTCAACGTGCACAGGCCAACGGGTTTGTGGGAGTCAATTTTTAACGCATCGATCTGATACTTTCAGAGAATCTTTATTAAATGTATTACCTTGATTTGAAAGACTAAACTTTCAAAATATTAAGTTTTAGTACAAATATTAATCAGCTACCACTAATTTTTAACATATAAAATTTCATTTTCAGTCATTTTTACGACTGTTATTCGGACTATGACTTAATAGTTTGAAATTATTTGCAACCGTAGGTTAAGACGTGTAATAATGGTTTGAAAGTTTACCCAAGCTAATTAATTTAAATATTATTCTCTCCGTATAACCTTTTTTCGCTTTGCATATCTTTAAATTTCGACAAAAACTTTAGTATTCCTTACGGTAAGTACATGTATGTATAATCACCGATTTTCACTATTGTAGCTTGAAACTTTAATTTATTCCGGTCTTCCCACTTGAAACGGTAAATCGTCGCTTAATTCTCCTCTTTAAAAATGAGTCATACTTAGTGTACAAACTAAATTCTTGGCGACTTTTTATATTAGCTATATACCGACTCATTAGAATACGACACACTACATACTTTTTTCTACATAACAATGAAGAAAGCAATAAACTTCATCTGCAGTAAAGACAAGAAAATGAGTCAAGTTTCAAGTGAAAATGCTTTTAAGGCTAGAAGGTGAACTGGTAAAAAATCAAAAACAATTTCTTGAACTCCTATATTGAGCAAAAAAAATTGTATTCAAGGCTTTTCATAATTACCAATTTATTTTATGTTATTTAAACTTTGTATGCACTTGGCGTTATTTGTAAAATACAATCTTTGAGTTCGTTTTTCTCATAATAACTTCTTTTGCCCTTCAAAAATATCTAACGCATCAATTTTTGTCGAAATTATATATCTTTATTAATAATATAAAAAATAATATTCTTGTAGACTTTTGGCTACTATTGATAAAAACTAATGCGCATGTAGTTTTTTGAAGAAAAAAAAGCATGGAGAAAAACAAGTGCAAAGAAAGTGTAAATAAGAATCGAAAACGTTCCTAGATAAATTGTTAACTATCCAAACTCTTTACAGGGGCAAGTCACTATGAAACTATGAAAAAAGCAATAACAATATTAAATTACAACTAATTCATTTTAAAAATACCTATATTACACGGTACAAATTTCTTTTACCTACACAGGGTACAATTTAGGTCATCCTAAGCCCTATAAAGCTCAATTATCTTCACGTACCGGCTGGTCGTGCATCCATATTATGAACGACGAAGCCTGCATTTATTCCAGTAACTGTTAGTACGCGACTTAACCGGATAATTTTGACTTTTATAAATAATTATAGTTTAAATCCTGCGATAATATAAATATAATTTAACATAGAATATTTCAGTTTAGAAAAACCGCTGCCAATTCATTGGCACTTCGCTTCCTTAAACTTTAAAAAATTTTCCAATATGAAATTATTTAAATTCTATTTAATATAGAGGCGAAAAATGAGAATGACAAATCTATTGCTTCTTTATCTTTCGACATATATACACACACGCACGCACGCACGCACGCACACACAAACACATATATATATATATACATATAGTAATTTCCTAATTTAAAGTTATGCAAAAATATCGCATACACTATGAAAAAGTATTGTCGTTTAAAATATTTTTTAATATATATAATACATACCATTTTTACAAATAAATTTAAGATACAATAATAATATATAATTAAGAAAATCTTAAAAATGTTCTTAAAGTGTAATTTTTGAGTTAATTATTCAATTTTAACTGTATTAAATTGTATTCCTAACAAATTGTTTTGAAACGTCAAAAATATATTGATTAACTAAAAAATGCTCTACAATCTTCTTTTATTTTGTAAGTATTCAATACAACATTTTTTTACATCTTACTGGAGTAAAAGCATATTTTAGTGATAAAAACATGAGAATTAAAAAAAAAATTTACGCACCGTATTAGACAAAATTTAATTTAAAAAACTCAAGAAAAATTTTCAACTATAAATAATCCTATGCCAAAGTATAGCATTTAAAAAGAAACTTAAAATGTTTTGCATATCAAGTTATATTTCTTCCAATTGACAATAATAAATTTTGTAACACTATACTTCTTGATTAAATTTTATTTATGATTATAGTAAATGCATTCTACTTATAAAAATAATTTTTTTTTGTTATTTTGTTCAAGTTTATGAACAACGGATTCATTTATTACAAAAATATCATACAAATGCAAAAGCGGTATAAAACAAAAACAAATCGATCAATCTTAAATTTTCTTTTATTTCAAATTTTCATGAAAAAATAAAAATACACCTTTGAATGGCCAAAATTTACCGCATAATACTAAAAAAAAGCCATTCAAAATTTTTTGCATAAAAAATGAATATCAAAATGAAAAGAAAGTTATAAAAAAAAGAATCGATAAATCTGAAAAAACTCTTCTTTTTAAAAATCTTCATCAAAAAACGAAAACAATAATCTTAGAATGGCCAAAACCTACCGTATAATACTCAAGAAAAAAGATATTAAAAATTCTTTGAAAAAATATGAATATCATAAAAATATAAGTTATAAAACAAAAACAAAACGAAAAAATTAAAAATTTTTCTTGATTTCAAATCTTTATCAAAAAGCGTATAAAATTAGCTTTGATTGGTCAAACATTACTGCGTAGTATGCAAGACATCTACCATCAAAAAATTTTTGAAGAAGAAAATATAAGAAATGAAAAAACGTTATAAAACAAAAACAATTCGATGAATCTTGAAAATTATTTTTTATTTTAATTCTTAATCAAAGGACGAAAAAAATAAGCATTATTGGTAAAAAATTACCGCGTAATACCAATAAATAAGCAATCAAAAAATTAAAGAAAAAATTTAACCTCGAATATCTCGAAAAATAAAAGTTCTCATGATCTGAGCAAAGAACTTAGCCAAGAGATAGTAAGAAGCTACCTTCTTGGAAATTTTCGGAAGGAATAATGCCATTTTACACAAGTTATCGTTTGCCATAGAAAATCGATTTTTTTTACTAAATAATTTTTTGCTCAATCATAGAAACATAAAATGTCTAAAAAAATTTACTGAAGAATCTTCTCCATTTTTCTAATTACCTCAATTAGTTTAAAAAAAATTCTGTATAACAAAATAAAGAAAACACCTTATCCGACATTTCGGTGGTAAAGGATAAGTAAGTTTATGCTCTTTCAAATTCAATTTTACTGGAGTGATGATACTATTTCTAACGTACCAAAAAACCCGGAAAACTAAAAGCCAAAAATCGAAGATCCGCAAAAAAAGACAAACATAATGAACCCTGAAGCATTAAATGTTACTGTGGATTACTCGAGATATGGATGCATACATACGCACACACACGCACGCACGCATGCACCTATCCACCCACTCATCCACCCACACACACACACAGACACAAACACACACACACACACACACACACACACACACATCCATACGGACATTTTCTAAAAATAGAGTATTTTGATTCCTTGTCAAAACATGTTTTTAACATGACTTTAGCAAAACTTTTTTTACTATCACAAAGCAAAATAATAAATTTATTTATGATATACGATTGTCTAAAATGAATTATTTTCAGTATTTCCCAGTTCTGCTTCACATACATGGAGAAGAAATATACTATGAAAGTTTCAAATCAATCCGATAAGAATTGCTGCCAAAATCGCGTAGCAAATGAATTTCGGTAAAAAGAAAACAGGCTTTACCTATAATACTTTAAAAGCCCCAAGCACTAATCAAGATTTTTTTCTATCAGTTTCACCTACTTCCAGCCATAATTAAAACCAGGCTTACGATTACAATAATCGCATCTCGCTGCTAAGCGTCAATGAGAGCAAGAGCACACACACACACGAGACCGAGAGCAAGGCCACTCCCGGAATCAACTTGCAGCGAGAACTTGCGCAATTACACCTGTAGACACAGCCGCGCGAGCTTCGACGCTATATGCCTACACCGCGGTAAGACGATCCACGCACGGTATAGTTGGAAATGCCTCTCGAGCCTGTAGCTATAGCTACAAAATTCATGTATCTTAAGTACTAGGATGCAAAAAAGTTTTTATTAAAGTTGATGCGTGTTACTTTGCACCATGAATTATATTAAGCCATGGTAGAATATACTTCAGACAGAGGTTTGCTTTAAGGTCTCTATTTGGTAAATGAAAAACGTCTAATTCAATTTAAAAAGTATGTGGTGTTTACGTGGGAATTATTATTGTAATGTTAATGCAAAGTTATTTATCAATATTCAACTATTTTTATCCTATTCAGGATAATGGGTTTTCTATAGTTCAATCGATGCAGTCTGGTGCAGACCACATTTATGGATTTAAAAATTTTTGAGAATTTTCTTCAAAGTATTTTCAACGAAATTATAAATTGATTTAATAAACAGTAGTTTTGATGCCATAACTCTTCCAAGAAAAGTTTACTAAAATAATAAGCAAAAACTAAATATATACATTTTTGTAGATACTCTAAATAATTCCCTGAAAATTTAATTTTAAAGCATGATTCATTATAATACACCAAAATTATCTAGCTTAAGTACAGCCCTATTTCCAGCCTAACAGGTAAGCTGACCACGAGTATCGAAACCGTCTTGTTTTCACTTCATTGTAGCCATTTATTATTTTCAAGATAAGATTCAAGATTTATAATTTTCAGTCAAGCTTTGAACTGAGTTTATCTAGCGAGAACGGTACATTCACATTGTCTAAACCCTCGAGTCCCTCTTCGGGCGCCATATAGTATTGCGTTTCCCGCGGGACCTTCGCACGCGACTGTCGCGCTCTAATTTGCTCCGCGACGACGACGAATTTCCGCCGGAGAGTCGCGCTGATGCACGCGACGCAAATGTAATGCCGAGCGCTATGCCAAGGGCGACGCGGCTCATGCCCGCGGATCATACGGATAATATTCTACATTTTCGCGCGCAAAGAGGCAATGAGCCACCGCCGCTGATGCACCTTGACTCGAGTCCGCAATTTTCCAATTGTTGGATTACGTGCATGGTGTGTGTGTGTGTGTGTGTGATACGAGAGTGGAATGGGATGTATGAGTTGATATTTTGGTGATTTGAGAAAATTGGCGGCAATTTGGCAGTTAATTTAGTTGGCGTGTGTATGTTTCAGATAGAGAATGTCCGTATCGATGTGTGAGTGCGTGAGTGTGTTAGTGGCCCTCGATAACGATATTACGAGATCGGAAATGGTCCACTTCGACCTGTAGCGTACATTTTGTTTACATAATATCGAGTTTATTACGTAGAAATCTTTAAAAAATCAGAAAAATGTATGGGTCCTGGAGGACCCCCAGGATTTCAAGAGTTAAACGTTATTTAATTTAAATGCATAGCACGTATTATTGGTTTGCTACGTTAAGTTGTAATATTAAATTTTTTTTTCGATTAATTTAATTTAATTTGTCTGTGTTTATTGTTGTAAAATGAGTGAAAATGTGTACTAAGAAAAAAAGATTCCAATAATTTAACAACGCATATTAGAAGAAACAAAATCTTTAACAGAAAACCGTCCAACTGTCACGCATTTGAGAAGAACTCCGGAAATACCTCTGCGCTAGCAAAAAGAATATTGATAGTTCTTTTGAAAAACCGCAGCACGATGGTGTCCAGATGGAGCCGACTCTTGGTGTTCGTGGCAAAGAAAATTTGAGTCAAATACGCTTGAACGATATTATTAATTGTTGGTACAGCAACTAATCTAGCTGTCATAAAATTCAATGATGGTTTTTATACTTTGTTGGAAGTCATGGAAGTCCTAGAACTGAAAATTGGCTACGTAACATAATTTATGTGTGGAAATTCTATATAGTCGTGGTATTGCGGAATAAAAGTAAAAAAAGTAACAATCAAAAACTTTTAATATGTCATAGAGAAAATCCATTTTCAAACTTTAAACGCGTTTTTCTCGAAACTTCGTTTATGAAATCATCTGGCAGTAGAACTCGAACAATTTGCATTTGATTAACTTCAAGTTTTAAATGCAGCTCTTAATACGATTTTCTAGATAAGTACACACGATTATTACGATTAATCAATTATTTTTTTTATATAAATAAATATAGGCCAATTTTAGCGCAAAAATGAAAATTTTTTACAAACTCCCATAATTTTTTGAAAAATTAATATTCTTTAATTAAAAATTGCGTGTACTTCTCTAATGTAGATAATAAACAAACATTAATTTTGCCCTTATAGGTGAAGATGTAAAATTGTTCTACTGTCAGCCGTGTAGCACCTCCAAAACCAGAAGCTTCTCTTCTGCTTGTTGGTGCGCCGCCATTTTGTTTGATAACTTAAAAAAAACATTTGTACACTTCAATATACATATATTAAAACTTCAAAACAGATTTTTTGTATCTTCTATAGTAGAGTGTACAACAATTTTCAAAGAAAAATTTTATTTCGGTCTTTTAGGTAGATGTTACTCCCAAAGGTGTCAGTAGTTGTGACGAAGATCCTAGACTAGATACAATATGAGAACAACCTGGAATGTTCACGTTAATCTATTGAAGATAATTCAATAAACTTTTTATCAGTAAATTTGATAGAAAAAAATGTCAGTGAATTGAATATTTCAATATTTTAAATTACACATTGTTTAAAGAAAAAATTTTGCATACATTTACATTAAGTAATGACCTTTTGACCCAGAAATAGTTACCTTAGTTACGTATCTTTTAAAACATATTGATTTTTAATAAAAAAATGTATGCGTATGTTGAAACTTCGTCGCCGAGTATAAATTGTCAAATGATTTGGCAGAATGTAGTTCAGTCTGACCATAACGTTGAAACAATAAGTACTTCAAATTCATTTATATCTTAAATGCACTTTAATAAATGGCTCTTATTTATTGCATACTTGGTTACCTTTTGCTACGGCTTAAAAACTTACAAGCCAGATGATGTCATAAATTACGTGATGAATTATATGATACAAAAGTCTTCTATTCAAAAAGCAGTAATGATAACCAAATCACCGATTCATATTTCTTCTATGACCAATCAAATGATTACAAGAATGGCTTCAACATTTCCATCCATTGTTGTAGACATAACGAAATTTTATGTATCATTCAAAATTCGAAGAATTCTGAGCGTAAAAGAGTTGCTATCACAGCTATCACAGCCATCTCAACGTAAAGCTTTGCACATAATTTTTGCGTCCTATGATGCCCAACGAAATACAGCGCACCAGTTGCTAGAGTATTTTCTGCTGCTTAACTTTTTTGCTGCTGATAAGCTTAGACCCAAACGTATATTACTCATCATTACTGTAGATAAAAGTAAGTCCTTAAAACTATTTTTTTAAATTATGTGGGCTAAGAAAATTCTAGACATAACTGTAATCGAATTGATACAACAGAGAAGTAGTGAACATCTACATTCTTATACTAATGATACGTTAGAAATAGAAGTCCATCAGTACAACCCATTTAACAATATTTACCATATTACATCCTTCTCAGACCAAATGGATTTATTTGCAAATAAGCTACAAAATTTACATGGGTACACACTAAATGTAGGGTTTTTTGATTCCGATTTTAATGTTATGATCAATAAAAATTATTATGGAAATAACATTTGGCACGCCATCAGCGGTATGGATGTGAGCATAACGAAAGCTTTGGCGGAATCCTCGAATTTTCTCGTAAATTTTAAAATATCACCAATATTAAAGTATTATCCTAATTTAACTCGGTTTAACGTAACTGAATACAACGATTTGAGAGCTCTGACGAAAGGAATGATTGATTTCATAGTGAATACTTTTGTGATTCTGGGAAATGATGGTGATGGGAACGATGCGAATATTTCTTTCGAGATGGGTATACATCTATACCCAGAGGATATAAAGACAATTGTCAAACAGTACGGAAAAGTAAAGAAAGCATTTCCTTACCAAACAATATTCATGAGCATTATGATTATACTCATTATTCTATTATCTGCCAGCGTATTACGTTTGTTCTATTTTCACAACAAACTCTGGGACACATTCAATGTAATTTACATGTTAATCTTCGGACAAGCTGCAACGTCTACAGTGTCTACCACTGCGACCGAGAGACTTGTCTTCATCTACGTCATCCTCATATCCTCGGGAATTTTCACCATCGTTCTTGGAGAATTTTTCGAAATTAATTTCTATCGTATGACGTACCTAGATTTACGTTATTTGAAGGACTTGGCCGATCACAGGATCATCCCACAAATACCGCTTCATGCGAGAACCGCCATGAACAAAACATACAATGATTCTGTAATGCAATATATATTCAACAATCAGAAAGATTTCAAGGCAAACCACTTAAAGTGCAGATTGGCATTAATCAAAGAAGGAGATGAAGTTCAAGGATGCATGGTGAGCAATACTCTGGGAAAACTGTTGAGCCACAGTCACTCTTCGGGCGAAAACGGATGGATCCTGACTTTGGTCGAGGAGCCCATCATTATTGGACGGTCCTTGATGATCTTCGCAAAGTCGTCGCCGTTCGTCGATCGGTTTGACACGATTTTACGTCGATGCATCGAGGCTGGACTGATCGACAAATGGCGCGAGTGGAACTTGCGAAGTTACGCTTTGATAAATCGAAAACTATTCGGTAATAAGACTTTCGACGTCATGAATCCAGATAGAGAGAAACAGGCTCACTTTTCCGATAGCGAAGGCTTATCCATTTTAAACAAGTTGGTCGGTATTATTGTGATTGGTAATCTGTTATCGATATTCAGCTTCGTTTTGGAGCTCAGTTGGAGTCATTTGATGGCAGGATCTTTGGGAAATATTGTAAGAGCGATACGTCCTGCATTTAATAAATTAAGTCGATTTAGAGCTTTGCCGAGACTTCGTGCACGAATCCATGGATAAAATCCTTTTGAATGAATAAATTGCAATCTCAAACGTATTTGTCGATTTTTTTAATAAGCTAACCATTAAAAGTACTTCAAAACCTTTATCTCTAATTATTGTTCTGTATTATACTGGTCAATTTATAATACATAATTATATACCACTATATTTAACTAATTATTGTAATTGTAATATGCTTAGATCAAGAGTATCAAAACAAGTTTATGCTGATGATAGTGAGAAAATATTCGTAAGCGAGAAACTAAATCACATTTATTATTTAAATCACGTTGTGAATTTATTGTAAGCAATACAAATTATTGATTGATGTGAATATTTGATTGAATATGTATTACATACTAAATAAATAAAGTGAGAAACTATAAAACTTTATTCAAATATTAATTTATTTTATGAATAAAAACGTTTCTCGACCTGGTAGAAAGTTAGCTAGAATGGCTGGTTATCTTATTAATTATTAGCCAGATTAGTAAGCTATTAATAAGGCAAATTATGGCTAATATCTGTCTAGAATCTGCTTAAAGCTATGCTTTAAGCAAGAACGTATTTTGTTTGAAAATCTAACCTGTCTATATCTTGTTTTGAAAAGTTATTAGTTTTTAAAAATATACATTATTATACTTTATTGAATGATCAATATAGTATGCCGCCAAAATAAATATTTTTATCAACAAATAACAACTTACAAGATTATAGAAATATGTATATGCAATACTAAAAGTATTTGATAACTAATAATTTCCATTCCTAAAATTGGTTAATCATAACTTAGTCAACAAAAATTTTGTGATTGATGTCGAAAATAAAATTTTGTAATAAAACTTCATTGTAAAACTACAAATATTTGTTTACCAATTCTCCAAATTTCGTCATAACTTACATTATTCTGTTTTTATTGTTATTTTTAAAATAACAATAATTATATGACTACATGCATTCTATTATTTATAACATAAATTTCTTTAATAAAGACACTTAAATTTTACTCGGGGCTTTGGTGCTATTTGTGTAAATAATACTTTTTAAATGCACGCGCCGTTATGTAAACAAATAACCTAACCTCTATTACTACTGGACATTTAAGGTACATTTTTAACTTTAATTTACTAAAATACTTAATGTAGTATGATTAGAATTGCGTATTACTTTGATTATTATAAAACTGTTATTAT
Organism: Gastracanthus pulcherrimus; assembly: GCA_949152435.1. NCBI lineage: Eukaryota > Metazoa > Arthropoda > Insecta > Hymenoptera > Pteromalidae > Gastracanthus > Gastracanthus pulcherrimus. Next base: position 37,990,656 of record OX424572.1, read on the forward strand.
TTCCATTATTAATTAATACATAAATTACTCAGTTTATCAATTTTATATTAACTAGAATATTAAGCAGAATGTAACTAAAAATTAGCTAAAAAGCATGTTGTTTTTAACTGATTTCTAGCTAATTTCTTAACCAGAATTAAAGCAGATTTAGAAAATCTAACTAATATCTGGCTAGAAACCAGCTTAGATTTCTACCAGGGCGTATTTGTAGGAGTTGGAAACGTGCCAGTCCGAAATCAGACTATGCCTATTGTTCTTACTTTTACAAAAGATTTTGTCGAGCAAATTGCAAAAGCTTATAGCTTATATCGACACTTTGATGGGACATCATGCTGTCTGTTCCGTATATAAGAATATCGAATTTAATCCAAAAACTGCCTACACAAAACTTACGAAATTCCTTTAATTTAACTTTAATTGTAAACTGAAACTTGAACCCTAAAAAAATCAGGGAATTCACTTAATAAGTGATTTTAAATATAAAAAGATATGTTCAAACCGCTAAAATCCACTAATATAGTAACATAATTATAATAAATGAAAACTTGAATTAGAAGCTCATAACTCTTCTTTTTTTATGTATCTAGCTATCTACAAATCTGGCCAAAGAATTACAGTTTTTAATGTGTTTTGTTGAAAAAAAAAATATAATCAACGCAGGGGCTCATGGGGGACATACAATTATTTGTTCTAATAACTATATCAATTGTCATATTTATTGACCTAAATGTGCATACGAATATATAATCATTTTAGTTATTTTATATTTTTTTTGTTGGACAATTAAACATACATATCATATGGGGAATTTGTTAAAAACTGAGATAACAACAGAAATAAAGATTGTTTTCCAATTTTTGTCTACAGTATGAATCTGTATAGGTGCAGCATTAATTTGATTTATAAAGAGACGCAAGAAAATCGTTTTAAGCTGACTAAATTACTTTCTTTTCAATGTCTTTTGAGGTTAGGTCATCTGTATCGACAAAATATATAGTAATACATTTACGGGCAAACATTTTCGCCACTTTTCATCACCATGGCCGCTGGGATCACTTCATTTACCCCCTCCAAGCAGATGCTATAGTGAATTATGGTTTTATAAAGAAATAATGGTTTTTAATGTAGTTACAGGCATAGATGTTAATTAATAGTATATTATGACACTGTTGTGGGAGATGGTTTTCTACCTTGCTCGAGGGTTTTCGCACGAACGAAGCGAGTGAGAAAATCGAGCAAGGTAGAAAAACACCTCCCACAACAGTCTCATACGATATTTTATAGCACAACAACCTCAAAATCGACAATAAAGTTGGCATTTTGAGGTTAGTGTGCTATAAAGATATGTAACTTACAGGACGCATGCGGCGTTTTAAAAGTAAAAAGTATAATGATAGATAATGATAAAGTAGAAAATATAATGATAGGGAAAACTTGATTTTAGTTACAATATTTTCAATATGTGTATGCATATGATACATATATGCATGTATGTATGTACACTCGCGTGGGAAATTTCTGGTCGAATGCGTTTGAAATCCTCCAATGAGCTTAGCGAAAACGTGCGTTCGATCCAATGATACCCAATGAAGTTGTAGTATTTCAAAAAAATTCAAACGCATTCGACCAGAAATTTCCCACGTAGTGTACAATCGGTATCCTTGATATCTTATCCATCGAGTGTACAATCGGTATCCTTGATATCTCGCTTGAAATTTCGATTAAAGAAATTTCAATTTAGGTGTTGAAGTTAATAATTTTACAATCGATATATTTTACTGAAAGTGTAAAAAAACATATATCGATCGGAAAAGTGCTAACTTAAACACGTACATTAAAGTTTGTTCGAAATGATATGAAGGACAGTGAGTATACTTACATGTATGTGTATGTCCATATACGTACATATGTAGTAAGAATCAGATATTATTTAAATTTTGGACCCATGTATTTTTGAGACTTTTGGTACAATAAGATCTTGTATTAGACTATTTCACTAATGGTTTGGAAAACAATTAATCAATTCAGAAATCAACAGAGTAATTTGATGACAAGGTTTACGAATTGACTAGTTTCTATAGTAAAAAATTTTCTATAATATACTCTAAGAGAGTTTAGGCTCCCTAAATATAGGGTACCATCTGGATGATACCACATGTTTAGGTGTGCTTAAACATTCTAGTAGGACGATTTTGCACTTTTTGCAGTCTAACAAGCGTGTATTTGCACCGTGTCGAAGAACGGCCAAATTTAGTTCCGCTTAATATAGGCATGAAAAAAAAAATCACGTTATCCAGACATGTGTGACAAAAAGTACGGTGTGCATCATGGAGGAGAGGCCTCTTTCGCCCTTATATGTTTGCAATACTCGTCTTCAGCTTGCAATATTCACTCGCCTTTGTACACAATCTACTATATCGTCAATAGAGCATATAGGGTTATTGTAATAGCAGTTTTCATTTATCTGCAATGTTGAAAAAACGATAAATTAGTAGTGTACTTCGGATTATTTTTTTAAAGTCTATCATTTTGTAAAAAAAAAGAGTTACAACTACAACGCCACCCGTCTGCTCAACTTTTTTTTCAATCCTTCATATTATTAGCCACTGCACACAGAGATGTTAATATTATTTAATGCAATTTATACAAATGTACTTTATAGTCGTGTTAATGATAGTCTTTAAAAAGTTCGATTACATTATCACTCTAGTAAAATCATAAGTATAGGGGACGGTGGGGCACGATGGGTTTGGCGGGTGGATTGGGCATTCAAATGTTCACTAAATAAATGAATATTCTAACATGATAGTATTTTTTATATGTTGTAAATAGCTTTTACTTTTTCCCTCTGCAAATCCTAAATGAAAAAAATTAATACAAATCGTATGAGAATTATTAGAAATTGAGGACTTCAAAACGTTGTTTTTTCCATAATTCTAATCTATTTCTCAAGAACAAATAAATCATATGAGCTTCGAAAGGGAATTATTTTTACAGTTTAAATCTTAAATTTTTCATAGCATTTTTGATTGACGATCTCCGATGCTTAGGAAAAAAGTAATATTACATATAAAAATACTCTAAAATGGGGCACGACTGGCACCACTAGCGGGGCACGATTGGCATACGTGAGTCGTCAATTTATATCCGCTGAGTTTAACAGCTGATTTTCTTAACCTTACTTTTGCGCCTTTAACATTTCGGAGTCGGAGTCTTAGATGTTGGTGAAAGAGTCAGTGTTAATGAAATGGTCTGGTTTTTAGTTTTGATCCTCAATCCTATAAAATGCAAATTTAATAGTAACGTCCAATATTTTTTTTTAAATAAATTTTTGATTAATTCACCGTGTCAATCGTGCCCCACCTCCATGCCAATCGTGCCCCACGGGTGGGGAAAATGGGCAGTTTTAGCGGTATTGTACTTTGCATTATAAAAAACAATGCAATATATATTTTATAATAAAAAATAATGTATCTAAATCTTGAGATATTCTACTTTAAGAAGCACTTTTAATAATTTGTATTGGTACAAAATAGAAAGTACAGGATTCTTTTGAAGTTAGGGTGCCCGTACTGCCCCACCATCCCCTACATCTAAGACTTAAAAAGTACCAAAATCGTTATCTAGCAACCTCCACAAGTCTGATTTACCATAAATCCACAAACCCCCATCGCCCTTAATCAATGTGCCCACTATAAACACAGCGTACTACATCTTCATCTACCTGAAAACGCCAACGAGAAAAAAGAAAAAATACTACAAAGCCTCAGACACGAAACAACGACGAGACTGATCGTTATATATATAAGGTATCCGCTGCAGCAGGCCTCATCACAGTCGAGTTTATAGCGGCGGGAAGTGCCCTCGTTATCACGCCGCGGTCAATTGTTTAATCTCGGCCCATCTCGTTCTCTCTGCTTATCCGCGCGCGCGTGTACATATATACGCACACTCTCTTCTCGTCTGCGTGCACTGCAGCTGCAGAGCTGCCATTGTTCGCCTGTTAAGGATCTTTTATTGCGCGCGCGGGCGCGATCGTGAAATGCGCATTGTGTAGAAATTATTGTGTGTGCGTATGGATGAGACGGGTATTCAGGTGTATAAGTGTCTAATTGATCGTTATGACACTGTAGGTTTAGAGGTTGTAAAGCTAAATCGCCGATTCATTAGTACGTTTAGCGTGTGATTTTCTTCATTTATACAATGGCTTTTGGTTTTTCTTCTGGAAATAAGAAGCTTTTTGGTGTATCGTATTAAAAACATAAAATTCATTTATCTCTTCAATGTTTTTGAAAGAAATGTTTTATTGACGAGAACTCAATTTGTAGGTCAATTAAATACATAATTAGGGAAGATTGTGGTATAATGGGCCACTGAGTTGTATATGGTTGCTGCCTGCTAGAACTCGTGAAGCGCTACGCAAAGAATATTACACTATGCATAACTAGCTAAATCTAATGTTTGCTGAAGATAGTAAATTGTGATAATATAGATTACTTGAAAATCTCGCTATTCAAAAACAATGGGATAAAACGGATTGCTCATGCTTTAAAAGGCCTAAATACGATTTTTATTGCATAAACACTTTGCAAAAAGTAACATGCAGCTTTTGATTCTTTTCTACAAAAAAGTGGGATCCAATTTAATTGACAGGGAATATGAAAAACAAATCATCAACTCTTAACGTATTTTTTTCACTTTAAAACTTTCTTCTATTTTCAAAATTTGATCAATCCTGAATTTAGTAAAATATTAAGGGTAAATTGACTCATAATACTGTCAGAAGTCAATTACAACATACTGCAATAAATTCCGTGTCTTTTTAAACAAAAATTACGACTAGTAGCCCGTTATACCTCCAGTCCCCTTTACATACAAGCCGTAATATTAACTATAAAAAGTTAATTAAAAATCCTTTCGAAGTACTACTTAATTTAATATTTGCATACGTTCATGCCAAATGTTTTAGCAATGGTCCTCTCTCAATTTTCAATAAAGAGGTTTAGACTGTATTGATCATACATCATGATAATAGTTCTATTTAATTATCTTTAAAAGAGATATTTTAAAAAATGTCCTGTATGGTTTATCTATTTATCGATGTTTTCAAATCAATACAAACCCCCAATACGAATTTCTCACATTAACTCGACTTTCCATTTTTCACAAATAAAGAAAACGCCACTTTTAACTGGCCGAAAACTGGGTCCTCAATGATACTATGTGTATAAATTGTACACATTGACAGATTACAATTTATGTCTACGATTCGAGTGAGCACAGCTGGCGACTGCAGCATATCGCGATATATTCCCGCTGCACAAAGTGGCCTGCGCAGCTTATAGTGCTACCACAATGTTACACTTACTCTGCAGTCATTCAAAGCTCGCGCTCAATCAAACCTCGCACTCACTACCATTATCCTATACTATTCGTCGTGAAGAGCAGTTCGGTGCGGCTTTGTAATGAGGAAGCGCGTCATTTTGAGAAGCACGTAATATCTAATTATCGAGTGTGTATAGTCGCCGTTGTAATGTAATTTGTCAGAGCATGTTTGTTAATTTTTAAATTCTAACAAATAAAAAATACTTTTGTTTTAGATACTTTCAAGTAATCTGTTTTATCCAGTATAATTTTCTTCCTTTATACTAAGAAAAAATGTATATGATAACTTTAAGTTACTTTTCGAATAATAATTACTTAACCAGTTACTGTTTTTATTAAATAACAATATCTGGGTCTAGTTAATTATTACAATATAAAGTAATAGTAACTATAACAATTGTAGCTACTTTCTTCATTAAGTTGCATTAACCGGAAAGAGTTCCTTTTTATGATCGCTTTAAGGGTGATCCCTATCTTTATTTACCAAAAAATTGATTTTTTTGATTTATCTTTTCGATTCGTTAAACTTTCTCAACACAGAAACGCATCCCATTTTTTATTTTCATCATATTTTCAGTTTGAAAATGACAATTTAAAGTACGATTATACTTAATTTAGCTTAATGGTAAATGTACTTTTTTTTAATAAAAACCGCATTTTCTGCAGTTTTTGTTTTTCTTTATTCAAAACATTTTAGGTACATTAGCTTTTGTTAAAACTTTTTGAAATTAATTTGACATATTCTTTTTAGCATAATGAAGAAATTTATGCATCGCCAAGGTGCTATGTATTGACCTAGATCAATTGAAAAATTATTACTTATGAAGAAAAGGTATAAATTACGTAAAACCACTCTTTTTTATTTACATAAAATGATCTCATTTTTAATCATGGTTACTTGTATTCTAATTTAATGAGAATGTACAAATATTTTCAAAATTAAATAACAAGTAAGTAGGAATTTTTCTAGACCGTATACAAAATTCTGTGGACACCAAGCACATTGGTAATCTACCTCATTTTGACTAAAAAAATCAGGAATTTTTCGTTGTACATAAATATATATACGGTAAAGTACGCAGAAACTTTTTTAAAAACTTTCATTTTTGGTTATATAAACATATGTGAAAATGTAAAAAAAAAATCATAATCAAGGGGCAATTTTAGGAAAAATGGTAGGCATCCCCCTTAACTTCGTTTAAATTACACTTCAAGTTACAATATCTTGGCGAGCTACTCCTTTTCAACAGTAATGGTAACGCTAAGCGTAGTTACCATTTTCAAAAGTAACAGTAACGGTAAGTATATTTACATTGTTTTTTAGTAACTCAACTAACCCTTCTGTATATACAGTACCAGTGCGATGACTAAATAGTGTTTACCTAGTTACTTATAAGCAACGCCTACTCAAGTTACCCTTTTCAAAAGTAACAGCCCCTCCGAACTATATTTACTTCTTTTATTAAACAAAGATAACTCGAAGTACCCCTACAAATGCCCCTAAACCACCAAATTTCAAATAATTAATAACTCCCACCCAACGCTGATACCCAACAAACACATATACAGGAGATGCAGCTAATGCGGCGCATCGGCTTGGTTGGCGCACGCATGCTTTAAGTATATACCTTCAAATTAAATACATCAAACTAATTTAATTCGATTCTATATTACTATATAGAAGTATTTAATACCGCCATACGAATTTTTGTAAAGAATGATCACAATTAATGAAGATTATTGTTAAATATCAAATTTAAGTAACGGTACTATAAAATTTATCTGGAAAATAAATATGTAGAATTAATATCTTGTACCCTAAATAAATATGAATAATAAATTTCTATACTCTAAGTATACTATCTTTCGAATAATACTTTGGTTTTTAGATTTTGATACATATATTCACTTTAAACAGACCAAATAAATGAGTAATGAAATTATTACTATTTTCAGACAATTTTTCAAAAAATTAAACTTACAAGTCTTGAAATCTGTTATTTATATTATATTATATATTATTCACAAAAAAGCCTTATAAATTACTTAAATATTCGATTTTGATTAATTATGGTAATATAACCTAATAGTTATCAGCTGTTATATATGAAATTCTTTAAAACTTATCTTAAATACAGGTCAAAACAATGAATAATTTAGACATTATTTATTATCCTAATATTATTTTCAATAGTAATGAATAAAAATACGTCGCCAGAAACAATTTTCAAGCATAATTACAACAGTGCGCCATTCTACCCGACACGGCGGGTAAAATGTGGCGTATAATTTCTATTTATTGTACTGTATTAATTCTTTATCTTAGATTGAATAAATCTATATAAAACTGTTTCTATACTAAATTAGACTTGTTTAACTAACGTTTAGTACATTTTTATATTTCATTTTAGCAATTATTTAGTAGATATCAGATAATGAACCTTAAATGCGCCACATTAGCCGCATCTCCCCTAAACCCGCCATCCTAATCCACACACGATCAGCAAATACAACAAATACCATTCACATCCACATTACTCACCTCTCTAGACCAGCTCCTTGGGCCGGCTGGTGCAGTTAGCCGACTGTTGCGACGACGACGGCGGCGGGGGCGGCGGGGACGGTGGCAGCGACTCCTGGAACAGGCCGGCAGCGGGCTCCGGGGCCGTCAGCTGGAAGCTCGTCGTCTTCTTCGGCGAGTCCTGGTGGTGCTTGCCGTTGTTGCCGTTGTTGCTGCTCAGGCTCGAGCGGCGCACCACGGGGCCCACCGCAGCAGCTGCCGCTTGCTTCAGCTGCCTGCGGGGTGTACAGGTGTTGTTGTTATTGGGTAGTCTTTTGTTCTTGTTGTTGTTATTTAGAATATTTAGGAGAACGCAGTTTTACAGCAGTGAAAAATCGTACTTTTATTTTTGACCATGGCTTTGCAAGCTTTTACGCGAATATTGATTTCTGTTCGATGTTTTTAACAGTAGGATAGGTACACTGAAAAAAAAATTTGTTGAATCTAAGTAAACGTTTCCTTGAATCGTACTAAGAAAAGATTTACTTAAATAAAGTAAATATTTCTTCAATTTAGTAAATATTTATTCAATTGATGAATACTAGTCTAAACATGATTAAATATTTACTATTATCAAATAAATCTTTTCTTAGTACGATTCAAGGAAACGTTTACTTAGATTTAACAATTTTTTTTTCAGTGTATAGCGACTGAAAATTCGTGAAGAAAGAAGCAATAGATTTAAAGGAGCGTTCTAGAATATTTATGCACTTTCTGACACCATCTTTAATTGTTAATAATTTTGGATAAGATTATATTTGTTAATAAAACAATGCTTAAATGAAAACTTTTATTGACTACTTTTATGAAGATAACTTTTGAACCTTTTTTCCACCTAATTTAACCGGAAATATTAACTTATTTACTGAAAATTAGTGAGTATTCATTGCTGAATCAATAGATTTGTTACCAATTCAGTGGCATGCAGTGACATATATTTTTTTACAATTTCTGCTTTAGAGAGTAAATGTTACTATCAACAGATCCCTCAAGATTTCAAAATTCACTCTCAATATTTATATGTGTTGCACAGACTTACAAGGAGAATGTCAGACTTTCGGGAAACGAATTTTGCTGAAACTTTAAATGTAGTTTTCTCGTACCTCAAAACGAAACCCAGCACCCGTAGATTGATCTAATAGATCCTAGAACGTCCTAGAACCTACTGTACAGCTAAAAACATTAGCATTGTGCATATGCCCAATGTTAAAAATCTTGTATAAAAAAAAATAATGTTAATCTTGTATCTTGTTACATATAATGTTAATAAAATATGCTGTATCTACTATACAGAGGCCCATTCGGTAAAACTACGGCTACTAGGCTGCATTATACGATAACAGAAACCGATCTCCAAAGTTTCATAAAAACCATGACCCGAAGGTCTGAGACTCTCCTTATTAGCAGTCCAGAGTAAATTGTTATAATTTTAGAGATAACTCTTGACTCTTCAGTATTAAAACTTAACATTGAGTGTTAAAACTCCAAATTCGATACACACTTACAATTCACGCGTTCATACTGAACAATCAGTTATACCCCAAAATTACAGTCTCTCACTCAATCTTCTACTCTCAAACACCCATCAACAAAACTCCAAGAAACTCGCTGAGACGCCCTCACGTCCAGTCTACACTTTCATCGATGCACCCATCGTTCTTCAATCACCTCAATTCCAGCGCCGCGTGCGAGGGCGACTTCCCCATCGCACCAGCACCAGCTGCACTCTGAGGCACAATCGTCCTCTCCTTGGAATTCCTCGGCGCGGTCAGCAGCACGTCCTCGATGTTACTCCTGGAGTCGTTCCTCAGCGAGTAGAGGGTCGAGCGCGAGCCATCGCGCGACACGATCGCCTTCTTGGCGCCGTTGCCATTGCCAGTCGCCGATTTGCCGTGGAGACTGGGCCGGCGATTGTGCAGCCGTATGCTGGCGTTCACGTCCTCGAGCGCCTTGTCGTAGTCGTCCGTCGCGTTGTCGACGGGTGGACGGTGGTGTTGGTGGTGCTGGTCGCGGTGGGTGAGGAGGGGATTGGAGGACTCGTCGCGGTCCTGCTCGTCCTCCTCCTCGACGTCCGCGAGGACCTCGGCCTGATCGGGCTCGGGGAGGGACAGGGGGTACTGCTGGTGGATCGGCTCGTCCGATTCGAGTGTCTGCGCCGGAGATTACCGAGTGGTAATCGATGCGTGTAATGATATAATGGAGATTATAAATAACTGTCTTAAAGAACATTGCGTATGAGAAAATAATTACAAGTAGTATGTTTTTCAAGTTATAAGTTATATAGAGTATAGAAATTTCAACAGTATCAAAATATATCGAAACGAAATGTTGTCGAATTATTTTTCAATCGACATTCAGATTTACGATTCAAAGAATTTGTGATTTTTCTATTAAAATTTATTTCTTCTATTCAAATGGATCCAAGAATTTAAATTTCAATTCTCTAATTCATTGGAAAATTGAATTGTGATTTAAATTTTTGATTATTTATATGAATTGTGAAAAGTTAATCCAGATTTTTAATCAAGTTCAATTATTTTTGTAGTCAATCATTATTTCATTTTAAAAAATCAACACTTTTTAAAAGTAAATCGAGTCAATTCTGTGGCCGATACCGCATATTTCTACTTATGTACGGCTCAATACGATTATTAAATTATAATAATTAAGGGTCTGCTATAGTTCTGATACTTTACCAACCGAATTGAAGGTGATGCTAAAATCTCCCGTCACGGACAATTACGAGGACCCACTTTTTTATTTAATTTTCAACTTTAAGTAAATATCTCTCCGGAATGTTGTTGCCCCAATCAGAAGCATCAACCTTTCAAAGAGATATTTTCTAATAATTGAAAAATAATTTGTATATGTATTTTTATTTTTGCTTCGTTCATTTTTAAAAAAAGAATGATATAATTTATGCCAAAACTCCTTTATTCTTCAAAAACGGAAATTTATTCTGATTGTGTAATACTTCGACGAACCCAATTCCTTCGTTTTTTACATGTATTATTACTTAAAATTTATCTTTATAGTAAATTCTTTTGAACCCTGAGAAATAATTATTGGTATTCTAAGAATTTATAAAAACTAATTATCTATTAAATTAATTATGATTCTATTGGTAATGTAGACCTATATTAGATTTCAATCGTGAGAATCTCAAAGTTCTCCCTTCATTAATTGCGGGTGTGCTCGGTAAAACAGTATAATTCGAAAAATTGCGTTCTAAAAAAAATGAAGGAAAGTAAGAAACTATGTTAGAAGAGATTTATACTGCTACAAATACATAAAAATTAAAAACATGGTTGAATAATAAAAAATGATCCCTATTCTATTGTCAACAAAAAATTTTTCATTAAAAATACTGATAAGTTACATACGATTTATTACACAAATTTCTATCATATTCTTTCAACGCAATTGTAAAAAATGATGCATTCGAAGTTGCACATTAACTGTACGCAATCTCTGGCAAAAAGAACCCGGTACAACTCTACTCATACCGTTTGACCGCGCAATCCCCCCGATCGATCTCACTACGGAAGCTCTTCCTGTATTCCACTCCTCGAAGGAAAAAGCCAAAACCCACCTCGTCCAAAGTGTAAAAGGTGGCGAACTTCCGCTGCGGCTCGGCCGGCTGGCTGTTGCTTCCGCGTCTCGAGGGCGAGTCGTCGGGCGCGGTGATCATCACGGGTATGGGAGTGGGCGGTGTGGCCGCGTGGGCGGCGTGCGCCTGCATCATCTGCAGGCCGCCCGCCGAGGAGGCGAAGCTCGAGCCCGAGCCGGAGGTCAGCGAGCTCGAGGAGTCGATGTGGTACTGGGCGAACGTCGCCGAGCTCGTGCGCTCTAAGAGGGATGACAAAACAGGGGGGTGAATTAAGGTTGAGACGGGAGAGATGTGTGGGAGAGGAATTTAATCGTGGAGGTGGAATGACCAGCGGGTTTTTTCAGCAAAGGCTTTTGTTATATAACAGCCTGTGCGGAACAAACTCTTAAGGGGGTGTCAAAGTCAATTTTTATCCTTTCTACCTTACCGACCCGAGAATTATAAAATATTGGCTTTAATTAAAAGAATAAGTATAATTATGAAAAACTAAGAGGTCATTGCCCTCCGTGATACAATTATCTATCACTGTGCGCAGATTCAAACAAAAACTTCAAAAACTCTACGAATGTCTTTCGAACGAAATTTGAAGGTTCGAGTGTAGACTAATAGACTAATTTAAATTTCGTTCGAATGACATTCGTAGAGGTTTTGCAGTTTTTGTTTGAAACTTCGCACAGTGGTAGATAATTGTATTATGGAGGGCAATGATGTCTTGGTTTTTCATAATTTAGTTTATTTATTAATTGTAATCAATTGTTAAAAAATTTGAGGTTAGGAATTGCGGCGGGAAAGTTGAATGGTTTGACACCCCCTTAAGCTGAGTGTTATTTCGTACCCTCTCATGAATTTTTATATTGTATTTATTATTTTCTTTTTACTTTTTATTTCTGTACAAGTGTAATAATCCACCAAATTTTAGTTGAGGGTACGAAATAATACTCAACTTGAGTTTTTTCCATACGGGATGTAGGTGTGAGTTTTATCAAAATCAGTCATTGTAGACGTGGAAAGTTGTAACAAAGTCTTTGAAGCTAACGTATCGGAGTAGTCTCGTATTTAATAACTGACTTATGTCATTTAAGTGATTTTTAGAAGAGCATTATAGTGTGTAGTACTATCGAAAGAGTTTGAAAAAGTTGCCTCGAAGATTTTGGAATTTTGAAATACCTTTCTAGAAGACTAACGAGATGCTGTGAGAATAATATAATATTTTCCAACGACACCGAAGACATTAATTTTCGTAATTAACTCCAATTTAATCGGCATTTCAAAAAATCTTAGAGATAATCTTTTAAAATATTTTCAGAAGAACTGATACCATTAAGTGGCTTATCAAGCATTTATTTGTCAGTAGTTACAGATGGGACCGTCCACACGAATAGAAGACATCCGGAATTAAAATGCATTATGTATTATTATTTATGTAGTAAAATTTCATTTTCTGTAATAAAGGGTAGAAAAGTGTGTAAAAGCGTAAAATGAAGTAAAACCGTGTAAAAAAGTGTATTCTTCTGTAAAAACTCGAACATAATTTTTACATTTTCTTACATTTTGTACACATTTTTACACTATCTTTATAGAAAACTATACGTATTTTTACCTTAATTGCCGGATTTTATATAATAAATATTATAGTTTGTTTATATTTTTCTAAAAAATTAAAACTTACAAATTTTATAATAATAATAATAATTGATTAATCCTTCTTTAATCTCGTATAACACACTGTAAAGTTACAATTTTCTTTAGATATTTTTATTTATTTAATAGTTTAGAAAAATATAAACAAATGCAATAGTGTAAAATGTTGTGTTATATTTCTCTGTAAAAATGTTAAAATGAGTATACGAAAATGTGAAAATCGTGACCGAGTTCAGTCAGAAAACTACCCTTCTATACATCTTTTCGCTTCTTTTACACTTACTAACGCTTTTTCATACTTCGTAACAGTTGGTCTTACACATAATAAACAATATTTCTTAGAGCAATCAATTTCCGCCAGGGTGGGAAGACGATATACCTCGGCGAATGCACATCATATATATATACGTACCACCCTTGGCCCGATGCATGGCGCGCACGTGATCGAGCTCGGCAGCCGAGCAGAGGGGCGTGTCGACCTCGTAGGTGTTGTTGAAGAGCGTGTAGTTGACCTCGTACTCGCCGGTCTCCTTGCGAAAGGTGATGATGTGCTCGAAGCGATGACCCCAGAGGATCTCCGAGGGAAGGTACGAGCTGCGCGCCTGCGTCGTCATGCCCGTGGACTCGATCACGCCTGTGAAGAGAGAAGAGGAGGATGCGGTTTGTTTGTGCTACTCGATTATATGTCCTGATTTGGTGTTTTTAGTTTTTCAAATCAATTTGAAATTCGAATTTCCCGCCTGGAATCTTACTGACTAACAGATGTAGTGTATGGAAATTAGCTGGGCTATCGGGAAATTCCATAGTAGTTTATTTATATAGATATTTATGATTTTATCAGTTAAAATGTAAAAAACACCGAAAACCGATTATGGAAATTGGCTTTCAGTCAAATTTGGACGAAATGACAGTATAATGCTCATTTGGGGAACATTTGATCAGCCGATTTTAACTGAAAGTCAATTTTCATAATCAATGTGCGGGGCATTTTACGTATTTTCACAGACTATTCGACGTATTTACAGTTTCTGTGTTTTTTAGCAGTATTTGACTTAATTTTTAGGATAACTAATGAATATTTATAGACCGAACATTGCAAAACAAGGACATTATTGCCATTTCTTATGTATTAATTTACTAATTCATACGTCTTCAAGTAAATGATGCAACATCTCAACGTTGCATTAAATACTATTCGAAAGATGTCTCGAAGCTCAGCTTAAAATTTTTATTCAAAATGGCATTGATAGAAGCGACGAAATGTTTACTTGAAACTTTATATAAAGGTGCATTATTATATTTATATAAGAGCAATAATGCCTTCGTTTGACAAAATTTGGTGTGTATAATAAATGTCCACTATAAATTATTTATCATTCAGATGATAAGACCTGACGAGAAAATCAAATTACAAATATGTTTTAATGTAACAGTCAATTATTCAGCCTATTATATTATTTAACTTCTAGATACATTTTAATTTATTATACACCAATACATGAAAAAAAACTTTTTTTTATTTAAAAGTGGTTATGTCCCCATAGCCCTCCCCCCCCCCCCCCCCCTCCTCTGTCTAAAAGTTTCTGCAGTGATTTCGTATTCTGTGAAAAACTCTTTCCTATTAATTTACAACTGACAACATAATGTTCCTCAGAACTTGAACTTAAGATCACTGTAATAATGTAAGATAGACCTTGGGAACGTCGAATATCTATATCCTTGTCTAATTCAGTTTTCATGCATAATTTTAAAAGAGATCATGTTTTTGAAGAAATAAGAGTTGCCCACTTCATTCTACAGTAATCAAAACATATATCTAAACTGGTTTCATATAATTGTTTTATTTTCGAGGAAACTTTGACGAACCATTAGGGCCATATAAGTGAAAATTAACCTTTACATGTTAAGTTTGTCAAAGTTTTTTCGGAAACAAAACAATCATATAAAACCATCTTGGACATATGTTTTGATTACTGTAAAACAAAGCAGCGATAACTCTTACTTTTTCACAAAACTGATTTCTCTTGAAATTATGACTGAAAACTCAATTAGACAAGGACAGAGATATTCGACGTCCCTTGCAATCCCTTGCTTCAATTTGCAGAGACACAAACCTCATGAATATAATCGGTTTAACGCGTCAAGATTTTAAATGTCCAAATGATTGGAAAGAGGATATGAAAGAGAATACAAGATTCCTATTTTATCGACGCTACCCTTTTTATTTTTACAATAACAGTTGTAAATTTTTTTTGGAAAGAACTCTACTTCAGTATTTCTCTTTCTCCATAAAAGATAAAGAAAACAAAAAAATGTTAGCATTTCCGTTCGTTTCACCAGAATCAAATTTAGGTTTTCATTATAAAAACCCGTATTCAACAGTCTGGAACCCAAACTTAGTATTGATAAAATGAATGGAGTCGTTTTACAAAATTTAAAGAAAGAGACTGAAGTGGAGTTTTTCCAGAAAAAATATTTATAAACGATTTTAAAAATAAAGAGCAGAACCCTTTTAAGGTTCTTAATATTTTAACTAATACACAATACAATAATTAAGTCAAGAATGTGAAAATTAAAAAAAAATTTGATTAAAATAGTTGTAATAATCTCAGCAAGTCAATAATTATGAAAAGAAGAGAATTCTGGGTTGGCGAGACTACAACCCTAATCGGCTTATTCGGTTCACTCTCAAAGCCTTGACGCAATAATAAAAATACAAGCTTTTCCTACAACCTTTTAAAGGGACCTAACCACCCATCAATTCAAGAAACATACTTTATTTTCATTACGCGGCAAAGTACATTGAAATTAATCCAAATTCCACCAACAAATGCCGACTAACTTATTTTTACCCTAAAATACATCACAAATTCAAGCGTTATTTATAAAGCCTCACTCCCTCAATCCACATCCAACTTCCCGATCTCTCCCGATAAACGTCAACGTTCTCATCCGTAATTCAATCCTGGCACCATTTCACTTCGCTTCCTCCATCCAGTCCCAAACTACAACCCCAACTACATCGATTCGTTATAAATATCGATGAAGACTCCTCTCATTCCACCAGCCAAAACTTCGCAGATCGCAGTCTATTTAGAAAACGCGCGCACACTTCATACGTGTTATGAAACTTCGTAATGTATAAATGCACCTTCCAAGAGAACGATGATTTCGAAGCGCTCGCGCAGCATGTCGCTCGCGGATAGATGATAGAGGGGCGAGCGCTCGTTGATCTTGTGGACGATCGTCGTCGGCCAGATGAAGAAGATCTTGTCCTCCTCGCCGTCGCCGCCGACCTTGAGCTCCGTCTGGAAGAACGGCAGGAGCTCGCCCTCCCTCGTCACCTGTGAGAATCGATGAAACAGAGCGTTAGAAATGCGTGTGGGTTTTGCTGATTATTTCGAGGAGTGTACCAATAAAGAGCTAAACATTTATCGTGTGAGATTCGCTGTCATTATTAAGTCTTATAATACCCAGATGATAGAAACGCGTTCAATTAAAAATGTTTTTTAATTTAGCAAAAAAAGCTCACAGGCAAATCGTATGGCAAGTAATTAGTTGTACCGTAAACCGGGGTGACTTTGTGCCGAATTTAAAAATACTATCTTATGCACTATACACTCGCAAAACGCAATAAAAAATTCAGCGCGAAATTTTTAATCGTAACTATTATTTATTTCTATCTTTCTTAATAAATTAAGTCTTTTTTACTTTTTTAAAACCTGAAAACTTTACTACCCCTAAATTAATTCAAACTTCCCGCTGTTCTGCCATTCGTTTTTTTGTTATTGGTAAAAAAACTACTACATTCAGTGTCCTTAACATAAAAATTATTTCTTAAATCAATTTTAACTAATTTATATACCATTATTTTAACTTAGATATAAATTATTAATCATATGGCTCAAAGTCACCGCGAACCAATTTTTTTATGCTTGGATTATGTTCTATAGGTTGCTATCATAACGTCAGAATTTGTTCTATATCGGTAGATATGATAGAATAATAATTTCCCAATTGGCTCAAAGTCACCCCGGTTTACGGTATGTCTAACTATGTGATTTGCTTCAGTGCGGGCAAGAAAAATAAAGTTATTATTGTGTGCATAACTAAAATTAACCAATTAGAGTACTTTTAAACGTATAGAGAGTCCTTTTTGGTGATTTAAGCAATTTAAACAAAATTACTGCGAAATCGTGTATAACGTGTATGCTCTCCTGTTCTTTCGTTGCTATCTTGTTATTAAAATGAATAAACTAATATTATTTCATTAAAGCTGTCTGTTTTAGATCATTTGGTTCATAAAATATAGTTGAAATACATAGGGTAAGTGAGCAAGTTTCTGTGCCCTGCATCAATTACCGTGCGCTTCGATATTTTTATTGAAAAAATTATAAAATTTTCAAGTAATTCGGTGTATAAATAGTACTCTATATTAAAATGTACTATTTCACCAAGTTATGCATACAATTTTATAAATTTTTAAATAAAAACATCGAAGTGTACACTAATCAGTGCAGAGCATAGTAATTCGCTCACTCACCCTATTTGTGTTTCTTTAAATGTTTCTCTTTATACATTGATAAAACAATGTTTAACTGTTTTACAAAAATTCAAATAAGACCCCTTTTTATTTATTTATTCAAATAAATAAAAATAATGAAACGTAAGAAAAAGTAAGAAAACGTAAGAAAACAGAAGAAAACGTAATAAAACGTAAGATTCTGTTGGATTTCGGACATTCTTACGATTCTTTATGTTTCTTTTTGTTTTTCGCACAGTCACATTAACTTTGACCGCATTCTTTTTAGCTCTATACTCTATCAGTTAGACATAATTTCATAATTTATTTTCTCCTTCGTTTTTTACCGCGCAGAAATGAAAAAAAATTGTTACTATTTTCTCAGTTAAAGTAGTTGCATCCCATATGCGCTTATAATCAAAGTTAAAATCTTGGGTATATAAATTTCGAAATAAGATTTTTCAAAATCATAATGATATTCAGAATTTTAAAAAGCGATGAAATAAAAATAAATAGAGAAAAAATATCTGTGGTGAACCGGAAAAACGACTTAAGTCCACTTTTTTAGAAATTTACTTTTTAGTTACTTTGGCATCCGTACATGGTATATTTTCATATAAAAACTCAAAAGTTGCAAAAGCTCATCTACTAGTTCCCTTTTTCATAATCTATGTTTTTCTTTTGCATAGGTTTAAATGGCAATTTAAAAATTCTAACCTGAATATCCCGAAATTTTAAAAATGGACTTGAGTCGTTTTTCTAGTTCAGGATAGATATAGTATTTTGATTAATACAGCAGCGTTAAAATTAATGTTAAGAGAAGGCTTTTTAATCAATCATATTGATACGATACGCCGATACTGTACTCGACACCTAACATAATATTATGATTTTAAATCCATCCGTCCGCATTCTACACTTTATGAAAAATATGTCGATGGATGAGTGAGGGGGTGAATGGATGTATGTATTGGGGTGAGGATGGGAAGGTGTTCGAGTTGATGAATGTGTGGGTAGTTAGGTACATTTGGGTGAATAGATGTGGGTCTACGTTGATGAATGCATGAATAAGCAGGTGGGCAAGCGTGTGGCACTCTATACTGTATTGGTGGATGAGTCCAAGTTAGTGAATAAGCTCGTTTAGATCGATGAGTGAGTACTGGATGTGTGGTTAAGTGGATATGTGGGTGCATGAATGAGTGTGAGTGGCAGTCTAAGTATCCGGGTGGATGGATGAAAAAGTGTGTGTGGGTGTACGGGTGGGTGTATGTAAGATTAGGTGAGTATCTGCTAACTAAATTCAGCGCTGCTCTACTTACTCTATACCACCTCGCTAAATCGTGCGCTTATTTTTTTATTGCAATACGTAATCATACACAATAAAATAAAATTGTATTAAAATTTATGTTTTTAAAGCTATTTATAATACAAAATTTGACAGTTAAACACTAATCTTATCGACCGAGCGAAAGCGAGTACTATTTTAAATTTGATCTATAACTTCTATTTTAATCCTCATAATAAATTACTTGCTATTAATAAATACATTAGCTTTTCTAGCTTAAGGTAGAACTATGGTGAAATGACAAACTTTTTTATTGTTCAGTCTTATGAGCTAAAATTTTAAAGGCTTATGTAGGATGATATTGATAGGTTCTATATCAATTTGTAGCTCAAAATATCGATTATTTGTAGAGTTATCGATAAAATACGATTTTTTTAAACGAGAATGACCAGTTTTGAACGTGTAACTTGCGCATAGCATTTTGAGAAAAAGCTCTGAAAAAAATTAAGTCACTTCCTTCATTGGTCAACAAAATAAACTGTTGACAGAATTTAAAAAATCGTCTTCTACTTCCTCAAAACAATTTAGTTTTCATTTGACTTATAAAAGTGCCTAAAATATCACGTTTTTTGATAATGACTGATGGATAAAATAAGATAAGAAGAAAAAAATTTAAATGTAGTCAACAGTTTATGTTCTACATATATTAAGGTATATTTTCCGAAAGTTTCAAAATAATTATTATAATAAAAACATCATGCGCAAGACACTTTTTAAAGTTAGGAAAATTAGTTGCAAGAAAAACGTTTAAAGACCCGTTTAACCCGTTAAGGGCCAAAATGGCATAAACGATGCGACGGTCTTTGACGCCGTTTAACTCATGCTATGATCGAGTAAAAAAATTGAGAGAGACATATTTTTGAAGTTAGAGACCTGCTCTTTCGAATGGTGACCGCGGAATCGATCTAAATTATTTTTTTCTATGTAAAAATTCAGTTTAAAAAATAAAAACACGATTTTTTCGACCTTTTTTTTTCTTCAAATCGAGTTTTAGAAGATTTCCCGGTCTGTTAACAAGCTGGAACCCGTTCAAATGGTGGAGTAAATGTCTGAACTTTAAAAATATGTTGGGAGGAAGTTAATTTTTCACTTTGGTGTTTACAAAATGGCGGCTGATTCACAGAATTTTTATCAATGCATTCACGATTTTTTTTAGCGGAAAATATGAGTGAACCGAGGAAATTGCTAAGAATAAAAAGTTCTTAGAATCACTCAAAGAATACGTCAACATTTTTTCGAAACCTTTTGAGCAACTTTTTGATTTTGCAAATTGCAAAATTTTTGCAAAATCAAAAAAGTTGCTCAAAACTCTCCGGAAAAATTTGTGCGTATTCTTTGAGTGATTCTGAGAACTTTTTATTCTTGGTAATTTTTGTCTAGAGCCCATTGCTTCCAAGAAAAAAATTATCAAATATCGAATTTGTATCCGTTGTGAAAATTCATCCTGCGCAGCTTTATTTCTCTCATGCTGGCGTTGCCTCTCGATATTTTGCAACTTTTTCCTATATCAACTCAATTCGATCAATCGAATATACTGTGGTGCTGTCGAAGATATAGAGAATAGAGATATAGAGAGATATAGAGAAAACAGTGTTACTCGCAATTACACGCCGGATAAGCATTTCTGTACACAGAAACGTGATCATAAATTTCATAAAAAAACTAGAAAATAAAAAATAAAATAAAAAAAATAAAAAAAATGTAAAAAAAATGAGACTATCAATATTCGTCGACCTCCACGTTGGTGATAGTTGGGCAATGTAAACTTTGTTTGCAGCGGACAGACGATGAATGTGGAATCCTGTCAGAGTTTTACGTCTAGTACTATTTTGATAATTTTTTTCTTGGAAGCAATGGGCTCTAGACAAAAATTACCAAGAATAAAAAGTTCTCAGAATCACTCAAAGAATACGCACAAATTTTTCCGGAGAGTTTTGAGCAACTTTTTTGATTTTGCAAAAATTTTGCAATTTGCAAAATCAAAAAGTTGCTCAAAAGGTTTCGAAAAAATGTTGACGTATTCTTTGAGTGATTCTAAGAACTTTTTATTCTTAGCAATTTCCTCGGTTCACTCATATTTTCCGCTAAAAAAAATCGTGAATGCATTGATAAAAATTCTGTGAATCAGCCGCCATTTTGTAAACACCAAAGTGAAAAATTAACTTCCTCCCAACATATTTTTAAAGTTCAGACATTTACTCCACCATTTGAACGGGTTCCAGCTTGTTAACAGACCGGGAAACCTTCTAAAACTCGATTTGAAGAAAAAAAAAGGTCGAAAAAATCGTGTTTTTATTTTTTAAACTGAATTTTTACATAGAAAAAAATAATTTAGATCGATTCCGCGGTCACCATTCGAAAGAGCAGGTCTCTAACTTCAAAAATATGTCTCTCTCAATTTTTTTACTCGATCATAGCATGAGTTAAACGGCGTCAAAGACCGTCGCATCGTTTATGCCATTTTGGCCCTTAACGGGTTAAAGATTAAATTTTGTATGTTATCTAATGTAAATTGTTTTACTTAAATGCGTATAACTTTGTTAAACCATCAAGTTTTGATATCTGATTGGTTTCAAAACATTCTTACAATTACAAAGATTAAAAAAATTAAATAAATTTTTCTTTATATTTTGGCCAAAAAACACCAGAGTCCTACATTAATTAGCGCACTTAAGCGATGTGTTAAGTATTGAGATTCAATTTCAAATTTATTACAGACAGGCATTATAGAATCTTAACTACCATTACGGACCCATTTCCTAATCAGCTAAGATTAACGATTTTTCGAAATTTTCCTCTCACTCTTTTAGACTTTAAATATATAATTTTAGATAATGAATATATCCTTTCTTCAGCTTTTCACCATTTTTGTAGTTACTACTACCTTACTACAAGTTTGAGGTAACGATTCATTTAAATCAATGATTAGTAACTTGCTCCACTATTGTACGCTTGCTATAAGATAAATGAAAACGTGTAACATGATGCATGTACTTCTAACACCTAGCAGACACCGAGGTGCGAATTCGCAGCCCCAAAAACATTTAAATCCAGGCTACACAGAGACACATCTATCATTTGTAACGTTAGACTTTATCTCTACACAACCATCCAAGAGGCAAGCATTAAGAAAACGGTGCGAATTCGCACCCGCGTGCCCGCTACGGATTACACGACCTTCCCCTAAAAACCATCTCAATCCTAATATAATTACTTTTCGCTTGATCATCTGGGCACGCACGTGCGCCTCGATGATGTGACTCTTGCGCATGTCGCCCACCCGGAACATGAGACAGGGCTGTCCGTCCCTCTGGCAGATGACCGCGTTACGCGAGAACAGCAGCGTCTGCGTGCGCTTCTTCGGCCTCGACAGCTTGGCGAAGACAATGCCGACCATAAATGCTTGGAGTATGACGCCGGTCATCGACTGGATGCACATTATGAAGATCGCCTCGGGGCACTCCTCCGTCGTGTGCTTCGAGCCGTACCTGAGGAGAAGAGATAAGAGACATGTAGATTTGTTGTTTTTGGTTTTCGTTTGGGTACGGGTGTGATTGTGATTGTGGGGGAGTGTGACGTGGTGATTGCATGGTGGGAAATTTGGGAAATTGATTGTGGAGGAATTCTTGAATAGGATCGAATTATTAGTCATCTATGTATATTGTCAGTCGGATAAGGTAGGCCTCCATGAATTTTTTGAAAATCGTTCCAGGTTTTTAACTTTTGTTTTTTAACTTCAGTGGGCTTACTAGACGTGAAATGTTATGATCATTTTTACCCTTTTCATCCGTCTGTTTCTAATTTATTGAATAAAATGCACTTTTTTACTATCAAAATAGACGCAAATATTAAAAAAGTTTCTTGCGCAATATCTTGCTTTTTTTAAACAAGAAAGAATTATAATTTCAAAGTTTTTGTATGCATATTAATAAATGCGAATAATTCTTATCCGATTCCACTCTGTATTTTCTAAAAAAAAAATGTCTTAATATCTCGGTTGTCAAAGTCGCATGAGCCCTTAAAAAATTTCACATTGTATTAGTTATAGATTAAAACTTCGTAAAATTGATTGTCAAAACATTCTTGAACAGAACCCAATTTCTTAGCCCGTCGCTTAAAAAGTAATTAATATTAAATCAATTTTATATAGTATAGTTGACTGTTTTGAAAACAATAATTGACTGGTCTTAATTATCTTCCAGTTCTGAAAAATCTATATTCTTTTCACATTCTGATTTGTAGAACAAATAATTGAGGAGGTAGGCTCTTGTTAAAATATGTCATTTCTCTAACTTTCCGCCTATAGATAACGAGGCTGCGTCAACACTTGTCAATAGCTGCTGCTATAGAATAATATATTTCCAACAAACAAAAACTTTAATACTTTGCAAAATTTGTGATAACAATTTTTTTAATTCCTAAAAAGAATCGTGGCACATATTGAGAAAAATATATCGTAAAGGTATTACGATATCGTACAAATTTTCGATATCGTACAAATTTTCTAATACAAATTGATTTTCTTTTATAATGATCATATACTTTACTGGATACGTACAGATTTTGAATCCCTTTTCGGATCTTTCATTTTTATTGTACAAAATTAAAGTCTCGGTCTATATTTTGATTTCTTATACATTCTACAGTCACTTTGATTATATACAATTTGTATCCTATTTATTAAAAGCTAATAACCTAGATGGTATCGGTCGCCTTTCAATTACCTCAGTTCTCCATCAGCTATTTTTTCCAAATCTCTAGCAAAGTACATAGCTCTTTTATTGGCTCTTCTAACAGTACTTCTTTCAATCTTTCTTTTGTGTATACTTCTGACTCCCACCTTGTAATTTCCTTGTACCCACCTCTTGTAACCATTCTACCTTTATTTTGCTTCTAATTACACCACATATATAATAAATATGTTCCACCCTCTCAGCTATTTTATCATATATAGTCTACAACTTAAATATATCCTATGAACTGGTTTTCTTGCTCTTTTGATGTCCCCGAATTTAATTATTCCTTTTACAAAACTAACGTTACTTTTCATTACGCGATTAATTGTGAATTTTCACGTATTTCATGTAATAAAATTCACTACGAATATACATTGTGAATTCTGATGGCATTGTTTTTTCACTTTAGTCTCTTTAAAAACAAATCCAAAAAGTTTCTTTTTGTACATTACACGTGTATGCTCCCTTTATTAATCATATACGGCAAGATTAGGTTAAAATGAATCAATGCAAGAACTGAGTTTTGTAATGCAGTCATAAAAATGTTTCTTTTGAGAACACCCTCGCGCATAAAATTTATTTTATACATACGCACACACGCACGTGGACATACACGCAAATACTCACACAAACTCGAAAACTTACACATATTCTTTTTAGAATAATATATACGCATACATAATACACTTAAGGGGATGTGAAAGGGTCCATACGCATTGCTTATGCCGGAAAATATTTAAATCTGTTGTCTGGTTGCCAACAATAACGAAATCGTTTGAAATTTTAACCATTCAATGTTTATAATAATTTCGGAGGGCACAGTAAGCCGTCTTTTTTCTAAAAAGTTTGTTTAATCTCGGGTAATTGTTTAAAATAGAATAGTCGATAATACAGATCCTTGTAAAAAAACATTTCAATTTAAAAAAGGAACAACTTACTATGCTCTTTAATTTGTATAGACAACGTCTGTAGTTGAATTTTCAAGAGAGTCTCTTATTATCCGGATCACACACACGAATACCCACAGTTGTTTTGCACACTAACAAACAGCCTGTCGAAGAAAAAAGAGACTACATCTTATGCATACCCAATGGTGTGCTGCGTCTCGACGGAGAAGAGAAAGCAGCTGGTGAAACCGTGTATGTCCTCGACGCAGGGCGTGAACGTGACGTTGGAGCTGGAGTCGGCCAGCCTCGGCTCGAGATCGCCGTGGGCGTAGACGACGAGCCACCAGAGCATCGCGAAGCCCAGCCAGGACAGTAGGAATGTCATCGCGAACACCAAGAGCGTCCAGCGCCATTGCGCGTCCACCAGCGTTGTGAAGATGTCCTTTTGATGAGACCCCGTGTAAGAAAATTAGTGAATTAGTTCATTAGTTTATTAATTCATTAATTCACGAGACCCAAATTTTTTACTATAAAGTTCTTGTTTTATTTTTTATTGTGAAAATACGTGGATAGTGTCGGATCTCTGAGGGAGGGATTTTTACGAGGCTTTCAGAGGTGATTTCTGGTATCGAAAATTGACGCCCAGGATTTATAATTCGAGTTTAATGGCATGGGATAGAGAGAGAGATGTCAAGGAAGAAGTTTGCGGTGCGGGACTCTTGATATACTGCAGCCACTCGATATGAATGATTTTTCACGTCAATTCAATATTGAATCCTTATTAGATAACTTTATTGGAATCTAAATATCATGAAATAATATTATTAATATTATTAATATTATTTAATTTATAAAAATGTTTTCTAGCACGGACGCGATTTTAAATTTGTGTAGAAAATCACCCACATATTGAGCGGTTATATATCAGAATTTAAAATGATATAAAAATTATATAAAAGCCGCTCAAGGGGTGTGGGTTCGAATCTCTGTCAGTCCGAATTTCTGGTGGACATTTAAAGAAAATGCGTTTCCGTATTTTTCGCTGGCGAAGATCGGGCCTGCAATCTACTACCTGAGTAAGGCCACTTATGTCCGTATATGTGATTCTATTTAAAATTATATGTGAATGTTTGCACGTGTGTGTGTGTGTGCGCGTTCTTGCGTGCGTGCGTGCATGCGTGTGCGTGTTAGTGTGCGTGTGTTTGTGTGTGTGTGTGTGTGCGTGCGTGCGTGCGTGCGCGCGTGTGTGTGTGTGTGTGTGTGTGTGTATGTGTGTGAATAATAATCAATTCAAAATAAAAATAATGTTAGGGCAAATTCATATGGAATTCGACTTTTTCGATACTGTATTCTATATAAAATACGGAAAAAATTGTGAACAAAGTTCTCCGGTTGCAAGCTTTCTTTAAGGAAGAGTCTGATCTAGCCAAAGTTTTTTTAAAATGCGTTTTTTTAGAGATAAAATTTATTTTTGATTACGGAACTTTTGGTACATGTAAAAATACATCTAAAAAGGAAAATTCAAGGTCGATAATGCGATTTTAATATCCATATATATCGATATAGTGGCTGCAAGTAGAAGATCCGACAAAATCGGCGGCAATCGTAGCTCATAGAATTTTCGACCGATTGACTTCATCGACGGCTTAAATGAAAGATAATTGACATTGTGTGCGGACGAAACTTGACATATAAAAAATTATCAGTTGTGGAAAAAGTTATTGCAAAATTAAGGTGGATATTTTTCGTCAATTTTCGTTTCTTCTTCTGCAACCTGTGATTCATGCGCATTATACATTCATACACTAACGAAATTTTCCCGAATCGTATGCTTCAGATTTTTTCCAAGGACTTGGGAAGTACCGCCGATTTTGCTGGACCCTCGCGTTTGCGGCCACTATATCTATATGTATGGATATTAAAATCACATTATCGACATTGAATTTTCTATTTTAGTTGTACTTTTACATGTACCAAAAGTTCTGCAATTGAAAATAAATTTTATCTCTGAAAAAACGCATTTTAAAAAAACTTCGGCTGAACCAGACTCCCCCTTAAGGGCAATTACTATTACAAAGTTATTATTTAAAATTAATGATCTTTATTGCGATATTAATAACTCCCTCCTTAAGCAGCTGATTCATATAAAAATATTAATCTAAATTAAGAAGCTATTGGTTTCCACGAGCAAACAAGAATAGTCCTTGTCATTTTTTTGTAAGTTGTGCTCTGTGTATTACAGCCCCTATCACACTGTATGTGTTAAAATGAGAAAAACTTTCTATTGAAAATGGAGAAAGAATTAAATGAGAAACTTTGATAAACAGAAACTAATGAAAAATTTAAAAATAATAATAAAATTGCATATTGGCCTAGATATTGGGTGGCCTCGTCAGTAAAGAATCCCGATATTGGCTACGTCCAATCTTTATAAACAAGCGGACAATAAGTAAATAGGTTCAACATAGCAAAGAAAACTATGGGTATATATCTCGGTGAGTCCCAAGACTACAGGCTTATTTTACGCGCAACATCTCCGTACATTTTGATATTCATTTATAAATTCTTTTTGTATAAAAATCGGAAGTTAAGTTATTTATACACGGAGAGAATTTTCTAATAAAAATTATGACGAAATTCGCAGTAAAAATTACCGTGAATGACTATAAAGCTGGGACAGCAGTATCATTAATACTTAAATAAGTAGTACATTATACACATTTATATTTGAGTTAACCTAAAATGTGTACACGCTCAGTTGTTTCCTTTATCAGCTGCCTTCTTTTTCTTAAATCATGCAAATTTTACCATTCAGTGCGGTAAAATTTATAGTAGAAAATACAACTGTGAAAAACTAGGGAAAAACTGTGAAAAATTACGAAAAAAAATGTGAGAAAATGTGAAAATTCACATACTTTTGGAACTTCTGTTACAAACAAATGTGTACAATATTTCACACTTTTTCACACTATTTTCATAGGTTTTCACAGTTTCTTACACTTATAATAATAATAAAAATGCATAATTTTTCTCATTTTTTCACAGTTTTTCACATTTTCTCACATTTTCTTTTTGTTGCAATTTCTTATGTAAAGGAAATTACAACTGTGAGAAATTGTGATAAAATGTGAGAAACTATGAGAAACTGTAAAAGACTA
The DNA here is from genome assembly GCA_949152435.1 of Gastracanthus pulcherrimus. Taxonomy (NCBI): domain Eukaryota; kingdom Metazoa; phylum Arthropoda; class Insecta; order Hymenoptera; family Pteromalidae; genus Gastracanthus; species Gastracanthus pulcherrimus. The sequence continues at coordinate 38,018,500 of OX424572.1, forward strand.
TGAGAAACTGTGACAAAATTTATGAAATATTCTACAAAATTTTGTAAAATCCTGTTCCAAATGTAAGCCTAAATTCACAGTTTTTCACGAAATCCTCAGGGTTTTACACACTTTTTCACACATTTGTCACAGTTATTCACAGTTTGAAATTTCCACTAAGGTTGGACCAAGAGATTAAGAGATTGATGATAAAAATACAACATTGTTTTTCGTAACTACTTTTAAGTACTACCAAAGATTTATTATACAAAATAAATATTTCTTGGTTTTATCGTAATACCTCTCAAGCGTTTATATTGAACAATAATTATAATTATATATTAATTATTATATTATAATTAATTTAGTATTGCAAAACGTCATCTTTTTTTTTCTGATTAGATATGCAAGATGGTTTTTAGATACAATAGTATATTACGCATCTAGGGAGGTAAAGAATTGGCGAGTCTATAGCACGTGTAAAATGCCACCCGAGCCAAGCGAGGGTGGCAAACACGTGCTATTGGGTCGCCATTTTACCTCCCATGGTGCGTATACTATTTTTCCTCACACCAGCACCGAAAATACACATTTCTCTCCAGGCGCCCGGGAGGAAAAGTGGTACTTTCGGTGCAGGTGTGGGGAAAAATATATTTCTGCATTAGATTTAAAAAAAGTTTACTTGGCGTGCTTAAATGGTCAGGTATTGTTACATTTACCGTATACAATCAAATACAAATAAACTTTTAGAAACACATATAATTTCGTACAAATAAATAGAATTTTTATTTATTAAAAAAGTTTTATTTTTACGAGAATTACAAAATACATATTATGTTATACTTATACAGTATTTTTAATTATAATTATCAATATATTTATTAAATTTTTCATTTATGAAGATAAATATACAATTCTCTCATCAAACGTGGAAAAGATTCAAACAAATCTAAAAATTCTTTATTACAACTTATTTCCTTGTTATTTTCTTTAATAAATTCAAAGACTTTTAGTTTAACACTCGTTAAATCGTACTTTACGCAAAACTTCAGTATATACACCAGTGTATCAACTTTCAAATCACGAAGCAAAAATTCTTGGTATTTTGAATCCTGAGCCATTTCTGGCTTATGATTGTTGACGAAAGACATTACGGTGCTTTTCAAATCTTGCAGATCATAGAGTCTAGCCAAGTCGAGAACATCAATCGCGTTATGCCAGTCTAATTGAAATATTAAGTACTCTTTACACATGGTTTTCAAATCAGGAATATCGTACTTGTGCGCTGCCTTAAAAAGTTCTTGTGGAAATTTAGGGAGATTTTTCGTTTGCCGAGTGTACATATAAAGCAGCATTTCCTCAATCACTTCTGCTTGAAAATCTTCAATATTCACTTTCCCAGTTTGACTTTCGAACATTCCACATGAAAACGCAGCTTTAAATACGTCGCTCTTCATTGAAAGTATGTTTTTGTGCACCTTGAACGTTGTATCACCAACTACCAAACAAGCATCACTGTAACAGCCACTTTTCAGCAACATGGCGCTGACATCACTGACCAATGAATTTTCCACAGCCTTATAAATTGTAGTCTTATTAAATCTGCTAATCTCCAAGCAAAAGTGCTCTAAACTGCCTGATATGTTTTCTCTGCATATTGCTCTTTTAAGAATAGATATTTCTTTTGTCTTTCGAATTTCGTTGTGTGAAAATAAATTTACGTGGTGCGCGTAATCAACATTTCGCATTAATGACTTCAATCTTATGTCATAACCGTAATTCTGTGATATTTCATGGATACTATTGTCAAAGGTTAATGTAATGTTACATAACAGTCTCTTTAGAGAAATATTCTCACAACATCCATTACAGTAATATCGTTCGTCGTAAATTAAAAATGCCACATTGACAGTTTCGCTAGGTCCTTGCGTCAAAGTAACCTTTTGTGTAAAGTTTATATTTAATTGGCTCCAATCTACGGAGTTAGCAACAATCACGGAAGTACCAGGTTCCTCCATACTATTGCAACTGCAAGATGCTACTTGATTATTCCCCTGAGCAGACATCGTCGTCGAATTTTCACGCTCTTCACGTACTTTCACTTTTTATTTTCTCCCGCAGGTACTTATCAGTCCCAGGGTGTTTTAGAACTTAACAGATTAGGCTTTACACTTCGGCCGAACGTACTTGTCCTATTCTGCTGTATATAGAACGTGTACAAAGGCGAAATCTCATTGTAAAGGCCTTTCCAGAATACTGTGTATCGACGTGTTGTGGACGTGAAAGTCGTCCATTTCTTCATGACTACCAACGTATAAACAAAATATCGGTAGTGTTGACTCAGTCTGCAGCACGGACGTAGTCAGTGATGCGTCTAGAAATATTCAAAAAGTTCAAACACGTCGTTGGATTAGTTATAGTTTTGTCGAGTCCTGCGGCAACTTCAAATCGTTGATGATGGAGCAACGGAGCAATCATCAACGACTTGAAGTTGCCGCAGGAATCGACAAAACTAACTAGTCTAACGACTTGAACGTAGCGTTTGGACTTTCATGAATATTTCTAGGCCCATCACTTGACGTAGTACGCCCGTGTGTTAATTCGGTCTGCAGATGAGTGAGTGCAGAGTCTAAAACTATCAATATTTTGTTTATACATTGGTAGTCGTGAAAAAATAACAGACTTGCGCGTAGACAACACGTCCAGCCAGAGAATTCTGGAAAAGCCTTAAGACTGCGCGAGACAAAATTGAAGGGTTGCTAGCACCACGTGAGCTCAACTGACAAAGAGATGCCAAACTGCAGACATTACACTGAGAGAAATGCGGACTATACTATTCTACCCACAAAGGGCGTTGCTAGAACTGCCGAGTAAAATACATCAGATGCTTCAGTTGTTATCCTTTTAAATAATATTACATTTAATGATTGATCAAAAAATTAATGTTTTGTTGCGGAATTCCAGGGATCAGAGATGATTAAGAGGGTCCGAAAGTCAATTCCTTGAATTACCGACCGAACCATACATTATTCATTTATAAACAAAATTACGTATATTTAGCAAAAACCCAAACTCACTAGCCCTTTATTAAAAGACAAAGTTTTAGACGTTAAAAACAACAATATACGTAATTTTATAATTATAAATAATTATTCACTACTCGGTCGGTAAACATCAAGGCGGGAAATTTGAATTCCCAATTGACTTTCGGACCCCCTTAAGGAAAGAAACTACAAATAAAAACAAAATCGGTTAAGCATTGACGGATATAATTTTTCTTTTTCATGTACATAATAATACGTTAAAAAAACATTTGCACTAGTTAGAATCCCCTTAGGCCGCCCTTAAACTATCAGTGCAGCCAGAAAGCCTTCAAAAAAGGATATTACTTTGATTATCGTTTTACACAATAGGATTTGATCAGTTTGAATTTATGTATTCTTTCAAGTAAAACGTAGAAATCTATGTTGCAATATTATTTTTGTTTGCTTCTAAAAAGATTTTATAGCTAAATTAAGTTTTTAATTTTTTATTTCCACAAAAATCATGTATTTTATTATGAATATTGCCGAGCCAAAATTTGTATTTAAATTTTTATCAATAGAGCTCAACATAGGTTTATAAAAAATGTATTTAAAAAGTAGATTACCATACATTTAAAATATAAGAAAAAATTCTGGTAAAAAGTGCAACTAGAAGTAATGAAAGTAAAGAATTGTGAAAAGTGATTTTAAAGTTAACTAGTAGTAATAATTAAATAAAAGTTAATTCGTAATTATTTATGATTCCATTATTATTTTATGTGATAACTTTTTTTTCTCCACCACTGACATAGGGTTTTGACTTTCTCTGATGTTTAGCCTTACTTATGGCGCCCTTATTTAACTTTCTTTGTCACATAAATGTTCTATCAATACACTTTAGAAAATAGGAAGTGTTTTTACTATTAGCATAGCAAAATTACAAATGAATTTACCACATTGAGTTACGTAAAATTACATACAAATTGTGAAATTACTACCAAAGATGTGGTTTCACTAAAATATTATAATTTTACTACATTGAGAATAGGTCGGATTATTACCTATTCTGAATATAGGAAAATGTTCACACTGAATATATTAAAAGTACATATACTGTAGTAAAAGTACAGACTCTATCGCAATTTTACTATCGCACTGTGAATTGACTCGAAATCAAAACAATTTCTAAAAATGCTCCTAAATTGTCATTTTAGACATATTTTGAGTATCATATAAACAGTTTTTCTTAAAATGAATCTATAAATAGTATATGAATTAAACCAATCATCTACAAGTGCTATTCCGCACATTATCAGCTCATACTAATTTGTGTCCTAACATCAAAAAATGTTATGGTTGACAGGTTCATATCGGTCTAGTAATTTTACAACAGACGTTGTAAATTCTCTACATTCAGAATAGATCGGATTATTACCCTTTCTCAGTGTAGTAATTTTACATTTCTATTTTTTTGCAGTTTGCTTTGTGGACCAAACAAAGAAGTGACTCTTGAAGTGACTAATAATTTGCAATCATAACTAGAGTTGAAATAAAACTCGTGATTTCTACTCTAAACCTTAAGAGGGTGTCAAAGTCGATTTAGGAATTAAAATTTCCCGCCTTAAATTTTTCCGTCCGAACAATGATTAATTTGATATTATTCCATATATATATTTAATAATCGAAAAAAAAGAGGTCAGTGGTCTTCGTAATACAATTATCTACCACTGTGTAAAGTTTCAAACGAAAACTTTAAAAACAATTGAATCATATTTGAAACATTCGAGTCTGGGCAATATAAATTTAGTTCAAAAGCCAATCGTAGAAGCTTCGAAGTTTTCATTTGAAACTTTGCACAGCGGTAGATAATTGTATTACGAAGGGCAATGACCTCTTCGTCTTGAATAATTAAGTATATATATATATATATATATATATATATATATATATATATATATATCGAATTAGATCCAATTATTCATTTTTCGGACGGTAACATTTGAGGCGGGAAATTTGAATTCTCAAATCGACTTTGGTACCCCCCAAGCCTAAATACTCTGAACTAAGCAACGATTTGCTACAGAACAAAGTTTAAATAATAAAATACTAAATTATTGTATTGTTATGTAACCGAATTTGGAACATCATCGGTATTCATAAACCCTAATCCCAAGTACCCCAAGCGAAGCAATTTGTAATACTACAAGTTTACAGAATAAAGTAAAAGTCCGAAATTCACGTTAAATCACCTTTTAGTTTAACACTTGTTAAATTATAATTAACGCAAATTTTCAGTACATGCACCACTGTATCAACATATAAACGAAGAAGCAAAAATTCCTGTTAACTGGATTCCTGAGCCATTTATTTCGCGTGATTGTCGCCGAAAGTCATTACGTTGCTTTTTAAATCTTGCAGATCGTAGAGTCTAGCCCAGTTGAGAACAGCAATCGCTTTATGAAAGCCTAATTGAAATATTAAGTATTCTTTACACATGGTTTTCAAATCACCAATATTGTACTTGTGCGCCGCCTTGAAAAGTTCTTGTGGAAATTTAGGGAGATTTTTCGTTTGCCGAAAATCCTCAATATTCACTTTCCCAGGTTGACTTTCGAACATACTTTACCCAACAAGCATCACTTTAACAGCCGCATTTCAGCAACATGGCGCTAACATCACTAACCAATGAAGTTTTCACATCCTTAATACTTGTAGTTTTATTAAACCTGCTTATCTCCAGGCAAAAGTGAACCAAATCGCCCGCTATATTCTCTTCGCTCATTGATTTATCAATAATAGATATTTTGTTTGTCTTGCGAATTGCGAACGTCGTGTGAACATAAATATAAGCGATGCACGTAATCGCCATTTCGCACTAATGCTTTCAATCTTATGTCGTAGCCGTAATTCTATGATATTTCATGGATACTATTGTCTAAGGTCAATGTAATGCTACATAAAAGTTTATTTACACGATTGTTCTCACAACATTGATTACAGTAATAAAGTTTGTCTCGAATTGAAAAGCCTAAAGAGAAAGTTTTGCTAGGTTGTTGCATTAAAGTATCCTTTCGTGAAAAGTTAAAATGTAATGCAATTAATCTAATGTCCAACCAACCTTCTATTCAGTTTTATTAAGGAATTATACACAATCAAAATGTAGCCTACATTTCTTATAAGAAATCTGGTCTATAAAATAAGCTTTTATGCATATTATTTGTTGCTTTATGCAGTTATTTTTTGCATCTTTATTCATTTGAACAATCTAAGTATACGAAGTAGTGAAGAAAAAAGAGTATAAACCAATTACTTTTTTGTCATTTCAATTTAAATTACTAAGCAGAATGGGGGTAATCCCGGTCACAATGTTATTTATATGACGCTCACGAAAGTGAAGCTAAGAAAACGTTTCGCTGCGCTCTCAGGTAGGGTAACTTTGCTTAAAGTATTTTTGATTGAACAGTGGTTATGTTACTATATGTTTCACTATGTAAGTGCGAATAATAATGCGACGGATCATATGAAAGTTCATATAATTGATTCAAAGAAATTTTTCACCTATAAAAGTAACTTTTTAATAGTGATCGGAATTGTACCAAGGCTGACCGGTATTACCCTTTGATTTGGAGTCAATTCGGTCAAAATGCTTTTTCTTATTTCGACTTATAGCTTCGATATCTTACATTTTTATATTAAACCAATAAGAAATATTTATAGTCAATTGTTTGAACTAACATAATAATTATTTAAAGTTAAAAGAAACAATTTGAAAGTGGAAATAACAAGCACGTTTGCTTAGGTGACCGGCAATACCCCATCCTCCCCTAAACATATTTATTTTCCCATTTACTATACCCATTATGTTTGCTATTATATTGAATGTTTAGAGGGATTTTATAAAAATTTGAATTTACAAAGAGTTCTGAAGATTCGTCGATTAATTTTTGTTTTATATCGATTTTTCTAATGTATCATATTTTTTAAAACTTAACTTAACTATGTACTTTATAAATTACAACTATATTCTGGTATTCAATTTTTATTTAGCACCTAGTATAGTATAATATTAGGTCTTTGAAATTAGCCGTCTAATCTTATACTATTATAATATTATACAAAGATACAGCATTTATGTGTATGTTCATGTAAATCTCAAAAGCGATTTAACCAATTGTGACAATTCTAACAGTAACTTATATACGTTTTCCGAAATGACATATAGCTACCCTACTGGACAAAATCTGTTGATATGTCTGGTGATTTGATAGGTGACAAATCACATTATGTACTTTGACATGATTTGTCACCTGATTTATCAGCTTATGCGTAATTAAAAGAAAGTTATACTAAATAATAAGTAAATTCTAAACTGGGGGTCTAAGCTGCGATATTTAATTTCTATCAATTCTGCTGGAAAATATCAGGTATTTTGTCGAGTGATTTCTCAGGTCATTTGTCAAGTGATTTATTGGATAATTTGTTAGCGGTTTCTTTATAGAAATTATTCATATTTGGGGTACAATGAATTGCATCATAAAAACAATGCCCTAGTAAATCAAACTACGAGCTCGACTACGAGTGAATGGCTTTATTTTTAGATTCTAGAAAGCACTTTGCAAAGCTTCATCAAATTTCATTTTCCTGCGGTCCACTGACACTCTTCTCGTGAGTTCAAGGTTGCGCATTCCTATGTAACGTGTTCTAGTTTTTACGCCCCAGGGAGGGAAGGGACGTATTTAGAGCAGACTAAAATATGGACGTTTATTAAAAGATTGCGCGCCCCCATGTTCGCTGCCATACCCAAAGAAAAGAAAATAAAAAGTAGATTTAAGTGGGGACATATGAGCTGACATTGCTTGGACGTTTCTACTTTAAACGAAGATACATAAATATCTGTTCGTGTATGAGTGATGCGAATTCATTTTTTACAGCTTACGCGTGGCTAATTATATTGGAAACTATTACTGTTGAGATATTTTTCCCGTTAAAACGACGTTGAAAAAGTATTATCGTAAAATATACGTTATATATGTGCTCTAGTTGTTTGAGAGATTTTTACTACTGCAGGCGTGTAACTTCCCAGATGTGTTGCAAGTAGATAACGTACGAGATTGGTAAGACGACAACATAACTCTTTTTTAACCTTTATAAACCTTTTCTTTAAAAAATTGTTAATGTTGACAGTATTTGTAAAGATTTTCAGAAAAAATGAAATTATTCTACGGAAATTTTAACAGAATTTGTCAGAAACATTTAGACTTTTTTCCACAAATCTATACCTTCTTACTAAAGTGTGAAAAATCAAGACTAAAAAATATGAGATTCTTGGGAATCAGTTTAATATAAACATCACATATTGGTGATAGAACGACTGTAGTCTTTAATTAAAATTATATGTTTTTGTACAACCATGCAATTAGTAACGTAAAATTTTCCGAAATTGTACGATAGTTTCTCAACCTTTTTAAACCAATTTTCGAAGTATATGAACAGCTTTATTTTTCGTACAAATTTTATGTTATAAAAATCAAGTCAACATATTTGAAAGAAATATATTTATTCATAGTATCTGATAAACTTATAATAAACAAGCAGAATCAAATATCTCTAGTTTACTGTCGAATTCTGACTAATTGTGCGTATCTACGACACTTTTGTAAAAGTCTGAACCACAAATACATCAAAGAATAGGGCAGAGTTACATGAAAAAAAAATTCCAAACCATTAGGTCCGTTATTGGTAAGATATTCAACACGTACTCTTTTTCAACTAGACGATTACTAACCAAGGTACAGCAGGTTAAAAAATCGTGCAATTTAACGATTCGTGCATAATCGTGACTTCACACGGTTTCTTAACCCTCTGTATCTTACTTGATAATCGACTAAGTGTCGATTATTTTTTGAAAACTCTTTCAAACGAAACTTAATAGTTTGCAATTCCTTTTCCATGCAACTTCCCTATTAATTTCTGATGAACAAGTTTCTCCGTCAGGGATGCTGTATACATAAGCTGCGATATATTCATCCCGTTTTCGCTCTGATCCGTCAAAAAGTCTACAAACACAACGTTTTTGCCAACAATATGTGCGCTCGCCCGTGCTACATACACAAAGAAACAATGGACATATATGTATATGTATATATATATATATATACCTGCAGATAGCGTCGGCGACGCTTGGCCACGTTGCCCTGCACGACATTGCAGTCGCCATGCTTGAAGACGACGCGCTTCCGCACTCGCCTCGAGCTGAACCTCGTTTGCCTGTACCTGCAAAAACGACATCGTCAACATTTTTGCGTCTACGTCGCAGATCGAAGCATATAATAAAAATTCCCTCGATTTCGTATTTTATTTGCTTACGTTTATGTATAATCAGTCATATGGGCAATATGTATAATATGCATACATGAGACACGTATCTAGATACAACAAATGTCTTATCCAAAAGTGAGCCACATACTTTTAAACATATCTTTACATTAACGGCAAAAATATAGGAAACGATGCAAAATGGGTGGTTTCCTCTGGTCTAAAGTATCTAGATACTTTTTTAAGAAACTTTTTATTTTGATCTTTTTAAATATTTTTAAAGATAAAGTATCTAGAATATCCTTTTCTATGCAAACCTGTAAAATTGATACCTTTTATACATACAGAAACTAGAGACTTAATATATCTAGATACTCATGTACCTAAATAATGTTTCATTTAAATACTTCTACTTCTAATCGAATCCATTAAAATATCTAAATACTTTTGTATCTGTTGTCTAAAAAGTATTCGGCGATTTACGCATTATTATAAAAAGATACCTATTGCATCTTAGATATACTTCAGTATCCTATACCTCTATCTTTCCTCAAAAAAGACAGAAAAATGTTGCCCATTCCTACGACTATTCGAGGAAATTACGAATCTCTGTACCGGCTAATGAGCGATGCGTATAATCGAGCAGGGGAAAGGGAGCGATCGTTTATCAGTCGCGCGAGAGGCCGCGTTTAAATCGGTATCGCACTGGCCGAGAGCGTCGCTCGTGCGCGAGTTCGCCGGCTGCCAAAAGCGCAAAATTTAAGGAGCATGACGTTAATTTCTTCGTAAATTAGCACGACGCGGTGCGCATTTATCTGCCCTGTCGAATGCGTTGGGTATGTGCGAGCGTGTGACTAGGTGTTAGATGTACGCAATGAGTCGTACGCAGAATTTCTAATTTCTCCCGGTTGTTTATAGCGGTTGCAGCTGTTGATTGCAGTGGTTTCTTAGGTGCTTATTGCCGGCGAGATAATGAGAATTACATTAGGGTATTTAGGTAATTTATACGATAAGAAAGATGTATTAGTAGTACTTTGGCTAGTACCTAATGATAGAGAAAAATAACTATTTTTTAAATCAGGACATGATTCTTTTACAGATTATTTGCGCAGCGATTTGCAACAGTTGTGTATTTAATATCGTTGTAATATGAATAAAATAATTAATATTATGCCTCAAACAGCACAATGCATCGATACTTTAATAGTGATTAAAAACGATTCAATGCATTCAAAAGTACATAACACTATGTTTTTTGTTGCCTTTTCTAAGATTGCCAGCCGAGTTAAACTCTCACAGATTTATAATATTTCAGCCGTTGAAGGGGTTTTTAGAGCTTGTCAATCCGTAAATTTATAAAAAGATTTGATCCCCGCAAGTGTAGGGAAAGTTGAGGAAACGCGGTGAAAATTCGTAAAAATAAGTACACATTCTCGAGTGTGGTTAGACTTTTTACATTGCTTTATATATAGGACAAATCTTTCCCCACACTTAAGGATATTAATTTTCTTTTATACAAAATCCATTTCTAAACAAGCTTTAAACGATGGTAGTGGTCTAAATCGTTCCCTCGAGTATGGGCCATTATGGGCTTCCTTTGTGTTTATCATTCTATACAAAAAATTGAATGCTATCGATTGCATAATAATGATTAATTATCATTCTGAATTTTCTTTTACTATAAATACTTGATAATATCTGTAATTTAACCATTTTAAAACCTTACAATATATTACCATATTTATTTGTAAATTTTTGCAGCGTGCACGTTTCTAGGTGACGCGCTCAACAAATTCTTTTTCCGATGATTATTAGATAACTTTTGACATGTACTAGAACTTCTATTGTTAACTTTTCTGTTAAAAACTTTTTTATTATTATTTTTTGGGCCTTTAGATATTACCAAGTATCTATTTACAGTAAAAAATATTTCGGAATAATTGCTTTAAAAAGAAAAAATTTACCGGTTCATAAATAAAAATTTCTTATTTAGAGTTTATATTAAACTGGCACCGTTAATAAAAGAAAGTTCAGTGTCCTCCCCATCTAAAAATAAATAAAGAAATTTCGAAGGCAATCATAATCGTTAAAATTGTTTCCTCTTCTTCTAGAATCTCAGAGAGAATTTTCTGATAAAAATTTCCATATAAATCATTGTAAACGTGAAACATTCTGACGTCAGGGAAACAATTACTCTGATGAATGATTTAATTTACATTACTGAACTATAAAAATGATCGCACAGAATGGTAAAAATTGTAATGAATAATCTTAATTACCGTTCAGCAGGGTAATTATTCCCCTGAAGTTGAGATGTCTGACGTTTACAATAATTTTACGGTAATTTTGATCAGATAATTCTGTCTGTACATGTATATGTAATAACGTATCATTATTTTATATATGACTGATTATAAAAAAAAACATGCACAATGCAAAGAAGATTCTAAACTATCAAAACTAGGGCGACTGTACCAGTGAACGCACGTTTCAGATCAGTAAATGCACAATTCACTTGACATTTTGGACTGCTTGAATAAACTCTTTTCCAAATATTTTAAATTGAAGAAGAGTACGTTAGCACTATGCAGAATGATAATGATAGTAGATTTCTATTTTTTTAAGAAGTGTTCATTCGCTGGTGTCTGATCATTCACTGAAGCACTGACACTATATTCTGTTCGCCTCGTATGAATCACATCAAAGTTGTCATTTTTATGTCATGTCTATTACCAAAAATATTATGTAATTTTGAAGAAAACATGTGTTTACTTTTACTAATACCAACTGAATTTCAAAACATTTGTCTTATTGAATGTTTTTCTGTCATTTAAAACGTACTAAACTATTTATAACTTTCAGAGTAATTTTATTAGCAATTATTATTAGCAATCGAGGCAAGTATAGCAACTACACGCTATCTAAATATTTACAAGCTGTTTCGTTTTACATTCTTAAGTTACGTTTAAATATTGTATCATTGTCAATCTCAACGAATTTATCGTTATAAATCTTAGCAACATTACGACATAAGTAGTTATCTTTGTATTTCTGCGCTGTTTCTGTTTTATTAACCCGTTCACTGGAATTGTCCACTATACTGGACAAACACTTTTAATGAAATTTCTTTATAAAACCTATATACAAACAGAACGTTTCTTATTAATTAGAGTAATATTTTAAAAGTCTAAAATGTTTCCCTGCCACACACCTACACCTTCAAACTTAATTTTTCTTGCTCATAAAAAAATAAAAGGTGAAAACGTTTGCAGTTTTAATTTTTGACTAACTAACATATGCTAACAAATATATGACTAAAGAAATCAACATTTCTTCTTTCTGCCTTGTAACACGACGTTCAAGTGAAAGGTCAAATGTCTTTTTCTATCTACGCCTCTTAATTAGCAAAACTTACAAATAAATAAACAAAATACAATTATTACGTCAGTCTCACAGTTAAAGATCGACGCGATGCATCGCAGAGCAACCATTTCCTTCGCCTCCTACAACAAAAAATCAACGCGGATCCAGCGCGAAAAAAGAAATACGGTCGAAGCTATGAATTTCGCGTGCGATCGGTATAACAACGCGCAGAGTCGCCCGTATGATCCTCGGCCCGTTGCCAGGTGTGCATGTGCTCCCTAGGTCATGGACACGTCAACTTTGCGCGCGCGGACTTTCCGACAGCGTCGTCGTGGTCGAGACGTACAGCGATTATTGCGAGCGATAGCGCCATCAGCGACACAGTGCTGAAAAATGAGTGCGAGAGTTGGGGATAATTTATGCAGAAGTTAGGGGCTTTGTTGTAGACTGTTGTTAATTGGAAAATCAGATTTGGCGCTTTGGATTTTGTAGATTGAATGAGTTGTGTAGGCAGAATTGTGTAGAAGCAGGATATCTTGGGATTCCGTACGGAAGAAGCAAGTAATTGTGGAGCATTTGAGAAGTATGGCGGATATCTCATGGGAAATTATTATAGAGTTTGATGTATTAATGTGTAATGTATTAGATAAACGTGTGAAAAATTTAAAAATCAACCAACAATTTGTTAAAAAGTAATATTAGTCACTATTTTTAATTTAAAAGTGAAAATTACGCATATTTAGCGAGTGATAATTCAATCGCACCTAAATTTTCGCTGCATGAAAAGGCACCTTTAGGATGTAAATATAATCAAATTAACTTCATTTTCAAGAAGATACATTTTCAGAGAACATATTATTAGTCACGATTGTTAAATACTGTAATACAAAGATAATTAAAATAATAAATTTTGTATATTTGCGTTTTCGATGTATTATAACTAAATAGATAAGGTGCAGTTTTACTTGCCTTTTAAAAATCCATCTTTTTATTTAAGGGTCAACTCAAAAATATTATATTTCTTATCAATTGTCAAATTATTTTATAAAATCCCTTGACAATTATGGATAAAAAGTCTTTTTTTAATAAAGAATCAGTACATTTTCAAACTATCTAATATGTCAACTAGTTGAGGAATAGTTAGTGTTCAAAAATGTTTGGTTAATTTTTTACATAAAAAACAATACAAATTTGCTTGATCTTTAATTTTAATCGAGTTTAACATTACTATTATAAAAAAAATCAAACATTTTTTAAGTACTTAAAAGAAAGTTATCAAATAATCTAAAAATTCATATTATTGAGCATATTTATAGGGCATACCTCGCGTAGACTTAATGAATAACTAAAACTCCAGTAAGTATAATAACATAATAATAAATATCTTCTGAAAGTTTGAACATGTTATGTAAATAAGTGCGATGTGTAGAACATTTTGAAGTACCAAAATATAATAAACCTTGAGAAATTAATTCTTTCATAACAAATTTTATTTGAAAACATAATTTTTATTAGTATAAAGTTAATCGTCATGAAGGACGACGATCTGAAGTAAATGTATACATAATCTTATTATGTTATTAGAATTTATAAACACTTTATTTCAACATTTAAAAAAGAAACGTAAAGAAAACATAATTTGATGAAAATGAAAGTAGAGTTCCACTCTTAAGGTCGGCCAAGTCTCGAAATTGCAGTCTGGAGGTTTAGCTTGAACGGCATTCATCGAGGTATTAAAATATTTATACGAAACTTTGTATAATTGTAAATGAATACGTAACGAATACCCATGATGCCTTGTTTTTGCTTAATTCAGTCTCTATCTTTATCCACCAACCAGGGCACATTCGTGGCGGGAAATTTGAATTTTCTCAACCAACATCGACACACCCCGGACACACTATCCTTTTACAAAGCAGACGTCCTTTCCCCCTAAAATAGCCTGCGAATATCGCTCATCTTCGCCGCGTCGCACAGACGCAGTTTCCTCGTCCGTTCAAAAAAGCGAGAGAAATCCCGCGTGTGCGCTCGCAGAGGCCGAGCACAGCGGCGGCATCGTCGCGCAGAGCAGCGCAGGGCCGACTGCCAGAAGTCTCTTTATCTTTATGATCGCGCGCGCGTGCACGTAAAAGAGACGGAGACACAGAGAGAGGGAACACGCGAACTTTATTTTTAAAACGCGCGCGCGGAATCCAGTTTCTCGTGTCCAAGTCGGAAGCGGAATGATCGCGTGTATGTCTGTATTGTGAGACGAAAGGTAGTTGACTCTCTGCGAGAGTAGAGAATGAACGAGTGTACGGCGAAAACCTGGGGTACTGCGGTTTGAGTTCGGGACGAGCCTACTATGATACTGTGAGAGGACTAACGTAATCTATCAGATTGTACCAGAAAACAAGCCCGTAGTCGTTGGAAAACAGTATAGAGTTATTGATATATTTGAAGTTTAAAAAATGTAGACTTACACATTTTTTATAATTATATTCTTTCTATAACACTCGACTAGAACTCTACTCCGATTTACTATTACGGAACAAGCACATTAAAATTTGAGCTAATTATGGCTTTTATATTTGATAATCAAATTTTGAGGGCTTACAGTACATACTTTTAATCGTGAGTAGAATGCTCAGTTTTAAACGTAATACAAAATCGTTTTGTCTCGAATGTTAAGTGATCATACTTGACATGGAAAGAAACAATCAATCTTGAGCGTAACACTCAATATTTTGGTGTAAGTATATATAATACTCTTTCTTATATGGACTCAACGAGCACGACGGCTCAACCTGTAGAGTCCAGGAGTTTCGGAATCAGAGGTCTTAAGTTCAAGACCTGGACTCGGCGTATAGATTTGAGTGTTTCTCATGCCGTAAGTATTGGTCAAGGTAACTTTCAAGTTGAATGTAACAACACTTAAATTAAGTGTATCAATAGTTAAATTGAATATATCACGCCGTTGATTTTATCAAAACTTAAATTGAGTATATCATTCGGATGATTGTATTGATACTTAAAGTGAGTGTATCACTCAGTTAATGTATATCAATATTTAAATTAACTATATCGCTCAGTTGATTTTTCAAAACTTAAATTTAGTGCATTATTCAGATGATTGTATTGTTACTTAAATTTAAAGTATCCCTCAGTTGATTTATCAACACTTAAATTCAGTATATTACTAAGTTAATGATATCAACACTTAATTGACAGATACACTCAACTTGAGAATTACTTAACTTAAGTGTCCCATACAATTTGAGTAGCATATGAATTAAGCGTTATCCTGAACTTGAGAAGCTCTTAAATCGAGTGCTGTATTCAATTTGAATATTAACTAGCAACCAACAAATCCCCTTAAGTGCGCTACTTTTTTTAGTACCATTTTGAGTATTTCTTTTAGCGCAAACCCTCAAACTCTAAGTCTCTTCTCCCTAAAGCCACAAGCCGCACTCCACTCAACCAAAACAAGAGTACCTTTCAGCCCCCCTATGGCTTTCACCT
This sequence comes from Gastracanthus pulcherrimus, assembly GCA_949152435.1. Classification (NCBI taxonomy): domain Eukaryota; kingdom Metazoa; phylum Arthropoda; class Insecta; order Hymenoptera; family Pteromalidae; genus Gastracanthus; species Gastracanthus pulcherrimus. The sequence goes on from OX424572.1 coordinate 38,034,681, forward strand.
ATATATACCAAACACACAAACACACAAGAGAGGCTGCGTAGCTGCGTACTTCTGGGCCTCCTCGCGCCACGCGACCTCCCCCGACGTCGTGGCTTTGACCACGAGCATCGAGACCTGAGAAATCGCTCGCCTCAGACCCGCCAGCCCATAATGATCGCCCAAATGCTGAGGATGCGGCTGCGGCTGCTGTTGAGCCTTGCCACCCTCCGCCACCTGATGCATCTCCAGCTCGGCCATCCTCTATCTCTCTCTCTCTCTCTCTCTCTCTCAAGTACACCCGCGGCGCTCACTGTATATATACTTAAAGTCTCGCTCACGCACACGCACACACCGAGAGTCTAAATACAGAGCGTCGGTAAATTTAGACACGGCGCTATAGCGATTACAGTTCGCCGCCATGCGGCTGCCCGCCGCTTCTGTCTAGACGCGAGAGAGCCCGGCTCGCCGTTAGAGCCACACGTCACAGCCCGTCCAGAGCCAGAGGAAGATCCAGATGAGCCGCTTGCACCACATCCGACAGCGCGCGCCGCGAGATGCACTCGATTGCCAATCGATTCGCGCGGACAAGGCGCACCGGATGCGTGTCTCTCGGTGATCGTATCTCGAGACACTCGGCGAGGTGTGCGCGCGGCCGCGACGGATCGGCCCGGTGGTGTGCAGTTGCGGTAATCGCTAACGAGGTACTGCCGCGCCGCGAGCGCGCGAGTCAACACAAAGCAAGCGCGGCGGAGCGGTGTGTCTTGGACCCGGGCCATGCAGCGCGACGCCCGCCGCGCAGGGCCGACGCCGACCAAGACTGCGCGATAGCCAAGGTTGACATCGGTGCACGATGCACGCGACTGGCACTTTCTATTTTGCGGGATGAGGAGAGTGCGCTAGGTAGGGGAGTGTGGTATGCCATGGAGGTTGCGAGGATGTTGGATTTTTTCCTTTGGGTGGTTTGGATTTGTAGAGCGGGGTGTGCTGGATGAATTGGGGTTGTGTGTTGGAGGGGTTGAGGATAGGTGAGCGACTTGGTAGTTTGAGGAGTCTTTTAATAGAGAAGCGTGAAGACGAGGATTACGCCCATTTAGTGCATTTGTTAGATAATTTTTTGATAGGCTTATATCTGTAACTAAGCTATATTATAATATTTTGATTTCAAAAGATTACTACAACATATTCACGACATGTACTTTTAAATAAACCTTCAGTGGATAAAAAAAGTTTTTATAGATTTTCCTAACTGGGCGTAACCCTTAACTGTCAGCAAATTTGAAATGTCGCGAAATAAGTAGGTCTTAAAAATTAGTAAATCTGACTTTGAAAATTTCTAACCTAGCATTACTTCCTTACGCTTGAATTCAAATGTCTTATAATAGTTTAAGGGATCTGATTTCAAATGGGATTAATTTTTCATAGTATTTAACAACTGCATCAATGTACTCATACAGGTTGTTAGAAAAATCCCGGGACGGCAAAATAACCTGAAAAATAACAACCGCGGAGGAAAATGTCAGGAACAAAAGTTATAGGATTTTTCCCTGGCCATCTGATGATAATCCAATGTCACCATCAGATAGCTAGGGAACAATCCTATAACTTTTGTCTCTGATATTTTCCTCTGCGCTAATTATGTTGCCGTTCCGGAACTTTTCTAACACCCTGTATAATAAAAGACATTATTCCCTCAGTACGGTTTTGGTATTTTCAGTAACTTGTACAAACGATGACAAAACTTCTTTTCATGCAACATCGCAATGTACATAAGGGATATATATATATATATATATATATATATATATATATATATATATATATATATATATATATGTAAAGGAAACCTGAGACTATGTATATACAAACATTTTCTTAGCGTGTACTATCCTTGGAATGTGAACAATTACATTGCTGATTCTCGAAATTTTGCTTCGTCGTTTTAACCCTTAGCTACCGTCGTGGTGGCTGACAGACACCACCTAACCTAAAAATATCTCGTAATTATGGGAAAACTTTAAATTTATTCTCCCATAAAAGAAATTTTATTTTTTATTTCTTACATTTTCTATGACAAAAACTATGTAAATATATAAGAAAGTAATGTATCTTGCTACACGTATTTTTTCTAAACGTAAAATTAAAAAATTCCTTTGAAAAATATTAAAAATATTGAGGGGTGTCTATTAGCCACCACGACGGTAGTTACATGACACAATTTTCATGATGGTAGCAAAGGGTTTATTAAGGGAGATGCAAATTCGGATACATGACAATGCCGGCAACACAGAAGCGTAAAATACACGGTTTTAGCATTTTTATTTTATAACTACATAAATATAGTATAAATGATGATAAGTTCTTTTCACCACACTGCGCGTAAAGTGCTGACTGTGCGCCCTCTCAGCAGGCCGTACAGTACCGCATGGACTGCCTAGGGAATAAAGTGACTTGCGCATGCGCGATGCGCCTTTTTCCGCTCTCGACTGCGTCTCGAGCGGTAAAACAGCGCGTCGCGCGTACACAAGTCACTTTACTTCTAGGCAGAGCATGGGGTACTGTACGGCCTGCTGAGATGCGTACAGTCATTTCTTTACGGGGGTGTGGTGAAAAGTAGTATACGCACCTCTGGAGTACAGTAGGCAAGCATGCACTGTGTGAAATGCCGACCTCGCTTCGCTCGGTCGGCAACGTCACACAGTGCGTACATTGCCCACTTTACTCCCTTGATGCATAATGTACTATTTTCATTCAGCATTACGATCGAGCTAAGGAGATGTAACTGTACTGAACAGCTAAGCGATTGTCTATAACGTAGAAATTTTAATTGTTACCGTGACCTGTGGTGACTTTTATCGCCGGGGTGACTTTGAACCATTTTTTAAAGGGTTGTAATGACTAAGGAACAATTTTTTTAATTAGTGGTTCAAAATTATAGTATTAGCTAAATACTAGATTGTTTTTATCACAGAATTTATAGCACATATATACAAAAATGGTGCAAAGTTACCCTGGTGGTTAAAGTCATTCAAGTTTGCGGTAGTAAAAGCGAGTTTATAATATCTTTGCAGATTATTACTGCTATGTTCACAGTAGTATGCAAAGACTATATTTCATCGAGTAACTGCAATGCCTATAAATACAATTAAATATAGAATACTAGTTGTCCGCTATAAAACACACGTTTACGAAACATTAAAATTTTCCATTTTTGCGTTTATTATTTTCGGAATAGCAGAAATACCATTTACGAATATTAAAATATTATTTCTTGGAAGTAGTAGAGGAGATACGTATATTATATCATCAGGGTATATCGTAATATCGGACATTCCATATGCGCTCAAATATTTTCTGATAGGTGTGCAGCACTGACGGAATCGACGTATTAAATTTCTTTAACAAAGAAGTAAGAGGTTTTGCATTGTTGTTGACTACTACGAAGGAAAACAAGACCTATTCACCCAATTGCATAATAATCTACTTGTAGATAGTAGTAAAGACTATAAAACTATCTTTAACAAAAATTGAAAGATTATTTTCACTTCTAAATAAAATTTCTATACAAAGATGTAGTTTCTAAAGTGTAGTTATCACATCGCAATCTCGAATCTCTCGCGTGTTACTTTTAAGGGGACAGGCCTGGGTTAAACCCAAAAGAATAGTACATTATGTAACAAGGGCAAAAAGTCGAATATTTTTCCCGCGTGAGTTTACTGCTCGAGCGAGCAAAGCGAAGCGAGGGCAGTATCACCCGAGGAAAAAATCGACTTATTTCTCGAGTTAAATATAGTACTAAAGTACTATCTCAATTATGGCCACTTTTTGACTTGGAAAGCGGGACTAATCGACTGTTGAAAGACAATCAAAAATCAGGGTTATTGGTAGAACTTGATGAAATAAAGGAATTTCGACTATTTTCTAGTGAAGTCACTTTTTTCCCGAGGGAAAAAAATCACTTTTTGTAAATTTGTACTATTTTTGTAAAAAATTACTTAAGTAAATTCCCCCCCCCCCCCCCTAATCCTTTTTGCGGGGAAACAGTGTTACTTTGGTCTCGCTTTTCAGGGAAAAAAGTCACCATTTTCGTTGCGATGGGCATAAAGACTGTTTTTTACGAGTACAGAGAACTTTTTATGTTTAAAAGCAATCATTCTGAAAATTTTTATGACATCAAAACATAATAATATCTTAAATTTTACCGTTGTAAAACCTCTAAATCTTGACTCAACACGTCACAATAAATCACTATTTTCAATATCATATTTATTAAAGGAACTTTGATCCTCGCACGATTCGAGGTGACATGGTGAATGAAATTTTCTTTTTCGACGATTATTCGACTCCTTTTGACATGTATTATAAAAAGAGCAGAGAACTTTTTGGTTAAAATTTATTTTATTTTTTTTTCGAAAATCGAATCAACTTTTTAAAAAATATTAAAAAAATTTTTTTAATAAATCTATTAGATCTCCGAAAAAGAATAATAAAAAAATTTAAATACCGTACAAAAAAGTCCTTGATTATCGTGTCACTCTGAATCGTATGAGGATCAAAGTTCCTTTAATAAATAGGGTACTTGTCCATATTTATGAGCCTGTCCATATTTGTGTGCCTTTTTTTAAATGTGATTTGCAGCGATTAAATCATAAATGAATCAGTAAAACTATTTTTAAAACTAAGATAAACTATTAAGTTAAAGTTTACAAGAGTTACATGAAAGTTTAAAATGTTTTTCATAGAGTTATAATTTTTTTAAACATATGAATCATAATTTGGTGGTTTTACTTTGTTTCCTTGTCTAAAATGCTAAGGATTTCTTGACTTTTCAAAACTTAATTTAATTATTCGGACGTGATTTATGACAAACAAAATATTTATTGTATCATTAAATAATTCTACTTAATATTAAAAAATGTGAAATGAGCATTTTAGACTCAATTTATTAATTTATTAATGAATCCAGTAATACTGCGAGATTTCGAAGTTTGTCCGTATTTATGCACCCCTTATGATCAACGGAATAGCTTCACTTCTGCTTGTAGAAGGGAGAAGAAGTTTTCGCAAGCTTTATTTTTTCAAAAGTTGTTGTTATGGAATAGTGCGTAATAACTCATTATCATTGTATCAGTTTGCATGAAATTAGATAACTTATAGATTATGAATTCTGTGTCAAATACTTAGTTTTGTTCATAATATCTCTGTGTCTATCACATTTATTAATTTCAAATATTTTGAAACTTTATTTGTATTTATTAATTATTAATTAAAAACAACCTAATTACAATTATTTATTATAATAATTCAAAATAATATATAAATAAATTATTTAATTAAGCTTATTTTCATATCTTATACTTAAACAAAAAATAGATTCTATTAATATTAATATTTAGCAGTAAATATATAAATAATTAAAATGAGATTTCATGAGCGCACTAATCACAGTTTTTTGAGCAGGCACTTTAATACGGTCAGATTGGGCACAGTAATATGTTATAGCCCATTGAAGAAGCACACTAATATGGACTAAAACCTTCTTTTTTATTTCTAATATATCTGTATGAATGCTTAATATATTCAATTAAAACAAATTCCATCTTAAACACGGAACGTTAGAGTACCTATGTAAACTTCAATAGCAAAGATTAAAGCTATATACATTCAGCAATCAATTATAAAATGCAAAAAATTGCTTCATGGCACACTAATACGGACAAGTATCCTATGGTATTGAAAACAATGATTTATTGTGAAGTGTTGGGTCAAGATTTAGAGGTTTTACAACGGTAAAGTTTAAGATTATATTGTGTTTTGATAGCATACAAATTTTCAGAATGATTGCTTTTAAACATAAAAAGTTCTCTGGACTCGTAAAAAAGTCTTTTTTGGGGTTTAATCCAGGCCTGCCTCTTTAAGCGAGACCCAAATCACTTGTTTACGGTATTTGAATAGCATACCATTCTGCAAAGTTTCAAGCGCATATTTCAACGACGCCTTTAAAAATACTTGGAACTAAGACTCACCTCGAGACAATTTTCGAATTGACGAGATTTCGTTCCAAATAGTTTTAAATATTGTCTTGAAATTCAAAATTATTCCAAATACCTCAGGGGAAATGAATTTGGGTTTTACCTGAATCGAAGCATTTTCTAAATTAGATTAGATTACTCAGTATATTCGTCTATAATAAAGCAATGTGTTATAAAGTGAAGATAGAACTTGCACACCTCTTTAAAAAGCTCTGCTGGCTCAATAATTCGATTCGCAGAGCGACAAGGGATCTTGCGCGACATCATAAGAATTAGTGGAGCGTCGTACAGTATGAATACCCATAGCTATTTTGGTTGTAACTTTTTATTAGAGCAACTAAAACTGTTTTTCCAAAAAAGATTTATTCTTCGAAGAGCCCCTTTGAAAGAGAAAAGCAGGAATTGGCCGAGGTCAAATATGATTGGCATATATATTTATCTATAAAAATGCAATAGTGACGATTTTAAGATTTTTAAAAAGTGGCTTCTAGTATGAACACCCACAACAAATTTTAACTATTAATTAAAGAGCCACAACATTGATTTCTCAAAAAAATATTTAATCTTTGAATAGCCCTCTCTGAAGAAAAAAATTAGTTCAAACTTAATTGGTAAAATGAGTTATCTATTAAAACACAAAAGTGACGATTTTAAGCTTCCAAAAATAACTTTTGACCAGTTAAAAATTGGCTAATCAGTTATTTATTCGATAGACTTCTGGCAGCCGTAAGTTTAAAATACCGACCGTCGATTGCATTATAATAAACCCACAGCATACACCAAAATCACTCGGTGATACCTCGCCACCTGAACTCAAACACACATTCATATTAAAACCTTGTTCACACTGCCCGACTCTGCCCTACATGCATGAATATACACGTATAATAGGAAAAGCGTGAGGACAGGCGGCTCTGGTGCCGGTCAGCTCCCGAAACCGGAGCGCACCGTCGCGCGGTTCACCGCGCGATGCTATTTTCGTGATGCGAGAGGGACGCGCGCCGCGCGAACTTTAGACACTGGCCACGTGCTCCAGATTTGTTACACGTATCGTTATCGTGATTATTCGGAATGCGAAATTATACCTGCAGCTGCCGCAAGGGTTTACAAAGCGTATAGGCAATGTTTGCTGACACTTCAAAAAAATGGTGCGTGGACGTTATCTGGGATCGATTTATCTGGGAGATTATCTGTGAGTGCGTTTACCCCGATTAAGCAAACAAACTTGATGGAACTGTGCAAACTAGATAGAAACTGGATTCGCGTAGAACGTTTTTGAAAATGTTTCTGATAAGATTGGTCAGAAGGCAGATTTTAATGGATTACAATGACCTATGAAAACTCATCGTGTGATTAATCATGTGTCTCAAGTAGTTATGTGATTTATCATGCGACGTTATGAAGTAATTTGTCAGAGGAGTGATCGTGTGATGAATTGTATGATTGATCGCGTTATTTGTCATATAAAATTTGTTGAAATCAAACAAATGTATACAATTTATTGTCTCGCCTCGTGATTTCTCGACTTCGCCCAAAAATCTCGTTAGTATCATCAAGTGTCTTGATTATAGTCATATCGCACCCTCAGAGAAAGTCTATGCCAACTCAAAAATTTGATGTTTTTGTAAAACCAAGCCAGTAGAATGAATTTTTTACATGAATTTTTTTATTCTATTATAGTTTCTTAATGTATTTTAACTAATTGTTGCAGTGTACATATTATAGGTTTTTAATTTTATATGATATATTTTATGAACGAAAATTGAGCAAAAAATTTTTGTAACGGCATAGTTTTATTTTGGAGGTGTGATATAACGTATGATGTCCGAATGTGGGTTAAAATTTTTAAAATTCCATAATCTACAGACAATGTTTTTTTAAAAAATTTCATTAGGTGGCTTTAGTTTAATATATAATCCAAGAATACCCTTAATACTTCAAAGACCTAAATATTTTAGTCTCAAAATTATTACTACTTTTGTTAATAATTTTTCTTACTTTCACATGTACACGCTCAAAAGTCAGTGAGTTAAAAATATGAAAATTCTCAAAACAGACAAAATTTCGAATTTTTCCGAATAGAAAAATTATAAACTTTCGTAATTATTTATAAAATTATTGTAGTATATTATTTTAAGAGAGAATTAATTCATTCTAGTTTTCTTGCCTACTTTAAGGGTATCTTTTTAAAAAAATTCTCCACTGATAAAATGTTTCATGTAATCCGGCTGAATTCATGTTATCGATCCATATTTGAGTACTGACCCGAATTCGGACACCATATCTTATAAGTCTCAAGAGTACAAATATTTAAAGTGGGTGCAGGTAATGTGTCCATGTAGGTAATGTGGCTAACTACACGAGATATCGCTGTATGCGTTATTCTAGGGCGCCGTAACTCCTACAGTATATGTATTGTGTCAATAGATTTTGAGAGGCGCGGTAACCCCGCTGCTAGCGCCCTCTAAGATAGGGTCAAAATACGCGCGAAAGTATCAAAACTCTGATTTCTCAGTAGTGCATGCATGTAAAGAAACCACTTTTGTCAGCGAGATGCATGTACCAGTTTTTGCCGTAAAGATTATTGTCGATGCGAAAATTGCAACTTTCGTTAACCTTTATCGATTGGTAAACTGGCCATACAGATGCATTGCAAGGAAAAAGACAATCGACGTCGATAAAAACGGTTGCTTCTTCAAAATTCCTAGGCCGTACGATACGACACCATGTAGTTAAATAACACAAAGGAAGTCTCTGCTAGGTTATATAGTCTTGACTTTCTGAAGCACTTACTATACTACTTTACCATAAGAACTGATAGATGGCCACTTTACTAATACTGTTGGTAAAGTGGCCAATTTTTAAGGGAGTAATATCGGTACTTTATAAGTCAAATGCGTGTTTGGACGTGGTACGCCAAATCGTGTGCGTAAATAGTTGAGTGAGCGTGAAAAATTGTATTCGTTTATTTATATTAGCTCTCCAAATTGGTGAATTAACATTTGGATTTTTGCATTGTATGTATGAGATATTAAATATATATTTCTCAAAGTTTCGCCGTAATCAAAAGAGCAGTTGTAATGAGAGTCATGATTGCAACTTAATATCTTTTCTCTTAATATCTTTTCTCTGGATTGGTGTAGCTTTCTAAAAATTTATACGAGTAAGAATGAGGTCAACACATACTAGTATTATTTTTGCAAAAATACTCATGAGGTATTAGAGTTAAAGGTTCAAATAACATGTCTCATTAGTTTCTGAAGCCCCGAAACCCGGTATATATCTACTAGGAATCTAAAGTTCCTTAAGGTGGCCACATTACCTGCACCCCCCTTAATAAACAACTATTTAATAAAATATCTAATTCATTTTTTTGAGTTTTCTATAATTTCTTAATACCGAATAATGGAAAGTAATTTATTGACGTGATACTTTTCATTTTATTTAGTTTTCTCTTTTAGATTTTAATGACTTTATCCACGAAAAAACTCTCTCTTCCTCCAGAAATCTTACACGACTGATCACATGAGAATTATCTCAATAATGTCTTATGATTGACCATATGATAAATCATACAATTACATCATTTTCCAGTAAGAAACATTTGATATGAACTATTGGGACAATAAATTTCTTTTCCACACCGAAAAATACCCGCTGCAGGGAATTCTCTAGCATCACAACGCCGTGGTCACCATATTGAAACAACAACATGGCGCACGTCAAACCTACTCTCCCATCTTTCCATCAACTCTGTACGCACAAACCAACCCCCATCAACTCACCTGTTCAGCATATGTCCAGACTCAGTCCTGAAGCTCATCCTACTAACGTTCCTCCTGTACCCGCTGTGAAACACCAGCGAGGGATTCCTCAACCTCGACGGCACCGATGCCGACGTCGGCAGGATCATCAAGTCCTCGTCGCCGTCGTCCACGGCGGTCACCGGCAGACTCAGCGTCCCGTGAGTGCAGGTCGTGGTGCCGGAACTCGAGGCACCGCGCTCCAACGGAGCCACCGGTGCCGAAACCAGAGGCAAAGCCGGGGCTTCGCTCGTCATGCTGGAGTAGGAGGCGCGGCCGTGCAGGTGCTGCAGCATGCGCGAGTCCGAGGAAGAGGCGCCCGGGTGCATCGTCGTCCTCGTCAGCCTTGACGTGGATGGCGGTGGTTAGGTGGCGACGATGATGACGATGCTGGCAGTGGGGTGTGGGATGAGATGGCATGGCTGGGGCGAGATGCCGAGGTGGATGCGCTGTGGAGGAAGAGGGTGGATGATTGGTGAGAATTGATTTGGGGGGGGGGGGGGGGGGTAGCTGTTGCGATGGGGTGTTTAGACTTTAGTCTTCGCTGTACCCAGTGGTTTGGAATATCACTGATTAGTAATCCGATGTGCACAATTTGATATTCAAAATTTGAACAATGGTTTTGTAATCGGCAACCCTAAACAACTCTGTATGAGTTACAATGTGTATACCATTTTCTAGATTAAACATCAAATGTATACTAAAATTCTCTGATTTATAAGCAATATATTTATTTGAGGTTGGCCATATTGAATCTGCCATTTTGAATTTCGTAATTTGGACTGCACATCCCTAATCGCGACATAAAAAGACGCTGTAAATTAATTTGTACAGCGATCGAAGTAAAACATTTAAATTGATTAAATTTTTTCATTGGGGTGATTAATTTAACGACCATATCGAGCACGAAGTAAGCAAGGGTTAAATAGGTTTATATTGCATTTTTTAATTTTTAACATAATTTAGTATAGCTTCTTTTGAATCACGGATCAGCTGATAGATCAGCTGACAAATCATACCAAAATGTAAGTTGATTTGTCAAATAACAAATTACCTGACATATCAACTGATTTTGTGCAATGTGCATATGCTTCATGCGCGATTGCGCAGAACAATTGTACCGGCCGCCAATTGCGTTGAGCACTTTGCAGCAGAAATGTACTTATCTTGCGTTGGCTAAAGTGCATACAAATGATACGCCGAATAGCAGCCACTTTGCGTCAGAATTGCGGCAGATTCGAATTATGGCAGAGAAGTTCGGACAACTTCACAAAGTGTCTAACGCAATCGACTGGCAGGCAAAAGCATGAACATCTGAAGCAATGGGTTTAATATGGGCATTATCATGGGTTTAATACCAGAGCACCTGCAGAACAATATCAACCTTTTGTTCAAACAAAACGTCTCATGGAAGAAGTATGGGCAACATAAGTATATATGTTCAAATTCCGTATAATAAGTAAGTCCTACCGAAATCCTCAATTTATTGGTATAGAGTATAATCCACAAGACGTTTTGAAACTAAATCTGTATTATACGGTTTTCTGTATTTGGATTTTGCAGCTTTCAGCACTGATTTTCACACTGAATCCTTGTGGTTATTTTCAATTTTTCAACAGGGTAAAAGATTCGATAATTTTGAATCCCCGTATATGACTTCGGCTTGGATTTCGCATGGTCCTGATGTGCAACATGTGAAATTTCATGTAAGATCTCATTTTGCTCCCGTATGGTACTCGGGTAAGGTATTTCAGATCACCCTATAGATGCCAATTTTGAAGATATTATGAACATTATAAAAATTTAAGAAGACATTATCCTACACAATATCAAAAATTATCTGCATGTTCTTAAAAGTTATTTTTCCAGCACGTATAGTAATAAAGTTTATAGTTACAATTGGCACAGTAATTTTTGTCATACGTCCATTTTTTTTCAATTCCTATCATTGTCTTTAACCAATAAAATCTGTCCAACTTTTCTCCGATCTAGGCACATTTTTCTGCAAGTTCTATAAATGAAGAGCTACAAATTGAAGCATTCAGATCCGTAACAAAATAAGTCTATTTTATTTATTAAACCTCCCACGAAATTTTGAAACTTTCTATAAATTACGTCCTTGTGTATCTAATTTAAACTATGCAATTGATAAATAGTATATTCGAGTATTAATTGCAGTGATATAATTTATCATAATCTACTCTTTTCTATAATTTAAATATGCAATTGATAAATAGTGTATTCGATCATTAATTGCAGTGTTTATGTTGTTAATATTGCAATGTTTGCGACAGTTTTTAAATTTATGTGATGCCCCAATTATATAGTTTATTTGTTCACGACTTATCAAATGTAATGTTACTTTTCAAAACTTTAAAATAGCAAACAACGATCAAAATAGTTGACAAAACTTAAATATTGTTTGAACAACGCATTCATTTATTTTTCGAAAATTATAGTGTAGTTCAAAATGAGGCAATATTAATTTTTTATTACATATTTATTTTCAATATCTTTATAAAATATAATACACTAATTAGGAAAAACTAAAAAGATCTATATCTACTGAATAGATTAATGACTCGACTAGAATTTTGATTCGTTACCGCAAAATTTAAAATTCGAAAAAATAGAAAGGTTGTCCCGATAGCTTACAATGTTGTTTAAAGTTTAGTTTTATGTGTGTTTTTAAAATGTCTAATTAATTCTAAGTATAAAGTATTCTATGTATAAGAGAAACGGATATGAGAATGGCTAAACCTTTTCGGCGGGTTATACCCACAAGGAAAAATATGGTTTTCAAACGAGTAGACGGACATTTCAAACTAATAAATCTAAAATGTTTAGAAAATATATTTTACTGATTATTTCTCAAATAAGTATCTTATGAGAAAACTGTTGAGGTCGTAAATACACAGTTTAGTCGAAACGACACGCATTATCTAAATTAACATGCTATTTGCATTTATAAATACGGAAGACATTTTGACAGGTGGCATAAGCGATGCCGCATTTAATCAAGATATTGTGAAATACAATTTAAAAATAGTTATGATTCTCAGGTCTCTGATAGTAACTATGTATACTATATCAAACATAAGCAAAACTTCAATAATAGTCCGGTTTTCTCACAGCTTACTTAGCAATGCTAACATTACGCATAATTTGAAATTATCATTGTAAAATTATTTTTAATTGAAATGCTGACGTTAGTAAAATAAACTTGTTTCTTTTACTTTATATTTATCGGAAAAATAACATATGATATTGCAACGATGAGTGGTATAATGTACTTTCAGTGTACGTACGTTGATAGCGGCAATTTACAAACGGCCCTTGTCGCCAAACAAAAGATTCGCCGACTATTTATGTAATGACGTGCTCGAAAAACTCGATTAAAAAGGCACCATGGTGCAATTTGAATCTACTCCCTACAATTGTACAATTAATCTAATGGGCATATTGTATATCTAATAATTTAATTTTACGGGGTAGCGCTTTTACGGCCGACACTTACAAATTTCTTGAATGAATGAGTCTCGAGAAAATTCAACCCAAATTGTTTAATCGTGGAATAAAATGAGAATCTACCAGATATACACTTAATAAATAAACTTCTAAGATGAGCAACACTGTAGTACGAAACTTGCGTTTAATTAAGGTCGATCTCTCCCGACTTTCTACTGAAAAATTGATTTTTCTGTTACGTACTCTTCATAATTTTAATTAAATTAGCAGTTTAAAATCTATAAGATGTTAAAAATTTGTTAGTGAAGTAAATCAAAATAGATAAAAAATTTGAATTACATTTGTGTAAATGTAAAAATAAATTTTCAAACGTATTTTTCTTGGAATAAATTGTCATAACTTTATAATGATTTATGCGAATCGAATTTTATTAGATTTTAAGAGAACTCGTATAATAACATTTTTAAAAGCTTCATAAAGTTAATTTAAAGTCGCATAAAAAAGTTTGTTCGATACATAAAGTTAAGAAAATGTTTAAAAATAAACATTTCTTATGCACTTTTTAAGAGTTCTATTACTTCTGATATTTATGTAGTTCAGTATCGTAAAAAGTTGTAAACCTCGACCAATGTAAAAAATACCTTTTATAAGCAAATAAAATAATTAATTTAGCTCTCGACTCTGAAATTCAGTCACGAATTAACGTTAAAGTTTATGTGAATACATGCTTTTTATTAAATAAATACTTAAAAACTCTTTTTTAAAAAATAGGAGGACTAAGCATTTCAAAAATTCAGTAGAGCTCCACCTTATTGAGAGTATAAAAATCAAATCAGCAAACAATCCGCTGGACTGAAGTGTTATACATACGCGCATTTTTAATGTCCGTTCGCAAACACGCGCTCGTGAATGTATATATACAAACGCAATATCGGTGCGTGATTCACGCTTATTCAAATAGAAAAAAAAGAGAGATAATAAGTACAGGGAAGCTCCGATGTAACGAAACTCCAAGGGACCGTGAAGAATATTCTTTGTACTAAAGATTTCATTACCCCGAGTTATACCGATGTATACAGGGAAAAGATACCGGAAAAATAAAAAATAGAAATATTTATAAAAAATTGTTATCATTTGCTTGAACAGTTTGTTAATTTTCCTGTATTTCTCAATATAGAACTCATAGATTTTCATTTTGAATTCATCATGAATATCAAGCGATTAATGAACGTTGCAGGTTGAAAGATATTTTACGACCAGTATAAAGTTTCGTAACATGGACGTAATTACAAATTTATTTCGATTTACATAGAGGCTCGTATTAGAAGGAAAATGTATTCTTTATATCAGTGTATTTTTATTTTTAAATTAAAAGACCAGTGTTTTTTTAATCCTAGATATGACCTGCTATTGAGAAGTCTATGAATATCAGCTATTTTGTTAATTATATAGGATTCTTTATCGTAACTTTTTGTTTATATTTTTTTTGCGTCTTCTTTTATAATATGCGGATAAACGATAACTTGACTTGTAGAAATTGAATAAAATAAGTCTATAAACAAGTTTTATTATTTCAAAAATGTGGCACGTTGAACTTTAAAAGTCTGTAAAAATTGTACAAGGACGTTTAAAAAATGAGTTCAAAGAATGCAAAGTTAATTTAAATGATGAAAAATAATCTGTAAGCTACTATTAAAAAAATGATACTACAAAATTTAATTTACGTAAACTAAACGTTAAACAATTTAAGCAAAATTAAATAAATAAATATACTTTCCTTTTAATTTTAAATTATTTACGGTTAAATGTCGTTTATAGAATGAAGTTACAATTTCTTCTTAGAAAATGGCATAATTTTATTTATAAACAAAACAATCTAGTGACTGTATCAACTCCTATATTTAACTTTATATTGCACCCCTAGAACAAGACTGAAGACATAACAACTGAAAGTTTTTAATTTTAGTAAAACTCTTAGAAACAAACTTTTTAACGAAAAAAACAATTCTACTTGATGTTCATCATTATATTCTAAATTTTCAACTAATTTCCACTTACTATCAAAGTCTAATAAACCTCAAGAAATGAAAAAATGTCATAGTCTTGTTCTATGGGTAGAAAATGCTCTGTATTACACTCGACCTCCGACATTATTAAAATAATACACAAAACTTTGATAAAAAATAAAGCAGTAGGTTCTATCAACTCACAAAGCGATAACTTTTTCTGTCGAAACGGGCGTCATTTAAGTACATCACCACGTACAACGCCGATCAACGCTGCGACGACAGACACAGAAAGCAACCGACACAACTCCTTCCTCCACCAAACTCGTATCTCTTTATAGTTCCTCTATACATACACAAAAGTTGAACAACAATCAACAACAACAGCACCAATCGGCACTACAATATCCAGAGCAGAATGTCGGAGCTCCCGCGAGCTCGGCGCACAATCCTCGACTGCATCGTTAAAAGCCTCTCCTCTACTTTTCGCTCGCCAGCAGCGCGTGTACACAAGTACACGCGCACGCAGCCTTATCAGGTCCTAGATTCGGCGGAGCCGATAACGCCCACCGGCGCAAAACGAGCATCTCTCCCCGCTCGACGATTGCACCGACAGCGTGCACTTGCACTGCACTCGCGCGCGCCGCGCCGCGAATAAGAAGAAGGAAACGCGCTTAGGCTGCATTACGCAACGCGATTCGTATCTCGCGCACCTACGACGATCGCGCGCCGATGTCCGACGGCACGAGCACTGCCACGCGCATCCTGCGGGAGAGCGAAGGCTACTACTTGGATTTCTCCCGCCGGCTGTATGTACGTGCGCACGGGTGTGCGGAATCTTCGAGAGAGAAGGAGGAGAATTAACGCGTGCGCGCGTATATTTTCGCTTCAATCGCCCGGCTTTTCTAACAAAGCTGCTGGGGAGTCTGCTCTCTTTTCGCTCTTTCCGGCACTTTGCAGTAGGATACTGTTTAAAAGCTCTCTCTCTCTCTCTCTCTTACTGACGCATCGCTCGCTCGCTAACTTCCTCTGCTCTACTCTGCTCTTTGCGAGCGCTCGCCACGGAATTTTAAAAATAACCACACGGGCCACTGCTCCCACTTTTTGCTTTTTCGTACAAAAAAGGACGGTCGACGGTGTGCACCGAATTCAAAAAAGTGTGCGTGGATCGAGTTTGTATTTTTCGCACTCGCGCCGAGCCGGTATGTGTGTGCGTGTGTTATATTTGCATCGC
The DNA here is from genome assembly GCA_949152435.1 of Gastracanthus pulcherrimus. Classification (NCBI taxonomy): domain Eukaryota; kingdom Metazoa; phylum Arthropoda; class Insecta; order Hymenoptera; family Pteromalidae; genus Gastracanthus; species Gastracanthus pulcherrimus. The sequence goes on from OX424572.1 coordinate 38,051,200, forward strand.
GGAACGAAAATATAACGCGCGCGAGCAAGCGACGGTGAGGTGTGCGCGCTTGTAACTGCGATAGTGTTATGCGCGAGCGAGACACGTGCCTGCACGCGTTTGCTGCACGGGCTGCGGTGCGCAAGCGCGAAATAGGTGCATTGTGTCTCGTTTCCACGTATGCGTGTGCTTTGGGCTTTGGGTAGCGGCTCGATTTAACTTTTTTGAATGGATAGAGGGGTTGCGCGTTGGTTGTTGCAGGGAGTTTGGGAGTGCACTGTAAAAAATAAAATGTTAAATTAAATTATTAAATTGAATGCTGGAAATAATAGTACCACCATCTAATGTCGTAATTTTACAGTATTTAATGCTGTTAATACGCTGTTAATTTGCACCATTTAGTATTGTATTATTACCTGTAAGTGTATATATTTACTGTTGCCTGTAAGTTTACAGCATTGGTAGGTGGTACTATTATTTCCAGCATTCAATGCAATGATTTTACTTGAGACGGTAATATTACGATATACAACGAGGTTAATTAACATCAGCACTACTCAGCACAGTAAATTTACTACACATAACGTAGTAATATAACTACATTTAATGCTGTAATGTACCGGAGACTATTATACTTGCGCGTGTAAAGTAACATTGGCCTTTTTACAGTGTGTGGCGGGTATAGCTGAGAATTGTGGGATTCGGGATGGAGAGTCAGAAACATGATTGGGTGTAGCTTGGAATAAATGAGTTGGCTGAACTCGTTTTGAGTTACATTTGTTTCAAATTCTTTTTTATTCGCGGTTATTTAACGGTTCTCGTTTTTAGGGTATTTAGTAAACTGTGCGTTTTTAACGTTGGCCGTGGAGTTTTCGGAGGTAACATTTCTAGGTAGACAACTCTGTGACTTACCGGCATAACGGACATTTTTCGAACTTCATTTTGTTTTGAAAATTTACATGGTATGTTTTCAGGTAAAAAGTGACCATATATAATATTTATGAATTTGATTATCATTAGTTTAAATGGAAAATATAATCTTAAAACCATAATCTGGAAAGCCACACAATTAGTGTCACTCGATCTACACAAAGACCTTTGCAGTGGTCCTGGAAACTATTATATACCCTAATGGAGAAAAGGAGGATGCCCATCACGGATGTGTAGTAAGTAGGAAAACGCAGGAAAGCGTACAAAACTAACTCTATCGTTTAACTCTATTGTTTAGAATTTGACAAAATATGAGTTAGAAAAAATTTAATCAAGGGAAGCGAAGGGAAACTTTAAAATAGAGGGTCAAATTCAATAAAATAAGTGATAAAATCAAGATTTTATTAGAAATTCAGTAGTAAACACTAAGAAAATTCAATTTATTTTAATTTTATCTTTTTACTTTATAAGAAGGAAATTTTTGTTCTAATGCTTGAGATTTTATGGATCCTTCATGCTTATATCAGTTTTACGGGTTCTATATTAATGCTTTAATATTTAATCCGTGGACATCCTCCTTTTTTTACATAAGACTGCGAAACTTTACCTAACGGCTAACTTTGTTAAACTCTACGCATTACTCCGCCTAATATTTATGAAATTCGAATAATTTGCAGAGTTTGACAGACTTACGCAGAGTACGGCAGAATTTAGCAGTGTTAGACAGAGCAAGACCAACTTTGGCACACATTATTTCCAATTAGTTCTTATATAACTTCAACATCTTGTTTCGTCCGCGTAATCTGATTTAAATAAGTTTCGCCAACAAGATGTACCTAGCTTGTAAAAATTGAAGAACACTCGACGTTAAAAACTTCTGGTATGTAGAATAAGTTTGAATTTTTTTAATGTTTCAATACGCTAAGGGAAAACGTGCATTTGATTCAATAAAATTGCAGTATTTCAAAAAAATTCAAATGCATTCGACCAGAATTTTTTTAAGTTTATCGAGTGTACGTGGTTTTGTGTTTTCTATCTAATTCTGCTCAATTCAGAATCGGAATGAGCGGACAATTTTACTTCAGAAAAGTGCTATTGGTTATTATTATTCTTTTTTTCGACAATTTTTTAGGCAAAAAACCAATCGACTATAAAATGGCCGCTTGGGAAGAAATGGGTTAAAGAACTTTAACCAAATTTGGCCAGACCCCTCATGTTACCGACAAATACGGAGAACCACTGTTTTCATTTACTATTCAATTTTGAGAAAATATCGCTTTGTAATATTGATGTTTTTGATTGGAACAACAACGTTCCAGAGAAATATTTATTAAAAATTGAAAATTAAATGAAAAATTTTTGTCGACTTTTTCAAGTTTTGGAATATTGATTTTCGACTTTTCGAATAGTATTCCCACTTTGATCAAAAAATCGGAAAGTCAATTTTACGGTAATCGACTTTAAAAAAATTAAAAAATCGATTTTGGTCAAAGTCAAAAAATGATGTTTACTAAGAAATATCGTTGTTTTACAAAAATCGAATGCGTCATGGTCGAATTTAAAAAAATTCGAGTAAAAATATTGTTTTCGAAAATCGAGCAGCTTTTCGATTTACTCTGTATAAGGCAAATTTTTCTAAGATTGAGTATCACCCAGTATTGGATAGTACATAAAGCTTAAAAATGTAGTTTCAAAGAGATCAACGTATTGGTCTCTTCTATAATTCAACCTGTGTAGCCTAGAACCGTATCTAATATTTTTCTTATACCTCGTTCAAACCTTCAATTGTAGATGGGTTCCAAACCATCGTAGTCAAGTGCATGTGGTAAGCACGAAAAAGCTAAAGAAAATTCAGCTGAGAGGTACTGCTACTTTTAATTTGCTCCAGAATTTGCAGGATGTTATTTTCAAAACTTTTGTACGGCTCGACTATACTACTCAAGAGTATACCTTAAAGATTCCAGAGGCCTACAATTTTTAGGCTCTAAGCAATACTCAAAGAAAATTATTATTAAGAGAGGAACCTTCATTATAAAACCGAAAAAAGGTGATTGTAAATAATTTTTTATTAAGTCAAAAAATAATTTCTTTATTTTTAAAATTTATGGGATATTAATATAGCATTTAAAGATTCTCGTACAATTTTTTTCAATAATAAAAATACTATTTTTAATTAATAATGAAGCTTTTATTTCCGCCTCTCGCTATGATACTTGCGCCACTACGTACATTCAAGCATCATGAATTCTTGCTCAAAACAAAAAAAAAATATTGTTTTTCATTAAATATTACCCCAAATGGACCTCAAAAAATGAATAAAAAGTATAAAAATTGAAATTCTGCCTAATTAAAAAAAGTTACGACATTTACGTGGTAACGTTTATTTGTTTGTGTACAAAACAAATTGTTTAAGTTGATTTATTATTAACTTTTTAGGTCCATCGAGGTTGGTTGTTCAATATCTAATTAACTAATTTTCAAACACAGCAAAACGTCAAGTACTTTTGCTTCCTCCTTAAGAAAGCTTTGTAATAGTAAAAAAAAAGTTTTGATTAAAACATGTTAGAAACATGTTTTGAGACATAAGAAGTTAAAATACACTATTTTTAGAAAATGTCCGTATGGATGTGTATGTGTGTGTGTGTGTATGTATGTACGTATCCCTCTGTATCTCGAGTAATCCACGGTTAAATTACCTGATTCAGGGCACATTAGATTTGTTTTTTTTTTAAGAAAGGCGGCTAAAACAATTTTTTTTCTATTTTTCGATGTTTTGTGTTTTAGTTTTTCGTTTTTTTTGTATGTTCAAAAAAAATATTATCTAGTAATTTTAAATGCATTTTAAAGAGCATAAAATTGTCTATCTTTTCCGACCAGAAATTTAAAAAAAGTCATTTCCCTGTTTACGTTATACACGAAAATGTTGTTTTTTGTTTAAGCGGCCAAATCTGTGAAAAATATGAAGGAAAATGTTTGAAAAATTTTAAGGTAATTAGGAATATGACGAAGAATATTCTGTAAAATTTTCAAGTTTATTTCCTTTTCTTTTGCTGAGAAAAAAATCATTTTGTGAAAAAAATCGATTTTTGTCGTCCATTTGAGTAAAACGGCTTTAATTTGTCTGAATATTTCCAGAAAGGTAGCTTTTAGTAATCTCTTGGCTAAGTTCTTTGCCCAGATCATGAGGACTTTTGTTTCTCATAATATTTAAGGTTATGTCTTTTTTCAAAAAAATTCTTGTTCGCTCATATCTCGAGAACGGTGCGGTCATTTTTTGTCAACCAGGGCTCATTTTTTTGTTTCTTAATGTGGATTCGGAATTACAAAGAAATTTTAAGATTTATCGACTCGATTTTGTTTCATAATGATTTTTCTATTTTACGATATTCAGAAATTGATGAGGTAAATTTTTTTGTTATGTAGAAGTAATATGATCGATACAGTGTAAATGCATTTGAAAGAGTATAACATTTTTGGCTACACTATTTTTTTTGTTTTGGTACTTTTTTGTTTTTCGGCGGTTTTTCGATTTTTGAGTTTTAGTTTTTCGGGTTTTTTAATACCTTTAAAATAACATCATCCGTCCAATGAAGATGTATTTGAAAGAGCATAAAATTACCTATCTTTTCCACTCGAAATTTTGAAAAAGATATTTTCCCATGTTCTTTTATACGCGAAATCGTCATATTTTGTCAAATGGTTATATTTGTGAAATATAAAATGGAAAAATTTTAAAAAAGATTGAGATGAAGAGGAATATTTAGAATAATAACATGTAAAAGTTTTGAAACTTCATAGTTTTCTTTTGTCCTGAAAAAAAAATTTTGTTAAAAAAATCGCTTTTTTTCTTGGCGTGATAACTTAAGTAAATCGACAGCGTTTTACCTGAAACTTTACAAAAAGGTAGTTTTTTACTATCTCATGACCTGTATGTTTTTTCAGATCATGAGATCTTTTACTTTTTGAGATATTGAGGTTATGTTTTTTTAATTTTTTTTTGATCGCTTATATCTCGAGAACGGCGTGGTCATTTGTTATCACAAAGGACTAATTCTTTTCTTTTTAAATGAAGATTTAAAATGTGCATAGAAATTTCAAGATTCATCGACTTGTTTTTGTTTTATAGTGATTATATTATTTGTTGATTTTTGAGTTTTAGTTTTTCGGATTTTTTGGAATGTAAGAAATTTTATGATCAATTTAGTGTAAATGCATTTAAAAAAGTATAAAAAACCTATTTTCTACAACTGAAAAATTTAGTTAAAAAAATTTAAAAACGTTAAATGTTAAGAAAATAGTAATATTTTATTTATTAATTTATATACTGAGGGTTGGCGAGTGAAGCGAGCAGGAGGATTTCCGTTGATTGATATTTTGAAATATTGATCGAAAAAGTATTTTAAGATAAATGAAAAAATATTTATCAATATTTATTGTTTTATTTTTTATAAATATAGGTAAAAATCATACGTATGAACGATATAATTATGTGATTTTAGATGTTGTTCAATTCAAATTCTATCCGAAAACTACTTTAAAACAGATTTAATTTATATATAAATTAAAATATAAATATAAAATAAAAATAAGATTATGGCTACAGCTAGTTTAATTAAATGTTCTGAATTAAACCATCAATGATAAATCAGCACACAAGAGATATAGTAATTTAAAATTAATTTATTGGAACAAAAACTTTCATATTAAAACAATTAATTTAGTTTGAGAAAGCTAAGTGCCAATGAATTGGCAGCGGTTTTTTTAATCGCGTACGCAAAATTTAATAAAGCTGTAAAAACACATTTCGAGAAAAACTCGTTAAAAGTTCTCTTTGAAACTCTAGGATTATATTCGTGAATAGTGTTACTATCGATTGAGAGAATAAAAAAAGTTGATTTCTTAACCCTCTAGTTAAGGTTCCCCTCTTAAACATTCACTGAAGGTGTTCAAAATGTAGGTCATTTAACTTTAAATGTGCGCGAAAGTGTATACCTATGGTCAATTTCGTTAATCTACATGTTGCATATCGAAATTTGTACTTATTTACACACTTCCCAACCATGTTTACTATGTTTTTTGATAATTCAGTTAAAAATTTATTCAGTTTCAAAATTGACAAATAATCGAGTTATATGTATACATTTTTCCCACTTTTATATATCGCTAATACATATAACTCATCTACAAATGTGCTATTACAGACATTCCTAACATTTACACATAAGTAGACGCTCCAGCCATATTTTCTGAATATTTTTTGAATATTCATTATTATAAAATTTGTATGTTAATTAAGGTGTCCCATACTGAGCAAATAAAACGAAACGATATAAAAACATACACGTCTCTACTAAAGAAAAATGTTAAATCAGGTGATATATTAGCTGATGTTTTGTCATCATAATATCACTTGATGAAATTACCTGAGAGGATCACCTGTTCATATCACTTACTTATTATCTGATTTAAAACATAAAATTTTTTTACGAAAAGAAAATTTAATAAATGTTAAAAACTTCAAGTTATACTTGTCTGAAGCTCTTCCTATCACCCTGATGATAGGGTAGTGACCTTATTGGTAAGGTAAGGTATTGCCTTAACTTGTTCTGGTCAACTACTAGCGATCAAATGAGTACTAGATTCCGGTGGCCGACTACTAGCCCTTTCGTCATATTTTATTAAAACACATATTATAATTATCCTGTAAATATTTCAAGGAAAAATAAACATTGTATCAAAAACTAGAATATATTTAAAGTGTAATGGAACCGGTATTTTATTAACGAAGATGTTTCTGAATTTGTTGTAATAACTTGAATACAAGTTTTTCTTTAGATAGCCGATTATTGGGGTCACTACCCTACTATATATTCATTTGGGCCGGTAGATCTATGATGGATATTACAGTTATCGCATTTTGAAAACCTCTTCTTGTAAAAATATTCTTGAATGATAATTCAGGTAATTACATCAGGCAATTTAATCAACTGACAATTCGGATGATCACATCAGGTAATACATCAGATGATCAAATCAGGTGACGAATCAGATGATCAAATAAGGTGATACATCAGATTATCAAATCAGGTGACGAATCAGATTATCAAAATCAGGTGATAGATCAGCCAATCAGATAAGGTTATGAATAATGGTCAGATAATTAGATCAAATGATAACTCAGATGATCAGATAAGATGATTCCATTATGTATGAGGTAAATAATCAATTTAATAAAATTATTTTATTAGGTGATTACATAAGATGATATCATGGTGAAAATCAGGTGATTTATCACCTGAATTCATTTAGTAGAGTGGAAACGGGGCATTACACGCGTGCGCCGTGCACGTGCCTCGTACCAGCTGCACTTCTGCTCTGTACTCCACCATGTAATATATTTCTCCTCCCGCAAGAGAGAGAGAGAGAGAGAGAGAGATAGCGCGAGAAGTAAAGAGAGAGGCGCAACTGGTTGAATTCCTTCCATTTTTTACAACCTACTTTTTTACATCTTTCTTTCGCAGCTTAGCCGCAACGTCAATTATGTCAGACTCTATATTTACATTTGCATAGGAAAAAAAACGAGAAGCAACGACACGCTGCGGTATAGGTATTAAACTCTGCCAGTATGCGCCTGCAACTGCAAGGTCGGCAGTCAATCGAACGTCGCTGCAATCCTGCAAAATAAATGGCATTTCATTTAATGAGTACTCGATTTTTGCTTTTACATGTCATAGGCATTTAGAAGAATCCGAGATTTCCTAGACTTTTTGCATAATTCCGGCAAATAGATGTATTTACTAACCCAAACTTTTCTTTCACCTTTCATTCTTTCTTTAGTATCGTTCAATTATAAAATTCCAAAACAGCATGAATTCCCAGTTTCTATCAAATCTGGGCACATCTCCCGAGTCCAAGCTTGAACTGGAAGAAAGGCAAAGTTATGTAGTTAATTACAATTTTTATGTTGATAAAGCTTTAATGAAAAATTATCCGAATCCGTATTTCGTCTATAATGTAAATCTGGGCTGTCCCAGGCTTATAACAAGGAGAGGACGAATTTGTATAGTTTATAACAATTTTTATGATCAACAACTATCCAAATTCGTCATTCTTCTACCTAATATACATTCAAGCCTGGACCGGTACGCGGAGTCTTGGCTTGTAATGATGGTAAGACGAATTTGGATAGCTGATCACAATTTATTTTTTATTAACGACGAATCTCTTATCAAAATTTATCTGAATTCGTCTTTTGGGCTGTTCACTACAGAGCTCAGGCTACAAATGAAGGAATGACGAATTTGGATAGCTTTTGATCAAAGATTCTTGAATACAAAAATTGTGATGAACTATACAAATTTCTGTTTTTCACCTTCAAACTGAAAGTAAATGCTGAATGGTTTCGTGTAAAAATGTATTCGCGAATTTCGTTTACGAATTCATGCTCTTCAGAAGTCTTTCAAGATCTCTTTAGTCACTTAGCTGGTTAAGTAGTAGTCTAAATGACTGGATTTATACATAGGTATAGAAATTAATTTAAATATTGGATTCTTCTAAATGCCTACAACATATAATACGTAGAAGCTTAAGAATTTATTAGTAAAAATACAAAGTTAAATTTACTAGATATTTTTAGTGAATAATTTACCCTTCTCTGGGTGACTATTGACTTAGCTAGTGTAAAAATTCACTCCAATAGATGTTAATTCCATCTTTCTTCAGGGGTAGCAAAATTTTACTTAAAATTCTTAAGTGATATTTTACTACTTATGTAACTTACCTGAGTATTTATACTATTTACATTATCTGATATAGAGAGGAATGAATGAATTTGTCCTATTCTATGATCTTTCGTACTCTCAGTTCCATGGATAAGAATGCCCGCATATTAGGATCCTGAACTTTCTCCATGATCAGCTTTTGTACATTGTCTGGACTGTCTTTGAGCACCAAACTGAGCCTCTCGGCGTACTGTATCCAGACACAATTCGCACAGCCAGACATACAGCAATTCGTAGGCTCTTCGATGTCGTCCAAACTCATAGGAGGCTCTGGAGCAAACATTGGGCGAGAGGCTTTCTTTTCATTCGTCTCAGGAGCTGCAGGATTGGAATTGTTACCATCTTCATTTTCAGGTACTTTTGATATCGATCTGTGGCTGCAATATTGCTGCCTCGTTCTTAATAAAAGAGGCCTCAAATGCTTTAGCTTTGTCATTTTCTTTTATTTTTTAATCACCTAAAATGATAAATACAATATAAATATCGTTTAAACACAGTTCTATTAATAATACGGAATATAAATATTATATAAGTAAAATTAAAAATAACAATATTTTTATTTTTAATACATACCTATATAATTATAAAACCTTGTAGAAAATTAGTTTTGAAAACAAGTATATTTTGCTGTGACTAAGAATTTCATACTAAATAAACCAAAGCAGCAGAGTATTTTTGCAAATTTTTATTTCTCAAAAACAATAAAAAGTAGTTATAAACATTGTCTTTCAAAAGTGACAGAAACTAAAAATAGCCAAGGTTAATGTCTTTATCACACGTTATTTACTAACCTAATACACGCACTTGTTTGATCCTTGCTTATATTGCACTGGAACCATGTAAATAATAAAATGGCACAATTTCGTGTTAATAATATTCAGAAACTCAACTTCATTCGAATTTCTAGCTCTTCTGCTCGATCACGACAGAGAAGAAAATAGAAGACACCAGAAAAACAATCTATCATCAGCTGATACTCCTACTACCTGCCTCCCATGATACTTTATTTTTGTATGCATCACGCATGGTTATGTATATATTCGTGTGTGAAAGACGACGCACGTGCAGACCTGCAGCCTGTGTTAAAAAAAAGCCAATGTCGTTGCATCGGTAGCATTGAATAAGAAATGGGCCGTAAGATCCCCGGAAAAAAGCATCGTGGAGTCAAAGATCCGGATAAACAAAGAGCCAAACGATTGTCAGAGTGAGTGTAAAACAAATCTTTATGAAAAGATAAATTTTAGTTTTGTAGGTTATGTTATCGGTTTATTTTTAAAATTGCTTGTTGTTTTCCAGATTAGAGACAAAAATCAATGCTCCACCGAAGAATATAGACGATCAGGACATTCCTAAGAGTTTAGAACGCGTGATCAAGCTCAAGAATGCTGTCAAGAACAATGGTCTAGTTCAGAAGAAGAGAAAGAAGAAAAAGGGTGTCAAGCTCATCAAACTTGGTGCGGAGCAGAATCTGAAGAAGCCCCATCCCAGGGCTAAATTGGAGAAGGTGGTGCCGATTTTTAATCAGAAACCTGGTGAAACTGAGCATCAGTTTTTGCATAGGGTTGATCGAGAGACTCATGCTTTTATAAAGGAGACTGAGTTTGAAACGAAGTACAATGTTCACGTGAAACGTAATCCGGCCACGGGTGTGATAGAAGGTGTTGTTAAGAAACCTAAGGACGAATTGTCGGAACTTGAGAAACTTAAATCAAAGCATAAGAACATAAAAAAGAAAAAGAAGTTAACTAATACAGAAGGTAATGTTAAATTGTCAAAATCTCAGAAGAAGAGAGAAAAATTGCTAAAGAAAAAACAGAAGAAACACCAAGATGATGTTGATGAATTTAAAACTTTCAAAGATGAAGTTAAATTTGGTGAAATTGCACATGCACCCCCAGAATTAAAAGCATTACCAAAAAATGTAATCAAAAGTGCTAACAAGGTAGATATATTTTTATCATTCTATCAAAATGTTTAATGTGACATTTTTAACAATTATAATTTGAACAGGTTAAGAGTAAGAGCTTATTACTCAACTCTATCTTGCACGAAAACGATTCTCCAAAGAATGCGAATACAAAAGCGATTGATAGAACAGGAAAACGAAAGGATCTTCCTGTTGGAGAAAGACGTCAATTAGAAAAGCAGCAAAGCGATGTTATTGCTGCATATAGATTACTGAAAGCAAGGAAATTTGGAGAAGCTTCAATATCTGCTTAAGGTTTTAATGTTATTGATTTATTCTTTTATACAGCATTAAAGTAGATCTAGCATTTAAGACATATATTTTTCGTTCATTTTTTAAACAATACAAATTTTAATATAAACTTTACAACAAAATAGAAAAAACAAAGTATTATCCTGTCGTCCATACAAAAGGCTCCAGCCTCTCCTCTACTGGTAACAGATTATTCAATGTTTCCAAGCTTTCTAGAGTCTGATTTAGTTGCATGTGACATTTAGTGAGTTGCCGACTAAGATCGTGAACCCTACTGAGTTGGTCAGCAAATTTGGCAAACTTTTTCTGTCTCTCAGTAGCAATGTTCATCATCTTATTAAGTTCGCTATCAATATTTGTACAAAGAGCGTTCTGCTCAGTTGCGACTAATTGTGCACTATTGTTGAGGTGATGTTGATACCTTGCGCAAAGATTAAAGAGTCCCATCGGATCGAGTCTCTCCAAAACTTCTGGATCTCGTACTCTGGGAGGTAGATTAAGAGTTCCGCGCATTATGGGAAGAAACATGGGAATATTTTTGAGTTTAACTAGATCTGGATCCTTGTCAGCAGTAGGATCCAATGCCGCAGCCTTAACTACTACGATATTATGCACTTTATCTGATGTTGACTTCCTATGACCAATTCCAACGCTTGATTTTCGTCTGGTTGACTCTTGAGTGCCAAGGCTTTTGCCTCGATAAAGCTGTGACTGTTTATTGGTCATTTTTGGAGAGTCCCCTATTGGCCTATTTACAGTGTATGATATGTACGGTAGGTCAGAATCTGAACAAATACTGGGTCCAGGACTAGTGCACCTTGGCGGTGTATCATCTGGTAGACTTTCTCGATTTGGAACACTTTTGCCTCTTCTTAGTGGAGCTGCTCTTGTGCGAGTACCATCTCCTTGTGCATCGACACTCTGAGAACTGTGCTCCGAACCCATATTGATAACTAAAATTTCATATAAAATCCATTTAAATTAATTGAAAAGTTTTGATTAGAAAGATGTATACTTAGCAAAAATAAAAGAACCTTTGATCTTTTAGTTATAGGTTAAAATTTTTCCAATCAATATTTCGTCCATACTAACAAGTGACCCACTTAAGGCTCACAATTCACGGAATCAAATCATTATTAATTTTGAATAATACTCGATTTATTGATGAATACTGATTGATCTGTCACTCTTAGACACAAACATATATAAGTGTTCATGTTCGGTTCATTTGTACAAGCTCAACTTTTTCAGTTTTGCTAGTAAAGCAAGTAAAGCTGTGTTGTGGTATGTGCTGACATCTGCATTCATTTCGTTCAATCTAATTGCTGTGGTAACTTATAGATTCAAACAGTAATTATTATAAATAAAAAAATATCAAAATGCATCACACTATTGGAATTGAGAATTGTAGAATTTTGCAATGATAATATAGATTTTTTAAAAATATCAAATATTCATAAGTACAAAAAATTGCTCCATTAGTAATTAAAGATTATTCATGAGTACTCCATACACTTGTCAATATTTCTGTTTTACCGACGAATTTAAAACCGTAAGTAATTAATATTCTTTTAAAATAATTTCTACTAATATGCACTGTTCATTATTACATAAATTTAAATTAAATAAATTACAAGATTTAAGAATAGAAGAAGAAGGTGAAATAAATAAAAAAAATCAAAAATGCGTTTTACTTGAACCCAATATTGAACAAAATGATTTGTATTTGAGATTTTTCATAATTATCAAATTAATTATTTTAAAATTTTTCCGATTTTCTTTTATACTGTGTCTTATGCCATATAGGCAATCTTTGTAGCTGCCTTTTTCGGGTTTTAAAACACCACTTGCAAATCAGTTTTTACGGCACTATAGCTGATAAACTATCTGCAGAAATATTTTTTTATACATTTGATATTTTTATTCTAACAAAATATATCTAGAAAGATTTTTTAAATAAAATTTAATTTTAACCCGCGAGTAGATGCACTTTTCGGACCTACGCGGACACGCACGTGGGCGCCTCTGGGGCGCCAAATTCAGGAAAAAGGTGTTCGCAAGGATTTCTAACAGATATCAAATACTAAAAACGTTTCTGGTAACTTGTTTATCAATAATAAACATGCGTTTAATGTTTTTATGACTTTGTTAATAGTTTGTTTTAGTTTGATAAAAAAATATTTTTGTCTATTTTTTTTTAAATTTTTTTGGTTTTATTTGAAGTTAAATAACATTTCTGAAGAATACATAAATGTTCCAATATTAAAAATAAAATTTTTCTCTGAGAAAAAGCCTTTTGAAAAAAATGTGGTGTTTCAAAGGCGTAGCGCGCGCTCGTGGCTTAAAAATCACTCATGTAATTATAAAAGTTTAATAGAGCTTAATAGAGTTTATTATCCAGAAAATTATAGTACATAAAAGTATTCTCTACAGAGGTACATAGTAGTAGTAGTAGTACCTGTTCGTAGGCCCGGATGCCTTACATATTAGCATACTAATATACTATAATACAAAAATACTACAATTAATTTACATACTAATATACTATAATACAAAAATACTAAAATTAATTTACATACTAATATACTATAATACAAAAAGCCTATTCAACAATAGTTTTTTTAACCCAGTACTAAAGTTTGTTTTGATTGTATCCTTTTTGTTTGATAAGTTCTTTAAAACAATAGGTAATTTATTATATATTTTTGTAGTTATTATATAGCTGTTTTTGTCACTTATAGTTCACTAAAGTAATAACAATTTTTTGTCGTTATTATTAGCATGAATTTTTGTATTCAAGTTTCATTTTAATAATCTCTATGGCATTGAGCGCAATATCCACTTTATACGATTTAAGCTTTGAGTAAGAAAAATGCGTTCAAAGTTTATATTGCGTTACCCATTTGTGTAAGGACAAATTAAAATTTGAAAATTTAGCTCTAAAATAACTTGGTTGACATCGTAGTAAGTTAAATAAAGTGTCGTAAAGTATGAATATAAAACTTCTTGATTCGGAATATCATAAAGCTGTTAAAATATTACACCTATTTGTCTCATATGTACTTTTATTAGAAATATAAAGAACAAAATTTGTGCAGGTCTTTTTAGCTCGTTTAGATCGAAACTATTGCGCAAGTACCAAATGGTTATTTAAATCTCTAAAAAAGTAATTTTGAAAAAAAGTGGCTTCAAAGTTTGCTTTTTTACGTTATACATGTGTATAACACAATTTAAATAAAAACTGAAGAAGTTCTAAACTGAATAGTTAATCATCAAAATTATCAAGTAAAATTTTTTCATCGTTTCAAGAAATCTTGAAACAACTATTTGCTTTTCAACCGATTCCAACTCTTTCTACCCTTAACTCAATACTCTTCTCATCCAACCAGATTACCACATTGCACCCAAGCTTCTAACTCCTCTGTCGCCTCACAGTACACAAAAATCACCGCGAGTTTATGAAATTAAGCGCACAATCTTCCAAAACTAATTCGCTTATTTTAATCCTCTTTTTCCGCGCGCGATATTCGTCGCGCGCGCAGAAGTCATTTATTTCGCTCGCCCATCGTCGTCGTCGTCGTCTCGGGAGCGTCACGGAAATCATTAGTTGCGGTCGAGAGCTATGAGGGTAATTTAATTACTCAATTACTTTCGAGACGGCCGCGGCGTGCGGCAACAGCAGCCTCGAGAAAGATGAGCAAGATTGCGATACTTGCACAATCGCGTTGAGACAATTTCTTTCTTCGGGCTGTTATTCTTTCCTTCAAGTTTGTAGTGGAATTGGGTGAGTTTAATTCAGGATTTTATAGAGTCATGGGTGACTTGTTGATAGTCGGATTGAAAAATTTACCTCAAAATTGACCTCAAAATTTACCTATCTTAGTGCTTAGCCATAGAAAGAAGTAAAAAGTCATGCTCTTTATTGAGTTAAGTTTATTTTGTTCCAAATTAGGTTTTAGAATAGTTTTGATCGGTAAAAAACGTATAAAAAAGTGTTTTTTTTTAATGTAGCATAAAAATTACACAAGGACAATGATCTAGAGCAAAAATTACATCTGTTTGGAGTAAATTTTGCCTTTTTGACAGTGATATTCACCTGGTTGATAAGTTATAAAAGCTTTTATAAAATCATTAATTAAATTAAAATTGATATTTCAATTGATTACCTAAAAATATTTAACGATTCTCAACAAAAAATCTTGCACAAGTAAGTACAATGTTTAGTTGTGAAAAACGCAAAATTTACTTAAATTTTCTGGCAAAATATACTTCAACTGTTACATATTATATGCATCTAAATACTAAACGCCTTATCCTTGGCAGTTAGTACTATTTTACTAGGTACAAGACATTTTTTACAATTGTCTTTTATAATATGAATTTATAGTACAATCAAAACTGATGCGTCCATGTGGATCCTGTGAATTTTTACGTGATCACTGAAGGTTATAAACACTTACAAACGGTATAACAACACTTGCGTGTATGCGTGTATGCATGTGCATATACGCGCGCGCGCGCGTGTGTGTGTCTGTATGTGTGAGTGTGTGTGTAAACTTAAAGAGTTTAGAGAAAAATTAAATTTTCGAAAAATGTCTATATAAAAACAAAAACTAATTGACCAATTTCGCTAAAATGTTCAATCTCGCACAGGGTAGTTGGTAGCTAAGGGGTCGTCCATAATTACGTAGCGACTTCAGGGACGCGGGAGAAGTCGGAAATAAGTGACAAGTTTGTTGCGCAAATGGAGGTATGGGTGCAGAGCAGTGTTACGTCATATTTTATTTGTTATTAATTAAATTTAACATGTCAAAGCAGTTGATAGATTTTATTTATAAAATCCGATTTGCGCGCGCTAATTTTATATTTCTAGTCAGTGCACATGCACCTGATCACGTTCTTGTAGCAATCTATACAGGTTTACTAAACCCGTTGACTGTATTTCTTTTTATTTTTTCATTTTTTCCTTTTCATTTTTTATGGTCGGGGAAATTAAGTTTTTTGCTTGATTCCAATGTTAAAACGTTTCTCAGTCATCTGAATTGGGTACTTGCATGAGTATTTTTTTTCGTCGGTATGCATGGTTTGAATAAAGAACATAAGCCGACACTTGATTCACTTCCAAGTTTTAACAAAAAATTAAATTGAAAGGAGTTATAGTCTAAATAAGTTCCTTTGAGTGACATTCGTACAACATCAAACGATACCGCTATATGAATGTGACGTCATCAGTATGTTTGAAGCACTATAACTTCACTAATAATGGGTAAATTGTGAAAATTCGAAATGTTCACAGAGGAAGTAGTATATGATCTATCAAATGAAGATTTAAAAAAATTTGATGCACGAACCCAATTGTTACCTAAATTTTTGTAAGATCTTGTTGTTTCATATAATCATTAAAAATCATTTGTCCCATATATTGGCCAGAACAGTCAACGGGTTAAGCGCGTATGTAATTGTTTTGGATTAACTCTAGCTTTAAGTCATTTACTTAGAATCTCTGCGGCAATAATACATCGTGAGTGATAGACTTTGTGCGTGGACTTTGAAGTGAGCAGTCGACTTTTTGTTTCCTTCTTCATTTTCATTTTTTCTCCATTTCTTATACTCTATCGCTTGTTTCGGCCCTTCGCGGACATGTGCGTAGACGCCTTTGATGTTAAATTTATGAAAATTGTATTATCCAGGAGTATTAGGGAGTATTATGATTTATTTAAAGCTAAATAACATTTCTGAACAATTATGTATAAAAGTTCCAATATAAAAAAAACTTATCGCTTAGAAAAAGCCATATGAAGAAAGTGTGGTATCTCAAAGACGCCATCACACATGTGCTTATGGATTAAGTTCTAAGCTTCCTAAGAACTAGATGTTAAATAAATACATCAAGTATATTTTGAGTCAGTTTGTGTTTCTCTTGTGTGTCTTAATTTTATTTAATGATAATAAGTATAAAGAAAATGTTGTTTGCAATATTGATTGTATTGAAAAATTGTTCATTCTTTCATATTTCTTTGATTTTTTTTGTAAGACGAAAATTACGTAACATTAGAGGGGGAGGGGGATCATGGAGAATCTTACGGTTTTCTTATATGGAGATAGGTAGGGGTTGAAAATAAATTCGCAAAATCTACGTTACGCAATATATGGACGATCCCTTGTATCTGTACACAAAATGTGGGAAAATTTCACTATAATACTGTAGTCAAACTAGAGCTGAAATCGACTTGCAGCGGCTGCATTTTTTATATAGGTATGTGCAGCGGGCGTGGTTCGGGTATTTAAACTTCACTATAAAAGTAGTTTATTAACAAAATTTCAGATTTTTAGCTAATTTTTAAAAAAAATACATAATCTCATATATCTTGAAATATAAAGGTCGTTGAAATTTGGGCTTAGAGCTAGTTTAGGAGCTACCGTTTTGGAAAGTTTCAGATCAAATGCTGCCGATTTACTCTAGAATTGGATACTGAATAAAAATAATTTTTTTTACAAAAAGATTTTTCTCTCTTCAAAAGAAAAAGATAAAGCATAGAATATTATTCTCCATATTCCTAATCATCATAATTTTTTTCAAAAATTTTTCTTCCTATATTTTACAGATAACCGTTTGAAGAAAATGAAGATTTCGTAAAGAACAAAACAAGGCAAATAACTTATTCAAAATTTCGGGTGGGAAAATATAGGTACTTTTATATTATTTCTAAGATATCACAAATCCCAAAATTATATTCAGAGTAAAATTGATCCACATTCACACGCACACACGCACACACATCCATACGGACGTTTCCTAAAAATAGTGTATTTTGAGTCCCAGTATCTCAGAACATGTTTCTAACATCTTATTAGCAAAACTTTTTTTCTTACCATCACAAAGCTTCTTCTAGGAGAAACCAAAAAATTTTTAGGTCTGAATAATAAGTTTTCGAAATTGTGAACAAATAATTGTTAATAACAATTCACCTGTCCACTTTTAGACATTATATCCAGAAGATTTGTGTTTTCGATAATCCTTGCTCACGTCGCTCGGATAGACATATGAATTTCTCAATTTATTTAAATGAAAATATATATTATATTATAAATATATATTTACTATATCTGGGAAAGTTATTGCATATATTTATGTAATTGAATTTCAAAAGCAAGGGCTACCTCATGTTCTTTTTCTTTTATATTTAGATGACAAAGATAATTTCGTGATTCCGATCAAATAGATTGAGTAATTAGTATTGAAATTTCTGATAAACAGACTGATGAATTTGATTACACAAAAGCGTCCCAAAGTAGGCGACAAAATTTTAGCCATACAAAATAATATCTCTATATTTGGGACTTGTAAAGTTAAAGGTGATCAACAAACAAGCATTTGATACCCAAAGATCCTTATGTGTCCCAAGAAGTATACGAGCCAACAAAATAGCCCTACTCTCCCCTCCATATTTTTCTACGACACATTGAATAAAGGATAGCCAAAGTCACCTCGCCTGCGCCGACCAAAGTCATCCCGTTCTCACAACACATTGTTTCTTTCTCTACAAGCAATAATTTAGCAATGCAGATCAAGTTTTCCCTCGACGCAAAGCATACATACTCTGCGCAAATGGACTATGCATAATAAGTGACAAATCGTTCCACGCGCATTTTCACAGGGAGCATTTTTCATCGCTACCAGCAGCTCTCGAACACACTCGCGAACTATACAGAAAGAAAAGGAAACTCAGGCTGTCTCGCAGAATTTATTTCTCTTTTTTTTTTCCAACGTTTCGAATCAAATTTATGGATCTCACGCTGCATATCTATAATGTGTACAGTCGAACGCGCGCAATACCGCGCAACTGACGACAGCCGCCACTCGCGCATGCAGATGCGATAAGCAAATAGTGTATACACATCGCGCGAGTCGATAATACGCAAATGTCGAAAGTGTCTAAGTCTGCGCGCTGGCTTGTGTTGTAGGATGTACACGCTAATTCGACAAACTTTCCATATCGCGCATCTGCAGCTGAATTTTAATGAATTCGAGTGACGTAAATTGTCAACTGAATCGATTTTTAGAGTTTGGACATTTTGCAATGTCGCATACTGATAGAATATTGGCCCATTTTTCGTCTCTACTTACCTACCTACACCTACATTTTAGTAGATTCTTTAACTTTGAAAGTGAAGAAAAATGTAATCAGAGGCACACATTTTTAAAAGTCTAATGAATAGAGGAATTAGGGCTGCAGGAGACCAAGCCAAGACGATATTTTTGAAAATATCGTCTTGGTTTCGAAAAAGTTTCGACACATAAGGTCTTGTCTTGAAGTCTTTTACTTAATTTTCTAATATAAAAACCATAATGTTAGGGATGTCTCTAATAGTACGCCATTGTAGACGAGTGATATATTTTTGGTTTCCCATTTAATATATTAATTACATTTAGAGTGTCTCATACACGCTTCAATCAAAAAAGTTTATATATTTTTCCCTAATTTTTTTTAAGAATATCATCGATTAACAATTTTCAATTATCATATTTAGAGCTTCTCATATACTCTTCAATCAAAAAGGTTTATATATTTTGCTCTTTTTCTAAAAGCATCGATTAATAATTTTCAATAATCATATTTAAAGCGTCTCATACACTTTTAATAAAATACCTCTAAAGTGTTACAATCTCATAGCATTAACATAAAAAAAAAATTTTGTGTATTTATATGACATTTTAATTATCCTTCAGATAAGAATTTTTATTAATTTCTTAGTAAACGAATTATGACGTGATTCTTTGCCAGAAAAACATTTACAAATATGCTAAAAAAAATTGTAAGTCAATGCTTTGAGATTTTTACACTTAAGAGGTATTTCATAAGAAGTGTATAAGACGCTTTAAATATGATTATTGAAAATTGTTAATCGACGATTTATAGAATAAGGGGGTAATATATAAGCCTTTTTGATCGAAGAGTGTATGAGACACTCTAAATGTAATACATTAAAGGAGAAACAAAAAATATATAACTCGTCTACAAAGGTGCTGTTAGAGACATCCCTAACATTTTGTATAGGTAGACGCTCGGCCAATTGTTCTGAATATTCTTTGAATATTCATTCACATAAAAACCATAAACTACTGAATTTTAAATTAAAAATAATATTTAAATTCAAATAAAATGATTATATATTTTTAGGTGTGCATAAATTATTCATCATATATTACCTATTTTGCTCGGTAAATTTGAACTTTTCATCAAAATATAACGGTTCAAAATACGTATAATTAGGATATGAGTGTGAAAATTTGAAAAACAAAATTATTGTCCAAAGCTATTGCCTTTTTAAACTTGAATTATTTAATTTTTTCAATATGTTATCATAAAATATGGTTTAAATAGACTATACCTTTGGTCAATAATTTTGTTTTTCAAATACCCATACTCATATCCTAATTATATGTATTTTGAACACAATAAAACCTCAAAAACTCCAATCCGATCAGTTTGACTCTCGAAACCTTGCGGTAGACCAAGAAATGTACAAGTTTGTATTATAGCCAAACAAAGAGACCTAACAACCATAAAAGAAAATTAAAAAGAAGAGATTACCGTTTTATTTTGATAAAATATTTGTCATTTAAATGTACTGAAGAAAATAGGTAATATATGATAAATAATATATCTTCACCTAAAATATATATAACCAATTTATTTGTATTTTTAAGGTGGTTAGGTGTCCCTTTAAGTATGTAACAATAATAGTCTCTAGAAAGAACTCGCATTTTTTGACTATTAGAGGAGAGTCGCCCAGTTTGGGACAGCACCCAGATTGGAACCCTTTGGTTTCAATATTTTCGAAGTACAATATGCGGCGGCGATTTTGGATTTTAAACTTCATTATGAAGGAAGCCTATTTACAAAATTTCAGACATATAGATTTTACTAGACATTAGTCGACTTCATATATTCAATCGAAAATAGACGTTGCATGGCACTAATTTTTGAGACTACACTGAGAGAATGGTTCAGTTAGACTTGCCGAAGTCGCATTGCTAAGTTTACGGAGGCCATAGTCTGTCATTCTTTCTGAGGAGTTCGGTAAAAACTGCGGAACAGTTCGGCTGTTTTGGCGGATGTGTATTAAAAGTGATGTGTGGTGTTGCGCTTTATTGTAGCCTCAGTATCACGTTTGTAAGGTAAAACAGAAGTAAGGTTAAAGTAGAACATCAAAAATGTAATTTAGACTAACTAATCATATATAAAAAGGTTAGAGTAACAGAAAAATAATAAATTCATTAAAATATTCATTATTTGTGAAAAAGTGAGGTTAGGAGTGTAGCGCGACGCACGGAGACTCAACTGCCGAACTTGTTCCGCTATTCCTGCCGTATACATACTACCGAACTCACTTCGGTCAAAACTACCTAACAGTTCAGCAAGTCTGACCGATGTATTCTCTCAGTGTAGTTAAGGTGATGCTTAAGCCACCAGTCACCGACAAATATGAGGAACCACTTTTCTTATTTTATTTTTAATTTGGAGTAAATATCTCTATGAAACGTTATTGTCCTACTCAAAAACAACAACTTTTCAGAGAGATATGTTCTCAAAATTAAATATTGAATGAAAAAAGTGGTTCCTCGTATTTTACGGTAACAAGAGGGTTTAGCATCACCTTAAGCAACAAGATAAACAATAAATATATCTCTCGCGGTGCATATATATTTGTAAACTCTATATCTACAAATAACCTATGAATTTTTTTCAAAAATTTTAAGCGTGAATAGTTTAGTAGGTGTTTTTTCTTACGAGAGTTTTTTCTCGTATTATCATCTTTCGTCCAGTTTGTCACCCGGGATGGGACACTTTAATTTTGCATTTTTTACTTTATCCTGCTTTATTTAACACGAGGAAAACCATTAGGCCATAGGGTTATTAGAAACGTACTTCATCATTATATCGACACCGCGAAGCCGTGAATCATTAAGCTGTGCATGCGTAGCAGAGTGTGTGTGTGAGAGAGAGTGAGAGGGAGAGGCGCTAGCTTAGCGGTTTGCATTAGAGGGGCATGCCTGGGTTAATTACAAAAAACAGTAATCATTCTGAAAGTTTTTATGCTATAAGTACTTAGTAATATCTTTAATTTTACCGTTGTAAAACCTCAAAATCTTGTTCCTACACGTCATAATAAATCACTATTTTCAATACCATATTTATTAATGGGATAAGACACATTAGATCCTGAAAAAGTAATTTTCTTATGAGTCCATAAAGCTAAAAAGAGCAAAAAAAAAATAAAAGCAAAAAATAAATAAATATAATGTTGCTATAATTAAAAGCAAAAATTCTGAAAAATTTTCAATACAAATATTTAATAATATTTATAATTTCAACGTTATAAAACTTCAAAATCTTGATCTTGCACGTTACAATAAATTCCTACTGTTAATACCTTATTTATTGAAGGGAATTTAGGATGTGCGTTATTACACGTTATACAATAAATGAAAACTATTTTTCTAACGGTTAAATGACGCCTTTTAATATGTAATAAAGCTTTAATCATGCACGTTTTTCTACAAAATTTTCTTTTAATTTTCTTTTTGGACAAAGATTCAATTTTTTTTAAATATATTAATTAAATTGTTAAAAAAATTAGATTATTGTAGAAGAAAAATTAGAAGATAAATTTTCAAAAAAAAAGTGCACGATTGAAGTTTAGTACATATCAAAAGGAGTCATTTACCCGTCGAAAATATTTTTTTTACTTATCGCGTGACGTATAATAGTGTACGCCTTAAAATACCTTCAGTAAATAAGGTATTAACAATGGTAATTTATTCTGACGTGTAGGATCAAGATTTTAAGGTTTTACAACGGTAAAATTATAAATATTATTAAATATTTATACTGAAAAAAATTTCAGAATTTTTTCTTTGTATGATAAGAAGTTTTATGGACTCCTAAAGAAATAATTTTTGTAGGGTTCAAGGGTGTCTTGTCTCCTCAATAAATATGGTATTGAAAATAGTGATTTATTGTGATGTGCAGGGTTAAGATTTTAAGGTTTTACAACGGTGTAATTTAAGATATTACTAAGTATTTATAACATCAACATTCAGAATGATTGCTTTTAAACATAAAAAGTTTCCTGGGACCCAGGTTTTACGCAGGCTTACTCTATTAATGTAATAAGGAAAATCGTGCATTATATTAATATTTAAATTGTATGACAAAAGAATTATGTTATTTGGTTCATTTTTATATAATTACTATGAAAATATAATATTATCATTAAAAAACAGCAATAACTACCAGTAAAACATGTTTAAGGCAATTAAAACATGATGTAAATGAAAGTGTCCCGGAGGACCGTGTCTCAAACTAAGCGACACTTGTACCTGTCTTATACGTTGAATTGCAATTATTTTAATTCCATAATTATAATCTAACTGTTATACACTACTTCCTTGTAATAAAATATATCAAAAGAGACTTGTAAAGTTAAATTTTATTAACAAACAAAGATTTTATACATGAAAAACCTTAAGTGTCTCATACCGGGCGACTCTCACCTATATTCATAAAACCAACTATTTACCAATGTGCAAACATAACCTCCAAAACGCTTAATTTCTACTGTATTTTTAGTCATAAAAATTTGATACATGTTAAAGGACTTATTTACAGCCTGTCACAAGCCTGTGATGCAAGAGAACATACGCCGACTATTCAAAACATAACTCATTCTTAAAGAAAAACAATTAGCATGATTTTAAAAGACATTATTATAATAATAAGCTTTTACCCAATAGACTATTCATAAACTCCATTATTCAGTTTTTTTTTGTGTGGACATGCTAATTTTCCATTAACGACCGGCACACGGTACGAACGTTTTTTTTCTGCAGAATTGCTGCAAATTTAATGTACTCGCACGTTTTACTCGAAGTGTCCTCTTTATGATTGCCCCCAAATATTTTCCATTTGATTTGCATCGGTAGACTTGCGATGGATGTAGACTTTCCACTTGGTGTACATAAATGACTCATTGCAAATGTTTAGGATCGTTATATTTCTGACAGCTCGGTAGACAAAGAGATATTGTTCTCTCCTCTGTATCAGTGCGTATTAGTATTAACGCCCCTCTAGCACACCGGGCCATTTTCATTTTATTTACTATTTTTCTGATCGAATAGTGCGACGTAGTTTCTTAAGATTCCTAAATCTGATTAGCCGGATTTATTAATATTAGTCACCTTATTAAGTAACGGTCAGATTAATAAGCTGAAAACAAGGCAAATTATACCGAATATATCACTATAATCTGGCTAAGAATTCCTGTGCTTTAAAAATATGTGAAAACTCTAAAAAAAGAGACCTTTAATAAATATCTGGCAAGTATGCATTTATTTTCATTTAATTTAAATAATTATATTATTCTTTTAATAACAAATTTAATTTATTCTAAAGAAAATATTGAAGTCTTATATTTATCGTCAAACTATTAATAGTACCTTGTGTACTGAGGGCGAGAAATAGGCTTTTACCGCCCGCGTGATATTGCTGTACGCGTTTTGCGAACCGAAGACGAGTACTGCAAACACACAAGGGCAGAAAAAGCCTCTCGTCCATGGTGCACACCGTATTTTTTGTGACACATGTATTGATTTTTGTCGTTTTACGTATCTATGTATCAAGCAGAACCAGAGATGTGGTCGTTTTTCGACACGGTGCAACTGTCGTCTTGTTTTATTAAGAAATTAAATATGTATACCTGCACATACATTGATTTATACACGCACACGCACACCCTTATATACACTCATAAATATAAATATATATAGGGACGTGTTATAAGGAACTGTAGATACCCGCAGGAGAAAAAAAAAGATATACATATATGCACATATGAAATAATTATTATCGCATATTAAAGTTTTTCAGGTAAATGAAAGATAAGATAATTTAATTAATTTTAATTTAATAATTAAAGTCTTTATTGTACGCTGTAACACGCACGCACGCACGTTGTAGTGAGCTCAAAAGTCTTTACCGCCTGCTCGGACGGGCGGTAAAGTACATTTTTGTCGCCGGTCGGTAAACGACCACTTCTTGTCCGCTTGAAATGCACGAAAAAGCGTGCACAAAAAGTTTATTTCATATTTATTTAAAATCAAAATATCTTATTTGAGCATTATCACCCGTTTTTAAGACACCTGTATCACTTTCATAAGTGCAACTCATATTTGTAAAATTTAATTTTCAAACTAATATTTCCTGTGAAATTAACGATAGTAATGAAATTTTGTAAATATCCTTCTTATTCGTAAATATATTTTTGACTATTAATAAGGATTAATAAAGAGGAAAACTACTAAAAACGCTCAAACAATTTCAACATATGGTTTTACACGTGCTTATCTAATCAACCGGTATGCTCTTTTTATACTTGCACATTATATTTCCGAATTCTGCTATACTTTTGCTGACAGGTCTTGTGAAAGTTCAAGAGCAAACTTTGGGCCCCGATAACGCACGCGCAGATGCAACAGAATGTGCAGAATTGCACAAGAATTTCAGAGAGGTCCTATATGCAGCAGAATTGCGCAAACCTTACGGAAGCTTGAGTGCAAAACTCCAAACATATTTTTAACTAAATAAACGTGTAAAACAGTTGTTAAAAAATGATTAAGTGTGTATATAAATTATCAGTTATTAGAAAAAAAAATTATACAGTATAAAAAGAGTGTGGGAATGTGGTGATAGTGAAGTGCATTGCTATTCTGCTGCTGCAAAACGCTACAAGGGAGAGAGAGATTGCTTGATTGATATATACTATTTATTTGGACAGGGTCTATTGATCGTATGGCACTTTTGAATTTTACATTAGTAACAATATACGGCTTTAATAATATATTTGATAACAATTTGGTAAAATATTTTTGGGAGAGTAACATTCGTCGGGTGAGCGGAAGAACGTGCCATCTCGGCGGAGAGTTGGATTCTCATTTCGAAAGCAAACGCGTTTGATAATTAAATAACGCTATTATCAAATGTAGTGCATTAATTAGTGCATACATTAACAATGCATCATAAAACCTTTTTAAGCAAAATTATTATTATCTTATTACGTTATCCGTTATCTTAGACACCTCTAATATTTTACACATTTAAACTTTGCACGAACGATTTTCTCTGCACAAAAATATTCTACACAAATAATTTCTTCACGAATATTCTCTACTCGCATTTCTAATTTCATATTCTGCACAGAAAAACTATACAGTATTGAACCTTAACAATACATATCATTGTTAAGTTTATTGTTAAAGTTATTGTGTAGAATTTTTCAGTGCAAGTATTAATTTCTGCGTGGAAAATATTTGTGTAGGATTTAAATGTGTACAGTATTCGCGGCTTATCTTATATTATTTATTTATATATTTATTATCTAGTACGTTTTCCAACTCTCCAGCAAGATGGTACGTTCTTCCTCTCACCCGACACATTGATGTATATTTTCAGCTTCAGGATATTTATAATAATAAGGTATTTTTGAGAGATTTAGTAGTTATAGTAAATAATACCAATAATAGTTATAATAACTAGTATAGACTATAATTTTGTTTAACGATGATTTTTATAATTTGACAACCGATTTCCGTTTAAATCAGATGGACTCACCTTGTAATAACAGAGTGTAAAGGGATGATTTGAACACCATAAATGATGATGCTGACTTTATCTCATTTGGTAATGTTTCCCAGAATAACAACGTAGTAATTTGGTATGAATTTTTGAAAGTTATAGTATCCCATTGTGGAATTTTAAATAGCGAAGAATTTAATCTTTCAGATCGTCTTGTTCCTGCATTTAATTCCTTGAAAAGTTACCGAAGGTAACGTGGCGAAGAGGTATTGAGTAATGTATACATTGTACATCCTAGAAAATATTTTCGTTTAGTTACAGGTGTTAGCCAATTTTAGTTCTCGATAGTATGACTGTAAAGCGACGTTTCATTTTATCCTGAAGATGAAGTGAATAGTACTATTTAAAATTCGCAAGAGTTTTATATTATGATATCTGGCTGCATCATTATATACTAAACAGGCATAGTCAAAATGTGAAATTATAAGGGATGAAACTAACAGTTTCCTAACTGGAGTGGTTAATGAGTTTGCCCTATGTCTAAGTCTATGTAATATACCATGAACTTTGCTAGATATATGAAATATTTGCTGATTCCAGGATAGATCTTCATTAAAATATACGCCTAGGTTTTTTATAGACGTATAAATTTTTATAGTAGTGTTGTCAACAATAATAGGATCTAGTGAAAAATTATCTAAGCGCATATGATTTTGGACAGAGCCAAAGATAATAGCTTTTGTCTTGGAGATGTTTAAGATCAAACCTTCTTCATTTGCCCAATTTACAACTACAGCTGCATCGCGATTTATTTTTTCAATAGCTGCATTTATTTCGCTTAGTTTGCACCGGATATAAATTTGTAAATCACCTCAAATAACATACTTAGACAATATTTTAATACTTTCAGAAGTGAATTTATAAATATTAAGAAGATGGTCGGTCCTGGGATCGAGCCCTGTAGTACTCCTGCTGTATTTGGTGATGTCGATTCGTCGAGATTTATCACAGCTTGAGATGTATTAGTTAAATAAGAGTGGAGCCACTTTATTGACTCATTACTGAAATTTAATCCTTTGAGAATTTGAAGTAATTTTGTATGGTTTATACAATCAAAAGCTGTTTTGTAATCAAAAAGTAACATTAAGGTCAACTCTCTCTCATTTATTCCCTGGCGAATATCGTCTGAAATTGTTAGTAAAGCTGACTGGATACTATAAATTTTACGGAATCCAAATTGAAAAGGTGACAAAAGAGCATTTGATTCTAGATGGTCTTTTAGTTGTTCATTTATAAGGGTGTCGGGTACCTTGCTTAAGTGCCATAAATTTGCAACAGGTCTAGTTTCCGATGGATTATTAGGGTGAAGAACTCTGCTTAGTGGGACTATTAATGACTTTTTCCAAATTTCGGGGTAAGTTGAGGTATTTATTTATAGATTAAACAGTGTTGTTAAAAATGGTATAAAAATACTTGTGAAATTTTTAAAATATCCGACAGAAAAAAAGAGACCATGCAACTGCAATCCTTTGCTTTATTTATGCACGATAGGGCTCGATGAATATCAGTACTATCAATTTGATGAAAATTAAACTGAGATATATTCGATTCATTATGAGTATCTAATATTGATTTTAGTTATACGGCTGAGCAGAGTGAATGGCGGAAAGTCACAGAAGAGTAGTATCTTATTAACTCTGGAGATGATTACCCTGATTTGTGTAAAACTTACCAATTTTATTCTTATCACTAAGATATCTTAATGTCCCTAAGTAGTAAGATTCTCTGGCAGCCTTTATTTCAGTCTTGATATTGCTCGGTATTTGCTTGTACTCTAATATTAGTCTTTGGTTTTGATTTCTTTTTGTCTTTTTATATAGTTGATCACGCAATTTGCATCTAGTTTTGAAATCTTTAGATAGCCACGGTGCTAATTGTTTGGATATAACTCGGGTACGAAATGGAGCATATTTATCTAATATGTCAATGGTAGAATTTCGAAATGAACTTAGCATGGTATCCACGTCATTGCACGCAGAAGTCGAGAGTAGAAGATGTGTAATACTATGAGTTATATCTTTTTCAAAAAGATTGAAGATGCAATTTCTAAAATTTCGGGATGCGATTTCTATTTTTTCCTCGCTGAAACGAGCTAGTTGCATAGTCAATGATTAGTGAGTGATTACAATTTATGAATGGAACTCGTGATTTACTGTATGCGATTATCGAGCCACGTATTTGTATTTTCCTTATGGTAAGTTACACCAAATGAAGGTATAAATAAAAATTTTCTACAATAAAATTTTTCAAATGTTTAGAGTAGAATGAGTCACTTAACAGGTCAGAGTTTAAGTCACCTGATATTATAATATTCTAATAGAGTGGTGCATACTTTAAAAGATCATGCACGAGTTTTTATTAGGTCTAATTTCTAATAAGAGGTACTCTGGAGTGTTTATGGTAGATATTTTTGGAGTATTTCATATTTTATAAGTAAACATATCTCGAATGTAACAAGCAACACCTCCACCCTGTACATATTGCAGGCGATCACCTTTTGAGGGTAGACCTCTGTCATTGCGTAATAATAAGTAATTTTGGAGCTTACTGGATTGATCATATTCGGAGGGGATAAGCCATGATTCAGAAATGAATATGATATCTATTTATTCATTTTTAAGAAAATTTTCGCTATCTCCAATATGACACTTCAATGAATTTGCATTTATTTATGCTACTCTTACATAATATTTACTCTTCATTTGGTTTGATATAATAGTTGACTGTGGTTGTTAAACTATTTTTGTTAAGTCAGCTTCTATAAGTATGGGCACGTGCTCAGAATTTTTGTCTTTCCTAACAAATATACGCCCATTGCGGATAACAACTTGAGTAAAGTTTTTAGAATTTGTCACGCGTGATTGCGCTTGACGTTTGAGTTTCTACACATAAGACGGTAATAATTCACGTAAAAAGACTTTAGTGTTTTTGTAAATGGTAGAGTCAGACTCGGGAAAAACAGTTAAAGTTTTAATCTCGCTCAGTTTAGCTTTAATCTCTAGAATATATTCTTTAATTTGCACCGTTTTAAATTTTATTATAAAAGCAAATGTGACCGATTTTTCGTTATTACTTTGAGCATTTTGACAGCCTGAAGATGTATTCTATGGATTTTTAACTAGTGCAAATGATCCACAATATAGTATGTCCTGGGTTAAGTGAAGAATATTTAAATGGGTTAAAAATACGCTTAACTAATTCGGTATATGGCATATCCAAAAGGGTATTTCTGAATTCCTCTGTAAATATAATTATCATTAGCCTGAAGATTTTTAGCTTGTTTGGAAAGAGCTTTGATGTCTGCTGAGTGCTGTGAGAGTAATTCGGCATGTTTTTTCACATCCGAATATAATTTATCTAACTGTGAATTAACCGAGGTTACTTTCTGCCCATTTGATAATATATGAGCCATCATTTTTGACATTTGTTCAGATGGATTAAGATTATTCCAATCGGGTGGTAAGAGGTCTGATACATTTTGGTTTATAGACTCGGTCGACTACTTATTTTGATTTGGATGCTTTGCACTATCACGCCATTGTGAAAAATTTCCAGGTGGGCAATTGAATTGAGATGAAATATTTTCCGGTAAGTTGGACATTGAGTTTACAGGAGAAGAAAGATCAGACTTATTCATGTCAACAGAGTCTGAAAGGTCACCACCAAGATCACTTATGGAAAATTTTTCGCTGTTTGGTAGAGAGAATGGAAAAATTATATTTCCTGCGCAGCAGGATCGTGCAGATTTAGATTTTAAATAGTCGCGTGCACAGCCTGTGTGAAAATGTCTTTTGCAAATTAAGCAAGAAACTAAAGCCTTTGATATATTGCTTTTATATTTTACTAAATATTTTTGTTAAAAAATAAGCTTTAACTAATATGTACACTAAAATAATCTAATTTCTAACTAAAAGGCTGACGCAATAAGTAGAATTTACATAAAAATCAAAAAATATTCAAGATGCTATTCTAAGTTGAAAGTCATCTAAATATTATCTTTAAGATACGCGGTGTTAACTGGGCTAAAGTTATCTTAAAGTTAAGTTTAAGTCAACCCCATAATAACTGAACTGATAACTGGGTCACGACAAACCAATGCTAACTGGGGCTTGACGCACGTCGCTGAAGTACACTAACACTGCTACCCTGATACTCGTAAGACGGCACTAAGAAGTGTTACCCGAACAAGGTGATACACTTACTCGAAACGGAAATAGTATATTACGATACATGTGACCTAAGTGGCCCATAATTGCACGGCGCGTAGTTAGCGCCCGAGCGTAGCGAGGGCGATACCGGCGCCGTGCAATTATGGACACTTAGGTCACGAGTATCGTATACTATTTTGTAGCACGAGTGACATAAACCCGCCACCGACATCGGGGAGGGTGTATGGTGCGGGGGTGGGCCGGGCGGGGAAGGAGGGGGGGTTTCGGGGGGGCGAAGCCCCCCCGCATAAAAAAAAATAAAAATATAATCCAAAAAACATAAAAAATAAATTAAAGAATTTAGAAATCGTATAAACAAATTATTATTTAACCAAAATTCATTAGTTAATTAATAATCAATGTCAACTTTTATACATTGTTTGAATAGAACCTTATATAAATAAGATATTTTGTTTTTTGAAAAGATAATAAATGTTTATTAGTACCAGTTAATTAGAATATATTTATTTACCCTATCTTGAAATTTTTTAAATTACATTTTAATAAATTTCTAATATTAATCATGAAAAAAAATTAATACTGAATTTTAAATTGAATTTCAGATTGAATATTCAAAATACGCGCCAAATTGTCATATACAATCAGTTGAACTAACCTCTAAATTTGAAGCATTATTTTAAGGATTTATAATTATTCTCTGATTCTTGACATGCGTATTTACTGAGGTTTACTACTTCTTCTTTCTATTATTATGAACGAAAACGTTTATTTTGAGTGTTTTTAGTTTTTATTATAGGATAGTAGGGATCTGTGGCCTATGTGAATTCATTATTACACTGTGTAATAAAGCGCCACTTAGGTCACGGATAAGCGTGACCTAAGTGCGGGTTTAGGTCACACAGTGCTATAAAAATATATAATAAAAAAAAAAAAAAAAAATAAATAATAAAACGCACAATTTACACAATCGCACATTTACACACTAAACCCGTTAGAGTGAAATAATTCACTTTAATTAGAGTGGATTTTTCATTCTAAAAATAGAGTGGAAATGTTTCACTCTTAAGTATAGTGGAATCTCGCTCTATTTTAGAGTGAATACATTCCCGATGGACATCAACGAAAAACTAATCTATTCTTTACTTTTTAAGTTTATAATATTGCAAGCGTGATATTAGATACACGTTTTCCAGTAATAATAGATTTACCAAAATACACCAAATAAATTCGCAGATAATCTAATGGACTCTACGAGCTATAAACCCTTATACTACTCAAGCGGACTTTTGTCATTCAGCTTTCTCCAATTCGGATAGGTGACTGTATTATAACAGTCTTTTACCCTCCGAAACAGAATTAATGCGAAAATAACACCCGAAAGAGAGGAGAGTTTGAGCAAAAAAAAAACGAATATATATTTTGAATGTAAATAAAAATTAAGAATAAGTTTTTATTAAGAAATAATTATAAAATTATATAATAGCGTTTCTGCTCCAGTACTTTGCCAGTGAGCCATCGTCAGTGCAATGCTGGCAAGTACCTATTACAAAAATTAATTCTTCTGCATGTTTCATTATATAAATATTTTAAAGTGTTTTTACGTTTCAACACGAACTTTCAAAGAATTCTAAGCTATAATAATATAAACTTAAAGTATCTTCAAATTAAATAATACGATCTTCCAGAGCATTATTTTTAAATTTTATTTTGAAAAATAATCGACTTTACTATTTTATATACATTATTTTGTAGTTTTATTAGTAAGGTAACCATTTTATTAGTATTGTACCAGTACTTGATCGCTTTGTAGCAAGCGAGCTTATTTATTAAATTCTAACACTAAAATCAACACTGCCAATAAAAAGTCATATACCCATCTCAAAGAGAATTTAATTGTCTATCAAATCAAATTTTTAAATTATCGAAATTATACTAGTACCTGGCCATGCCAAAATCATACGTCCTGATACCTGAACAGCGCTGTCCCAATACATAGCCATCCTATTTTCTCTTATTTCTGATTTAAATTATAAACTTTTTTAATAAAATCTTGTCTCTCCCTGGTAGAAAATTGAGCATATTAGATGGTCGGTTCACGATCTATTGGGCAGATCCGTTTCCTAATAGTTCGCCAGAAATAAACCAGCATCTGACCAGAAATTTATAGAAAATCTAAATAGCTTACATAACCCTAAAAAATTATTGAAAATGTAAATCCCATTATAGTACTTCTGCGTTAAAACAGCATGCAAATTTTTATTCGATTATTTATTTGATTTTTTTTCTACCAGGGCTATGCATTAATAATACGGTTGTTATGTATTTTGAACGTAGAAGTATATAAATAATTGATTTAAAGTATGTGCTACTCACGTAACCTACGCGATCTTAACCTATGCGTGCGCCCGCGATTTGAAAAAAAAACCCCGAGATGCTAAACATCAACAGTAATTATTGTTGAATTTTCACTAATATGTCATCACAGTATGTTTATAAACTGACGATAGCCACTATAGAGAACTTTATTACACAAAGCAAAATATTTTTTATGCGAATATTTATTTATAATAATGTGATTCATATAGCTGGCCAGGTATCGGTCAAACTCGGTTTTTATAATAGTAAAAACTATTTTTTTTGCACACATAATCATTTTATTTTTACTTAAAATAGTAATAAATAACCTTAGAAAACTTTTAAATGCATGAAAAGATTAAAGAACAATTAATAACTCTTAAACTCGATGTAGGATTTCTTAACAGTTGGGCTTAAGAAGAAGTGAATGTAATCACGCGAGCATCAGTTCCATTATTAAATATTTTTTTAAAGATATAAATGAAATAAATATTTGCCCAAAAATTTAAATATATTACGCTTGATAGTTATAGAATGTGAAGCGTTTGGCCAGGTACTGGGACGTGGCCAGGTACTGGTACATTTACCTTATGTGACTAAGAATAGTGGTTAAAAACTTAGTAGGATTACAGTTTTAGGAGGAGAATTTTACTAGGTCAGTACCAATCGTAATGGCATCAACGTAACCTCAAAATATCGCAAAAACCTTGTTTTCTTTGCAAATTTCGTGGTTACAATATATATTTTCTTGTATTCTGTGTTGTAATGATGGTTTTTGCATTATAGAATGTCACTAGATAACTGCTTATTGTAACAGAATCAACCTAACTTAAAAATATTGTTCAAACACTTCTTTGGAAATTTCGAAGTCAAAATATGATCTTTTTGTACTTTCTGTGTTATACTTTTTGTATTTACATCAGATAATGTTACTAAATAAATACTAAATGTAATGGTGTCAACCTAACCTCAAAATATTGCAAAACAATTCTTTAAAAATTACGTAGTGAAAATATGTATTTATAGTCACACAAGGATAAGACAGTCACTCAACGTATTTGATGAGTAGATGTGAGTATGTGATGTGCTGAAGTTATTTGCTACACGAAGAGCCCTGATGCCTCCGATGTGTAGTGCGCACGGACGGAGTATGATACTAAGGTAAAGTAGGTAGTACTTGGGCACTTTTTGAAACGAAAATACGGAATCAGTGTTTGTAGAGCTAAAACTCAATATTTTTCCCAAATCTTTAATCTAATCGTTAATTTGGCATGTTTTACTGTTATTAGTACAAGAAAAGATACGCTTACATACTTTTTTATACTAACAAAGTAAGCTTAAAAATTCAACTATATGTCGCAGTAGTTGGACATTCTATGTCAAGCTCATCCTAGTACTTGGACATAGTTAGGACCCAGTAGTTGGACATATGAATTAAATGTGTCCAACTACTGGGTTCATAAATAGCAGAGGACGTAAACTTGGACAATACATTCAGCATATTACAGTTCTCGACATAACCTCAAAATGTTATATTTACATTTAAGACGTAAATTAACATAATTTTGGTTAAATTATATACTACACATTATAAACTATCCGAATGAATGAGAATGAATACATCTTTTTATCATTTTTATTAGTAATTACAATTTTTGTCACTATCCAAGTACTGGGCACTTTACCTTATCTGAGATTTCGCTTGGAAAAGGTATTACATTCGGATGGCCCGGCGCGTATAACATTGACCTTAAAATTGTTTAGGCCCCCTACAAGCGAAATCTCAGATAGTACAGTTTTGAACGAAAACTTCAGATAGTATCGCTTCCAAGCAAACTCTCAGATAGTATTGTTTTGAACTAAAACTTCAGATAGTACAATTCCAACCTGACAAACTTTTCTTTTACCCAATTTTTACCCAAAGTTTACATTTTTACTGCTGTTCAATGAAGCATGACACATCATTCAATATGGGCTCAAATTATTGTTTTTGGTTCAAAGAATATACTATAAAATTGTGGTTATACTATAAATACATATACTATAAAACATATACTATAAAATTGGTGTAGATCTAGCCAAACTTTTTTTGTCTAAATCGATTTTAATAAGTCACTAGAATAAATCTTACGTCACTATTGGGTCCTTTTCAAGTCATTTTTAGAAGATTCTAGAAAAAAAGTATTATCCTACTTGAGTAAAAGTTCAGAGGGGCTGGACAAAACAAACAATTCAAGCCCCAGATAACCAATGTGCTTTATCAGAAATTGAAGTAAAAACATTATTAGAGGTGGAATTGTGAAAGTCAAAAGTTCTGTAGAATCTATTTTATAGGTCTTTTTTTAGAGATAAATACAAAATTGGAATTGATCTATAATAATGAGAAATACAAACTTGTCGACAAGTAGGCAACTAAGTACATACTGGCATCGACATCCTCTTGATCCGATGTTCAACTTCCCCTGTTACCGATATTTACAGGAACCCGTTACATTTATTTCATTTTCAAATTTTAGAAAACATTTTCTTTTTCAAAGTCAAAAATCAAGTTTATTAAAAATGGAACCCTGTATTAACCCGTATTAACCCGAAACAGCTGAGATTCATATAAGAATTTTTAACCATTTCGACTAGAATAACTTCCTTACGATTATGCTACTCATAAATCAGTTTCTTTTGCACTCAAAACCTTCAGATCTCCACCATATCTCCTCCTCTTTATCTTCTCCAAGAAGCACACACGCTCTCATGCATAAACTCCATACATCTCACCTACGTACGAACGGATGATGTATATCGACGTTGCACGCAAGAGCGCCGCACGTAAAAAAGAAAAGAAGAAACAATGGTGACACGTAGCGTCGTATCGACGCAAGTGCAAACAAAGGACGACAACTCCAGCAAATTCATTACATTACACACCCGATACGATGCATGCACCTATATATAAATGCCGGTGCACGCGCTGCAGGTTAACGATTGTGTCTGCTAGCGGTCGCACAGCAGCAGAGGAAATTGCATTTTCGCGTTGGTGATTGAACGCGTCGAATCGCGATTATCACGGCAATTTCGTCGCTGGCTCGGCGGCTCCTTTTTGTTATAGGGAGGCCTGTGACGGTTCGGCGAATGGTCGATGAGTTTCTTGTATGTCTTGCGGTTGGATTTGCTTGTCGATTTCTACGTCGTGTTAGGCGTGCTTTTGCGCTTTGCATGTGCATGATGGAATGCATTTTTTGGTGGATAATTGGTGGGGTTGTGCGGCTGGAATGGGATGAAAATCGATATTTTGGCTTAAAATGATGAATTGTTTGTAGTTGGTTATTTTAGTAATAGAAAATAGAAAAAAATGCTAGAACTTTGTAAAAAAACTGAATTGATATGGAGCAGTAATTGTTTTTACTTCTACCCTGGTAGAAATAAAAAAAATACAAATTGTTAGAATACTAGAGTCTAGGTACGGTACTTAAAATGGAAAATAAGTTTAAATTATAAAAGTCTGGTAAATATTGAAGACAATATTCATAATTGAAACGATGTTAAAAATTATAAAAGGATTTGATAGCAACTGCCATTAGTATTAGAGATTTCTTATTATACCGTCAAGAAACCAGTTCCTGATCAGTTAAGGCGCGTCGTCACGTTATTTACTGTGTCAAATCGTAAAAATGAGGTATTCATAGAAAATAACATTTCTAGTAACAAATATAACTCTTAATCTTTAATATAAAATTTTAAAAATACATAAATAATCAAAATTAAGTTAAATATAAAGCCTTAAAAGAAAAAAGCTGGTGGAGCAATTCCTGATCACTTAAGATTTGTATGGGAGTAGTTTCTGATCATATCAAGACCCAATTCCTGATTACATATATTATTGACACATAAGTATTTTATATGATAAACAAAAACTTATTATGCAATAGTAATACAGTAGATATACTAAATATATAACATTTGTCGGTTGTGTGATTATAAATGTGAAACTTAGGCGAGGTAAAAGTGTTTGGTTATTCATGCTCTGTCGACTGCACGATATAGACTCATGCACAAGCATATATTAACCTATAAAGTGCACATAGTGTTGTGATTAATTTTCACGTTTGGTACGACTTTTGTCTGATAAATTATTTACGTATGGATTAAAACTACTTATAGAAGTACTATTTGCTTATAGAAGTATATGCTACAATACTTATGGAAGAAATGTTATAAATATTTGTGTATTTTAAGATTTTTAAACACACATATAACATGTTATTAATACTGATCAGGAATTGGGTAAACGATAAGAATATGGACCCTATTTCTAATCACACGTTTTATCAAATAAAAATAATATTTTATATGAATGTTTTAGGTGATTTAAACAAATAAACTGTTAAATAACTATTACATAAGTTTTTCTACGATACGTTACAAAATTTTATAGAAATGATGTAAATTTCTTTGTATGCTCGCTTGTAGTCAACTGGAGTAAGATGGTATCAATCATGACGTTGCCGACAACGTCCAACTTTGACATTTTGTATCTTAAAAATGTATTTTACTAGTGACTTTTAAAGTTTTTATATATGACTGTGAAATAGTTTACTTTTACTAATTATTTTTTTAAAACAAATTTTGTATACATTAAAGTCAAAATAAAAATAAATGTAATCAAATGATCAGGAACTGGGTCTGTGGCGGTACTAGGCTTCTTCAACTTTTTTTTTCATAAGCAAATTTGCTACTCAATTAATGCCTATAAAACAGTTTGGAATATGCACTCTAAGAAATGCGTTTCAATAAATGGCCAAGAAAACAAGCTTGTTTCTAGTCTACGTAAAAGTTATATGATCGTCAATAAATGACAAATAAATGAAGTCTGTTTATACCAGAGTAGAATTGTGAGGTTTTTGGTAAATAATAATTCTTAGTTTTCGAGGTAAAAATTGATAAAAATCTTATTAGTTTTATAATCAGTAATAAAGTAATAAAGTGGTAAATAAAGTAGCAATTCCAAACAGAACGCTATAAATGTACATGAGTAGAAATTTTGAAATTTTGAGTGTCGACCTTTTTAACAAGTTATTTAAACATTTACTGCTAATATATTTGATCTGTAGAAATTGATTAGCGTACAATCAGTCATGAACAAGTATATCTATTACAAATACTGTATCTAACTTTAAGAGGTTACACCACCCTGAGACTTTCAAAGAATTGAATATTGTTTGTCTTTCCAACATTACTTTATTCGTATAAAAATAAAATGCCATACAGAAAAAAACTGAATTGCGCATATTTTTTTCAGTTTTGCCACTCAAGTATATACACAATCTTTAACCGATTGCTTTGAAATTTTTACAATATCTTTTTACAATGTATTATCTAGGAAAATAAGCGTTAGATAAAATGCAAAGTAGCGCCGCCATTTTCCTTGAAAGAAAAACAAAAGAAATGTTCAAACCTGTTTAATATATATAAATAAAATAAGATATCATACATAATATTTGTAATTTTTAAATAAGCCATTAAATTTGTCTGTCTATACATAAACATAGTATGTTATCATTTAGATGGTACCCATATTTAGGAACCTTTCTTAACCGACATAAAATAAGATTCTAATTCTTTAAAAATTGCTCACAATATCTCGAAGTCGCTGAATGCTGAATGAAATGAACGATAGTTGCTTCTCCAAAGCCATCTATTTGGCACATAGCTGCCTTAAGGGGGTGTCAAACCATTTAAATTTCCCGCTGAATTCTTCCCAAGCGGCCATTTTATAGTCGATTGGTTTTTTGCCTAAAACCGCCATTTTGAAATTTTCCAACGGAAATTTAAAAATTCTGACTTCAGAATCGGAAAGAGTGGACAATTTTACTTCCGAAAAAATGCTATTGGTTATTATTATTTTTTTTGACAATTTTTTAGGCAAAAAACCAATCGACTATGTTGGAGTCTTAAATGGGTTAAGACTCGCAAACGTCCATTTGACATGTATGCATTATAGATTCAATCCTCGATTCAATCGCTAATATGTTTCTTTCCTGAAAATCAAGCTCTGCTTATCATTTGACATAGAAGTAGTTTATAAACCACGCGTATACAAACTGGGCGTCGCACAGCAGACAACGAAAATTTTCAAAGAACTATGAAGAAAATTTGACCCTACCAACTATCAAACTTAACATATAAAGATAAGAAAAACCCGGTCAGAGTTCGCTAGATAACGCTTACAGTCAAACTACACACATACACACACCCAGACACAAAATTATACTCAAGTGTACTTGCATCGTCCGACTGCTCTCGAACAAAACAACTCCTAAAACTCTCGCACAGCAAATCTCTATGAGAAAACGCGCGTGTATTCTCTCTTTTATATTCTTCACAAACGACCTGCTCGCGTTTAAGCTGGCAAGCGGTAAAGGTTGACTCGCGCGCGTCCGGTTCATTTAACGATCGGTCCGCGAATGGCACAATGCACGGGAAGCTTCATTGAATCCGCGCGAGTGTGATACACGTTAGTGCTCGCAGCAGGCCGTGGTATCGCGTATCGGGAGGCAATTAAAAAGTGCCGCACCGATGACAATAAGCGAGCATGTAAATGCACGGGTGTATATGCGGGATCTCGGAGAATGGAATGGAAACTTGATGGGTCAGAGGCGATCGAATTGAATTCGATCGGTGAAAGGGAAGAACCGCGTTTATAGGTAGGGTGAAATTTCGGATAGCGTTGAGGTTCTGGTTGGGTTTGGTTCTGGAACTTGGGAGAGTGTTGCGTGGTTGGATAAGAGGGTATCGAAATTTCGTCATCGAGTGTCGGATTTGAAAGTAAAGAAAGTCGAACAAATACTTTATTGATGAATATACAAACATGTTTTTTATTAATTGATAATTAATATGCCATTACCGCACTGATTTCTGATCAAACTCTTTGTAATCAGCTCTTGTTTCAGTAAAAGTAAATTTTGATATAATTTTTTAGACTAAATGCACATGTTTTATAGATAATTAATAGTATATTATGACACTATTGTGGGAGATGGTTTTCTACCTTGCTCGAGGGTTTTCGCACGAGCGAAGCGAGTGAGAAAATCGAGCAAGGTAGAAAAACACCTCCCACAACAGTCTCATACGATATTTTATAGCACAACAACCTCAAAATCGACAATAAAGTTGGCATTTTGAGGTTAGTGTGCTATAATAATTATTTATTGTATTAAAGCGCATTTGATTTTGTTATGGTCTTCAAAATATACATGTAGTCTTTTGTCAAACTGATTTGTCGAACAACAATGCTTGTACTATTTAAATTTATAAATTAAAACTGCACACTGCTGTTTTATGAATGTTTATTAAGAAACTCGATATATAAATTTTAGACAATTCTCTTGTTTTTCGTTTAGTGCGTGAACTACCTTAGAGTTCTAAGTATTGTTATAGAGGTTTCACCTAATCTCAACGACCAATTAGATTTTAGCACCAGTCTTGTAGTCAACACTGAGTTTGCTAACGGGTCCCGCGACAATAATTTTAATTGAATTAAAATACTTATTACATTTATGTGCATTGATAGTAAAATATGTCTGTGGTGACCCGGTATAACGAAATAAGTATATTGTTTTGATAAATTGAATTTGCATATCAAATTATATATGTTCACATAGATCTTTTATAATAGTAGTAGACCATAAAACATAACTATATGGTACAAAACAGAGAAGTGCATGACTAGGTAACTGCATTTGATTAATAGGTTCATATAATGTGTCGCAAATTGACGCAAATTAATTGCATTTCGTATTACTGTTAAGTGAAAATTAATGAAACTACTTTATTTATGTAACTAATTTTATTATTATTTGAGATCTTGAAAAGAGGTAGAAGTACAAAGTTTTCATTAAATGTTTGAAGATAAAGTAATTATGTAACAAACCTTGCAAAAATCGTCTTGTAAATGATTTACACTGCACTTCTCAAAACCTATTCCTGGCAAAAGGTATATTTGTAAATACATTTTAAAATGGTGTATAATGTTCTTTTTTCATTTTGTAAAGCTTTATTTTGTTAATTTCTTTGCAAAATAATGTTTTACATTTACTCTAATATATATATATATATATATATATATATATATATATATATATATATATATATATATATATATATATATATTTACCATTACATATGTTATAATATGTGCACACAAGTGAATACGAACCGCAGTATGAGATAAGTTTACAGTTTCGGCATAACGACATAACTTCATGATTTCGCGAGTTTCCACGAAGTAGATAAGGCACCTCAGGGTTACCAGTATATTAATATTTGCATTGAATGCATCAATTAACTAGAACACTATCGCGTCCCACCTTGTTTGTTCCAATCTTACAGATAAGTAAAATTATTAGATAAGTAAAAAGTAAAAAAATAAGTCTTCAACAAGTCCGGAAAAAGTCTGGCTCAGAAAGTCTTGCAAAAGTCTGGCTACGGAGACCATCCCGGACTATATGGCAGACATTTCTTGAATTATGTCACGATAACTTATTTTTACATGCAACTTATTAGGACACTACACTTCTTTTTAATATCGATCGGAATCGTAAAAAATAATAGTTTTCGATTGAACCGTCCCTGGTAGAAATCTTATCGTGGCGCCCACATTCGCTATAACGGCCTTTATATGTAAACTAGATAGTACTAGACTGTACAAAACTCGATAAATCCACACAGATCTACATAGTTTTCTCAATAATAATATGTACGTATAAAATCTGTGAGGTAATATATTATTTATTGAACAGAACTTTTATTGTAAAAATTAATGTTAAAAAAGTTTAACATGCAAGTTTTCAATTATAATCATAAGATCTATAGTTCTATTCATATTATTTACATATGAAAGGAGTCAGAAAACATATCTAAACTAAGAAATGAAAATTTAGAAATAATGTTCCTTGCATATGAAAAACAGTGATCACAAAATAATGTTATTGATTGATGTAGTTGTTTCTTGAAAAGTAATATATAAATAATAATAATATCATATGTACAAATATGTACTTTATGACATGCTTTATTTAAAAACTAGAATTTTAATTTCAGAATTGCAAATAATTTTGTATCCATATGTGTGTTCTTATAATACATAAACTGCTCATCCGTGACAACATTCTCAAAGACAAACACATTAGTCGAACACATGTAGACGATACTTTTCTTTATAAATAACAAATTACTATGTTTTAACTGGCCATAGATGTCAAATGAAAGTGTTTGATTATAAATTAATCACAGTAGGAAATTAATTAATCAGTTGATAATAAATGTGTGTGCAAATAGTTTTCCTTCATAAACCATACAGGTTTTGAAACGAAGCCTGTATATAGGATGGAACATAATCAAATGTAAGGAAACTAATTTTACATAAACAAAATAAATATATGCACTAATACTTCATATAGTTTTTTGGATATTTAGATTATTTTCTTATTTTGATTGTTTAATATATATGTGTAACATAATTTTATTATTGAGTTCTTAAATACAAAAACTCGATGCATCTAAAATTTGATAACCTTACACTTTAGAGGTTATTTACATTTACTTACATTGGTAATAGGTGAACAATAACATGTAAATACCTTTAAATCAAAATAATACATAATAAATCATAATAATCATAATAGATTATACTTCTGTTTCTTAAAACATAACCTTTAAGTGATTGTTATTGTCATAATTTTGCTTATCTAGTTTTATCGGAGAAAATAATATGGGAAACTAGAAGGGACGACCGTTACACGCCTTTATAGTAACTATCTAGTTTGCCTACATAGATCTACACAGCGCGAGATTATTCTACATAGATTTATAAAGTGGACGAGATAAATTTCTACCAGGGGTGTAAACATTTTTTAAATATTGCAGTCATCTACA
Source organism: Gastracanthus pulcherrimus (assembly GCA_949152435.1). Classification (NCBI taxonomy): domain Eukaryota; kingdom Metazoa; phylum Arthropoda; class Insecta; order Hymenoptera; family Pteromalidae; genus Gastracanthus; species Gastracanthus pulcherrimus. Next base: position 38,094,257 of record OX424572.1, read on the forward strand.
AAATTTAAATATTTAAAAAAAAAGACACCAAGATTTAGGTTACTGCAGAAATGACGGAATGCTATGCTTTTGTTTTGCATTTTTTGCCAAAAGTTTGGGATCGTCTCCGAAGCCAGACTTTTGCAAGACTTTCTGAGCCAGACTTGCCCCAGACTTATTTTCTCACACGGACTTTGTTTTTTCCCAGCCTTTTCTTTATGACAAAATTGTTATTTTTCTACTTTAAGGTAGCTTTCTGGTAATTTTTCACTAAAAAGTTGAAAAAAATTTTATTGCAGAAAAGTGCATTTTACTCGTTAAATAAAAGCATACAAGTAGTACCAGCACAAGAAAACTTTTTTATAGCGGAAGTAATACATTAAAAATAAAGTTTTATCGGTTTTTCGCTTTTTTATCAAATAGAATGAAGACTTAAAAGCTTAGTATATTTATAATTAATTATTGTTTACCTAATTAGTACCTGATATAGTTACCTAATATAGTGCCACATGTATTTGATATATAAAAGATTTAAAAAATTTTAATAAATGTGAAGTAAGAATGCAATTCATAATGTATCAGAATTTAGGCTTGTTTTTACAAGAGCTCGATTTTCTCAGCTTCAAGTTTTCCAGTATGCTAAAATTGATTTCCGTCAACATATTCAGTGAATCATTTTAAATCTATTTTTTCAAATATTGTTCAATATATTTCGAACAAAAGTTAGCATTTTTAATGTACTTTTATTAAATTACTAATGGGATATAATGATATTAACCTTTAAAAAATCAATAAAATATGACATTTATTTATGATTTCAATAGAGTATATTTTTAAAAGTAAATTAATAGACTTTAAAGTATAATAAATGCTAACTTTTCTTCCTTTTAATGTCTAGAATGATGATAAATTTTCCTAAATCTTTTTGATGAATATCTTGACGCAAACCAACTTTACAAAACCTACCTTATTCGGCATAATACGTTTCATGCACATAAGAATTGTACACATTTTAATTGTGCACAGATCAGCATCGGTCAAATATATCTATATATAATTTGACCAATGCTAAATTGTGTATAATTAAAATCGGCACGATTATTATGTGCATGAAAATCACTATGCCCCTTATTCTGGTCTAAAAATTACTAATGTGTGCATATTTTGGAATCTAGAAGAGTAAACTATCTGAAAAATTCTGGAAAACATAATTTTTATATTACGAATATTCGGTAATTTTTTTAGATTTTTATCGTGGACTAAACAAAAACTTTGGAAAATCACCAGAAAGACACCTTAAAGGATTATAAAAATAATGTAGAAAATTTTTAAATTGCTTACGTCGAATTGAACACTGATTGGCGTTCTTAAATCAATAAAATTATTGACCTAATATTTCTTTTCCGATGATTTTCTATTTCCTCTTTCAGAATCCAGTCAGATTTCTTATTTTTCTCGACTGAAATTGAATTTTACCGCGCTGAAAATCGACCAAAAGTTACTTTAACCATGTCACTTTTATGTTGAATTACAGCTCAGAGAGAAAAATTTAAAAAATGTAACCAAAGATCTTGTAACAACAGGGCATTAAATCTTCAAAAAAGTCACATTCTATAAAAGATTTCATTGATTCAGCTTGTTTTAATCGAAAAAACCAATCAGTACCGAAATAGTCGATCGGATCGAATGTACAAGTGAGTTCAAATCCGCAGCCGCCTGATGCTCTTAGCCTCTCCAGCACGTCGCTGCAACTGTGATATACACGCACACACAAAGTGCAGTCAGTGTACGGCAGGCGCTCTATTTTAGACTCGTCTTTTGTTGTGTCTTTTACTATCAATGGCTCTCGAGTGCTTTGAGATTACAAGCGCTATTGAAATATGCGTACTTACTTTTTCCGAGATAATCAACGACGCAGCGAATTGTTCTATTTTTAATATTTCAGTCTGCGTCGTCTCTGGTGAAGAACGTCGTTATTAAGTTTTATTGTCTTTTAAGGGGTATAAGTAGATTAAATTTATGTAGTGTAACTAAAGAGTACATTTATGTACATGTGTATGAAAGCTTGTGAGTACTTTTACTTATATAAGTAAAAGAGTAGAGTTTACGAATGTGAAGGTTTTAGTATGTTTTTACTGCTATTGAATATTATGCAACAATAAGGCTTAATTAAATCGAAAGAGTAAACTCAGTGAATACAATTAAATGTAGAAAAAGTGCTAAATTTATGATGATTGTTTTTTACATTTAATTCTATTTCTGCGGTAATTTAATTCAATTGTGCTTTTGCGTGTCCTATTAGCTATTAGCAAAAGAAAACCTAAACATATTTTCTAAGTTCACTTAAAGTAAAGTTTTACTTTATAAATAAAATTGCAATGTACCGTGAATCTTAAGTCCAGTGTGAGTGCAGGTCCAAATTCAATATTGATAGTAATTTCAACTAAAAAGATCTTGTTAGCGTTTGTTATTTGGTTACCAAAAATTCCAAAACCACGTCTTTACATGCTTCTTTGTCAACGATGTTCCAATACTCTATAATCGAAGCCGCGCTGCCCACCGGTCGGAAAATGCTCAAACAAAGAGCATCCGGTATTAGCAGTGTCATTAGCGATATGTCCACTGCCCATGAAATTTAACATGAATGTGCATGGATTTAATACGTACATGGCACATGGAGCTTAAAGTAACATTATACCGATGTTTAAAAACTATTCTCGTTGTTATTGTTTTATTTTAACCAAATTTTTTGCACAATTTTGTGTAACTAAAAAGTACTTTTTCACAAGATTTCAATTAATTTTATGTATTTTTCTCAGCGTTTTTAAGATAGTGTTCATTTTATAATAAAAACAAGCATTTTACCACACATTCTTTGTGTCGAACCCTTCAACCTTCAACCAACGAGGTCGAAAAAATTTGAAAGAAATTATAAAGTCACAATAAAGGTAAATTAGAATTTACAATCACTTATAATAATTCATTTATACCAATCGATTCCGCTTATATTAAAAATAGAAGTGGAAAAGTTGAAAAAAAAAATGTTTAAGAAAATAATGAAAAATTATAATGTATTCTTATAATTAATGAGATATCCAACATTTTATTATCTCTATATATAAGTGTAATGCAAAAAGAAAAGTTCACACTTTTTATCAGAATACCTTTAATATCGCTACCTCACGATTTCAGATTCAGTTAATAAAAACTTTGACGCAAGAATAAATAATTATTGAACCATCATAAACGTGCATTTCAAAATAACACTTTTATAAAACAAAAACTGCTTTCATAAAAAATCAGTACAATGCTACCGCAATTAACAGTATTAATATTTTGAATGCATCTTATATTCAATTTTGTTCCATTAATAATTATGTTAACTAATTTACATAACTACATAACTTACAGATATACACTCCTTATATTTAACCCATCAACACGTTGACAGATAATTTTTCAACATTTCTATCGTATCATAAAACAAATCATCTAAACTCCTTAAAATTTAACTAGAAAAGGGCAAAAAAGACACAAAAAAAGTTTCTCAATGTTTCCATCTCTTAATAAATAAAATATTTCTATTGACGAACACAATTTCCCTTGAAACAAAAAACTGGAATTTCTCCCCAGAAAAAAGGCCCCTCACTTCACATTCAAGGAATTCCCTATTATAAAACTGCGGAAGACGCTCCCCGCTCAAAGGACACATAATTCCCATCGGCGAAATCCCCCCCAGCTCCGACACAAGACAACAACAACACCATCCACACGTCCTCCTCCGCGATTACGTCATGATATTGTTTACGCGCAACGAGCAGCATCAGCAGCGCGCAATATCGATCCCCTATACGCTCTAACTCGGTCACCGTACAACAACGACCGACCATCCCAAAAAAGAAAACGCAAGCGCGCCAGCTAAGCATGTTTATACACTCGTATATTCTCCGGTGAAATCAGGATCAAGTGCATATCGACAGCTGTTATAACTGAAACTTGAAAACTCCGCTCTTGCACGTGTATACGACAATGCAATTAAGGTAAAAGTACCGGTTATGGAACGCTTTTTGGTCAATCCAAGATTGTCGTCTAATTTTTCATTATTAAGAATGTTAATAAAGAAAAGTATTGGGTATGGTTCGAAGGGCTGAGTATAGTAGATTCATTTACAACCTGCAAAATGCAAATTCGTTACGAATTCTTATTATTATAAATAAAAAACTAAAGCAACAGCATGTACCTATTATGAAACACCGTTTTCCTAGCTTGTCCCTGTGTTCCAAGATTGAAGCCCCTATTATGGAACGAATAATTATATGATAATATGACTTTACTCTTTAGATTTCGCTTGTAATTGATATAAAGATTATTAATAATACATACAATGCACACGAGGAAGGAAGTAATCATTAAATTTACGCTCTTTTCTAAAAGTTATTTAGTAGCAATCAATGAACATATATAGGGTTAAGTATACCTATATGCACCGCTGAATTGACTGATGGTTGTAGGTTAGAATTTTCAAATTCAATATACATTAATACATTGAATTTTTCACATTTATGAGGCATAAATCATTCAAATATAATATTTATAACACTATGATATAAAAAACAATACCTTGTCAACTTAAATTATTATAGAAATGTTCGTGCAAAGGTGTTCAATAAATATGGACATAACGTAATTATATGTACCCATTATGAAACAGTCAAATATTTAATATAAATCGTATTAATATTAAAATAACATTGTTATAACTTGAATCTATGGACCGAAAACTATTATTTAAACTAATATACATCTTATAAAATTGTTTAGATTTATAAATACAGTGAAAAAACGAAATTGTATGAATCAACTGTTATTGCTCAAAAAACGACGAATTTGTGCGACATTGAAGACACGGATGATAAAAGTTTTTTTTTCAATGTTACTGCTTGTGTAACAATATATATTCTTTTAAATTTGAGAACCATACATAATTATATATCCATGTGATTTTTATATTGGTTTATATATATCATATTCACATTTTATTTAATCACTATGTTTAGTGTTCCATGTTAGGAGCATGGTTTAGAAGGTGTCCCATAACCGGTACTTTTACCTTAATGTGTGACCGTACGTCGGATCGATGGATCGGCGCCGGTTCGTCGCTGATAAGCGAGATTACACGACGGCGAGAGTCTTCGTAGCTTCGTATATTCGCGACTTTGACTTTCAGCGTCCAATCGAAGTATAAGGATATGTCGGCCCGACTTACCGCACTGGTAGAATAAAAAGAATGCTTACACGCGGTGAAGAGGATTAGGGCCTACACCAGCCGAACTAATAAGGAATGGAATATAAGCATTTAGATGGGTTAATATATCTATATATAACAGGTATAAGCTTTTATTCGTCTTATTTCTCGTATATATAAATATAGAGACCCATGTAAATTCTTATGTTCTATTCCTTATATTTTTACTGTAAAAGCTCTTACTTATTGGTACGACGTCTTGAAGTTTTTTTGTTCTTAAAATGAGTAACGGAAAGTCTAATTTTATACTTATTATGGGGAATTTTTATACTGAATATAGGAACTAAGTTACTTACTTATACTTACTTGCGTTAAGAAACATTTATACTTAAAAAAGTTAACATGAAAATAAATATTTTTGATGAAATAAGAGAAAAAGATTTCTTATTTTAAGAAGGCAAAATACTTATTTTACGGAATTACGTGACATTTTAAGGTTATGTTTTGACACAAAAACGAAGAAAAATTTCTTAAAATAAGGAAAAAAGTTTCTTAAAATATAAATGTATTTGCTGTATATTTCCGATACAGCATAAAAAAGAATTTATTTTGTGAATTGTTTACGAACGCATTAAGAATTCACTATAAATGTAAGTCGAAAAAGAATTTTTAAAGAGTTCTTAAAAAGTTCATAAATAATGTCTAACGTCTGTGGCATTCAATAACTCTTTAAGAACTTGCTCCTCTACGGAAACAGTATAGTCAAAGTAGTAATACCAATAATAAAGTTTATTTATACATTTTAATTTGTTAAAAATCTAGCCTCAATCCTAATATTTGGGATACGAATCGAAAGCAATAATAAAAGTAGCTCTAACATGAGAAATCATGTTGCATACTTAATTCGTGCCAGATATATTTATTCATCTCTTATGATTCTCGTGAAATTTTTGTCCGCATCAGTGCATTTTTGACTCAGTGAAATCGTATCGTTAAGAAGAAATTCTATCGCTAGATCGAGTATTACTATAACAGCAATGTAATATTACTCATAATAACTGACTGAAGTTTGGTTTGAAACCATACGTATGACTCCAGCAGCAACTTTATATCTGATATATATATATTGCTTCCTCGAAGAGGAAGCTTTTCTCTCATTGGTGCGTTGGTGAAACTCTTTTTTCAGTGATATACATAAATATTCGCTGTATCCCTGATAGAAAACAAGACACTTCGACTGGTTAGCATATTAATTTTTAGATATAAATTTGTTACCTAAGAATAAGCTAATTTTTCGCTTATCTCTAGCTAATTTCTAGTTAAGAACTCATTATGATACTTAAAGCATCATGGTAACTGTAACGTAATTTTTTCGATAATTACAAAGTTACAAAGTTTCGTGTTTTTTGTTGGTAAGTCTGATTTTATTTTTCCTCGTAATATTAACGTGATATCGCTTTGTTGAGTATTCAAGGCATTTCGTATAATTGAGCTGTGTCTTGTAATTTTTGTATTATTAAGAATGCTTCTGCATGAAAGTGGTAAGAAACTGCTTTATAGCAAAACTAATTGTTATTCTTCTTTTAAAATTTGAGCTTCTTTATTTAAGCGTATTTTCGTTTTGGAAAGAATATGTTTACGCATTGTTAACAGCGAGAATGTCAAAGTCAACTTTTTAACCCGCTAATAGGAGCAGATTTCTGTAATTATTTCATGGACTTTTGAACTATTGTTTTCAGTATTAATTACGGAAAAATAATTCTTTCATTTTCTTCTATGCCTTTGTGAAGCTTAACAACATTTCTAGAGAATACATGAAGATTTCAGGAATAAAGAAATATTTTTACCTGGAAAAACTCGTTTGAAAAAGGTTTGGCGCCTCAGTGTCGTCCACGCGCATGTTCGTACGTTAAGAATAATTTCATACAAATAAATATGTTTCGTGTAAAATAATAGTATGCTAATATACCTAGGTTAATTAAATACTTCTAACTGTTTGTACGTAGTCCTACATACTACTATAATTCGATCATTACAATGTAAATATATATTCTACACCGTTTATAAAATCGCGTGCGTGATTCTACCTAATACACCTAAACTATAAACAATTTATCTACCTCCCATTCAAAAACCCAACTCCCAACCCCTCGAAAAACAATCCCTACACCTACCCATCTTTTCAAAATCCACCCGCCTCCGATCCTATAAGGTAGTGAACCCAATTGTCGATCAATTAACGTAAGACCGAGATTCCTTTCTCAAAAAAACATGTTTATAAAGAAAAAATTAGTTTGAATGTGGTTTTATCAGTTCATTTACTATTTAGTTATAATAATAACGATGGGTTTGAACATATTTTTTTATGTATTTATTTCAAATTTTACTTAAATTATAAAAACTCCATAGAACCAATTCTCGATCACTATTTGACACTGGAGACCAGTTGTCGATATGCGTAAAGTAACCAATTGTCGATCAATCTTAACACATGAAACGTAAGGGTAGGAATATGTATTTTAATAAAACCCTTATTAAAAAGTATTAAATTTGCAAGAAATTATAAAATTATTTCATAACATCAATTAGTAATGTCGTATAAGGTTCATTCAAAGAGTTTTTCGCAGTTATTAAGCACTAGACTTACTTATTAACCTAAAATATTGTTTTCGTAATATCTACTGTTGCAAGTAGTTTTCTTTTAACTTGTTTTTACTAAAAATAGTTATTATAATGATAGAAAATGTATAATATATAATTAAAAAATTTAGTTATTGTTAAGAATTTCTTGATTACCGATAATAGATTATGACGCTGAAATGAGAACCAATTTTCGATCGCTTAAATAATAACACTAAAATTAAATAAATCATGTTTCAACTGTTTTATTTCACTTATGTTATCAAAGAAGTATAGTATTAAACTTATTCTAATAAAAGAAACAAGGTAAAATTGTGGAAAATGTCAGATTAAAAGTTGCCTCTTTTTACCTATCCGCGTAAGAACGGAGCAGAGGAGCACTCAAAGTCTGTGCGACTAATCTAAATCTTTTTTATATGAAGTTTGGCTAAAAACGACTAAATTTTTTATAGCACACTAACCTCAAAATGCCAACTTTATTGTCGATTTTGAGGTTGTTGTGCTATAAAATATCGTATGAGACTGTTGTGGGAGGTGTTTTTCTACCTTGCTCGATTTTCTCACTCGCTTCGCTCGTGCGAAAACCCTCGAGCAAGGTAGAAAACCATCTCCCACAACAGTGTCATAATATACTATAATGGTCGATTATTGGTTCATCAATATTTTTTATACAAAAGCGTTTTTCTAAATAAAAATATCAGTAGAAACAAGTGTAAAAACTGTCTATTTCGTCAGAATGATCGACAATTGGTTACTGATCGAGGACTGGTTCCACTACCTTACACATGCGCATCAATTTCCCTCCACTCTGAAAATTAAACAGATTCTCTCTATCCCCGCGGCGCACGATAGAAAGAAAGAGAGGGAGGGAGGGAGGGAGAGAGGAAGAGAGAGAGAGAGAGAGAGAGAGAGAGAGAGAGAGAGAAGAGAAGAGATAAGCGCGTCGTCTAGTCGCGCCGCCGCCGCCGTTGCCGCTGCAGCAGCTCACGCCGCGCAGAGTCGAGTCACACGGACTCGCGGAGTCTGTCAGTGAGCGTCGAGCTCCGCTAGTGCTCGGTTCGCTCGTGGTATACGACACGTCGCGAGGCGTCGCGGTGCGAAGGTATACATAAGAGGGAGACACACGCGTGTGGCCGCACGCGCGGGACGCGCTTGTTTCATTTAAATAAGTACGTAAAAGATTGATTGGAGGTTCAATTTTTTGTTGTGATTTTAGCGACTATCTTGTGTGATTCTTATACGGAATTGACGAATGCGAATCGCTACCGTTAAAGAATACTGTATTGCAGCACGCCGTTGAGCGCGCAGTGGGTGCTCCAATACAAGATTGCAATAATTGTGTAAGAGAAGATTTGGAAAAGGTTGCACTGCGCGCGTATCGCTGGAGGAAGATATAATACATCCCACGAACTGTAGCTAGCCGGTACGTACATATATCTGTGTATTTTCCGCCTCGATCCGTCTCGACAGATGTACTTCGTATCCAACTTGGAGACAGTCGTCATTACGGGCGCGTATATATACACGTGACGAGGAAGGCTACGCGGACCGGCTCGCGCATTATCAGGCTTATCTGTGGGTATTATGCGTATACACTGTACACCGGCTAATTTGGCGTGAATTTTACCCGCTCTTGTAGTTTTACGCTGGCACGCGCTTTTTAAACGCCAACAGTTGCGCCTTTGTGCGAGGATCTGTTTTGTTTTGCGCATTTTTTAAGAGCTGCATGATGCGCGATCTGGCGTGTGTATTTCTTGTTTGGTAGTCCTTGGGATTCCAATGTCGATGTGAAAGAGCTTATGCATTTTGTGTACTTTCCTTATAACACTTTGTTCGTTGTAGTTTGTTTAGTTTTTTTGTTATATTAGAGGAGATTTTGGTGTTGTTTTGAGTTGTGATAGCAGATTAATGCGCAGTTTATGATGATATCGATCATTTAGATGATATCGGAGTATCTACTGATGATTGAAAACAAGCTTCAATTTTGTTCGTATCCGTTAAATGTTAAGGTAAATGCACCAGTACCTGGACGAATAAAAAATCGGGATCTATAGTGGGACACGGACGAAAAATGACTGTTTTCATAAAAAATACAGTCATAAATCGTTATAGTAAAATTTGTTATCCATTGTCTAGGGTATCAACTATTCAAATAAACATGAATTATTCCAATCGTGCAGATTTGACTGAATCGCGAGGATTGAGTTTTGCATTCAAAAGAAATATTTTACTCTACCAGTATCAAAATAATGTTTCTATCAATAGATGACACGCTCACGAAAACGATTAAAGTTGTATTTAGTGAAAACAATAATTATTTTCTGTACAATTAGGTATCCTAGTTCTGGTCCCATATTTTTGCGTGGAAGCTGTAGTGGGACACTAAAAATATACAAATTATAATTAGATTCAGTGATTGAAAACTACTTTAGAGCTTACTAAACAAGATATTAAATAACAATCAATAATGTCAACTGGAATGAATTTCGGAAATAGTGGATTTTGGAAATTTATAACTTTTGCTTGGGGGGTGTAATCCTATAACCTCAAAAAGTGGGATTACAGGTCTCTGTTTATCAATTTTTGTGATTTTTAATTTGCCAATTCTTACCAAACTACAAAAGCATGTAAATCAATTAGTATTATCGAATGAATTGAGAAAATGAGCTTATTTCTATTTGTTTGCAGAATGGTAACGAATAAAGCTACTTAATAACTGTCCCAGTATTGGTGCCAATTGCCTGTCCCAGTACTGGGTCAACTCGAAACATCGTGTCCCACTACTGCAGCCGAGAACTATTAAAACAACTATTTATTCGCATAGAAAAGGTTTAAAAAAACAATTTTCTTTTCAATCGATAGGAAATTTTCCGGGCTACACGATAATACTAAAATTCAAGTCTTTCTAAACGGGTATCCCAAAAGTGTCCCAGTACTGGTGCTTTTACCTTAGGTGCTGCAACCTTAAATATTTGTTCTCTATACTCTAATTTCAAAATGACAAGCATTTATTCAAAATCGTACTACTAGCCAAAAGTTAAATGCAGAGTTAAAAACGAATTTTCGTAATATGTTATTTTTGTTTGTATGTTAAAATCTGTATGTTAGTTTTAAAATATGCATTCATTTGTAAAAATAACAAACTTAAAATATTTCAATGAAAATGTCGGGTTACTGTTTCAATTTCAACACACATACAAATACTATACTTACATTACGTGCATTACTCGTACATACTACGACATATACATTTCGTATGTTTAAAAAATCAACAACCATTTGTTTGTAAACCATACACGCATATTTAGCTGTTCTTTTAAAGCAACATTCAGTTGTACGTTATTAATCTTTAACAAACCATGTATGTTTTAAAAAAAGAATAACACTTAGTTTTGTTGTATAAAGCAGTTTCTTGCCATATTGATACAGAAGCATTCTTGCCAATACAAGAATTACAAGACACAACTCAATTATACTCGATGCCTTGAATATTCAACAAAACAATATCACGTTAATTACGAGGAAAAAACAAATATCCGGCTTACCAACAAAACACACGAAATATACCGCGCGTATATTTCAAAATACCACTGTCCGCGACGATAACGCAATTATACTATCGCTCGCGATCGGAAGATTGCGACCGTTATCTCGCGCTCATTTTTCACCATCGCAATATAGTATTATACACACAAGAAATCTCCTTCCTACGCAAACTGCAGCAATACCCGATACGCGATTCGATAATTCCGATAATTCACGATACAAACATCTGGAAAATTTTTCTCCCGTCTGACACAATTCCACGCTGTTTTATGTCTTATACCATAACCGCTCCAAAAGACGCGCGCGCGCGCTGCACAAAAAGTCCCGGCTCTCGCTCGCTGTAATTAGAAAAATATATTATACACGGCCACCTCGTCCTCGTAAATACAGCATAGAGCGTAATCCGCTTTATTATCGAAAGGTATATATAATAGGAGTCCTCCATACTCTCTCGGCATACGCATTTAAACTTAAACGCTCGCGAGTATTCTCAAGTGTATGTGTGCTTTTTAAAATAATAATGGTCGAGTTGTTGTGCACGCCAGCACAGCCGGGGGGCCGGCAATTTTTAACACTCATGTAATCAGGAGTTTAGCTAATTATAGTGTCCGTGTGTGTGTGTGTGAGTGAGGCAATTAGATACTTAAAGCAGCAGAGAGACGCGGTGATCTGAACTCGAACTGTCACGGCTAGGGGCGACGCCTTTAACGAAATTCTCGGCGAACGGGAGATCAACAGGTAGTCAGTTGTGTATACGTATGTTTGAGCTCGCGTTGGAGCGTATATGTACACGATGGGGTTAAGTGGAATGCGAGGATTGCTGTTTTAGGCATGGTGGGATGGAGTTTTGAGAATGGGGTTGGAATGCTAACCTGGTGAAAGTGATTGGACGTGATTTTTCAGAATTGGGTTGAAGTGGGATTTCTGAGTTTTGTCGCAATTTTGGCAAGTAGTTCTGATTAGTTTTGATGAATTTTAAGAAATACTGATATAATTTCTAAAGATGTAATATTTGCAAAAACTCGCTACCTATTAGTTGGAAATGAATTGCCAATTAATAATCAAATTGAAACAAAAGTCAAAATTCGTACTTCTTAATTCAAATTGTCAGTGGTGGGCAAAAAAGTACTTTTGTCTTCCAAGTATAAAGGGAAAAGTACTTGAATAAATGGATTCAAGTACTTGGCAATTAAGTATACATTCATTTAGTATACACTCTATTAACAAAAAGTGATTTTTTGGTGATCTATTTGATTGTACAGTATACTAAAAAGCATAATTTAAGTACAAGTACAAGATTAATGTGTACTCAAATGCCAAGTACATGTACCTATTTATTCAAGTACTTTCCCTCGTATTTAAAATGACAAGAAAAGTACTTTTTTCCCTATTACTACAGATTGTATAGAATTACAAAAAAGAAAGATTTAAAAAAAGGAGGATCTTTTAAAAATCCTCAAAAAGATTACAGTTTTAGCTTTTATTCAAAACTGTTATAATCTACATTATAAAAAAGTCAAAACAGTATTTTGCTTTATGCAAAATTAACATACGTTTCAGTATTGGGATGTTGCTGTGTATTATGTTATACATATATATCGAGTCACGGTGAAGAAATAGTAGTTTATCACTAATTATTTCTAAAGTTCTTAGTTCTTAATAGAAAATATTATTTTTGATAGAAGAAAGTACTTGTTGTATAGAATGGGTATAGAAAAAATGTTAGAACGAGTTTTCGTTCAAAATTCTTTGGTATAAAACTTTCTCATTGCTTGTTTTTAAATTTCGCGCCATGTCGTTGAGATAAGCGCTTATTATCTGTCATCAATAATGTCATTGAAGAGATTTTACTTTCATATCTTCTTACAATGACTTAAATGCTTATAATGTAAAGTGAATAAGTTTTATTACAGTTTGATTTTTTTAATGTCTAAAATTCATCATTCACAGACCAATAAATGATTTTAACGAAACTGGTATATTTCATGTCTTTCAGTTAAAAATGTCCATTAATTACCTATTATTATATTATTTAATAGACTACGAATAAAATTGAGTTTATGCCGAAAATTGTGTAGACACGTGAAATGCTCAGGGTAATAAAGTAAAACACAGCCAAGATGTCATTACCTTGGCATTACCCTCTTTTTATGTTGCCGAGATTTTATGAGACTGAGAAATAAAAAATGTACTTTTGGCACTAAAAGTAAACTGCAACATGAATATCAGTTCAATGCATTTATTAAGTTCCTGATAAAATCTTACATATCCCATACTCACGAGAAAGAATGATAATTTTAGTAACCTCTAATTCTAATTTTGATCATCGAACTCTTTTTTCAATGTAATACAATTCTATAATAATATTCAAATTAAGTTCAGTGTCCGAAAAAGTACCTATGTTAAGCTTTTTTGATAAGTGCAAAACGTATTGTATATAATAATAAAGAAAGAAGAAATCAGCATCAAAATAATTATATATGTGTGATTTTCAGGAAACTGTTAGATATCCTGTCTTTACTTGTTGCTCGTATTTTAAAGGTAACATCATATATAATCACCTGAAATTATACGGTGCTTCTGTTTGAATTCTGATTTTTCTATTTTATGAAGTAAGTATACTCAGTAACTCAGCATAATATCACTAAAACTTGTTATAGTTTTTCAAATATAAAGTCGTACTAATTTATGTGTTACTTTTTAGTTGATTTTTTAGGACACTTATTATATTCTTTGGTGAAAAGTCTGTGCACCGACGCATATTTTGGATTTTCAAGGATAAGAAATACGTGTTGAATGCAACTATATTCATACAAGAAATAATATGTTAGTTTTATGATCGTATATGCTCTTGATAATAATGTATGTAAATTGCAATGCCGGTAAGGTGACTGTCCTCAAAAAACGCCTAAAATATAACATTAGACTATAAATTGATATAACTGTTTATATTTGAAAAATAAAGACAAGTTCAAGTGATTATGCCGAGTAAGTGTGCACCCGAATAAACTAAAATAAAAATCAGTATTCAAACCGATCGTAGATTCTAACTCGATTCCTAACTCACAAGTACAAGCAACAAGTAAAGACCCAAATACTATCAGACTTCAATTCAAATACCGTCGCTGAATAAAAATCACCCGAAAGTCCTTTTAAACACATCAAAGAAACTGTTTTCACACCCAAAATCTCACCCATTCTCACGCATCATCTCGTCACGAAGCCACACGGAAAAGATAAACAACATCGGCTCACCTCGACTAACCTCACGTCCCCCCATTCCACATAACGCAACATTCATCACTCCCTCGCGTGCGTGCGCGCATGATGCACACACACACACACCTATACCTATTTATCTATACATGCACACATGCAGTCGCGCGAGGAGCAGTCCATAGCAAGTGGGTCGCCCGCTTGAAATTCTAATTGCTCCCCCTTCCCCGTGTGTCCGTAATACACATCACACACACACACACCCATAGCCTTATATATTTTCTCCCACGCGGCTGGTTTCTTTCCTATCCCCTGCCATGCGCAGGGTTGATGAAAAAAAAAAGAAGTCTCCAGCGAGCTCGCGCGCGCTTAGTGGAGTCAAGGTCGCGGCCTTCGATACAGTAACGATGATAAAGAGACGCGGATGTATAGGAGGAGGATGGGAGACGTGCGTCGCGTGTGGCTCTCGCTGCATGCAGAGGAGGAGGTGGAGGTGGTACATATATGGAGCGGTAGTGTGTGTATGGGGGGGGGGGGGGGGGGGTAGATGTGCAGTGTTTATAGGGGAAATAAAATAATGGGTAGAAGATGTGGGGGTGATTGTGGGGAAATGTGTGGGATACTGTGTGTTTGTGATGAATTTGAAGCATTTTGTATGGATTTCTGTAGTTTCGTGTATCTATCTACTGTACATTTTCATACATTTTTATACAGATTTTTTAGTCACCTATAGATGAAGTATTTTTAGTATTCTTAT
Organism: Gastracanthus pulcherrimus; assembly: GCA_949152435.1. NCBI lineage: Eukaryota > Metazoa > Arthropoda > Insecta > Hymenoptera > Pteromalidae > Gastracanthus > Gastracanthus pulcherrimus. The sequence goes on from OX424572.1 coordinate 38,109,640, forward strand.
AGTTAGAAAATGTTGAAGCTTTGGCAAATTTGTTTAAAGAGGTTCTAATGACACCTATATCTACTGGCACTAATATTAGTCGAAAATTTTAGTTCTAAGTGTATATTTTATACAATCAATCATATTAGATTTGATAATATATAGTCAAAGTTCAACATACTGATGAATATTAGATAAAATTAACCAATGCTGAATAGGTTAAAATTACATGTAGACTATGATAAGAGTGTAACATTCGCATCTGCATGGTAAAATTCCAATGATTATATGTAAAATCACACCGTTTCAGCGGAATTGGAGTTAAAATAAAAATTCTATTAAAATGCTGGCTAAAGTCGGTTACTCTAAACTTCTTATCTTTAAATAGATAGACTATATTGTAAAACCCGAGTTTAAAGCATATAATAAAGACTCTTGGCTTAATATTTCTTAGCTTTATTAGTTTTGACATATGTAACTTCAAACAATAGAACTAGAATTCGGAATTGAATTTTCCAAGCTTGTGTTTAAGAATTACTTCGCCAGCGATGGACCCTTTTAGTCTCGCTTTTAGTAGTCCACAGATCAGCAGTTAAATTTTACATTGACATTTTTACAGTGTGTGTAGAACGGTGGCTTCAGGCATTTTTTGCATGTATGCCGAGGTTGTGATATTGCTTTATGGAGTTGATAGTTATGAGTTGTGTTTCGAACCTGTAACTTCTCGGAATAACGATTTAAGTTGACTTTTTTTTTAAATTGGAGTTTCGCTTTCTGAAAAGTGACGACTGGAAGAAGCGAAGCATAACTTAAAACTCTATGAGATTGACTTTTGGACAAAAAGACATAAAAATGACAGATATTTGAAATTCAAAAACGTACACAGTTATACTGAAATAAAACTTTGATAAATTAGATTTTAGATAATTGCTTATGAATTATATAGTATATCTAAATTGTGCATAGATTCTACATACGTATGAATATTACATCACTTTTCTTGTTCTACGATTTATCAGAGTGATAATTATACTTTTGCTATTTATTAATTATATGTTAATTACATTATATTTTATGCTAGATAATATTTCATTTACAAATACTCATTTGTTATGTTTAGTGAATTCAGTAATTAATACCAAATATTAAATAAAATAATATCAAGATGCAATGTAACTATTACTGACACTAGGGTATTGAGGTTACGGCATTATATGCATGAAACTAGTTATGCATTAATCGGCGCTTATCTGTGAATATAATTGTCGGAATTACATTTAGTTATTATAAACGTTGGCATTACAATAATTTCAAAATGCAAACAAGTTTTTTAACTAACGAAACTGGGAATAATCATAATGTGTAAGCGCGTAGAGAATAGACAAAGTAATATTGCATAAAATTTTATATGTTAAAATAGGCTTCATTCATGTAAAAATAACAGGAGACACCGAAACATAATTCTGTGATCTAAAACAATATAGTGAATAATGAATTAAGTTCGTTTTCTTTGAAATTTACTCATAATCGATCTTCTTTGTGTTGCAACAGTCTATTTCGTTAATTATTAGCATAATATTAGTTTACAAAAGTATTCCCTACACTCAGAAAGCAATAGCAACAATTTCCAAGCGTGTCCAAAATATGATAAAATTAATTTCTGTACGCTTTTATTTAACGCGCTTTGTTTTCTGCGTCGAATCGCGCAATCGATTTTTTAGGCACTTCCCAACAATAATATAAAAAGAATTTGTTACGTCTCATCTGGACCCAGAAATTGAACATCATTCATTTATTACATATATATAGATATACTTTGTGCATGTAAGAAGATGATTCATATGTTGTGTATAGCCGAAAAATGTTTTCAACAATAAAATTGAATGACTAAAAATTACAAAATAAAATAAATAACAAAAATTTAAAGACTACACTGAGAAAACCATATCGTAAAATATTACGATATCGATATCGTAAAATTTTCCTAATAAATTTTTTTTTGAAGTTAATGTAATTTGCGTTTTGTATTAAAATATGACTTTTTACAAATTTTTAATGTTACGATTTTTAATATCGTTAATTTTACGATATATATTGTGCCAGTTGCGGTTTAGTTTTCTCAGTGTACGCTTTTTTTTAAATGTACTAAAAATGAATAAATAATTTTTGTTTGTGATATAGCAGTATTTTCACAATTATATTACTATATCACAAAAAATAAAAGCGTGGGGCGCTCATCAAAAGATTCCAATTATATGAATTAATACACAGCCCACTTGGAGTTTTTGATGAGCGCTCCACGCTTTTATTTTTGTAATATAGTAATATAATCAATCGTGAAAATACTGCTACATCCGAAACAAGAATTATTTAAAAAATGTTAGTACATTTTAATAAAAGCGTAGTTTTTATTCCTTTTCATTTAATTTATTTAATTATTCATACGTTCATGAGTTCATACGTTTTTCCGGCATAACGCCTTAAGTCCACATTGATCCATACATTTTCCGTTATTCTCGAACCAAAATCAACTATATATTCTCTAACTTCGACATCAATCAACAATGACAATTTTACTCGTTACATTTTCTATTTCAATCTATCCCATTATTGCAAACATCTTAATGCCTCAAAATAAAATTATTCTCCTCAACTACATCAATTGCATTCTTATCTAATACTCTTTCAATTCCTCGCTCCGAAAACTTCCCACTTCAACCTTCAAAGCATTTTCTAATAGACTACAGAGTACATCATGCCCAAAGCTCACTTTTGACGAGCCTCTTATTTTAGTTGAAAACGCCACTGGCCAAGTGTGCTTGTCGCGCGCGTCGCGATCCATCGTCAGCGGCAATGGAGAGGCGCGCTTATGTTTATTCCTCTCTAGGAGAGTGAGAGAGATATTAAATCGCGCTAGAGTTCGCGGTCGCGGCTCGAAAATATATCGCGACGTCGACGAGCTGCTATGCCAAGGCGACTTTTATTACACGGCGGCGGCGGCGACGGGGCGGTGTGTATATCTCCTTGATATTATACGCGCCGTGACGTATGAGATAGAGAGAGAGAGGGGGCTGACAAGTTTTCAGCCGAAAATTTGTTTCTTCGGGTTGAGGGTGCGCCGGCCAAGTTTCTCTAATCGATTGTCTGGTTTTGCTGTGGGCTAAGTGGGATGGGATGGGATGAGAGTGAGAAAGAGAGAGAGAGATGCTTTTTCTTATAAAAGATTCAACAAATATTTTCTAATAACTTTTTCCTCTTTTATGTTCTTTCTACTCCAGTGGATTATCGTCGTCTCTGATGAACTTTCGAACCCGAATAACATTTATCATAAAGAAATAAACAAAATATGTTTGATGTGAAAAAACGTTGAAAAATAGCCTTTATTCAATGCTACAGGTTATTTTCCGAGAAAATCGTCGATATTAAAATTATTCCGTGCTAAAAGTTAATCAGAGACTATGATAATCCTCTGGTGTAGAATGGGCATGAAAACACTGTTTTATTGAAATATATTTTATCTGTAGATTCTAAAAAATGACAATGCATTTAAAATCGAAATTTCTAGATATTCCAGTATGAGGATGGCGACCTCTAGCAATTTTTTGCCAGATGGTAGCACGGTGAAATAAGACTCCAGCCAATGAGAAGTAACGTTTCCTACGCTCTTATTATATTGGTTGGAGTCTTATTGCACCGTGTTACCGTCTGGCAAAAGTTTGCTAGGTCGCCATCCTCATAGATATAAGGGAGCAACTTCTCAAAATCGGCGTTCCTCAAACACACAAAATTTTGATAAAATGTTTGAACCTATCGTACTTGATTACTTGTTAAAACACATACTTGTCCTTTACAAGAGGTCTACTCTTTACCAATATCTATAAACAATATCCACAAAAAATATAAACCGAACTGGATGCGAGCACTTTGTATAGATGTAACGTGACGGTCCTAACATTAATATTAAAAAAATTTGTTTTTTTTATTTCGTATGAATATTCAAATCTATCGTACTCAACTACTTTAGAAGGCCCACGTTTGTCTTCTGGAGGAGTTCTATACAATACCAATATCTCATGATAGCGATAAAAAATTAGAGCCAATCTGGCTGCTGGTACTTTTTATAACTCTCAATGACCGTCGTGGACATTAGTTTTATAATTCGGGGAACGATAATTTTACTCGGTTTTCTACTACATTATAAATTGTAAATATACTTATTTTTAGAGAATCCTCTTATAATGAATTTATTTTAATTAAGTACAATTTAAAGTATATAACTGAATTTTTCAGAATTTTCGAATTCGAATCCCAGTAATTACTATTTAATGATTTGCCCATAGATACTAAATTATATTGAATATTGTTTAGTGTCTCCATATTTGAATTTAGGGGAAGCCCCCTTAAAAAAATACTTATTATTTACGATTGAAGAACTTAAATACATTCAAGAAATGAATGCGATTCGATTTAAGAACTTGTCTTTCTGACAATATGATGCAAACTATTTTTCTAGAAGTACCTGTATGTAAAATAGGTCTTAAATATACAAGGGCCCCTATACACGTATGTTATCATTCGTATGTCCCCTCGTATTTAGCGGGAACTAGACGAATTTAAAGATTTTATTCAACCTACTTAACTTTTTTACTCACGCATTATGTTTCAGTTGAAAATATCAATTTATTAATAGTATATTATGACACTGTTGTGGGAGATGGTTTTCTACCTTGCTCGAGGGTTTTCGCACGAGCGAAGCGAGTGAGAAAATCGAGCAAGGTAGAAAAACACCTCCCACAACAGTCTCATACGATATTTTATAGCACAACAACCTCAAAATCGACAATAAACTTGGCATTTTGAGGTTAGTGTGCTATAAAAAAAATACAATTTTCAAAAGTGTTACAAATTTTACTTTTATTTTTTGTTGCAAAACAAAAATCATTTTAGAGTTACTTCTGATGCAGTAATATTACTTATATGTCTTTTAAAGTCCAAATTATTTTTCTGATTTTTTTTGCGATTAATGATGTTGTGATCTTGAATTACATTTTAGTAAAGTCGGTTAATGTTTTAATATTCAAATAATGCAAAAAATAGTATATTATCGTCAATATACATATAAATTATATCTAGAAATTTCTATGTTCGATAGAGTATTTTTCTTGCTGCATTTAGATAGGGTATTTATAACTATATAAGTTTTGTATCACTAAATATCTTGTTTTGCATTATTCCGCGACCTTTATTTCAACTTGCAAAAATTCGTATCTTTTCGCGTATCTTGATACTTGTCCATGACTGCCTACATACAGACAATAACGTATACCAAAGAAAACTGATACTACACAAGGCACTGAAACGCTTGAATTTTATTTAAAAATATGCGTACGAGCGATACGAAGATTGTTAAAAAAAATGGTATCGCGTGGTACGCTTGAGAAATGTCCCAGTACGCCGCTAAATGCTGACTAGTTTTGATTTGCTATAACTTTGATAGCGCATAATTCTAAAATGTATCGCCGCGTATAGTAACTTGCAATAAAGCAATCTTTCATTACTCCTAAAATCAATTACCGATAGCAGTCGGTCATTCCGTCCTAAAGTAAGTGTAGTCCGAAGTAGACACTTTTGAAAACGGCTAAATTAAATTTTATTTGGGTTTATGATCCGTCGAATATATGGAGTAACACAATAGGATTCAGTTTCATACTCGGTGGTATACACGCATAATTAATGTACACATGATACATGTGTATTATGGTAACGTTAATTATGTTTATTCATTATGCAGTTCGATATATACACATAATTATTCGCCGTCGCTCGGTGTAAGTATTATGTTTAAGAATTTATAACTCGTACACGCGCTGCATTGTAATAATATTATGCATAATTATTTAATCATACAATTGATGTATACATTCAAAATATTGAAGCTTTTCAGAAAGTTTAATTAATTACTCTCAGCTTTTGTATGTATAATTAGATCTTCGTGTCGCTGCGTTGATATGCATTATCTATATCACGGTAAAATAAATACTCGTTTACTCAGTGTTCTTAATCATCTTTTACTATGTAGATGTATAACCGCTAAATTAATGGACAAAGTCAAAGTTAATTTTGCGAAAATCGCAAGACTCAAGAATTAAAATCGAGTTGAACAATCTGCAAAAGTAGCAGAAATAGCATCAACAGGTTATTAGAGTAGCTTGGAAAATTACGTTCGTGCTCTTCTGTTTTTTCCAATCATCAACCATTCGCTGAAATTTATATAATACGTATCGCGCTTAAATTAATTTTTGCACATCGCTGATTCTTTATCTACGTTCGATATATATATCACATACAATCTTACGATCGATCATGTATGCTCTTATAATATATTCAAACCGAAAAGTCAATTGCTTATCATACACAGAAGAAAATAACATTTAAAATCGATGTATCAAAAAGAAGTTGAAACGTATATAACGCTTAAAAAAGAAGAATTTATTTTTTTCGCAAGCACGAACCGAACATAACACCCAAATAATATTGAATACCCTTCAATAATATAACTGTTATTAGTATAGTTTTAAGCACTGCTTCATTTTTGCATATGATTGCCAATTTCTTATCTGCGTTTTATCTTATGATCGATCATGTTTGACCGTTTAATAGACTGCAAGACAATGACTTATGTCAAGAAAAAGAGTTGAAATCGCTGTTTTAGACGTGCTAAAAATGACTAAAAGTACATCTAAAAACAGAAGCTTTTTGTTTTTCGGAGCTCGAAGCGACCGTGAAATTCTTGGTTCTGGTAAAACTCGAAGAAACAAACTTTTATCGTGACTTATAGTGCTTATGCTTCTATTTTATAATTCCTATTGATTTTCAATGTACATCTATCAATGTAATTTTCCTATTAGTCACTTTTGCACAAAAATCAAGCTTAACAAAATGAATTAGTCTTGCTGTAAATTAAAGCTTCCTTTCATTTAAAGTAGACTCAAGTACATTTACTTATTCCTTCACCCCGTATACAATGATACCGATTTTTATGATACCAATTTACTCGCGGACGTCGCATCCGATATTTTAACAAACTCCTTCATCTCTCGCAAAACCCACGCACCATCAACAACCCACAAAGTACATTAAAAAATTGCAACTCTTTCAAACCACGCTTACGCTTACGTAAATCGGCCATAATTTCCCTCGAACATACTCTGCACGCTTCGGGCGAAGGTCGCGTGGGCCGCTGCAACAGATTAAAATGATGCGCGCGCGCGCGTCATTACAATACCAAAAGCCTTGTATATACTTACATATTACCGAGCGGGCATGCGCAAATGTTGATTAACGCCCAACTGCTGCTGCTGCCGACGCGCGGCCAACTACTTGTGATATACGAAAAACGGAAGTCGCCAGTAAAAAGTGACGGCTTACAAAGTGTCGCGTGCATGGCAGCGACGGCGGCGACAGCGTCTTATAGGAAGAAAGTAGTTTACAAAGCTCTGCGTAGGAGCTTTTGCAAGCTGCTGATGCATCCGCCTCGGTGCCAATTGTCGCTACGTACTGCGCCCGTGGGCGAGAGAGAGAGACGTTGCGTGCGTATGACGGGAGATATGAAATTTTCAAGTCGCGTCGGGTGCGACGTGCTAGAGATGGTCTTTCGAGAAAAAGGTTGAAGGTGCTTTTAGAAAATGTGGAGTAAAGCGATTTTCGCGAGGGCGGCTTGAACGGGAACTCAGAGTGTCGTTTTGATGTTAGATAAGAAGAAATAGGGGACTGAAATGTATTTATTGTATATTTTTAAAGAGATTCCTACCATGTTTTGACAAAAAATCGATTTTTTATTTTTGAGTCATCAAACGTTCTTTAACACAGAAACTTGGCGCATTATTGATTTTCATCAAATTTTCAGTTTGAAAATGACATTTTATAGTATGAATATTCGATAAGGTAAATCTGCTTTTCTTTAACAAAAACAGCTTTTTAAGTTTATGTTTTTCTATATTCGTAACTTTCCGAACGCATTAGTTTTTATCGAAACTTTTTCAAATTAATTGGACATATCTTTTTCAGCATTATGAAGAAATTTATTACCAAGGTTCTGTGAAAAGTCTAGATTAAATGAAAAATATTTATGAAAAAAAAAGGAAATAAAATGTAAAATGTTTTAAATGTTGGCTAAATAATACACGAAGTATTAAAAAACTGATTTTCAAAAAGAATGTTCAAACGGACAAAATATGCAATATCGTGGATATTTCAACGGCAAATTAAGATTTAAATTCTGCTCCGTAAATAGCAAAAAGGAATAAATCAGTTTTCAGTCTCACAATAATTTATAAATAAATCGTAATTATATTCATTTTTCACGAATGATCTATTTCTTTTTTTAGCGCATTACTATGGCCATCGATTTGCTGAACATTATTCCACGACAATCACGGGCCATTTGCTGTTTAATAAATTATTTTTTAATGTATAAGCATTAAAGCGAGAAAATAATAATCTGCGACAGTAGATTAGTTCCTTATTATTTTGAGAAAGTAGGCATCAAGATCGTTAAACTGCTCAGCCTGGACCTTAGCTCTTGATTTTGTAACTTTACCGCGCGTTAGATCGAGGTTAACGGTAACTCTGCATGCGCAGAGACTATTTTCGCTAATTATTAGTGCTTAAAATTGGGAGAATCGAAGCGATAAGTAGATTTTAATATCGAATTTTACATCCGACTGCCAGCTTAATTATTAAACTGTCGTGTTAAATTTGATCACTACATCTTATTTTTTTTTAATACGGGTGTGTGAGTGTATGAGTGTTTTTGAGTGTATGCGAATATGTTTGTGTGTGAGTGTATAGCTGTGCGTGAAGTGTCTATGAGTAGTTAACTAAAAATTTCTGCATAAATTACAGAATGTAAGGTTAGTTTTTAGTGAAAATCTGCGTTTTCAGTGTATAATAGTGGCCAGATAATACTGGAAAAGAAGGATCTACTTTTGTCAGAGCGCTGACCAAACCTAACCTCAAAAATTCGCTTGAAATAAAAAAAAACCTGAATCTTTACCTTCTTTAAAATTTGTTATCTACTTTTGGTTTCAATACAAATGCTTAAAGGTTTTTGCGCATAATAACTATTCGCGGCGCGGAAAATAACCGAATCTTCGAATATAAACACCGCTGCTGGAGGCCTAATTGTCTGTGATATTGAATTTATACATCGACTTCTTGACGCGCTCCTGATAAGAATTATTTTATATTATCCGCGCGCAGCAGTGCTCCTTCGTGTATACCTATACACGCGAAGCTTTCTCGCAATCGCAATTTTGCTTATTTATACAAACAAGTGCCGCTCGTTAGCCGTCGTTAATTTTTTGAGAGTGCTGAGTCGCATTTCACGGCCGCTCACGCTTCATTACAGAGTTATTGCCACGAGAAAGTGCGGGGAAAAAGAGCGTATAATATAATGGCGACGATAAAAATAATTATAAAATATAACGAGTAAATCTAATATTCGCGTTGGTGGAAACCTTGACGAGTTTTTAGCCAGATTGAGCTATAGAATTTCATTATCTGGCTATATAGACTCTATGCTTTATTGGCGCTGGTTAAACACTTGACGAGTGGCAATGTGAATTTTTTGTTGCGGAAATCTTGGCAGAAACTCGCAGGAAGAAATTAAAAATGGAATCTACTGGAAAGCACGTTGATTGTACCTAAAATAAAAGACCGTTTTAGCATTCTTATATGTGTAGATAATAACTGCTTACGAAGAAAGCTAAATTTCTTTATTTAAGGGTTTTAAATAATAATTTGAGGTTATGTTTGGTGTGTACTCTCGTAAAATATTTCCTGCTTTGTAAATTTTAAGTGTAAAACTTAAATAGCCGAACTCGACGTATTAAATGTATCCAGTTCCTCCTGAATATAAAGTACCATATGATAACACATGTTTAGAGGGGCAAAATATTTTTAAGCTCTTTATTGCACAATTACATTTTCAAAAATATTTTTGTAAAATTACTACATTCACTGTTGTATATGTGCACTTGTTTGCCATAAGATTTGGATGATTGTTTCACTTCGTATATTATTTTGCATATCATTCTACGAAGCAAATATGTTAAAATTGACAAGTTAAGAGCAAATTTAGAAATTGTTTTGATTTCGAGTAAATCTAGTGGGATAGTAAAATTGCGATGTTTAGTAAAATTTAGTAAAATCAGTAAAGTTGCGATGTTTAGTAAAAATTAGTAAAATTAGTAAAATTACGGTATCTAGTAAAATTGCGATGTTTAGTAAAATGTAGTAAAATTAGGTAACGTGGCCAGTATATTTTCTACATAGAAAAAATATATAATCTAACCTATACTCAATCTAGTCAATTTACAAATTGGTTGTGATATTGCAAATTTCGCAGAAATATGACGAATGAAGTAGTAATTTTATTGTATTCAACTACGTATATTAGCGTATCAATTTACTACCGTGTAGCGATTTTACACAGCTATATTTTAGCGAGCGAGATAAAATCGGATGATCCTTTCACCCGTTTTTTTTTTACTGACACACCCCCAATTTAATTCGACGTTTATAATCTTCAATTTCAAACTAATTTTGCTTCAAATTTGTGTGCTTGTCGCACACTCCACACTCTTCTAGACGATTCTCGTAAAAACAATTCATACTATTTCTTGCTTACTCTTAGCTACCAAATCTATACCTGAAATCTGTCACACTGACGAGTTAAAATCGATATTTTTCTACCAGTCATTGCAAGAAAAACATCGATTAGATAACAACACTGGCACCAATAAACAAAACTAACGCATTACTCTAAATGTCCTTCCAATCTCAAAAGAATGCTCTCGATACCAATCTCTAATTTAATCATGCTAACTTGCGCATTTACAACACTAACCCATGTCCTATCTGATTTTCACTTGCAGATATATAGATACCGATCCGCAGCTGCCGTACTAACTCCTCGCGCCTGCCATTCGCTTGTTCAAAAATTACCTAACCAGCAAATCAGCTGCAACTGCAGCGCTGCAGTTAAACGCCGGTATTAGCGCAAATGTAATAAGCAACGAGAGAGAGAGATTGAGAGAGAGGGAGAGTGGAGAGTGCAATAAGACAATCGACGATGGAACGAAGCGATCATCCGCCGAGGTAAGTCGTGTAACACAGTCGCGCTTAACTCAAATTACGCGAATTTTTCCCTTTCGCTCTTTTCCGGTTATATGTGAATTCCTGGAATAATGATGTAAAGTACATTTTTTGTGTTTTTTGAGATATATGGAGTTTAATGCTTGTGGTAAAATACCGAGTAAATTTATGCATGATGAAATTGCTTCGGATGATAATAGATGTAATAGAAATAGGTTGGAAGAAAATAGTTATACGATCAACATTCTTTTTCTTTTTTATTTAATTTAATAAACACGTAATAAATAGGAATATATTAATAATCTAACCTAGCAAACATTTACTGATAAATATGCAATATGCCGGGACTTTCAGAGGATGTAACTTCCTTACACATTATCAATGATATGGCTTTAGCAATTACTAAAGTAATTACTTAAGAAACAACAACAATATTTTGGGATAAGTTATTTACTTTAGTAATTAGGAAAGTAATTACTTTTTTTAGTTACTTTTGAAACAAGTATTTAGTAGTTACTTTAGTAAGACTAGTAAAATGTAAGTATTAACTTTAGTAATTACTACTCAAGTAATGACTAAATACTTGCTTATAGAATGAACAGAAAAAGTAAGTTAGTAATTAATATAGCGATAGCATGTGCCAAAAAAATGTATTTATTCTTAAGTAACTGCTTTAGTCATTCCTAACGCAATAATTTGACAATGTATTAAGGAGCCGCTGTCCTCTCCGCGAAGAGAGCTCTAAAAAACCAGGTACTTATATTGTTAAAAAAATTGTAAATCATAAATGTTTGAGTGTCGTGTATTATTATAATCGTGCGTTATTTTATAATGGCTTATCCTGAACAAGGGTTAACAGGTCAACACCTGCTAAATGATCGATACAGTAGCCTTTACTAAATAATGTAAAAAAATAAGTATTGATCATTATTGCTCTATCCTATTTCTAAAATTATATTTGTTCAATAAGCTATCAAATATAAAATTGATCCAATAATAACAAATTTAGTAAAAGCTTACCATTTTGTCTTTATTCAAGAAAGCAAGCAAAAGTTTGAATCATTGTGGACTTAAGTCGTTATGAAATTATTATAAAGCGATTGTGACTCCCGTCCTCGATATTCTTTAACAATCATGTTCAAACTAACATTTTTAAAAAAAAATAACATAGACCAGTCTTTAAATCGGAAAGCTTCAAATATATAAGCTCGCCATCGACATAGCCACTCCTCGATAATACTACCTATCTAAAAATACGTCCGCTCCCGCTATAGCTTTATCACCGCAACGCACTGCACTAGCAAATTAGCGCTCGCAATTATTACCCCTCGATAGCAGTACTATACACCGCTACAAAAGAAGGACACTTTTTGTGCTCAAGCGCTGGCAAGCAGAAAGTGAAAAGAAAGTAAAGCGTTGGCGGGGAATTTTATCGTCCGGCGCGGCACGGCCTCGAGTGACCGTGAAGCACGTTACATTGTCCTTTTCCCTCCCTCTCTTGAAAATATAGAAGCGAGATTAAAGCGGGTGGACATCACAAGGGGAAGCTGGCGCTAATCTTGCTTTGTGCGCGCGGAGAGATTTAGAGGCTGGATTATGCGTTTATGTGTACACTGGGATGCTCCTTTTTTTCTGTTTCTTTGAGGTTCTCTGGTTCTTTGGGATTCTTGGCGGACGGTTGGGTTATACATTGTCACGCTTGACGTGAAAGATGCTCGTAATTACTAACCGAAGATCCTCTGCTGAGATGACTTTGCAGCTCGCAGCTTCGTTCTTTTTCGCCTTTTCCGGCAGTGCATAAAAAAGAGTCGACTATGGACCAAAGTTTTTATTTGGGTCTCTTTTTTCAGTTTCTTTGGAGAATATTTAAGCATCTGTGTTTGCTTATAACTCTTTAATGACGAAGGTATTTCAGTGGAAAAGTGATTTTTTTATGGTTCTTAGTAGTAATTAGATATTTGTAACCGATTTGTGGAGAAAGACTATTTTCAAAATATGTATTTATAATCTAAAAAGCGTACGTCGTAAGCCATAAAAAGTTGTTTTTGACTGAAATAAAAAAAAAAGTTTATACTTTGTTTTATTGAATGAGACTATTGTAGTTTGTTTCTCAATAAGTTCGATGAACTTACCAAGGGTTTTTAAAGATAGAGTAACCTTATTTTAACATATTAAATATTATAGTTGTCGACTTACACTGTATTAAAAATATTTGTCTGAATATTCTTAATTCACGATTGATAAGGTTTCAAAATTAAGAGAAAAATAAATATTGTGAACTAGACGGTGCATAATCTTTAAATTGTAGTCATAAATACCAACAATAATTCAAAGGCCATGATACCCAAAGAAAATGTTACGTGCAAAGAGCTTCTGGCTTCAAAAATATTTTAAGTTATATAGAACTTCGCACTTACTTAAAGGTAAATGATCATATAAGGAAAACAGTTTTATCAATGAGCATTTTTGGTTAATTTTCTACCAGGCTTTAATAAATTTTATTTAATACTTATTTTAACGCATATATTTTATAAATTGTTGAATGGAATGAAAAATTAAGAATTAACTGAGTTGAGCGGCTTTAAAAATGTACGATTCAAAATGAAAGTGGTTTGTTATCTCTGATATAGCTTCGATATATGTGGATAGAATAGTTTATTAAAGGAAAAGCGAGTTCTAGATATGATTTGTAGATGCGGACCTAAAAAACGACTATATACGTCATCCTGCTCTTAAATTATTAAAATTTTAATAACTGACATGGTAATTAGTTAGTTTGAGTGCTCTTATACAAGTATTCATCTATAAAATAACAAATTAAAATTTTATTTGGTATTTTTAAGGAAAAATCTGCAGCACCATACATACGCATTGCTTAATTTTTATGACATCGTCATTTAATATTTTACGACAAGCTATTAGATTTTTTACATTTAACCCTTTTGTGGTCATTGTAGCAATTAGCTACGTTCACTTTGAGACAAAACTTACCTATTATACTCATCCACTAATTTTGAACCTCGTAGTGTACGTATACCAAAATCCATGCTAAACAGGCAAATTAAGGGCTTACAGGAAAGAGTACTTTCAAATATTTATGAAAATAATCAAAACCACGTTTTTACTTGCTTTAAATGCATTGAGTTTTTTTTTACGAAATTTTCGATGTTCCATGTAATTTCTGAGTACAATGTTGATCATTTTATTTATGGTAGCTCAAAATTAAATGCGAATTGTTGCGCAAGTGATTGAACGAAAAAGCGTGTTATTTTTCGAAAACAATTTGATATTTTACAATGATCAACCGAAGTTCATGAAAAATTCAGAATACCCCATTCAATTCATACTAAAAATACACGTTTCAAAATACGAAAAAAAGCTCTTATTGCTTTTTAGTCATCTATAGCTTGAATATTTGTATGCATTATATTCGTAATCAAAATACTGTCACATGATTTACTAGCATACCTCACTGTATTCAACGCAATTTTTTATTTAGCTTTTTTATTGTATATTTTACTTAGATTCCTGGACATGCCTAAGCTATCTAGAATCTAGATATAATACCCTACCGGGTATTTTCGACCCAGAGCCATTTAAAAACTACCGTGTTTTAATGTGTACCTTCAGTGTAATAAACTTTTAGGTTTTCTTTCATATAAACAGTAAATAACACGCGTGTATACTGTTAACATTTTTTGTCAGTGAATCGTTTGTTAGAAAAAATTACAGACAAACGACCGTTAATTTAACAGCCATTTTGTCATTCAAACTGTATTGGTTTATAAATGTTTACTTTTATAAAAAATATCAGTTAACTAATGCACATAGTCTAATCATTGAAATCAAGCGATTAGGATGTGTGCTTTCAAAGAAATAGGCGCTTTTTGCACCTCTATCAGTTTATTTTTATAAAATAAGCCGAAACCTAAATTGAAGCTTCTCGTTTGCACTTGATACAATATTTGTCACATAAAAAGTTGGTGTATTTATGCTTTTCGATCTGAATAACTTAATTAGTACAGATATAATGTTTTCTATGGACATCGGCATAAAAATGAAAGCAGATTTTAAGGTTAGATTAGCATTATACATTGCCCTTTAAATGCTTCATTCGCTGACATTTTGCACGTCAAATTTACTGACAAAACGCCTGTTAACCTGTTTTGACAGACAAAAACTTAACATTTTTAACCGTGTACCATCCTACTTCTGAGATTCTAGGGAGTAGAATAAAAAATAAACTTTAAATTGATTAATTACAAGCGAAGATTTGAGCGATACAACTTTCAGTAGGTATTTCAGACTTTTTCTGATTCTATATTCATAGTTTAGACTTCTACTGTTTTTCATTGTTGCACATAACTCATAGAAGCATTTATTTGAGTCAAGTTCCGTGCATTAACTATTTATACGTAAGCCTTTAAATTTTAAAACAGATAAATCTATATTTATTTATAGGCAAACAAATACATATTTGAATTACATATAGCATAATGTATAATGCTGGCAGTAAAACAACAAATGAGGCACTCATTATATTTTCTAGCTTTAAGTACATAGAAACGCTGTAAGTAAACAATAATTATACAGACTCAATGCAAATATTAAACGCTGTCCAATCTATTTAATAAAGTCACACAATGAGAAAGCTTAATACTTGTCGTATAAATGTTTATTATCTAATCTGACTCCATCAGTCTTAGCAGTAAAAAAACGCGCATTTCAGTTGAATTCTCTCAATGCACCAATCCAAATGCACATTTCTGCTTTTATTTTAAAAGAAAACGCTTTTCTAACTGTTATACACCGTTCATATAATTAACTTACGCAAGGTCAACTCGTAAAAGCACAAATGGACACCAAAACCATTCATTCTCCACCTCTCACCCTTTCCTTAAACAAAAAACTCCACATTTCGCCTTCCCATTCACCCAAGAACGCACCCTCTCAACTATAACCAAGCAATCTGTACCTCTGAAAAACAAAACGAATTCCGTAAACAGCGCGCAACGCAAATTGCCGCGCGCATTACAACTACCTTATACCTACCTACTTCTCTTCTCGCAAAAGTAAATTCACTCTCACTACTACGCAGGTGGAAACGCGCAGAGACCAACCGGCACATAAAAATAACGACTGAGCGCGCGCGCGTTACGCGTTACTATATTTATATATATATATATATAAGCATGCCGCCGCCGCGGGCGACAGGTTTTCCGAAGGAAAGCGAAAAACCGGTCGCCCTCTCGACCCGCAGCCTGTAATCGCTGCGGAGTTAATATATAGATTTTTGCCGCGCTCGAATGCGCGCGCACGTGTATATACATTTGAATTTGTGGGTAATAGGTGATTTTAGCTGAGATAGAGGAGGATTAGGATTATAGTTGGGTGATTTGTCTGTGGGAGGAAAGTTTTGGAATGATGGCGTGCAGGGTGGATACTTTCTAATGAAGGAGAGATGTGGAGGTTTGAGTTGTGGATTTTGATGGAGGATTGAGGGGTGCTTTGGGAGTCTTTGATGAATGAGGAAAAAGTGAGTTGTGGAGATTTCGAAATTTTGGAATTTTGTACTGTTGGTGAGAAAGTTCGTTTTTATTGTTCTTTAACGGGTAGAATAATTATTGGAATATGATTTTCATATTAAGATAAGCAATGTCATAGTTTAGTCAAAAGCATTTAAGGTATCAATTATCGGACAACGATGAAAATAACTATTTATTTGATGTATGAAATAATTCTTAATTGCCTTAGATCTACAAAATAATGCTCGATTAACTGATTTTTATAGTTAATATTACGAATATTTTTTATAATAAAATATGCAGAGCAATTAACGTGTGTACGATTGTTGGACTGAAGTGTCCAAGCATTAGTGCATTTATCTTAATACAATTTAACAGTAATTTGTCTAATTTCTGTCTTTAATTGGCTAAATTGTTGAAAATGTATTTATACCCTGGTAGAAACGTTAAGGAGTTCTTAGCTATTGTTTAAGTAATTTTATATGGATTAGTTAATATATCCTTAAGGGATTAGCTAAAAACCCCGGTACCTGGCGACGTTTTTTCGTTACGGACTAGTTAAAAACTCGTTAATTTAAAAAATATATTCAGAAGTAATTTAATAATGAATCAATTAAGTTTAGTTATCAGAGTAACTATTTGATAATAAGTGTTTAATTATAAATGATTAAAATGTATGTACATTCAGCTTTCAAATCTATCCCCACTTTGTAAATAAATATCCCGGGTTATGGTAAAGTAAAACGTTTTTGCACAAAATATATATAAGTTTGTTCATTTCGTCTGAAGAACGTTTACTTTGAAATGTTCAATTCTAAGTCGCGCGAGGGGTTTTTGGGACAATTTTTATATGAATTATATTTTTAAATGATTTATATTTTTGGAAAATATTGCGTTTGCTAACAATTATAGTTAATAAAGTACACAATTGCTTTAAAAAATTAACAATATAAATAAATTAGGGTTTTTAACACAAAAAACAATCACGTGTAATCCAATGATGAGACTCCGAAATAAATTGCAACTCCGATTTAAATATGCGTCGCGGTGTAACGGTCTGCTGTATTTTGCTGAGAATTAAATTGGAGCATGCGCTTTTGATTTGATGTACGTGATAAATAAAAAATATTTTTAATTATATACTGCAATTTTTTTATCTGTATAATTTAGATCTCTTAGCGAATCCTAAGCTTGATTTTATCCTTAATATTAGTTAAGATTAGCTAACGAGATTATCTAATCGGTGATATCTTAAGTAATTCGACTCGTTAATTTTCTACCAGGGTAAGTTCGTAATGTTATAATAAACGTATCAAGTGAATATTATTTTGTTAGCTTTAAACCTACAGAAGTATTATTTTTCCCGAGTAAGTAAGCCACCTGAAGGATCTCATTTATTTCGTAAATCTTGGTAGAAATTTGGTTAGAAGAAATGGGCTGGAAACAATAGTTGAAGGTTGCGATAAATGACTAGTTTTTCTGGTTGCGGTAAAACGTTTTTTCACGATTTCATGGAGTAAGCAAACACGTTATTGAGCTTCAAAATATTTAAGCTAAATTGTCTTTCCTTTTTTTATATTTACATCGTAACTAGAGGAATCTAATAAAGAAAACTAATTTACATGTATTTTAAAAATAGCAAGTTCATAATATATACACATTTTGAGAAAAATGATAAAAACTATTTATTATTACATAAACATATTGAATAGTATTTCTACTGTAGAGTGAATATGACACTTTCAAGCAGTGGTGATAAATGTTAAATACTCTATGTTATTATAAATTTGCATATATAACGATAGTAAAATTGTCTAAATTTGGACTTAAACTATTTTAAAAATATACGATTCCAATTTCAAAGAAGAAATATTGGCATTAGATTCATTTATAATACTATATTTGCGTGAATATTAGAAGTCGTTTACTTTTCATTATGTCACACTTCCTCTCACTCATCGGTGCATGAATAAGCATGTAAGCTATTTCTTACCTAGCACGAAAATAGCTTAACTTATATTTCAAGTTATTAAGTTACTTTTATACACTCAAATATGTCTAACAAATTTATTGAGATTATACGAAATTATTTCATCTACTCCATTAAATGCTTAAATACTGTGAACAAGCGTTTCATCGCGACCGCAAAACTGAGCTATTTTTCGTACTTATTGATTTTGAATTAGTTTTTTCTCAGTCTGAAAATAAAATCCGCTAATATTTATAACAGACACAGATACCTTTACGGAAAGTAACACCCATGATAAATTTTACAGTCAAATATAAAATCACGTATCAAGACTTTTAATTTTAAAAGAAAGTTTAAGCAGAAATGTCATTTCCTTCTAATTTAATGTACGATTTTGAATATTATGAGAAAGTAATACTGAAAAAGTGAAAATTGGTCAATTCAATGTATTATTAACTAAATTTTATCATAACATTGAAAGTTACGTAAGTTTCGAAAGGAATAAGCTTTCTGCTTGAAAGTCTGTTTTTCTATTTCACTAAGCAATTTAATATAGACAGTAATATTTTGCATCAAGCTATCTGAAAACTGAATATTAACTGTTAAAAATGTATTAAAAAATTAAACTAAAAAAGTGTAATATTTGCAAAATTACTCCTTTCCGTTATCAACCCATCCCTCAAAGTTTTAACAAAATCGATGATCCAGAGTTCTGCTACTCTTCTACATGTAAGCTGTCATGCGCGTGTATTCAAATATTTAGCTCTACTGATGGATCGACGTTCTCAATTTCAAACGTAAACGTAATGTGCCTATATAAGGTTAAACCGATTACGTGATAAACGGTACACGAATTTTCGGATATATCGCTGATAGCATGAAGCTCGTATATTTTTCATACGTACTGCATGCAGCTGTGCAATCACGAATTCTGTGTCGTGTATTACGTACCAGCTATTACAAGACAGTCAATATTTGAGTTATTGATGAACGAATGATTTAAAATTTGTACCTGGCGAATTCGCTATAGAGAACGATGACATCAAGTGTTGAATTTATCATGATTTTTTTATTCGATGTTAATAAATTTATAAAAAACGTTACACAGAAAAAATATGTCGTTGGATTTTATTAAACCAATTTGATTAAAAAATGTGTTAATTAATAACTTTAATGGAATAAATATTTATTTATTTCGAGTATACGTGTTTATTTGAATTGAAGAAAAATTTTCTAGAAATGAAATAAAATATTTTATAGAGAGTATTGAACATAATTATTCATTTAAATCCCTTGAAATTTCTCTGATCAACTAAATTTAGTCATACCAAATAAATTTCATTTGAATTATTCAAATCATTTTGTTCAATATTCCTCATAAAATATCACACAAGCTCAAATCAATATTTATTTTTTAAAAATTTGAATATAAATATTTAACTGAACTATACCAAATTCAAAAATTTTCAGTGTACGAATCGAATCCTCTTTTATTAATTCCATCATCTACCTCATATGCTATGCTCTAACCGTTACACAATTTTCAAACATCACTCCCCCGCCCCTCTAAAAAAAAGAGAATCAACGCGCATCGCCTTTTAACAACGCAAGCAAAAAAAGCAAACAACGCTCATACGCCAGTTCCACCGCCGCTCATTTATTTTGTAACGCAAGTAACGCGTCAAGGCGCCTTTTTCGAGGGACACGCGTGTGCACGCACGCAACCATTCCGCGGCGCAATGTCAAAGCTACATATTGCAAAAACTCGCGGCCAGCGCGCAACGAAATTCCTCGGAAGCTGTATTCTTTTTCCACTTTTACTTTATGGATAATAATATACAAATCGCTCGTAATTTTCATTCTAATTTTAAACTTTCCTTTTTCTCGTATCGAGGAGATATTATGCATAAGTTCGGGCGAGCGAGCGAACTGGTTATGCGGAAAGTCTAGAATCTAATATCGAGAGAAAGAGAGAGAGATACTTAGCGTGATGTCAGTTCCGTGTTTATGCTGTAAAGTAAGCATTTTTCAATTACCCAATGAGCTCTAGTGCACCTGGCGAATTAAGGTGTCATTGACTGTACAGTCCCTGCTGAAAGTTAGTTTTATTTCGTAAGTAATAATACTGATTAGTTTTACCATTTTTGTCTTGATGAATAGGTGACTGTAAAAATTAATTAACATTTAACAATTGTTATTGTTTCTTGTGATTGCAAATTATATGAGTGCTTAGGTAATAAAAAATAATTTGCTTAACTTATAAGTTATAACTTGAACAATATAATGTTAAAAAAATAAAAATACTTGTAAGTAATTTCGACTATTCACTGGCAAGAAAACATCTCGATGTCAACGTATGTTACTCATAGATAAAGTGGCAACCTTTTTGTTTACGCAAAAAAAAGAAACAAAAAATTTTTCTAAGACTACTTGAAGTCTTATATAAATGTAACTATCCACGAAATAAAATAACGAAGAAAAGTAAAAATTGCAATTATAATTTTTGTTGTTTATTATGTTACTTCAACTACCATGAGACAAGTATTGTTATATACTTTTTTGTTGTATACGAAAGAGGTTGATTCCAATTTGAATCAAATCCATTAGTAACACTCATGCAGGATGTTCCCTTTGAAGCTAAAAATTGAAAAATACTTTCCATTATGATTTCTGATCAATTATAAGAAAATCTAACCAACTTTAAATCAAAGATTAATTGTTAATATATTTTAAAATATAGATAAACTACATAGTTTATCTCATCGCCGTACCTTACCCTGTATGTCATAAAATGTAATAAGTGTATTAGATTTTGGTAGGAAGGAAGCTTCTCAAAAAAACTAGTATTTTTCAGAGAATTCGAAATATGAATATATTTTATTTTTCAAAAATAAAAGAAAAATACACCTCAAATTCAAAGGCACTGTGACTTTTCACCCTCAAGTCCAAATGAAACTGTCGACACCGATTGCATCCAATCACTACAACCTCAAACACTTCAAACGCCAAATCGCAATCGCACCGTCAAATCCGTCCGGCCGAGATTTTCAAACTTCCACGCGATTATCCAACGCTACACACCGCGCTCTACATAACTCTCGAAATCGCCGATCTCGATTCCGGAAAAAGTAGACTACCACCGCCAACCACTACACACAGCGTGAGTTGATTCTTTTTTTTTTCTCTCTCTCCTTCCCGATACGCGTGTAGCCGTGAAATTAAACGCATAATGGAGCTCGCGCGTAGGAGTGCGCGGAGAAAATATAGAAAATGAGGAGAGAGAGAAAGAGAAGCTGCGGTTCCGTGAGAACGAAGCGACTCTCTTTACTTCTCGCGGGAGATCCTTTGTGCGCACGCGCGCGCGGTTCGCAGTAAAAAAGACCGCATCGCCGCCTAAAAAGTATAACTATGCGAGGCTCCGCTTTTTGTGCGCCGCTTGTGGGGACTTTTCACGCCGCTTGGGTAAGAGAGTATATAATGCATGTAGCGAGTGTGAAATTGGTTTTTCGAGGGCTTTTGTTTGTGTGAATTCGGGGAAAAAATGGCTTTTGTGGGTTTTCCCGATATTGGAGTATTGTGATTGCGAGTGTTTGCTAGGCAGTCGAACGTTCATGGGATGTTAAATAGTGATTTCAATGATTTGAGTGGAGTAATAGATTCGTTGTTTGTTTAATTGTTAGCGGTGATGAGTAATTAAATCGATCAAATTGGGTACTTTATAGTGGAATTGATAAAGTTCAACAAGATTTGGCAATCTGAATGAGACCTTTTCCAAATATACTGGAAAGTATATAACTAACGATTCTTAGTTACCACAATCCCTGAGATATTCAGCATATTGAATTGTAGGTTTTTCAAATCGAGGATTAAAGTTAACGTAAAACACATCTAAATTTGAATACAGAATAATTGTATAAGAATGTTAGATTTTCAAACTAAATGGGACAAAAGAAAAGAAAATATTTTTTTTGCTTTTCTTAGAATTAGACTTGCTCTATTCTAGCGACAAAAAACTTGGTTCGATGCAAATAAAAATATATCTTCATCAGGAAAGGGGCTTAAAATTTGATGGAACTTCAAAAACAGCAAACAGACTGCAGTTCATACATTATAGGATTAAATTTTCGAAACAATATACCACATGCTAGTTGCAAAAGAAAGAAGTCGCATTTTGTAGTACTTCGTAATCCGTTGAATTACATACAACCGAGACTTCTATTCGCTTAAGCTCACATGAGCGATCGAATGTGTGTGTTGAAGTAGATATAAAGCCTGCATTAATGGATTTGCCATCGCGACATCGTTAAAATACACGCTACATATGAAGAGTCATGACTTTAAGCTACGATCCTCGACTACTTTTAGTTTATTTTTTATTTTGAAATCAAATATGAACTGCGGTTCCAGAATATTGTAATTATCTAGTCTAATAAGTATATATGGCATGGTATAGTCTTAATAATTATCGCGTATCCCTGGTAGAAAATTAATTAGTTCAGCTAATTAGCTTATCGAATATTAAGCTAAATAATTTGATTGATATATAGTCAGATTTTATGCAAATCTAATTTCTATCACTATAGTACAGGCAGATTTACTCATAAATAAGATTGATTCACTTTGACAAGTAACTCCAATTAATCACATACAATAATTTATCTTCTTTCTGGTAGAGAAAAACCGATTTGGCTAGTTAACGTATTAATTTTTAACTACAGTTAACTAAAAATAAGTTATTTTTATAGTTTATTATGAACTAATTTCTAGTTACGATCTAGTTAAGATAATTTAAGTATCATGGTAAACAAAACAAACCTTGAAGTCATTTTTTCGATGAATACTTGTAATATAATGCATATTAATAAATTATTATCAGTTAATTTCAAATGCAAATTAAATTATTATAATTGAATTTTAACATTTAAGAAGTTACACCAATCGTCGATTTGGAAAGAAAATCCTTATGCATTATTAGCAGCGAGAGCATTAACCTCAACTTTTCAATAATCAAATTATAAATATAATTATGCTTCAGTGGAAATAATGTTATGCTAATAGATTGATTATATATTGATTATTGTTTCTATGCAGTCCTACACGGTGATAATTGAATATAATATGCATATATATTCTACAACGCTTATAAAAATTTGTTAGTACATTAACTAGAAATCAGCTAGAAATAACGCAAAAAAGCATGTCTTTTTAAGGGGGTTTTAAAAAGCGTGTCGTTTGTACCGGCATTCCAGCTAATTCGCTAAGATCTGGCAAATTCTTACTACGTGTCTTTATGACAACACTAAACATGCAATGCTATCCTTATATCTATATAGCGGTACAGTCCAGTTCAAAAGCTTACATCGTTTTCCGATTTAAGCGCTTTTTTCAGATTTTTACATTACCCATGGTCCATGCAACAATTCAGTATCAATTTCAGTTTAAATCACACAAAACCCCATTATACAATGATTAAAAGTAAAAAGAATTTTCAAACTCGTTCGAAGCTCTACAGCAACCTTAACCAAAAAGTACCTACAATTGTTTCAAAACCAGCTATTGGAAATGGGCGTTAAATAAATGATAATACACATTGTATATTTCAAATAAAATAACTTTCGTTTATTCAAACTCGCACAAGGAAGGAATAACGTCAGTAATGTGCGACTGCTCTAGCTAGATGCTCCAGTACGACTAAAAGCACTTGACAAAAGGGCATAAGATAATATCGGGGTTGACGCATATAGTTCCCCACTCTTTTCTATATCTCGCATTTCATTTTCTGTCTTTGGGACATTTCTTAGCAAGTCGATTCATTTTTGTACAATCATGTAGTAGTGTATACCTACAGTTACACACATAGGTATGCTAAAGCATAGCGATATTCCAACACCAGCTAATCCAACCTAAAGCAAAGAAAAAGCAACCACCTACTTAAAACATCTCCAAAGCCTCTCATTTAATCCACAGTTCATCACCCAATAAAACGATCGAGCCGTCCGAACGAGAGTAGGTTGTGCGCGTATGACATCTCGGGAATGTTCGGCCGCAGCGAGCTCGGTCCACGCGATCTCTCTCTCTCTCTCTCTCTCTCTCTCTCTCTCTCTCTCTCTCGCTTGTACGCACGCCGCGCCGCAAATAGAGCGTCGCGGTAGCTCCCTCGCGCGCGCGTGTACCTTGCTGTGTACGCACGGCGTATATATCCCGTGTAAATAGATCGGGTAAACGTTGACCTCGGCAGCGCCAGCGCCGGGTCTTCGGTGTGTCTATTGGTATGCGTGCGCTCGTTGTGCACTCGGGGTGTATTAGGCGCCAGTTAGGGAGTGTTCTCCGCTGGGGTGGAGTAGAACGGAGAAATAAGTCGCTTTTGGGAAGCAGCCCGTGTAAAAAAATTAGTCTGCCAATAGTCTGGCGAAAGTCTTGCAGAAGTCCGGCAGAAGTCTGGCTTTGGCTACTATGCCGGACTTTAGACAAAATGTGCAAAACAAAAGCAACGCGTCATGTCAAATTGCCAGTAATCTAAATTTTTCTCTCTTTTTTACAAATATTCATATTTTAAACAAGATTGCAATATGTAACAAAACTTTTCTCCTATTTTATCGAAAAGTACGTATTTTCACTATTCTAGTCGATACTAATAATTAATGTACTACTCTAATTATTTACTTGTGAAAAATGAGTTCTCTTGACATAATACAAAAAAAGTCTGGCATAGTGGTCTAAGCCAGACTTCTACCAGACTTTTGCAAGACTTTCGACAGACTTGTTAAGCCAGATTAATCCCAGACTAGTACCAGACTAATTGCTTTACACGGGAGGGGTGTAAGTTTGGTGGATTGGTTGGATGAATTGAAAGCGAAAGTGTTCTTTGCATTTTTTGAAAGAATCGGTTTTTTACTTTTAATTTTAGGGTTGTTTTTTTTATACTTGTAAGAATTAGGTGTGCAGTATGCATAGAGTAACTGAGGTAACTGAGGAATTTTTTTAGGGTACGAAAACATTGTGGCGTATTTCATTTTTTAAATTCGGTTTTTGAAATAGGATTTGTTTTTTTACATCCTTGTGGATAGTTTTTAAATTGGAAAGGTTCAAACAATAGTTTATTATTAAACCTACGTATATTACATGCAGTTTTTTAATAAATAACTGACAAAGCTTAAATAAAATCGACACAGTTTACAAAAATGAAAAGCTTTGAACTCGCATGAAATATCTCTTCAAATTAAAAAAAAAATATAAGAAATGTTTAATTAAAATACTTTTCTATACATATATTTTTGTAAATTAGAGGCTCTGACAAGAATGTCCTCTTTCAGTTTGCTCTATTCCGTTGAGTTTTTATAAAGTTACGCAGCTATTTGACGTTACGTGGGGCCACTGTGGCCCCAGTCATCTTTTTGTTACGTTCACGTTCTAGAACTGAAGATCGGATAACTGCCAGGCATTCAAAAGAGTTGAACGGAAATAAGTTGTAAACAAAAATCTGTTCCCAATAAATAATAAAAAGTACATTCTCGTAGATAGAGCTCATCTAAACATACATTTCCACAGAAAAAATTTGTTTTGTTTACACCTTAGTTCCACTGATCATACAATAGCGTCGCGGATCCTATTGTGAATCATTTATTTTTTAATGATTATTATGAAAGTTTTCCATTATTAATTTTTTTGTTTTGAAATCACTTATTCATATATTTCAAAATAAAAAAAGAAATAATGGAAAAACTCTGATAATAATGATAGAGTCCTTGACGGTACTTTTACTCATGTTCGTGTTTTCAGCGATTTATCCAATCCGGACTCTATATTAAAAAAATTAAAATTCTGAAACGTTCGGAAAATGATAATAAGTATCATTACAATGTTAGTTTAAAATCAATAAGACATGACACCAAGATTTTAAACCAAAAATCTCAAGCGTATTTCCAGATCCAAAAAATGATGTTTCTTAAATATCAACAAATAATCGTTAACAACAATATTTCGTCTACTCTTCATAACTCCCATCACAAAGTCCCTGCTCAGAAGGTCAACAAGCCAACCTAACCCTGCTCTTAACCTCCCACTCATCGCCTAGACCACTAAATACGTATATCCCCGACTTCTACAAAATGTCTCTCTCAACCGTACACACATCCGTGAAACACAAACGCCGACTGCGGCTTTTCGTCACACCGCGCTTTGAAACATCTGCTTTCTCCGCGCCCGCAAAAGCCTTAGGTTATAATACGCCGCACAGTGAAATTAGGCGTACATAGTTGCGCGAGGCACCAAGAGAAAACGACGACGCACGACGGCGCGCGGATGAATTATTCGTCCGCCGCGGCCGCGGAGCGGAATACGAAATGAGTTTTATAAGCCGCGCATTCAATCGTTCGGCTCATTGCTTACATTCGATTGTGCGGTTATATTTTAAGCTGGCCACCCTCGCTTTGGTGTATAGGTGGATAGTTTTGCGAGGCGCGATGTTTATACATGCGATGGGAGGTTGTTTACATCGGAGACTGCCGAGAGCGAGGAATTTTTTTATGCGCGGTGGCGAAATTTGCGAGGCGTGGGTGTTTGCGTGTAGGAATGGAAGAGGATTGGCTGGGGTTTCTTTGAATATCGTTGGGTTGGAAGCTTCGATGTGTATCGTTAACGTGGAAGAATGCTGGTTGGAATGAATTTAAAGTGTATAGGAAATGGGCGTTGAGGCGATGAGGAAGCCGATTGAAAATTCAAATTTCCTACCTTGAATTTTACAGGCCGAGATTTAAGTAATTGACTGGGACTCGCGATTTGATTATTTTGGATTTCGCGGAGTGGTATATATATATAGATTTTTGTGTTATACTGAGGGTCAGTTTGCTTGGATTTAGTGCAAATATCAATTGTATTCAAAATAATTGAAATTGACTCTGCGGAGTGTTTCAAAGTCATGCATTAAACAAATCAGGGCTTTCGCGATTTATCGCTGTATTTATTTAAAATAAATCCCATGTATATTCTGATTACCTAATATAAGAAATTCTAAATTATTTAATTAGTAAAAGTTAGGCTATTCCCCATACCAGAATTACATTATAATACTTTTTACAAAAAGATAGTCCTTTAAAGATACAGTGCGTCTCATAACTATAGAAACACCACAAATTTTCACGTTTAAATGTGTATATTATACCTTTTTTTAAAGAACCTGTAACTTTGGAAGCAAAAATCCGAGGATAATTTTGTAAAAAGCCAATGAATGGAAAATATATTCTCTTTAAAACATTACTAGAATATTTCTTTCGCATCAACATTAAAGAAGTTATCGTTGTTTCATAACTATAGAAACACTTTAAATTTTTAGACCCATTTAAATCAATGTACATTTTTTATCTAGTATTCAAGTTTTGTTTAAACCGTCCGTGAATTTTTCATAAGTTAATGTAGACACAATATTTTGGTAACGTCTTAAAGAGAATAACATTGCCTTTTATTTGCTATTTTTAAAATTATCCTTGGTTTTTTGCTTCGAAAGTTACAGGTTTTTTAAGAAAAGGTATAATACACAGATTTAAATGTAACAATTTTTGGTGTTTCTATAGTTATGAGACGCACTGTATTAATCGTATATTTTTAAAAAGTTTTATTGAAATAGATCTCTGTAGTTTTAATCTATAACTATCGTTTAATGAGTTCACCAAGATTCTTTTAATATAAAGTACCCTTTTCAAAATTTATTTAATGTTATAGTCGTGGACTAAGAGGACTTCCCGGTCTAATTGCTTGAAAAATAGGTAATTTTTAGCGCTATTTGTAAAAAAAGGTATACAAGGTAATGTAAATGTAAATGTAAATGTAAAGGTAATGTAAATAAAAGCTTTTGTACTCTATTGTACAAAATGTATACAGTTAAAAAAGAATTATTGTAAGTTTCTATAATAATATCTATAATATATTGCCTTGAAAATCAACGACCTCTACTATCGTCTCGATAACTTTAGTCAAGAACATCAGATATAAAAAGAAAAAGAAACAAAGATTCTTCAATGTTATATAGATGACTATTACGTATACCTAGGATTTTTCAGAGAACCAATGAACAAATTAGTGCCGAAAAATATTTTCTTTTTCGCACAAAAGTGGCCGTAAGAAAACAAAATTGTGTATGAAACTTGTCTCTCGAGGGTGACGCCGAGGGTGACGCGATAACCACTATAATTACGAATAGAATTCGTTGGAATTATTAGAATCGGTGAAGAATTGGATTCTAAATCGAGGCAATAGTGCGCGAAAAACGTGTTTCGAGAAAAACGCTCTTAAAGATTAACACGCTCGGCTGTTCGCACGGACCTTGGGTCACTTAGTTGTCTGTAAAATTTATACCGTTACGAATTTCGGTTTGAAACTTTTACAATTGAATTTCTTGAAATGTTTTACTATCAGAATATGCAATAAAAACAAATCGTCTTTTTTGAAAAATTTTTATCGGTAAATCCCCTTTTTTAAAAGTATACGTTTGGAAATGTTAATGCCCACAGGTGCATAGTAAGTAGAAAAACGCAGGCAAATGCACAAAACTAACTCTATTGTTTAGAGTGTGTCAAAATATGAAAATTAAAAAAAATTCAATCTAGAGAAAAGAAGGAAATTTTTAAAAAATATGGTTAAACCCGATAAAATTAGTTAATAAAATCAAGATTTTATCAGGCATTCAGTAGTAAAAATTAAAAAGATTCACTTTTTTAAATATTTTTCACTTTTCACAGAAGGACATTTTTATTTAAGATTTTATGGATCCTTCATTTTCATATCAGTTTTATAAGTTCCCTATAAATGTTTTACCTGGGACCGGCAAGGACATTCTCCTTTACTATTAATAAGTTTGAAATTAATAAAACAATTAAAATACAAGAAAACATTAGATGCAAAACCCTACTTGTTGTTATAAATTATTTTTGTATAAAAATAATAAAAATGTATTTTCTCATTAATAATTAAAAATTTTTAAGATAAATAGGTAGAGCTTAAAAGTGATAATGTAGATTAATAAATTTGATATTACGCGAGGTTTTATTGCATACAATTAATAAATTGATAATCTGGAACGAACAATTAAAAATGTTACTAAGCGCTTTTGAAAATATACGACTTATATAACAAAAAATAAGCAACAGAAACTTATAATTTTAAAAGGTTGCAATGTTTTTAATGTTTCTCTTTCATTCTGATGGGGGCGATACTGAACTCACGGTAGTTACGAATTATTTGATTTTTTTTCACTTTAAATAAGCAGATTTGGCAGTCTAGAATTACATTATTTTCTTATACATGGCCGGAGCGTTCCACCTCGAGTCAATTTTATTTATTAATTAAGAAAAAAGGTAATTACTCCAGTAACATTAATGGATTTTTATAAAATGGGCTGCTGCCAATAACTTTAATAGATTTTTCTTACAAGCTGAAAATAGCAAACAAAAAACACCTGTCGAACTAAAATATCCCCAGCTCCCTTATAATCAATAAACTCATTCATTTCCATTATACACATAAAACATAGCCTGTTACACTAACCACCCCCTTAATCGATAAACACATTAAGTTCTATAATACACAAACTGAAGAATCCTCGTAAAGTGAACTCCTAAAAACAAACACACCCAACCATCATGTGTGCCACAAACTTTTACGACTTGCACACACCCTCCCATCCTATTTATCACCTCTCGACTACTACAGTACTTTTTTTTACTTTATATTATTAAATATCCGTGAGTCTAGTGATAGATACCGATATGTATGTTTATGTATCGATTACAAATATTCTGAAAATATATATAAGATTGCAAATAGTAATATTTATGAATTTATTTATTTATATTTAGTTTTTAATTGAAAAATATATCAAATTATGTACGCATCTACGACCTGTTATTAGTCCAGTGGTTAGTTAAGTATACCGTTTACATTGGATTTAAGGATTATAAATACAGAACTTAGTTCAGTAAGAATAGCTTGTGGTTTTTTATATGTGATTCTGCAATATGAGATATATTTTGTTTTCATTTATAGCACAGTTCTTTTTTCAGTTTATTATTTAGTGATTTTAGCTATTGTGGTTTGGGTAATCACAGATAACGTGATTTGCATCTACTAATAGGTCTCCATTACGAAAATCTTCACAAGGTTTTCTGCATAACTTTCTGCACGGATTTCAGCAAAGCTTTTGGAACTTGCAGGTTTTTCTGTAGGATATCATTAAGATATTAACACCCAAATGGGGCATGTCACCGATTCGAGTAGGAGTGACAACGATGTTTTATAAATTCCTCCAGAATATACCTATTTCTGCAGGCAAATACGTATCAGAAAATCTCTCACTAAATTCTGCAAAAATTTCTCCAGATTCTCTCCATAAATGCTTCACATGAACATTTCATGAAAATTTGAACATCATTTCCCGAACAGCCTTTCAAAACAGATTCCGTTAATGACCCCTACATCTTCCCTTCTTAATTCCTTGCACACCCAATTACCTTCATCGCACACACTTACATGCGTGTTCACTTTTAATCTTCCCCTACACCTAAGCCGCACCGGCCAACCAACCAAGTGGACATTTCTATACACACACACAGCACGCACCGCTGGATTCTTGGCAGCGAGCCGGACTCGCGACTTGGCTTCTAAAAATAAAAGAAACGCGAACGCGCAGCGTTGACGAAACGCGGACCTCGTCATACGTATATAGAGACGGCGAGGAGACGCGAGAGTCCGATAGCACGAGAGCACGAAATAAGATACCACACCACGCGAGAGAAAAAGAAGAGATGGTACAAGAAAACGATGAGTATTATGGACAGGAAACGGATGCGAGATAGGCTTTGAATGGAGCTCGAATTTTCGAGGGGGGGGGGGGGGAAGTGGAGATTATAGAGCGTGCGAGGTTTTATGGGAAGGTGCGCAGTGTTGATGTAGCTGATGCTGCAGCGAAAGAAATGAGTAGAGTTACAAACTAGTTGAAGAAGAGATTTTATTTTAACTGTAGAGCTTTTTGTTTGGTGATCGTACTAATTGGGTATCTAAAAGCCCGGTGACCGATTTGGACGAGGTTTTGGGAAATGCTTTCTTGTATTTGTAAATGAAGCCTAGTACTCCTAGAATACTCAACTAGTCATATTGACAGGTATCGAACTGACACAATGTTCATTATTAGATTTTTATAGACAGGAATCATCGAATATACTATTATATCAGTAAAAAGCTGGACACTGTGAAACGACGAGATTGGTTTAATTGGTCAATGTAAACGAAATAACCTTACTTATCCGCCAATCGAGGCAAAGCATCCGGCTTAACTTAACGGGCCTAACATAACCTAACTAATTGGTCTATCCTAACCTAACTAACTAACTGACCTAACATAACGTAATCTAACTAACTGGCCTATCCTAATCTAACTAACTGATCTATCCTAATCTAACTAACTGATCTATCCAAACATAATCTAATGTAACTGCTTCTATCAAGCTCAGAAATGCATCGAAGTGTGCCCTAACGGGCATGTGCTATAAAAAGTACCCGTTTAGTTTCTCGCTTCCATAATACCGGAAATTTATTGTAACAGAGTTAGGTGTACGATTCAAACTGTAAATTATAGTACGTTATAGCATAAATTATACAAATAAAGTAAACATCTTAAATAAAAACGCTGAAATCGAAACCTGATATGTATAAACTTTTGAATGAGTTTATACATTTATTTAGATACGTGGACAATATCAGGTACAAATTTTCAATTGATACATTTTAAAATTTGGAATGGTTAATTATTATTGTGTTTGTTTTATGTGACGAACATAGTTATTTCAATATTACGTCAATTAAAAGATTCCTAAAAAATGCATCAGTGATACGGATTCGGAATAGGACTAACATTGAAACTTCAAAGATGATAATCTTAACTAGCGTGGCTAAGGTATATTTCTTTCAAAATTTAACCGTACAGGCATAATTGTATAAGGACATCGTAAAAAATTAAAATATTACGAAGAATGTTATACCTCGTTATACAACCACAATCTCAACTCGAGCCTCTTGCGACTTATCAAGTTTATAAAATACCATCCTCACGATAACCATCTCGAGTCTCCTGAAATTCTTCGACCGTAAATACAACTTCGCTACCCACCTTCCATACCAACCCGCACAACCTACAATCAAAATTCAAAACCCATCCCCTCGATAACTCCCCCATCACACCAATCTACTCCAACTCCCACCGTGCAACCTTGTCCACACAGTCCATTTACTCGCTACTATACTTCTGCCGCGATGCTAGACGCAGATACGCGATTCACATTCGCGATCCCGCTGACTCATCCATCTATATATACAATGCATGCTCTCCCAAGTCCAGCAACAAGTGTCCCACCTCCGTGTACGTTATACACACACATAGTTATGCGCACACAGTGTGCCTGAATTCTATTACATGTACACTCTTCCTTTCGTTGGCCCCGCGACTCCTCCTCCGTCGTGTGTGCGCGCGGTGGATTATAACGAGCGGATTTAACGATCATCGTAAACCCGCGAGACGGGCTCGTTACGAGAGCTGAGGTATGTGCACTTGGAATCAGTGCGCGATCGATGCGTGTACCGTGCGCGGATGGATGTCTTTATGCACGTGGCTTGAGAAAATTGGGATGCATTGCGTTGAGGAGAAGTAATGGGTTTTTTAGGTTTGATTGAGATTTAGTACGATATGCAAATTATTTTGAGTGTAATTTGATTTATTTTAGTTTCACAGTAATCATTAATTAGAATATTCGATGTTATAGTTAAGATGGCTCGAGGTCAATTTAATAATTATAATTTTCCGCCTATAATTTTATCTATCAAATGATAAATACCTAAATATACCAAAATAAATACCTAGAGGAATTCTTAGTTGTGGGGAATAAAATCCTCTTGTAGGAAAGTGAGTCATTAAGTAGGAAAGAGAAATTAATTTTGCTTAAAACTTATTCCTTTTCCTACAACAGGATTCTTTTCCCCACAAACGGAATTCCTCTAGGTATTTATTTTGAGAGGACATCTTCTTGGGGCACATAATCATTTTCAGAATTTTAACAGTCGAAAACTGGGTATTGATGATTCTCTCATTGATAAAAATCGTGGGTTTGATACACTTGCTATTGGGGGCATTGATGAAAATGACCGCTTGTCACAGTATTATAATAATAAATTTTAAAATAGTGACATAAAAGATTATTTTTCAATATTTACGTACATAGTTTATCAATAACCAACATTTTTTGTCTGGATATTTATCGATGCCTTGTGTTCGACTGTAGACCAAATTATATAAATCAAAACATTATTACTCTTTTTTATATAATATTACATCATTATACAAAGTTGCAAACAAATGTTTCAATGCTTTTACGTGCACTATTCCAATAAAATACTTAGGTTGAACTTTTAAGACTTTGTTCGAATGGCATTCATTGAAATATGTGAATATTTGATTTATATAAAACATAGTATTACAATTAAAACTCTTATACCGTCTATATTTTTAACTTAATTTGTCAGCATACATTGAGGTCGACTGACTTATATCTCGAGAACAAGGACTCATTAGGTTTAACACCTCTCAAAGCCTCATCAAAATCATTTTTCCGGGAATGAGACACTAGTTGTTTGTTTGAATTTCACTTCGGGACTTATTGCACGAATCCTACAAGAACGTTTTAAAAAAACTAAATCATACTGTAATAGAACATATACAGCAAAACAAGTTTCTTAAAAACAAATTTTTCTTAAAGTAAGATGCAAAAAAATTTAAGAACATTTTCGTTTCTATATTGAGAACTAATTGAATTTATTTTATTTAAAAAAAATTGTCGTTATTTTTAAATATAAATTGTCGTTATTTTTAAATAAAAATATAACATTTAAAAGATCACGTGGTTCCCCGAAATAAGGAGTTTATTTTTAAAATAAGGAATCTTTCTTTTCATTTCCTCAAGTTTGTAATCGATTGAGTGCTGAAAAAAGATCATTAAAACATATTGTGCTTAATCTTAATTATATTTAAATTATTAGCTCTTAGCAAGAAAATTATAATAGATAATATATGTATTGACGTGCATTGTAAAACTTTTGTTTAGAGTACTTTGACCGAAAATTTAATCTGTTGAAGTTACCCGCAAAGTGAAATACTAAAAAATCTCTCATTGCAAAGATTCTTGGCCATCGACACTCGAGGGGCTAATTATAATAAGTTTATAAAATCACGCAAGTACCCAATCACCAATATATAGAGCAAGAGAGATGAATTTATATACAGATACATGAGGTGTAATGATAAGACTATGCTGTACTTCTCTGTCTCATAGATATCGATGCATGCATATAATGATGTCTTATTTCGAAAAGGCTTCACAAGCATTTAAACCCTTATCAATAAGATAACGCACAGCAATACCTCTTTTGAAACAAATACAACTTATCTGTCAGGCGTGATTATTTTCCTAAATCACATTATACCAATAATTCAAATTCTAAATTATCAAAGACTAGGCTACGTTTTATATTCATTGTAGAAAACAATAAACTTTTTTTGAAATTTCTTCAATGTGATTAGTTTAAAGGCAGATCTTATACAATTAGCATTATAGATTACTTCAAAACGTTCGTTTACATGCTTTTTTTTCATTCGCTTTCTAGTCCTCCAGAAATCAAAGTCTGTCATTTCAAACCTTCTACTCCGTACACATTGTAACCACTACAATTCTCGTCCACATGCTCGTTAACCAAGCGTGCAATGCAAAAAGCCGCAACCTTACAAACACAATCCATTACACCCACACACACAGCTTTCAATGCTTCTCTGCAAAATTGCAGCTACATGAAGAGAACCCAACGAGGTGGATAAACGAGCGCGCAAACGTATCATCGTCGGCTGCTGCTTGCAAGTCTATAATAATAAAAATAAGCATTTGCGCGTTTATCGGTTGAACCGCGGTAATTATAAATATACATGCGCGTGCGAGTATAGGGAAATGAGGAGAAGGAGATGGTGTAAGTTGCGTAATTGAGCTGGAAGGTTGATTCAAGTGTATGATACGTGACCTACGAGACTAGGAGAGTTGCTGTTGAATGGGTGCGCTGCGTTGATCGATATATATGAAGCAATCATTTAAATATAATATATAATGTTGTGTGTTGTGAGGAGCTTTCTTTCCGTTTTCAGTGTTGTTTTGTGTGCGCGACTGTAATTAACACTTTAACAATTGTAATTGAGCATTGAGGAAGCTCTTTGTCTTGATCATATGTAAATTGGTCATGCAGAAGGAAATTTATATTTATGCATTGTTTGTAAAGGAATTTTGCAGTCAAAATAATAAGGAAGAGATTATCGTTATATTCTGTTCCTCATTCTTTTGCCAGTAAATGCCTTCAAGATCGGATAATATTAGTGACAATATAACTTGCAACGAAATTATGATATTGCAACCTTACATATATTGTTATAACATATTGTGTTGCTAATAAGAAATTTCTTAAAATGGCACTTATTTCTTCAGTATTTTCTTTTTCTTCACTACATATTACTGAAAAAATTCTCAAATAAGTTTTACATATATTCTCAAAGCTAATTCACTCCGTGAAAAACTGGTAGCGCAATCTCTATATAATGTTGGGACTTTGAAAACTTATTAGAACAATTTATTTTCAATGTAAGCAGCACATATATGTAATATATATAGTAATACATTTACGTTCTAACTTCTTGCAATTTTACGCCACCATGGACGATTCGGTCGCTTTTCTTATCCTCTTGCACCGGGTACACAGAGTAAATAGCAGTCTGCTATTAACAGATATTATTAAATTACAATACAGACATTCTTCTATATGACTGACGAGGATTGATTAAAGGTAAAGAAAATAAGCAGGTGTGCATACTCTATGTTTTACCAAACGGGTTTATCGCTACATTTTATAAAATAGTACGTATATTTAGGTCAAATTCAAACTTACTCATCCTTAATATTGCAATAATTCATAATTCTACAGAGTTTCAAGCACTTATTTCAACGGTACTTTTAAAATAATTGGAACGCAATCCCGCAGGACGACAATGAGCTTTCGTTCCAATTATTAATTTAAAGTGCGGTTGAAATATGTGCTGGAAACTTTGTATAACAATGAGTTATTCTAATAATAATAAAATCACATTCAATGCATGAATCTTTCAGTCGCTAAAATGCAGCGCGCTAAATCCAAATTTTCCCTTGACTTTCACACCACCACAAATCACTGCTCTTCCTTACATAACTCCAAGAACAAGCGCATATCAACTCTACAATTGACCACCGAACGGAAACAAAGCAAAGCAAAACCAAGCATGAAAAGCAAGACGAAGTTTCAGCTCCAGCTTCGTCTTCACTACACCGCGCGATAAGCGATAAGCACACACAAGCACGTGTACACTATGCATCTCTCTCTGTGTATTTGTTGCAGCCGCTGCAGAAGCACACACTCGTCAGCATCAGCAGTCTAAAATAATCCCTCTTATATCATCGCACACACGCGCACACAAACACACCATACCAAGAGTGCTAGAGCGCAAAATAAGTTACGATCTCTATACCCGGCACGTGTGTATTATACACCCGACACCCGCAATATACACCTCGAGGAAGCACATGAGAAAGCCTGGCCGAGGCGGCGTCAGCAGCATGCGCGGCCGACGGCGGAGCGGGCCCTCGAACGCAGCGGGGCCGCCGCCGGATGCACCGAAATAGCGACGCGATAAAGCTGGACCGCAGTGACGTGCCGCAGCAGGAGCAATTACCGCTGTCTTCGAGGGCACGCAGCGGTAGCAGAAGCAGCGAGTCCGTCTTCAGGAAGTTGGTTAGGAGGCTTGGCCTGGTGCAGAACAAGAGGAGCGAGCAATCGAGACCGCTTGCCGTTGGGGGACTCTCGAGTGCAGGTGCAGCAGTTTTCGAGTGTGTGAATTACCAGTGTGACATGATTTGCGTTCTTCAAGATGTATAATATGAGCCTTGATAATAATATATAAGCCAGATGTTAATTATAACCAATTGCGCTGCATGATTTGCTGAGGCGGAAATTGATTATTTACGATTTGTTTTGAATTAACATTAATGTTTAAGTATGAATTAAGAATATGCGGGTTAAGGAAGTTTGCAATTTGCTGAAGCACCTATAAACATGAGGTACCAGCTGGATGATAGCACATGTTCACGAGGGTCCAGAGAAATTTAAGATATTTTTTATAGACAATAGACAGAAGAATTGATAACATGATTTACTTAAAGTCTGTTAAAAAAGGCCTTAACTTTGTCTAGGCCCCCATTACAAACATACGTTAGCATCTGGATGGAAGATGGTACCCCATCGCGTAGACCTCCAGGTAAAAATGGTTTTTATTACATGTATGTAGTTCCGTAGTTCGCGTATGCCCACATGTGATCGTATATTTGAGCATACAAGAACCATTCTTAATTGAGAAGTGAGAAGAGTCTAGAATAATTTAGGACTCCTTTAAGTACTATCCTTGCTTGTTCTAGTTCTATGTTGTTCCTAATTCCATGTTCTGATCCAGCTTACAGAAGTCTATTGTTAATTACGTGGTGATAATCAGCTACTTAGCGTTGCAAAATGGAAACTTTTGGAGATCAATATATACATATATAGATTCATTTTATCAACTGTTATCAGGTTTCTAAAATTAAATATAAAAGAGTTTGCGATAATAAATTACAAATACTTCTTCGTTGCAATATCAAATATCTTACAATCGCACGTAGTCATGTATGACAAGCAACAGTATCACTTCCATATGCTTGAATTGAATACGGGAGTAGAACACGCACATGGATAGTCCCATCAAAATGCAATATGTTATCAATCGATCTATGTCTTTTACTCCTACAAATACGGTCTCAACCTTGCCGTTACCTTAATGTTGAACATGAGTTACCATCCATATTTGGATCCAATGAACTCGAGTTGACCGAAATATTCAGGCTTTTTGCCTATTGAATCTGAAAAATATGAGTAATCCGACCCAGCCCGAGAACCCACAATCAGCCAAAAAGCCAAAGCCCCACTAATATTTGCCCAACGCAATAACACTACATAACGCCCGAATAACAAGCATAAACAAAAAAGCACACGCGACGGGGAAATATTCCAACTAAACACACCTTGCATCAACAAACAAACACCCACTTAATCCCCAACGCTCTCTTCTGTCCACAGAACCTGACAACTCCGTCGCCTCTCTTGCGCCAGTTTCGCCCCCAGGCCGCAGAAGAAGCATCAGTAGTCCACCTGTCGCGCCCGTCCGGCGAAACAAGCTACAGCAGCGGTCGAGAAGCAGATCGCGAGTGCAGTCGGAACCGAAGGCCAAGTGCTCGCCACCACCGCCGCCGTTGCCGCTGCAGCCGCCCGCGCCGCCGGTCACGAAATGCCGACTTGCAAATTCGGCGAATGCAGCACTAGCAGCGGACGTGGACGACAGAGTTGCAGTGGCAGTAGCGTCGACGACGCGCAAGCAGCAGCAGAAACGCTGCGACGAGAGTGCGGCGAAGAGTGGTGGGCTGCCGATAGGAAGCGATAAGAAGATCGTAGGGTTAAGGTAGGGTGGATTCATTTGGATTTTGGAGGGGCGAGGGGGGGGGGGGGGTTGAGATTTGGGGGAAGTGCAACAGTGAATTGAATGTTTAAGAATGAATCAATATAATAGCTTGGATAAAAGTGTTTTGAATTATGAACTTGTTGATAGGAAGCTTTTTAAGATTTTAAGATCAGGATAGATAAGTTGTTATATTTCAGAATTATTAAACAGCGTTTGATCAATATTTTTTAAACAAGTGTTCATTGACTGGTGCACTAATCCTATCACAGATTTTATTTGCTGATATATTGAAGGAAGTATTAAAGGGGATATCGAAACCGAGAAGGAGCCCGTTTCGGCTCGTTTGAGCATATTTTTTACGTATATCTTTGATTGTTTATAATTTAAGATGAAATTCGAAGTTGAGTGCCCTAGATAAGCAGTATTATTATCGAAGATCTTTGCAAACAATTGAAAATACAACAATATTTTGAGGTTATGTTTGAGTAAAATATGCCACTAGTAATTCCAGTTGTTTATAAAAACGAGGTAACAGAATGAAATATCTTTCAGCAGTAATATTGACGTTATGCATATCTAGGGGGCTCAACTTTAAATTTTCCTTTTCATTGTATAATTGAAAAGTTATCATTCTAAGAAAGATAATGTTTTTAGCTCCTATATCCCCTTTTTCACTACGATTTCAATCTAAATGCATATGAAATTGATCCATTTTTCCTCAAACTTATCTTATGGACTCAATTTAATGCTCGAAACGTCAACATGAACTCATTTCAGGGCGGTTGTCGTTTCAAATCATTATTCTTACTGTTTTACATTAATTAATTTTATACACATAAATTATACACCAAAGTCTGGACATTGATAAATAATGGAATAGGATAAAACGAGAACTGTAAATGACCTAACCTAACTAATGTACCAATCAAGTAAAAGCACCCTATGTAACCTAATTGCTTCCACCAATATCAAGGAAGGATATCTTTAGCAGTACCCAATCCATACCAGTGAATTTTAAGTGCCAATTTGTTATCAGTGCCTTTTCTAAAAGTTTCTAGATGTTTGTAATACAATTTTTTTTAACTTACATCTGTTGTAAACTAAGTTTATAGTTACGTTTAAAATATGAAAATGAGCCATTCAGACAAGTTTCAGAAAAATTGGTCAATTTAACATGCGCATACGGGATTTAGATAAAAATTTGAGGTATTCGATTAAATCATCCTATATGAAGAGCAATTTTGGCCCTTGTATGAACACGTACAGAAAATATTTGTAGAAATGTCTGCAGGTTTCTTTTACAAAACTTTAATAACTTTTAAAGTATTCAATCAAAATCAATAGGAGTAATCTTTTACCAAAAAATGGAAGGTTTATATGACTCACGACATTTATCAAGCCAAAAACAAATGGTAACTGCTTACAAATTTTTTAAACTATGATAATAGATTTTTCTCTCTTTGTTACATAAAAACATGCATTAGAAAATTAATATTTACAAGTGTATGGGTGCTAATTATAACTGAAGTAGTCATTACCGTAACCAAATTGACGACAGGTTACAGTAATGACATTTCAGCTATGTTTAGTGCCCATACAGATGTAAATAAACTGTTAATGCAAGTGTTTTCGGTAAAAGTAAAGGAAATAATTATTTTTAATAGCTTAAAAAGTTTGTAAATAGCAGCTATCTGTTTTCAGCTTTTTAAGTATCGACAACATGTGAACGTTGTAAACTTCCATTTTTCGGTAAATGGTCTATGTACATTACAAAATTTTTATTAGAAATAAACCCTGATGGAAAAAATCTTCAGAAATTTCTAGATTTTAAAAATGGCTAGATTTTCTGCAGTGCTCTTAGAACTTGTAGGTTTTCCTAGATTTGCCTATAAATTTTTCTGCAATTTTTTTTTTATAATTAAAAATTCCATCAGAATACATTTCTACAGGCAAATCTCCTAGCAAAAACATTGCAGAAAAGTTATAAAATAGAAACAGATAAAAACTATAAAAATACTTGGAAGTTCTAAATAATTTGCAGAAAATCGTGCCGATCAATCTGCAGTAAATCTTGCAGAAATTTTTACAATTTTTCTCCAGAAACAACGATTGCAATAAAATTACGAACAATCCTAAATATTCACGAAAAATCACTACAGAATCACCAGCAACGATCCAGCTAACCGTAGATCGTTGCTAAAGCAGCAGTCAGCGCAACAGCAAATCAGAATGGACAACACAATGAAGCTGGCGAACCGCGTGGTCAGGCTCAGGCAAAAGCTGATCCTCGGCTTGGCGGCGTTCGCCATCGTCTTCACGATCCTGCTCGTCATGGATCTGCAACTCGATCTCGGCTACAGCGGACATCACCTGCTGCCCAGCCATGGCAGGATCAGGATGGGTGAGGATCCGCAGCGCGATACCGTCTACAACAATTTCAGGTGTGTGTCGTGTACATGGAGGATTGAATTAATTTAATTGTGTGTGATTTTCTCTTGTAATGACACTGGTGACGAGGATTATAGGCTGTAGTCTGCTGATTATTGATTATTTTAGTGTGAGATATAGTAATGATAGTGAAAGTAGTGGAGTGTCTTTATAATTTGATGACTTTTCGTGATTTTTAAGGTGGTGGTATATTGCTATATTATATTTTGTGCTTTCACGTGTACAATTATCAAGACGGTAATAGAAAAAGTCAATACGTATTATATGCTTGTCTCAAAAACTCGTAGTC
Source organism: Gastracanthus pulcherrimus (assembly GCA_949152435.1). NCBI lineage: Eukaryota > Metazoa > Arthropoda > Insecta > Hymenoptera > Pteromalidae > Gastracanthus > Gastracanthus pulcherrimus. The sequence continues at coordinate 38,151,651 of OX424572.1, forward strand.
GTTTATAAAACTTTGTATTTCGGCGAAAAAGAGTTATAATCTCACTTTAAAGCTGGAAATATCATCTTTCTTATGATTGTTTAAAAAATAATTTTTCAAGTATCTTTGAAATTTAACACGGTATAGCGCTTCAAAGCTGATGTTACGTCTCGATGATAATACCGGCAATAAAGCATCCTTTGAAGCTTTAGTGCGAAACAAAGGAACGTTGACACGCTACACCTGCATATTGAGGGAAATTATATAACAAAAATGACTACCTCGCTCTGTAATTTAGAATATCCTCGTTTTTATACAAAAAATATCATATATATCATATTCAAAGTAAAATTTGCAAAACGAATATTACATTTTATTATTAACTCTCGAAAGTACAGTGGTTAGTTCCACTGATCACCTGGATTACTTCAGATTATTGCTAATTAACTTGTATTTTTTATATTTGGGCAAAGTATTTTTTGTTTTTTTCTTCTTCTGATGTTCATGGCACTTATACTATAATTGTTGTATAATTTTTTGTTTTGAACAAATAAAGCATATATCTATATCTATCTATCTATATGTTATAAATAAGCGGAGTATAAACCTAGAGTAGGGGTATTACAAAATACATTAAATTGTCTAGATTTGTAAACTGTAAACCTTTTCAATCTCGAAAATCATCAAATACCAAGTTTCAGTACAATACTAGATGCAGCCGGAAAAGTGTATGCTACAAAGGCTTAATAGTATAATTTTGGCTATAAATATGGTAATTTTTTTAATAAATCGAGTCTAATCAATGTGCAAACAAAAATACTACAAAATCTTCATATGCCATTCATAATTTTTGCCGTACAATTTTTTCTCACTGTACACATATAACTGATAAGTAGCATAATATTTAAAAATGCATAAATGAGTTAATTCATAGAAAAAAAGAATTATTTATATTTGCGATTTGGGTTTTCCTCTATCAACAAAGAGGCAGTGGACTTGTATAAACGAATTACGTATCCGTATGTATTTTGAAATAAGGAATTCAAATCTAAAAAATCTAAAATCCCAAAATCTAATATCACCATGAAATTCCTGGCAGAAAATTATAACAGACATACGCCACATTATTTTGTTTACAAACATTTTTCACGAGATACTCGAGCGTTCAATCATTCTCCCGTACTAAATATCCAAAGTTATAACATCGTCACGTCACAAATCGACTAGCCAACAGAAACCGCAAATATAAATAATGATTTTTTCCCGCTAAATTCGACTTATACAAATTCTTTAAAACACTTCACTGCCAATAACGAACCGTATTCAAACCCATTCCCGCAATTTAGAAAACCCTGCAACTTCCCAAGTATTCCCAAAAATTCATATCGATTCATGAACCAGCTCAGACACCCCCGGCAACGTTGATTCCTCCAGCACCAATCAATCTCAAAACTTCCTCTTCTCCCCGACTCCCCAGGCGCAAGTTCCTGCAGCGTCAGAACGCCAGCAAAGAGCTCGCCTCGGGCTCCGGACCCGAGGCCACCGGTGCCGTCACCGACCCAGCCGCAGCAGCCGACTCATCCGCGACGAAGACGTCCAAGAGCCCGGCGAAGGTCAACGCGACGACGACGAGTCCGCCGCACGACGACTTCGCCGACCTGCTGGATTACGTGGTCAAGGGCGAGGGGGTCGTGGCGGACGAGGGCGTGGTGCGGATCAGCGGCGAGGACGAGACCGACAATCCCTCGATCGCCGAGCTCAAGCATCTCAAGATCGGGTGAGTAGGCTTGGCTGTTATAGTAGTCAGCTATATGGGATGAGCAATGGGGTGCTGGGTTACAAGTGGTAACGAGCCTCGTTAACTGGCGTGGAGTAATTGCGCGGTGGAGCAGGCGTGAGCGTAATTATTATTGTCGTTGGACAAGGATGGAGATGAAGGATGATTGGTTGTGTGAATTTTTGGAGGACGTTATCTTCTTTTGAAATATTATAATAGTTTCTCAAGAGTTTTAGAAATATTTGAATGATTTGTTCTTTTCAATCTTGCTTTAATTAGGGATCATTTATCTAGGTACAGAGATATCTGTAGATTAAAGAATATCAAGATAGCACGGTAACATCTACATATGTTTCTGTTTAAGTATTGAAAACCAATATATATCTACAGGAAAACGGATTACTTTATTTTGCAGCATCTTACACTTTTTTCTTCTTAAAATAAGTAACGAAAACAGTAATCATACTAATTTTAACAAAAGTGTACTAAAAATAAGAACCAAGTTACTTATTTTAAGAAGGATTTTTACTTAAAATAAGATACACCAGAAACAATTTCTTATTTTAAGAACGATAATTATACTTATTATGAACCACGTTATCTTATTTAGTTGGTTATATTTAGATAGAAAAATAAGAAACATTTCTTAAAATAAGAAACTCTTCGGCAGTTCTCAATATAAGAAAAAGGTGGTCTTAAAATTGTTGCATCTTATTTAAGAGAAATGTTTTCTTAAAAGAAATATGCAATTTTAAAACGAGCATTAATCCATGCTATATTGGTCCCATTCATAAAAATTAAACAAGTAACATACCGTTTCAACATTTTTAATATTATAAGTACTTAAATCATTTAATCTTCGGTTTTACGGTAATGATTTATCATATGTATGATAACAAACATGTTTGCTCTGCAATAATACGTAGTAAAAGCGTCCAATATTTGTATATTGCACACTGAGAAAAAAAATTATTTGCTGCAAAAAATATTTCTAAAGGCGGAAATTCCGTCGAAATACTGGAAATACGGAAAAAACTATTTTTTTGCAATATATATATATATATATATATATGATGTGTAAAATAAATACACGGCATTGATTAGATAAAATGTTTCTATTTACGTAAAAAATTTAATAACAAAATAATATCAACAAATTTGGTTCTACCTGGAGTAAGAATCCTTAGAAAAATTCCAAGAACTGATCCGTTTCAATTTAAAAAAAAAATACTTAATCAGTGAAGAACAATATACATTTGTTTATAATACTTTTGATCGCAATTCTCATTATCGTGCGTCATATTTTATAAACAAATGTACATTGTTCATCATTGATTAAATATTTTTTAAAAATTGAAACGGCAGAGGTCTTGTAAATTGTTCTAAAAAGCACCTAAAAAAATAATATGTTTGAAAATAGAAGTTTCTTGGTAAGTATGCGCGCGTTAATTTTTTCATACTCCAGGTAGAAGCACATTTCTTGTTATTTTTTACTATTCATTTGTTCTCGCAATTACAAAGGTTTTATCTAATCAATACTGTATAGTTACTTGACACATAATGTTTTATGACAGTGAATAAGTTATTTTCTGTATTTCCTAGAATTCGATGGAATTTCTTCCTTAACTGTTAAGTTTTATAAAATATTTTTTAGCAGTTAATTGCATGTCTTAATAGTTAAGAATTGCATACTTGAGCCGCGTATCATCAGTTGACCGCCTGGCTTTCAGGTTAGCTGAATTTTTCACACTTCTATGATGTTTATATGACCGTTATACGTCAGCATAAGTTTTTGCCCGCCACAATTAAGCTTATGCATAGGATTTTTTTATATTTTAATGCTCAAAAATATCAGTATATTATGCAACAAAATCGTCAAATAATCTTTCTTATTCTACATGATTCTCTTACTCGTGCAGACTTTTACCAAGTACGAGTTGTTAACTATTAATGAATATATACATTTGCTGCAAGTATACAAAAGACGATTATTCCGCAAGTACACGATTCATTTGCCACACGTAATCCTTTCTCTCAGTCTATACATAATACTTAGTTATATTGAAAGCCTATAAAAATTATTACTAATAACTGTAATTTTTTTTTCATTTTTAATGTTTTTTAACAAACTTTTGTTTGCCAATTCGCATATAAATCTAATTTTTTATTTTAAAAATTACATATCTAGGCTGAATTCGCTATACGTGGCAAAATTTTACGACTCTCCTTACAGTTTTCCTCTACTATTAAATTATTCCCCAAAAAGCTTTTCAAAATATTTTCCACTCATCTTGTTTATCAAAAGTTCTACAATTCCGAATAGAAAAGAAAAAACATCCGAACGTTCCCACTGTACGCTGACGAGCCGCGCGATATATGTATCCGCAGTGCATTGTTGGAATATAGGAGAAGTGAAGAGAGAGAGAGAAAGCTATCGAGAGAGAGAAAAGTTGCGAGATTGCTACTTTTTTTGGTGAAAAGTGCGGATTCAGCTTTGCACTTCCAGCCGAAAGTAGAGCCAAGCTACTTGAGCTCGGCTCATCGCAGCCGACTTTGCTGTGCATACATATATATTATTGCCGGTTGAGTAATGCTTTTTAATACCGGGAACGAGAAGATTAATCGGGACTTGGATTGACCTAAGGAGAATTTTCATTCTTTTTTTCCGTTGAATCGATATAATGAATGCGCGCTCGCGCACGTGCGTCTGTGCACGCGGTCGAGCGAGAAAACAAGTCGCGTCATATCATTGATAAACCACGCTGCGATATTTTTAAATGTAGTCTAGACACAGTATAAGTAAGAAGAACTGATAGTGCAGTTTTTGGTGACAGACATTTTTGCAGTGTTAGGATTGCTGTAAATCTGGTCGTGAAAAACATAAAAATAAATACATTTATAGGGAAACGATATCAATCGAAATGAGCTTTTCTATGAAGTTTTATATGTGGATGATGAATTTCAACCGTAAATGTATAAAATAAATAGCAACTCCTCATTTTTGCTCTTTTACGGGTGCGTGATGATTGTGGATTTAAAAATACTTGCTTAATGCATACAAGGCAGAAAATATTTCTTATTTTAAGAACAAATATATGTTTCTTAAAATAAGATACAACAAAAATTAAAAAACATTTTCTTATTATTCTTCTTCGGCATTAAATATTGTCAAAACATAATCTAAAACGTTAATACATGGTTTCTGGGTATAATATTTGTTGTTAAAATAAAGACTCTGTTTGTTTATTTACTCAGAATTGTATTGTTCGCCTGAGTTTCATTTATCGAGTAAACACATTTTTTTTAACCTAACTAATCAGTTTCTTAATTTGAATACATACAAATCTCTCATAACGAATAAAACACGAATTTCCCTTCCTTTTCTTCCGAGCAACAAAACATTAAACCCGCAACCAACCTAAATAATCCTTTTCACCCCCCAGTAGCTCCCTGTCAACACAACAAAACTGACTTTTACCACCTTCCAAGTAACTCACCCACCTCGTTAAATCTAAAAATAACCAGCGCACAAAGTCCAGCTTCAGAATGCAGCTCGATCGCAATCGCTACCCACGTCTAATCAAACCACCAGCTCAACCACGAATATGCAAGTGCAACCCATTAGCCGCTCACGCGACTCTCAGACACGTACGCGCGTCTTCTACATTTCTTACGTATACATACATACAATCGCGACGTGCACGTATAATAGCCATTATACTTGTGCCCTTGCACATCTCGTGGCCGCACACGCGCGAGCGCGCGCTCGTCGTCATCGACGTGTCCGCGCATCGCGGCGTTTAAATGCCACCGAGCGAGCAACCGGTTCTTTTGACGTTTAGCGCGCGTGTGATATTCTACTATTCTTTTGTGGGAGGTTTTTGTATCGCTCGTTTGGCGTCGAGATGGCACGTAAGATTCTTATGGCTGACGATGGGAGCGAGGGCTTTTCTTTTGTTTTGAAGAGGAAGAGAAGGTGTATTGTGTAGAGAGGAATAGGTAGAGATGATAGGTTCGGCAGAGGCGTGAGGTGCGATTTTAGTAGATATAAGGGGTTTTATTAAACGTAGAAAAAGAATTATCTATGTTTATTTATTATTCACCCAATATTTTATCTTATATGGGTAATCTTTGCTGAGGTATTCAAGATAAATAGTGAAATTGTTACTGACAGAAATAATGATAATTATTGTAAAGTAAAATTGACGGCGAAAATAATAATGTGAAATTGATAATAAATAAATATGCAGTACTAAAGTAATGCAATGTATTAACTACAGCGTTATGAAAGAAAGAGAACCAAATGAAATCGGCTACGCGTAAAGGTTGAGCACGTGTTTTTTTGTCTCAAGTGCATTTCCCGAAAGAAGGTCGTAAAAAAAGGGCCAGCGTTGGCGCTTTCGACAACAACAAGGCAGTGCAGTTTAGACTCTCGTATGGTTCACATCGTGTGGCTATTAGGGAAAGCATCGGCTTTATAACGTAAATGCGTCACAGGAATATATCGGCTAGGCATTTGAATAAATATAATTTTGAAAGTTTAAACTGTGATTGAATTATTAATTTCTCCTCTCGTAAATCCTGCTTTGTGCCGGAACAGAAATGTATTGGCTTAAATACTGATCTTTTTCTATTTTATTCTTACTTATACTAATAAAATAGACAGAATTGGTATTCAAACCGATAAATTGTATCTTTTAAACTTAAGTATGTAGTTTTAAAATATAAGCAAAAAGTGAAGATACGAAATCTAATAGTTTTCTGCAAGTCACCTACTATGTACATTTGTAAACCAGAGGTTTGCTTGAAATCTTTTATTTACGTTCATGTTCTAGAATTGAGAGAATTTCTAATACACTCGAAAACGAATTTGTAATAACTTTTGTTTAAAATCAATATGCCATTAGATCGGCCTCGCGGGTTTCTATAATTCATTATTGGGATGCTTAAAATCTAGTTTCAGAGAAATGAATATAACATATCATTTATTTTTAATGAATCTGTTATTTTTAAAGGTACAGTAGACTATGATTTAACAAAAACGATAGCGAGAACCATTATTTAATATTGGACTGTGAACATTTGGATGTACATTTAAAAATAAAATTTCATTTAAGAAAATAAAAATTTTATCATGGAATAAATTGATGTGCCTAATTCTGGTCGACCATTTTAAAATCATTAAAAATTTAAGCTTTTTTACTTATAATTGTAACTAAAGTAATTAATTAACTGAACATATTACTTCGAGTTTTTGGAAGAATAACTAGTAGAAATAAAAGCTGTTCCATAAAGATGTAGATATAGATAGGTCTTGGAACAGTAATAGTTTGCTACTTTAATTATTTACGCGGTACAAAACAATACAATCTCACGTTTTACTTCGATAAAATAATAATACATAATCCTTGAATCTTCAATAATTACAACTTTTAGATCATAAGATACACTAATTTAAAGCTATTATATACAGTATATACAGTTTTAATTAACTAATCGTCTTTTAAAAGCTGATATAAATTTAGAACATAAGTATGTCGCTATAATCAAGTAAGTATAGTATTTAGTACACGGTATTCTAGCATTCACAGTGACATGCGCAAATTGTTTCTCATTATAATTTCATATAAGAAAAAGATTTAGGTTTTTCTTCATAAATTTTTAAATACAGTATAATGTACAAGTCATCAGAAACCCTACTTAAACTAATTTTCTTAAATTGAATTTTGTCATTAAGCATTCTTAAAATTCTATTTATAATTTTTTAATTTATAGATAGTTGTTTTTAATTCGATTGAAAATAGTTTTAAATTTGATTAGGCAAATGATGTGATTAAGATTATTTTTTAATTTAAAAATATAGTTTTATACGTTGGCATTATTTAAATATAAATACCGTTTGTACATTTAGAAAAATTATTTAATCAGTAAAGTTGGGCCTTTTACTGAAAAACTGTGAAATTTTGATTACAAGGGTTTTCGAGATATTATGAATCTGCAATCAGAATATCAAAATTCAAAATAGCGGATTCAATATTGCACAAAAATTGATGAATTTCGGTGTTTTGCAAATAATTTCTTAAAAATTTGATTGAAAATCAGAAACCCTGAATATATTTAAGAATATAGTTTAAAACAATTAATTGAAAACGTTAGTTTAAATTAGTTGAATTTTAAGTTGTTGTTTTAAATCATTCTGCAACCATTATTTCAATATAACAATTGTTCTCTTCAGGAAAATATATATATATGTATCTATATGCTAGCCCATGACTGATTGTTTATAAGGCATGAAGTTAATCGAAATTTCTTGGCATTCAAGTTCAAAGTCGTAAATCGGCGTCAGAGAAAACCTCTCGTATTATTAAAAGCAGCCTCATGATGCATGTAATTAAATTCAACTACATTTACGGCCTCTAGATTGCAGATGTTTACAATCTCCGATAAAGATCCATCAAGAAATCAGTTATCGCGTCTCGTGTTGTTGTCTATTGTGCTTTTTATATATACTAAAGTACAATTAACCTATCAGGTTAAAATTAATCGAAAAGGACAACAAATACTGTCGATATTTATATACGATTTAAAATAATAATTACACGATCAAATTGAAATAAAACAATTATAAAAGTGCGTTCACAGGGAAACCGATATATCCATAAATTGGAAAAAACCTATACTATTGTGTTTCAATAGATCATGTGATACTTTCTTTATGAACTTTTGGAATTTTTCAAATATATTTGAAATTAGAATTTGGTATATGGGATAAACGTAATTAATTTTTTTTAAAAGTCTTTAATAAAGACTTACGAGGTCGCGAACTATATTATATAGAGTACGTATTTTAAATTATGAACATTTAAAATTTAACTTAGGCCATTTTTAGACCTTGTCTTATTGGAATTTTGTAAAAATAAACTTAAAGTCAGTTATACAAAACAATCAACGTTAGATAACATAGCAAATTAAAACGTTAAACCCGTTTTTCTCGTAACTTACATTTCTAATTTCAAAGAGTTCCTCGTGCTAACCTACTTGACTACACTTCTTTAAAAAAATTCAACAATATTTTCCAACTTTAAATGAACAAAACCCGGAATTATGTTAGGATATACTGTTGTTAAATATTTTATTTACTATGTATAGAATTTCATACGTTCATTTTGGGATTAGTTATATTTATTTTGAAATTAGACTCAATTACTCGCGAAATATTTATTTAAATGTGGAGACCAAAATTATAGTGATCCCTGTGAGATAAGTCCATTTATTTGCCTACGTTATATTTACTGTCGAAAGTAGTTTTAGCAAACCAATAAAAAATTAACAGTTTAAGAACCGAACCCTCCACGGTAAGAACGACGCATATAAATTATTAAAATTATTGTCAGCGAATCGTTTGCCAGGGAAAACCACTAACAAATGTTTCCAAATTTCCCACAAAACTACATCTACGTACACTAGACGTGGATATATCGAATGATTTTAAAATGCTCCAATGAAATTGTCCAATTCACAGAAATTAACCAATAAGATGGCACGATTACAAAACATTCGATCAGAATATACCCACATCACATGTACACTCCTCATTCACAAACAATCATTCACTCAAAACACCCGAAAAAATAAACCCATCAACACGCACTATTGGAAATGGGTGTTAAATAAATGATAATACACAATGTATATTTCAAATAAAATAACTTTCGTTTATTGAAACTCGCACAAGGAAGGAATAACGTCAGTAATGTGCGAGATGCTCCAGTACGACTAAAAACACTTGACAAAAGGGCATAAGAGAATATCGGGGCTGACGCATATAGTTCTCCACTCTTTTCTATATCTCGCATTTCAGTTTATGTCTTTGGGACATTTCTTAGTAAGTCGATTCATTTTTGTAGTAGTGTATACCTACAGTTACACACATACGAATGCTAAAGCATAGCTATATTCCAACACGCACAATAACAGCCCAACCTCTCCAAATCATTCACCCAATTTCAAACACTCCAATCCCAAACTCGTAAACTCGTAAACTCACGCAATACTTAATAAAACAAAGCGCTCTACTCGCGCGCAAACCGCAGAGCAAACACTTGCGCGCGCGTCGCAACTGTCAACACCGCGGCAGTCCGCCGCAACGACTTGGACTTAGCTCCGCGGTGCGATTCCATTGGGCAACTCTCGTAACCGCCAACGAGCGGGGAAAGTGTTCAGATCTCAGTCTTGTAGAATCTTCGGCGGGGCGCGCGCGATGCAGCCTCTCGGGTTTTTCGGAGAGAAATTGTGTATAGACAGCCGCGGGAGAGAGGAGAGTGTCTCTCTGTCTCTGGAGATAAAAATGCCCGTAAAATGTACTTTTAAGAGCGGCGGAGGAGATGGAGAATGTATCCAAAGCCGTGGACAAAATGTCTTTTTCTCTTTTTCAAATGATAGATATACAAGTTTATCTAAATACATTTTTTAGATATTTTCTTGTTGTAGATACAGTATCTACATACTTGTGAATCTAGATACTATTGTATCTAGATATTATTGTATGTAGGCACTCTTGTATCTAGATACTATTGTATTTAGATACTGTTGTATCTAGATACGGTATCTAATAGCAAAGTATCTAACAAAAATCCAGATAATAAGTATCTAAAAAATGTATTTAGATGCATCAGTATTTAGATACTCTTTTTTTGATGATATTTTTCTCGATAGTTTCATGTTAAAAAGTGCGATTAAAAGTATCTAGATACAACAATATCTAGATACAAATATATCTGGATATTGTATCTAAACTAAAATTATGTTTAAAAAATGCAGATTATAAGTATCTAAAAAATGTATCTTGTTACCTGTCATCTAGATACAGAAGTATCTAAATATTGTATCTAAAAAATGTATCTAGATACCTGTTATATACATACAGAAGTATCTAAATATTATATCTAAAGAAGTATCTTTACTTAAGTATCTAGATACTTATTTAAAGTTATTATGTGTATCTAGATAGGTATATACATTCATGTATCATATATTGTCCATAACTGGTGGTTGTATGGGTATAGTGTGTATAGTGGAAGGAAAATTAGTAGATGTGGATTGATGTTGGTTTCAGGGTGGATGGAGTGGGTTTATGGAATTGTGTTGAATATGAGTGGGTTTTGTACTGTTTAGTAATCGGGTTGTTAATACTGAAAGTTTGTTTTTTAATGTAAAGGTAGTATGAAGGTGTAAAGGATAGCAACAAAATAATCGATTATAATTGTTTAGAACATTTGTAGAACCCGTTAAAAAACTAAGCCGACTTTAGTTGTGATCCGTAAATGCAATAAGAGAAAGGATTACTTGTCATAAATGAACCGCGTACTTGCGCGATCGAAATCTCATGTACTTGTCACAATTGTTACATTCAATAACATTTAAAAACTCGTACTTAAGAAACGTACTGACATGATAATCGAAAAGCATAAGCGTACCAAAAATTTTGGCTTATTCCCAGCGTACTGTATACAATTATTGTATGCTTTAATCACGTATTTTTGTAGATAAATCAAAGTGCTTGTTATCTCATACGTTCAATAAAGAATGCGAAAAGCTGAAGATTAAATGATTTAAGACGGCTCTCCGGTGAAAAATAAAACTTCCGCATCTTTAAGGCTAACAAAATAATATTTACATGACATGTTTATAATGATATTATCAATTGATACACACATTTTTAAAAGACTATCAAATAATATTGAAGTTATTGAGAATAATAGGTTTGTTTTAAGTAAAATTAGGCTGTACGGTAAAAGTTGTTGGCGCATACCCCAATGAATTCATGAACCAACAAATTTGATGTGTTTTTGACAGTAAAATAAATATAAGTTTGAAACTACCAATTTTTACTCAACTATGTATTTTTTAAAAATAATAAATATTTGCTGTTTAAAAATTGTTAAAAACAGTGCAAATTTGTTAATAGAATGATTTAACATGAGCTTTGTCATGGATATTTACAAAATATTTCAGCTAACTAATGTTGAGAATCCTTCAAAGAATGTATCCTAAAGGTTCATTAAGATTGATTATTTTGGTATGCACCAACAACATTTTGAAGATTGAAAACTTAAATAATGAAAATGCAGCAATTGATAAAAAATAATGAAAAATGTAACTTTATTTTATATATCAAAATATGGTAGCAATTGCTGTGACTTTTTATTTGCTCAATTTGATATTATTAGATATTATTTGATATTTTAGCATAAAATGTATAAGATAATGTGAAAATATTGAAAAGACACTGAATCAAAACTTGATATAAACTTTTGAACATAACTATATATATATATATATATATATATATATATATATATATATATATATATATATATATATATATATATATAGCGATACAGTCATGTTTAAAAGTTCAGATCAATATTTGTTGTTCATATCAAGTTTTGATTCAGTGTCTTTTCAAGATTTTCACATTATCTTATATATAATTTATGCTAAAATATAGTCAAATCAAGTATAAATACTATACTATCAAATACTATAGTATCAATACTACTAATACTATCAAATTGAGCAAATAAAAAGTCACAGAAATTGCTACCATATTTTAATTAGGTAGCATTAAAAAACTAATACCTCAATATGCATAATTTGCAGAGTAAACTGCTTTATATTACATAAATGTCATAATCATAATTTTCACGGCCAAAACCTTTTTAATTTGTAAAATGTCAAAACTATCATTACAATTATATTACACTGAAAGAAGAGAATCGCTCTGACGCCTAGATTCTCGCCGAGCAACCAATACAAAGTTTGGATGTCATGGTAACGACTTAGTATTGCTACCACAGCTATAGTGTTATAGTCAAGAGCAATATATAAGCTGGAAAAAAAAGATTACGATGTAATTTTGATTTTAATTACAATATTTAATACGTCTATATGATTATAATCGGTTTTATATTCAAAGAATCTTTTAATATAAGAAAATACAAAATGAAAATATAAAAGATCATATAACTTTTTACATCATCATTATTAAATAAATTTTTAATAAATTATCTTAAAAAGGTCATAAATATAGAAAAATGAAAAACATTTTATATTTAAATATGTTGCTGGAAAGTAAAAACTTTTAATTTTTCATAGGTTATGCTTCGTTGAATAGAATAATATTGTATCTGTAATCGATATAGCTAGCAATTTGCCGAAAGAATTTTTCTTTACAAGTAAATTAATGTTCGCTATAATTTTGCAGTTAATATAAGGACAGAATCGTGTAGCTACAATCGTATTTCAGAGCGGTGAAATGCTAGTAAACACCGCGTTGCCAAGGGGTATCTTGCTATGGTTATGGTTTTATCAAGTAACCAGAACATTAATCAAAAAGTATCACTTTTACATCGAGTTTAATGAACAATCTCGAATAAGAATTTATCGCATATTTACTCTGAAATACTTTAAAAACATTTTAACTCGAAAGCTGTACATGTAAAGCTGTCGCAATAATCGATATTGCTCTAGGAGCTATACCGATTGACAAGGTAACAAACAAAAATATCCCATGGAAGAATTTACTCTCGGCAGAATACTGTTTGAGTATTAGTTGCCGGCATTACCAGTACTTGCAAATGTTAGAGGTCCAGCACTGAGATGTAACGGGGATGATAAGAACGGGCCAGTACAACACTTTTCTTCTTGATATATTCAAAATTGTACAACATTTAGTGTAATAATCGTAACTACAGATTACTATTGCGCGGCCGAAAATTTCACGTAAGCTCAGTAATCGTACATTAAATTAATATTTTATTAAAAATTAGCCTAAAAAGTAGGTTAAGTTACGCTTGACGATTTCGCAATGTTTTGTTTTCTTTCAATATCGGCAAAAAGTATTGCACCGACTCTGAGACGTTTTTCGGGCCAACGTCGATTCTTTTTATTAGCCCATTCTTATCAAAACGATATAATCCCTTTATTGGTTCAGTGCCGAAAAATAATTTACTGGCATACAATATTCAGCCAGAGTCGGCCCAACTATCACTGCTGGCAAATTCTTTCATGGGATATTCGAGGTTATAATGGTAGGAGAGCGATTCTCTTTTTTCAGTGTACCTCTACCCCACATTTCTCAAGACAAACAAAACCCTATACACCTAATTAAAATCCCTAACTTTTGAACTGGCTTGCAACTCCACAACCACCCAACACCTCTCTTGTCCCATTCCTTTTTTTCTCCTTTCTTTCCGAAAAGCGAGAAACCACCGCGCGCAAGATATGATAATTGGCCGCGCAGGACCGTAACGAGATAATTGCGCGGCGACGCGCGATATGGACTCGAACTCGCATTTTTATACACGTGCGCAGCGTCTGTATAGAAACGTAAAAATATAACGCGGAGAGCGAGCAGACTGCAGTTTAGCGACTCGGAGTGAAAGGAATTTTTTAGCGTCGAGAGACGGTAGATATGTCGGTGCATATGAAATTTTGAGCGCGCGGTGGATAAAAGAAGCTGAAGCTGAGGCTAAAGTTGGAATTAAAATTAAATGCATTGTTGTTAATCATTGAAGCCGCAGACTTGTGGGTATGAATATTGAATAATCGACGCGCGCGAGCGGTGAGTCGCTGAGTTATGCATGTAACCTAGAAAGCAGAGAGGAATTATAGGTATTTAGTTTGTGTGCTGGAGTGGTGTTGCGTTATTCTTATTGTGCTGGAGGTTTGATTCAGAGCGACGCTTTGATATAGATTCTCACGGTGTGTAATTGAGATGAAGTCGGTGAGTTTGGATGGTCGTTAGAAGTTTAACCAGTAATCAGTTTTTTTTCTGGCGTTTAATTTGAGACGCGGTGATTATTTTAATTTAATAATGACGAGGAGTTATATTTGGATAGAGGGAGATGCGAGTAAATTATCTACGAGTAAAAGTATCAAAAGCTTCTTATCTTAAAAAGAACGGTTGAGGCGATGCTAAATTCAACCGCCACCGATAATTTCGAGGATCCACTTTTCTCGTTTACTTTTCATTTTTGAGTAAATATCTCTGAAATGTTGTTGTCCCAATCAATAACAGCAATAATTATTGTTGTTACTAATAAGAGAGACATTTTGTAAAAATGAAAAATTTAACGAAAAAAGGAGTTACCCCTGTTTGTCGGTAACAGGAGGGTTTAGCATCATCTTTAATTCTATTATACAGTTTATAGGAATACCCTTACAAGTTGAAATAAAGGTTGCAGAAATATTTTAAACAGGAAACAAAATAAATTATATCTGATATTGAAAAATGTAGATTTAGAAACACGAACAGACTTTTACGCAATCGAGTAAAAAGACGATTTCTTTCTTCAATTTAAAAAAATGATGTAAGAAACCTTAAATTTTCAATACTATAAAACATGGCAACTGAAAATTACTCTTTTAAAGATTTATCCGTGACTTGATGATAGTTGAATTTTCTTACAACAATAGTTTTAGTACGTACTATACAGTAAAATGAAATAGTAATTTTTTGAATATCGTTAAAACAGACTTTAACTTTGTCTAGTTACTCTAAAACTAACACATGGTAAAATGCGAACAATGACTGGTGTTTATGAAATCACGGACAATATTAAAAATAGTAAAGCCTTTTACATTATATAAATTACAAATATAGATTTCTTTCTGTATAATATGTATCTAGATACTTGATAATATCATCGAGACGCACTCGAATATCTAGATCCTTCGATTTAAAATGCAATAACTTCTTCGTACACAGAGAGAATTTTATAATAAAAACTATAAAGAAAAAAATAACAAATGTCTATCATAAAAAAAGGTAAATGTTACTACAAAGCAGGGCAATTTTCACCTTATATAAGGATGACTTTTATCATCCCGTCAGAATATCACTCGTTCACTCTAATTTTTCCGGATAGTTTTTATGAGAAAATTCTCTGCATCTATATACAGTTATCTGTGGTAAAATGATGTTTTATAACAGTGGTATACATTTTAGACAAATGGTCTTTTTTATATTCAATAACAACAAATGTTAAAAAACGCTATTTTGTATATCCCGACTAAGCTCTAAATCAGTCTAGATCTTGATGACATCCCATTATCTGACAAAAGGTCTTAGAACAAATGTGTGACTTCCTGCAATGACCACTTAAGTCAATTTTTTACAATTGAGTTTATAGTGATTTTGGTATCTACATGCATGGAATACTTTCAAATAAAAAGTCAAAAGTTGCAAAAGTTCATCCAATACTTTCCTTTTTTCATAATCTTCGCTTTTCTATTGCATAGGTATAAATGCCAGTTTAAAAATGAAAACCTATATCTATAAAATACGAGAAATGGACTCAAGTGGTTACTCCAGAAAGCCACAGAAACTTTATCTCCGCGTTTTGTAAAATGGAATATAATTTCCCCAAAAAAGTATATCACACACACCATTGTCTACTATCTTCCATCTATATTTCAAAAACCCCCACACGAACACATCACCCCCACCCACATTAACAAAATAAATCAAACCTCATGATACCTCCAGGTCCACATAATCACGCGTATCCGGTGAGCTCAGTCCCTGTAAAACTCGCGTCGAATTATCCTGAAACGCTCGACACCGCGCATGACAAAGTGCGGGCGTATACGTACACCCAACAATATCCACTGCGTATATATACGCGTACACGCGTGGTGTGTATAATATATACCTCTATCGCCGCGCGGCTCACACGCCTCGGCTTCCTTTTACTTCGCTGCGGCGCGCGGATTTAATTGCACTCGCGCTCGCGCGCGGTGTCCGCTCTAATTAACGCCTCGGTGTGCTGTAGCGCGTTATATCTCGCGTTGAGTTTCTTCCGGCGGAATCGAGGTGGTGTGTATGGTGTGGTGAGGTATGCGTGGATTTCATGGGACGGGATGGGATGGACGGTGATGGGTGATGGAGGTTTGATTTTTCGGGAGTAGGGTGTTGGTGAGAAATGAGATTTGCGGGTTTTGGTTGGGTGGCAGTTTGGGGAATGAGGTTGTGCCTTGGAGATTGTCAATTGGAGAGTGAAAGTGGAGAGGTTTAATTTTGAAAGCTGTATTGGTTGTTATACGAGGGTAGTTCAATAAGTCTTTAGAATAAAGTATAAAAACAATTTTTTTTGGGTAAATTTTTTTTTATTTTTCAACATAATCTCCTTGGAGCTCTATACACTTGGTCAATCGCTTTTTAAGTTTTTTTAATCCTTCAGAAAAGTGCGTTTTCGGAAGTTCCTCAAAATAAGCACTTACAGGGGCAATGACGTCTTCGTTGTCCGTAAATCTCTGTCCACCGAGCCATTTTTTCAAGTTTGGAAATAAGAAAAAGTCACTGGGGGCTAAATCTGGTGAATACGGTGGGTGTTCGACCAATTAGAATTTTAGTTCTCCAATTTTAGCCATTGAAACGAAGCATGTGTGAACTCGGGCGTTGTCGTGATGAAAGAGAATTGTTTTTCTCGCCAAATGTGGTCGTTTTTTTTTAATTTCTTCTTTCAGCTGCTCTAATAATGATGCATAATACTCACCAGTAATTGTTTTACCCTTTTCCAAGTAGTCAATAAGTATAATTCCACGTGCATCCCAAAAAACTGTAGCCATAACCTTACCAGCTGACTTTACGGTCTTTGCCTTCTTTGGAGCTGGTTCGCCTGTGGAAATCCACTGTTTGGATTGTTCCTTTGTCTCAGGAGTGTAGTGGTGTATCCATGTTTCATCCACAGTCACAAATCGACGAAAAAATTCCTCAGGATTCCGACTTATGCGCGCCAAAAGAGCCTCAGAGGCGACCACTCTATTGCGTTTATTCTCGGCTGAGAGTAAACGCGGCACCCATCTTGCCGATAGCTTTTTCATGCCTAATTTTTCATGTAGAATTGAAACAACTGCACCTATAGATATCCTTGTGGCCTCAGCTAACTCGCGCACTTTTAATCTTCTATCCTTCAACACCATATCGTGGATTTTATTGATGATTTCGGGAGTAGTTGCTTCTACGGGCCTTCCTGAACGTGGTTCGTCACTTATTGATGTACGACCACGCTTAAATTCATTTACCCAGTTATAAACCGTTGCTAAGGCAGGGGCAGATGTGCCATGAACATGAGTCCAATTCATTTTTTATCTCATATGGAGTTAAACCCTTTAAATGAAAATGTTTAATTACCGCTCTGAACTCGTTTTTTTCCATTTTTCTTAACAAGCAATTTTTTTTTTCAATTGGTTATAAAAACACGTAAACTCAGAAGATGTGGACTGTGACTGCACCATATATCTAGTCGGGAGTGGTGCTGACTGAAAACAGATGATTTGGAGCGATTCGCGCGCCATCTGTTGGTCATTCTAAAGACTTATTGAACTACCCTCGTATATCTAATACTTATTTAAGACTATAATTACTTTTTTGTCGAGAAAAACGATTTTTTTCAGTAACATTATTTAATATTTTTTCTTTAACAATTATAATTTTTTATACTGAGAACCTCGTGAGTGATGAAAAAATACAATAAAAGCATAGTTGTAGATGAATTTATCGTTCACAGTAATAATTTAATCAAAAGAGACTCTATCGATCTTCACGAAGAAAACTTTATTAAAACTTGCCAGAGTTAATAAAGTTTTGTTCAGGGAGATAGATAGAGTCTCTTTTTATTAAATTACCATAAAAGCATCTCGTGTTTAATTTTGATCATATTAAAATTATTAACCCCTGGCGAAAATATTAAATAGAGAAAAGATGTATTTTCGTGATATCTGAAACCTTTGCATAAGGTATTTTTACCAAAAATCTAAATCTTTGAAGTCACCCGCGAAATAAAGTACTAAAAAATTTCCATGGCAAAGAATCTTGGTTATCAGCACCCAAGAAGTTAAGGGCCGAAGCAATATTTTTAGTAAATATTTTATTACCATATAATATATTTGGTCTTATAAAATCCCACGATTTATAGGAAAAATTGAAAACAAAAAAAAAGTTATGGGACACCAGTTGATCAAGTATGATTTTGAAATAACTCTAGATCACCACAAGTATAATTAATTTTTCGAACTTGATTACCAGCGTCAATTTTAGTCTTTCGTCCTCGCTAATAAAGAAATATTGTTAATTTCACTCAACAAATAATGGTAGTTATTTTACCAGTATTATTTACTGCTTTCTGTGTACATCGACATTTTCTATTTTGTATTTTTACATTCAATTTTACATGCGTCTCGAGAGAAACTGTAGAAACTGCAGAAATGAAGGGACCGTTACGCAGTTTCAAACAAAACGCACTATTTTATGGGCAATAACAAAAAGTTTTTTATACTTAAAAAAATAAAAATTCTCCTGAATCACTATTTTCAAAGTTAATCTTATATGTAAGTTTCTGTTTCGTTTCTTTTTGTTAAATTAAGAAATGAAAAAATAAAAATAAAATCAGCTGGAATCCTAGGAACTATGTACAAAAATGGACAAAACTTTTAATCTTCTAAAAGCCTAGAAAATGTTAGAAATTTTGAGATTTAGTGATCGAGCATGCAAACTTACCAAAGGTTGCTATAATAATAGTGAAAAATATTGATAACGTCTGTATGGTAGCAATTTCTTGGATTATTTTAATAGGCTTCTTCAATTTATTTTTACATAATCAACTATGCTGTCCACTTAAGACCTATGAAGAAGCTTGGAAAATGCACTTCAAGAAATATTTTAATATTTCTTTTATTTTCTCTTTTAAATTCGTAAACGTAAACTTAAAGAGATTTTCGGTATTTTGTAATCCCTTTAGGAGAAACCAAGACGTTTCATATAAAATACATGTCATTTTCGTATAATACATTTTATTACAAATTTGAACCTCACATTTACCAAATATGTGCGAGCAAATACGGTGAAAACTAGCAGAACGCCATACACTAAGGTTCAATTATTTCGGCTAGAAATTAAACATTTGAATGTGCTTTGACAGTTTGCACCGTTGTTGAGCGTACAAATTGAAAGTCTTTCAAAATGAAACTAAATACCTATATAGTACATGTGTAATTAACGAGATTGGGAAAGTTTGCAAAACATGGTTGCACACTCAATTAAATACGTATGTTCGAAAATGAATGAGCACGCAGGAGGATTCAGCTTGCGCGGAAAACAGTAATTTAGCGCGGTGTTGGCGATTTTATCAAAAATAGTGAAACTCGCGATTGTACTCTGGTGCGTATATTTCAAAGCTCCTACCATTAATGTTACAATCAGTCTCCACAGTTCTAACGAAAAATGAAAAGAAGGCACTTCGCATAATTATACACTCGGAAACCGTATCGTAAAAGATGCTCTAATAAATTTATTTTCAAGTAAAGAGTTACAGCAGTTATACAATATTACTATGTTTACATTAAACTTCAAAGAGAAAAAATTAACACAATAAAGTAGAATCATAGCAGTTTACTTTTGCGAAGAGGAAACTGCTAATTTACTACTTTATAAAAGTAGAAACTGTTATGAGGTATAACATTTTAAAAGCAGCTTATTATTTTCAAACATAATGAATACCGACGTTTTTTCTTTTGTAGGAATTTATTATTATTATTATTGCTATTATCATTATTATAATTTTCAGAATAAACTACTTAATTGCTTTTTAGAAGGTTATAATAACAGTTCGTACTTTTATAAAGTGAAGAATCAGCAATTTACGTTAAAAATATCATTATAATAGTTCTCAAAAACATCTCAATACAAATGCAACAGACTTAAGCGTCCTCAGAATATCTCATCCTGGTCTTAAATCGTTCCCTGTCCCAGCCATACCCAAAAACTCTTTTGTATTTTCACGCGGATCAAAGAACTAACTTTCGCCACCGACTGTACATCTACAACTCACCACTCCAACCTCATAAAGCGTTCAATTATCATCCTCCCATTTCTCCCATCGATACCAACCTTTCTCCCTCATCATCCTCCATCAATCTCCCATCGACCACCGTCTACGTGTATATCTATACCACCCGCGCTATTTTTCCACTTATTCTCGTTATATATACCTATACGTCGCGTCGCTGCGCCACGTAATACCGTGCGCAAGCCGCTCGGGAGCGGCAAAGGAAAATCGCGCGAGACGCACGAACGTCGCCGCCAGACGAGAAGAAGTTTCAGCTACAGCTGTAGGTATACACGCGAGGAGATGCGTTCTTTTCTCTTTTCCTCGAAGAGAGAGAGAGAGAGATAGAGAAGAAACTCGGTGAGTTTTACAGAGCATGAAGAGCGGCCGCGAGAGCTCTTATTCATTTCTTCTTCCCATTTTTTAATATAATAAGCGTCGCGCGGCATGACAGGGAAATCTTCGTATTAGCGGGTAAACGAGGACTTGCGCAATGCTGTGCGGATTTACGAGTGCATTCCTGCGTGTTATCTAATTTTCGAATGATGATTGTTTTTCTTGGTTAGTCTTATTTTAAAGGGCTTTATCTTACTGGTAATTAATGCAGATGTGACTTGAGTCGGAGGTCTAGTAAAAATTAGATTAAAGTAGTTAGAGGGCTGCAATTATTCTTTTGTATATGTATACTGAGAAAACTACGTCGTATTGACAACGATGTGTATCGTAACCTTAACAATGTATCGTAAAATTGACGCACAGTATTTTATAATGTAATTTGTCAGAACACATTTCAGATTTTTAATTATTTAATCTAATCAATATAGGTGCCAATTGAAAATGTATATTTTTTATATAAAAAGTAGTCGTTACATGAAAAGGTACCTTAAAAGCAGTTTACTAAAATATATCGAAAACGAAAGTATTTTTGATTGAGTCGAATTTAAACATTTGAATGTTTTTTTAATAAATTACATTACACTGAGAGAAAAAGTTAGTAACCATTATTAGACTGGCTAATAAATCCAATACGATGTAGACAAATTTTACTCATTACCATGAAATTTATGACTGAATACTTAGACGTCTTGTTTTGAGTGCCCATTGTATCTTATTTTGGATGTAAAGGACTCAGTACTAGATATTGCTTGTAATATTTACTATCCTGCTAAGGAATAAATACTATATTATAACTTATATATAAAGGTACACTGACAAGAAGGATTGGGTATCACATCAATTTTTTTATATTTATATGATAACTATACCGGTATTTCTTGCACCATACCTATTTCTGTAGTAGCTATATTAGGGTTGTCGGTGATATTGTATGGTTGTCATAGCAAAATAATATAGTTGTGAGAACAATAACTAAGTATTGTTGCAGCAGCAATACGCAGTTTAGTTCGATCTGCCGGATTAATGTAATTAATTAAAATAATTGTACTCTAGGTTGGCTGTGAATCATTACTAACAGTACCACATTATATTTTTTCCCTAGACAGTAGTTTAGTAATCGTTCCTACCCTCTGGTAGGTAGTAGTCGTTATTACTTTTGTTTCTCAGTATGTAAAGGAATTTCACATATAAATTTTACTATATCGTTTTCTCGCTATATCCGAAGTGTTAGATCAATCTAATTGTCAAAATATAGTTAGGCTTGATTTTGGAAAACTGGTTTTGGGCTTTCGATTTATGCGGTTTTTGTTCTCTACTGTTAATCGGCGATTTCTCGCAGGAAAATATGCGTTAAAAGTCTCAAGAAACCGGTATAGCTAGGCTATGCAGGTATGTATACAGTGGGCATCACGTAAAGGTTGACACGTGGTAGAATTTATGCTGAGAGATAACGGATGGGCAGTCGTACGATCGAGTGTAATTCATTTGTCATAGGTATACACTTACATGTAATTTCTTCTAAAACGTATAGTCAAATCTCGCGGTTTTTCGGTTTCTTTATTTTGTACATTGGGTTATGTACTGAATTTCCTATATAAACATTATCATATTTAAAGTAAAAATTAAATATTTATTTGGAGTTTGGTATTGCAAATATGTTCATTTTTATAAAAAATCAAGTAGTATATTCCCAATGTGCGGACATAAACAGTTATTTTTGCTATGCAATTTCATTCATTGTATGTATTTATCAAAAGTAGAAATTTGTTACAGATTTACGATTCAGGCCCATGAGCAAATCAATATACATTCATCAAACATTTATAAATTGATTAAGGATCATTTGGTCAAAACATCATTATTGATGAAAAACAAAATAATTTTCCAGTTGCTCAAACAAGTTATTTAAAAGTACATTTGTCGGAAAAACTATGATATAGCAAAAAAAAGAAAATATATGAAAAAATATGTATTGCAAAATTCTTTACCTCGTCTTATTTATTATGAAAAATAAATAGTCAGTTATGAATAATGACATGTCACTATAAATCATTAATTGTTGAAACAATTGGAAAATCAACTTGTTGCATCAATAATTAACCAAACTGTTGACCAAATGATCGTATTTCAATATTAACTATTGTGTTTTGTTACTCATCTGTCCATGGAACTAAAAATTCAAATTTAATTATTTTGTAGTTAAATATAGTGATAATATAAGTAAAAATAAAGCCATCACTGTCTTTCTTTGCATAATAATGCAGTATCATGCAAAGTTTCAAGCGAATATTTCGACGCTTTCGTGAATAAAATTCCAATGAAATCCCCAAGCTGGATTTTCGGGACTTGGATGTAATACTTGAAATTTTGCACAATGGTATATTCATATATAAGAAAGGGTGGTGATATTCTATTTTTGCATAATTCGGTCTATGTATTTAATTAAAATCAATTAGTCATTTCTCGGTCGATGAGGTTCGAGGCGGCAAAATTAAATTAGAAATTGACTTTGACGGCCCCTTAATGAGTTAAATGTCCGTCCACCGTCTGTAACTGTTGTTTTTACGCTTCATCCAGTTGATACAGGTATAACAAGCGAACATTGAAAATTAGAGGTATTCAGATTTGAAACTATTCATAGATTTCCGAGAAAATTCAACGATGATTTACGCTTGAGCGGTAAATCTGCAGCGTCACTTAAAAAAACAATGTTCTCGAACGTTAATTTTTATTCGCAAAGTAACCGAACTGAACGATAAAAAAGTGTGTTATATACACGAACGATTGAAAAAAAATGACTTAAAAGTTTATATATTTCAAAGTTAATGTAAAAGTAATGTCAGAAAATAACTTTAAACCGATACATTAAAAGCTTTAATATTGTTAATGGAAATTGAAGGAAAATTTAGGTAAAAGTAACTTCAACTCAAACCCTTGTTCAAGTATTAATAAAATCATGGATGTTCATACATTTATTATTTAAGGTAATTGAAACGCGAAATGAAATACTGAAAAATTAATTAAAATTTGTATAGATATCGATAACACACTTCACAATATAGCTCATAAAATTTTAGGGTGGGTAGCTGGTTTTAAAATCGAGAAAAAAAATCACAGAGTATGTAATTACTACATGTTTTTACAGTAAAAATGGCCCTAAAACACAATAAAACTAGGTGAAAAGATGTTTAATTTGTTGCGTATAAAGATATTAATCCAAGTAAAAGTTATTGACGATTAAAAATGGTGACTAAAGAAATATGTAAATCATCGAATTTATAACGATTAAGTTCCGTCTAATATTCATGCATTTCCAGTCATTATATTCGATTATTAATAACTTTTCCTTGGATTAATATTTGTATACGCAACAAAGCTTAAATTAAAGTTCTTCTCGCCTAGTTTTATTGTGCTTCAGGGCCATTTTCTACTGTAAAAACATGCAGAGTTACATTGAGAAGAAGATATGCTTGTTTTTACTAAAATTATACGCATTTAGGATATAATAACGTATATCTCGATAAATAATGCCCATTGAAAAAAACGACGGGTGCTAGGCTTCATTTTAAGGTTGAAAAAAACACCTCCTAAAGTTTTACCAAATTTCGTGACCCGGAGGGTCTGGACTCTCCTTGTAAGTGCTACTGTAGATGGACTCTAACCACTTTAATTGCGCACACACTTAATATTCTATCTTACGTTCATCTTAAAAATACATTAACCGTCTCAGCTGAGACAAGGTTTGGTTTGATAGCCTTTATTTTTAAATAGATATTCTGGAATCTACTAAGATTATAAATAAAAATATCATAATATGCAAAAGTGTGACACTTTTATATAGTTTTGTGAATGAAAAGTGTGAATGGAAAAGTTTGCCTTTTAAAAATAGTGTCTGAAAAGCTTAAGTTTACTAATTATTTATACCTTTTTTATACCTAATTGATGAATGCCCAAAAAACTACACTCCATTTATCTCCTAAAATTGTTCTTGGTTACGAAATCTATCTTCAAATACAATTCATCTTCCAGCAAGTATTTTCTCATGTTCGTTTCTTCTTATTTTCCAGGAGGAACAGCACACTGCTGGACAAGTTCCACATGCAGATCCGCAAGCGCGAGCTCTACCCGAAAGGCTCGCGCGTCGTCGAGGAGCTGCTGCTGTTTATGGCCAGTCAGCCGATCGTTCATGCCTGTAAGAAAATTTATTGTTACTGTATTTGCGCGCTAGCTTTCGTTTTTGTATGTGATAAATTGCTACGGTTGAGGCTGGTATAGGGCTGCACAAACTGTGTGGAGAGTTATAGATTTTATATGAAATGAGAGGTAATTTGTTGGAAGAAATAGTTTTACGGTTCTTGGTGAATGGTAAGGGATGATGAAATTATTTTGAATCATTAACGTCTCCGAACAGTGATGAATTTAGATAATCAACTTTAAACCAATTTTTTTAACTTTTCTTCTTTTTGTATTTAGTTGTAAATTTATACTAAATGGAAGAAATATATATTACCTAAATTTTTCTATTTTTTACAATTTTCTTCACTTATACTATAAATATTTTTGTACTAAAAAATTTCTGGAAATTTAAAGATTAATAAGTGTGCTAAATTTTTATTTTTCTGGTTTGAAAAGAATGTAAATTTAAAATTAGTAAAGTTAAAATGAGATGATAAGTTCTAGCCTATCTTAAAAACTGTTTAAAAAACTCTGTTTTATATGAAAACGAATATCAACTGGCTGAGTCAAACGCAAAAATTTTAGCTACGAGCTTTGAATACTCAAGTTGATATTTTAAATTTAACATTGGTTGGTGATCGTAATGATGAATGAGATTCTTTTGCTTATTTTGTTCAGTGACATGGAGAAAACATATATACATTTAAGTATTTTGTAAAAGTAACAGCCTTAAAGTCGGATTAATGTGTTACTTTTCTACTTGCATTTTTTGGATCTAATAATCCACAGACGTTTGACCATTTGCATGTTATTCATCTTTAACAAACAAATCAGTTAATTTTTGTAACCATATGAGTCCAAGACCACATTGTCTTTAAATTCACTATCTCAAATAATTAAATAAAAAAACCCTATATTTATACGAATAATTACGTATTATTAATTTTATTTTTGCTATTACAGGCACCTTAAATTTTTATCGGTGTTTTAATCAAAAATATTTTTTTGTAAAGAGTACTTTCCAACTTCCAGTTTAATTAATCGAAGCTTAAATTAAATTATAATAGTACAAAAAGGTCACGTTCTTTGTAACATCAAACAAAACAATGTATTTAAACTTACAAATATATAAAAAATATAAAATCTGAATTATTATATAATAAATATTAATTATGCATAATTAAATTAACCATGGTATAAAAAAGAAGTGAAATAAAACTTTTATTGAATATCGATTCACTTTAAAATATTAACAAGGCTCAATTTTCGCTCATTAAAATCTACCGAGGCACGTGTCTCGCATTTCCCAATAATTAAACGCATTCCGGCATTCTAGGAGTCTGCATCATCAGCAACCCTAAATCATCCTCTCCTTATAAGCCGAAAATAGGAAAAATTACATAACTTCATCCACTCATCTACCATAGTCTTTCCGTAAAAATGAACTTTTGACGCGGACCGCCGAGGCAAGTGCGCGCCGCGCATAAATAATTGCCGCTACCCGCGCGCATATGGTTAAACGAAGAAAAGACCTCAGCGCAATTATCCCAACTGTTATCATCATTACAGCCGAGAAATCCGGAGGCACGCAGCTCAAGCTCGTCATGGACTATCCCAACAAGATGCAGGCGCTGTTCAAGCCAATGAGGTACGTGCGCATATCCATACACATTTCGTCGATATTATTGCTCTGTGCGTTAGATGTGTAATATGTCTGTATATGGACACGGAGTTTGGGCTCCTTCTTGCGATAATTAGAGGGGGGGTACTTACGAGCGATGATGGTTTTTCCGATTACGCCGCCTGTAACAATCGATTTTATGCCTCGGTGGCTTTTTGCCGGATTCGCGTGCCGCCGTGCACTTTCCATTCGGCGCCTCGCGACGGGCGGAGAACGCGGATTTATATTCAAATGTTAATGCCGAAAACGATTGTGAGTGATCTCTCCGGGCTGCGGCTGGTGCATTGATGGAGAATGCGTCGAAAGAAACTGAAGGTTTTGCGCTACGTTATGGATTCGTGTGTATTGTAAATGTATAGGTAAAGGGGTACGGAAAAACTTTGAAAAATATTTGAAATTTATTGATCGGTTGAGTTTGAAGGTGTAGAGCTGTATAGGCGTGTCGGATGTCGGTATTTAAACAAAAAGTATGTGCACTGAGAAAAATTATATGGCTAAAGTTACAGATTATATAGAGAAATTGACTATGTCCGTTTAAACGTTTTGGTATACTTGACTTTTTATAAGAATTATTATAGTTTTAGTGAAAATGGCAATATTCATAGTACAATTTAATACTCGTTTAGTAAAGTTTCTTTTGAATATGGCAATTTTTACTATCATTATGGCCAATTTTATTTATTTATAGATTCAGTATATTCCCAATGTATAAACAGAAGTAGTTAATTTTGATATATAATTTATATTCTATAATGTAGTCAGTTTCATCAGTTCAAATAAATATTCATTTCAATAATCTTCAGAAAATCATGTACTTGTAACTAATAATTAACACTTATTTCATTTCGAATAAATGTTTACTAACTAAAATAAATGTTGATTTTTTAACGATGCTAATGTTCGAATTCATAAATTCGTAATAAGTTATTGATCTCGTTAACAGTTATAGTGAACTACACCTCAAAGAACTAAAGATTATTCTATTAGTTTATCGTAGGTTAGAATCTGCAGCTCTTAATCATTTGGGACACTGTCAAAATACGACATAACAGATTCAAAATAAAATAATTCTTTGCTTCAGAGTTAATTAAGGAGTAGCTTGCTATAATTTTTAATCGTACAATAAAAATTATACAGTCAACTTCACCTACGTCAGATACCCAAATAATTTTCTACCATCTATTAAAATATAAAAAGTTCTATAAATTCCCTAATTCAAGTCCTCATTCTCTCCTTAACAAAAGAAAAGCTCCACCACGCGATCCATCACACCCACTACACAATATCCACCTCCTACAATAAAGAAAGAAAAAAAAAATCGCGTGCGCTATCCATATCCGTTTCGCGTGCGGCAACGAACCTCTTCACACTACAACCGCCGCACTCTCTTAATCCATTTCCCGCGCGCGATTAGCAGCTACATATACTTACCCGCGAAACTCTCGTCATTATTATTAAAAAGAAGCGCGCCACGCTGCAAAAGTAGCTCACACACAATTAAACACATGATGAGTATTTCCAACTAAACTCGCATCGTGCACGGGAAGGGCGATCGGAAATCCGAAAGTTCCGTACACGTATATATATATATATATATATATGTATAATCGCATCGCGAGAAGACTCGTAAGCGCGCGCGTAACACACACACAGCTGACAATTAATCCGTTAACGGCGAGCGCGCCCAGACGGTTCTAACGGTATGTAATTCAGCCGCTGCTGGCGTGCATCGGGCGTGCGCGCGGAGCATAGGCACCGCAGTGTATAAACGCGGCTTTTGTCCGAGAGTGCTGAAGAGTACCTTTTTTTTTGCTAGCCTTGTGTCGTATGTTGTACTTTTTTGAGTATGGTGTTAGATAGTTGAAATTACTTTCGATTGTCGGATGATAGTTGAAAGTGGTGGGAGAGGAAGCGATTGGAAATGATAATTTGCCGACTTGAGTTTACTGCAATTAAAGGAGTGTAAGTTGGATTTGGGTGAAGGGGTCGTGTACAAATTACGTAAGGGCTATTTTTTCGGTACTTTTAACTCCTCTCCCCCTATCCTCACATAAGGAACCGTAAGTTTTTGGTGATCCCTAACCCACTCTCTTACGTAAGATTTTCATGTTCAAAGGGGGGTGGGTAAATAAATGGTTTATTATTGATAAATAAATTGATATACCAATGATATATAAGTCATGAAGAAATAAATTGACTTTAATAATCTGTTTTTATTTCAAGATTTGGTATAAATTTAATTATAATGTTAAACGTTTAAATTTTACCTTAGGTTTTTACTTCAGTTATCTTAACATTATCTCATCGGCTAATATATGACTATTTTGTTAATTTTTTAAGAGTGATGATAAATAGAAAAATTCTAAGGGATTCTTGGCATGACGCTGTTTCAACAGCATAATATAAACTATAAACATAAAAGAATGCCTGAGAAAATTATTTAAGAAAATTTTGGTTTTGTAATAATATAAAATGTAATAAAATTTTCATACATTTATGAAATGTATGAGGGCTATGTCGCTGTAAAAGTTTTAATATGATATTATAATATAATAAATGGAGAAATAATAATAATAATTATGATAAGACGTATAATAAGCTGTATATCGTTTATAATTTTCATCTGTCAATAAGCAAATTAGCCATTCATGTAATTAACTTATTACGAGTCTACAAGTTTCATCGCGTTACTTTTCATTACAAAAATCTTTTTAATGTCAGCTACAACTTTAACATATTCTGATTCAATCCATTCTAAACCATTTTCATCTCCTTTTTCGATGTTTCATAAACATTAGTTGGAAAAGGATATCGAAATAAATAATCTTATATAATAATTTGTTTAGCCCCCCTCCTCCTGCATATAAGTATTCCAAAAGACAAACTAGCTTGATTCTGGTGTTGGAATACTCAAATAAAGAACAACGCAGATAGAATTACCCTTTACGTGAAAAGACAATAAGTTTGGAAATTCCGTTAGTGTAATAAATAGATTCTCTTACCGGAGCTTAGATTTCTCTTATTGATCAATCGGCTAAGTTCTTTTGTTTTCAATCGTTCTGAGTAACAAAAAATTATTGATGCGCTGGGTAATTTCAGTGCAGACGAGTGACACGAAATCCTTTCCGTAGTTAAAGCATTAGTATTTGCATCTTTAGTATTTGCAACTATATAACATACATAAAATAGGATTCTTTCAAGTGTTTAGTATCAGATGAAATTCCTGTTACGAATGAAATGTTCCTCTTGCCGTGAAAGAAATGTTTTCTGAATGAATATAATTTTCCATTTTACAAAGTTTTAAGCACTGATTTCCACGGTTCATTTAAAAATACTTGGAACAGTTGGAGCAAACGCTCACGATGCGACAATTTCACGCGTTAACGAGATCTCGCTCCAAGTATTTTCAAAGGTCCCGTTGAAATATGTACTCGAAACTTTGTAGAATATGCTAGATAATTCGAGAACAGGAAACTTTGTCTTTTGCCTAAATATAAGTATTTCTTAAATTAAAGTCAGTTATTATTATTTAATTGAAACAGAGTAGTAGGTAAAGGTATAATTTGCGCAAAGTCAATTAAATATTGAAAAATTGGGTGTTATTTATCTTTAACCGAACAACAAATAATTATTTGTAATTATACTAAATTATGTAACACCAAGCTATCATTGCTCTTCCTTACATAATTCAATAATATTTCAACGCTTCTTCAAATGCCACTCAAATAAAATCTTCATATTGAACTGTCGATACTTTTTTCAAATGGCATGTTCGTCAAAATATTGGAATATTTGCTTAAGACTTTATACAAAGGTAGGTTAATGAATAAGAAAAGCCATTGACGTTCTAGTTTTATGTAACTCGGTCTATACAAATTATACGACCAATGAATTATTTCTTGTTCTGTAAGATTTGACGCGAGAAATTTAACATTAAATTGATTTCTATACTCTCTTTATATTTCTTCCTTTCCAATGAGAGGATTTTGGTCCTCAAAAATAGTTTTCTTTCTACGTTTGTATTTATCAACGTAATTGTAGCGGATCGGAAGGAAACAACATGCGTGCAAATTCGTCTTACAACACTCGTCTAGTTCTACTGAATTAGACTAGCCCTACGTTTCCAATCAAACCCTGTTTTCTGACTTTAACACCCTCTCAATCTTACCGAGTAAATAGGAAGCGCAAAGCATCGCGTACATAAACGAAAGTGCGCCTCGTGATGACGAATAGCTCCCCCGTAGCAACCGGTTTCACGTTGAATGAAGTGACGCCGAGTGTACATACATAATCCGGAAAATTGATGGCCTCTCGCGCCTGTTGCGCGCGCATAATCGAGTCTCCTACAGTACCTTCTTCTGCTTCACCCACATCACTCAATATTTACATTTCCATCAAAAATATTGAGCGACAACAACAAATTACGAATCGAAACCTGCACATGTCTAACAAGCCAACACAGCGACAACGGAAATAAAAGGCAAGGTTGACCGCCGACGGCATCGCGGTGTTAATGCACTTTTCTTTTCACGGAGCGAGAAACAAAAACGCGGAATCATTACCGGCGAGTAATTACCCTCCCTCCGCGTCGCGAATTACGTGTACGCACGACGCGGCGAGCGTTTATTTCATAATGATATTGCATACATTGCGGACTGGCTCTCGGGCCTTCGTTCGAACTGGGCGGAACCGGATAATTGCTTCTGAGTGGACACGCGTGTAGCGATGGGTTTTTTCGAGTTTTCCGCGGAAAGCCGACGATCGAGTATAGGGTGACGAAAAAAGAAACATGTATAGCCGCGGGGTAGAGTAGGCTCGGTTTTGGATTTTGGTTTTTGTAACATACAGGTTTGCGTTGGTTAATTAGATATAACTTATTTTTGTACGTTCTTTGGGTTATTGTAAAGAAATTATTGATACCGTGTCTAAAAGGTAGAATGATTGTTTATAAAAAGAAAATCTCATCTCA
Source organism: Gastracanthus pulcherrimus (assembly GCA_949152435.1). NCBI lineage: Eukaryota > Metazoa > Arthropoda > Insecta > Hymenoptera > Pteromalidae > Gastracanthus > Gastracanthus pulcherrimus. Next base: position 38,183,519 of record OX424572.1, read on the forward strand.
TTATTATAGATAAATATATATATCTTTAAAAATAATATACCTTTAATAATGGAATTTAATGCATTAGTTAGTAAAAAGAAATTACAGGAAGTTTTATAGACGTTACGGAATATCGAAGTAAAAACTTTTTCAAAAGATAGCTCGTTACGTTATTATATTTCATCTCGATAATAATAAATGTACACTGTAAAAAATCTCTTGTGGAATTATAAGCGGCATTGTAAATGTACATCAGAAATATTACTAGGTACAGTTTTATTGCTCTGAGTACAGTCGAATTAGAATTGCATTGTAATTAAATGAATTTCATGTTGTATAGAAATATTAGTTTTTTTTGTAAATTTACCTCGCATGAGTCGTAAAAATGCTACTTTGAGATTTGGAAGAGAGCTATCCAGTTTGAATGCAGTAATTTTATAGTCGATTGTAATAATACAAGAAATACATATAAATAAATATATAAATATACACAAATAAATTAATTAAAAGGAAAATTAGTAAAAATTCACATTCAATGAAAATGATTTTATTTTTTTCATTATGAAAAATTCTTATTTATTTATTTAAAACACGTTTCTACGTGCACATTTATAAACTAAAGGCTCTGGCGAGAATATTCTTTCATAGTTTATAAATAAATTCGTGTAAAAACGCATATTTTTGCGTTGGCGTTCGAGAACTAAAATTTCAATTTACATCCAGTCAATTAAAAAGAATACAAAATATACTTTTTAATTCACATTCGTTTGTATATAATACAGAGTCTAAGTCAGCGTGCATTTATTTTTGTATTAAAAAAGAAAACTATGGAATACGGAATGAACCTTGATCCGCTATATCTATTAGAAGCCTGAATTATCTTTTTTACTATCTAGCTACCATATTTGCGAAAGAAAAACTACCCTTTTCAGATCTCAAAATAAAAATTTTTTGAACGGGCACTACTGCAATATTTTGTTTAATAACGTGTCGTCAAAATATTGAAATATTTGCTTAAGACTTTATACAAAGGTAGGTTAATGAATAAGAAAAGGCATTGACGTTCTAGTTTTATGTAACTCGTTCTATACAAATTATACGACCAATGAATTATTTCTTCATATCTCTATAGATTACACCACGTGGTACAACAGTCATATGTTTTTACCAAAAAATTATAAAAATTAATAAAGCTACCCTGGTAGAAAATTATCTAGTTTTATCGAGGCCCTCGATTATTCCCATGGCAAACTAGTTAGATTTACGTAGTTCTACATTAATTTTCCACCAGATTAGTACGATTTCTTTTAGTTAAGACTAAATAAATATAATAAAAATAAATATTAAAATAATAAATATTTAATTTCTAAAGATTTCCACTTTGGCAATTGTTTTATAATGTATGTTATAAATTACATTTTTAGAAGAACGCTAAAAGTATGTTTAATAATCTGTTTTAATCCAATAGAATGGATATTATTATTCCGCCTCCGGTTAAAAGTCTGAGTCTTTGTTTAGACTTCGTGTGAAAAACTCGTTAAAAAGAATAGGTACCTATTACAAACGAGGATTAAATGTCCTTCAAGGGGATGTCGGAGCTATTCTGATTGGTGGAAAATTTCACTATAACCTCCAAAACTTGCAACACCAAAAAAAAAAATTTGTAGGCATTTGTAGTACAAAAATATCGTTATTCATTATTCTTTACATAATAATAAATGATTATCAAGGTCGCTATGTACGATTTTTTATGAGATCTCGAAGTATAACAAAAAATACGACGCGAGGTGAAGCCTCCGGTTAAGAATAATAAGGTTAAGAATCGGTAAGATGTCCGTCAGTTGTACCGTTTTCTATTGATCAATTATAATATTTCATAATAAAAAACTTTTGAAGCTATTAATATACAAAAACGCTCTTGTCCACTGTTGCCCAATAACAAATCACTATCACCCACGATTTTATATTACTATGCAAATGTTAGACCTATAACGAAAAATACGACACGAGGCGGAGGTCACAATGGTAAAGTTCGCTCCGACCTCCCCTTAAGCGACATCACAACAATTTGAAAATGTTGCCTATATCTCTTTCACTCCTCGAGGGCCAATGAAAATCCCAACAGCTCATCAAATCCCCAACCTATCCAAACAGAACTCTATTCCCTGGCACTCTCTCTATTCCTCCCTATCACCAAAGTCGCATCCCAAATCAACCGACGTCTCTCCCCTCCCCAAAACACACTCACTCACTCTCCATCGCAAAGGAAAAGTCACTCGCTCTGTGCTAATCTCACAAGCCGCACCAACCGAACTACCTATATACATTACCCACATACCCATCTCCCATTCTCTCTCTCTCTGTCTTTCTTATGTCCCCTGTCTCGCGTTGACCGTGAACTCCGTTGGCTGACTGCTGCTCTCTCTCTCTCACATCGGTACATTACATAGTATAATACATAGTGGAGCAGTGGCTTCGAGAGCGAGAGGAGAACGGCAGAGAGGCTCAGGAGAGTGCAACCACATTGCAACCTGCGGAGACTTATGTAATTGCACCGGCGCGGCGTGCGCGGGGCTTTCGCCGCGCGTGCATGCTCCGGATTATAACCCAAGCGACGAGCGAGCGACCGAGCGAGTTTGGACGTGTGTGTGTGTGTGTGTGTGTGTGTAGAAGCTACCGGGAATGTCGATGCCGATGCTTGTCGGCTTTTTTTGGGCATTTTGTTGCGGAGTCTGGGTATTGGGGGAATGTGGCTTGCTTAAGGGAGTGTGACGAAAGACGATTGGGTTTGGGATTGCGAGAGAGTGGAGGTGGTAGGCTTATCGAGGGGGTGGAAGGAGATTCGGGATTTGGGTGGTGCGTTTTGAGTGGTTAGATGAAGGTACTATTTTGGGACTTTATGGGAATGTAGGACATTTTTTGGGGAAAGTGGGATTCTATGATGGGAGTTTGAGAGTTGTTATGGTGCTTGATTTTTAGCTTGTATGTAGACTTTTGAAACATAGATTTTTATTTAAGACAACAATAATTTTAATGAAATTAAAGGTAAAATTCAAATTTTATTTATTTTGGAAAAAATTTTAACAAATTTATAGTGTGCATTTATTTCTGGATTATGTTCAGATTATTTTTAAAAGAGTGATTATACTACTTTGATGATTCAAATTGCTTTTAGAATCGTATACGTCATAAACATTAATGCTAAAAGGAGAATGTATACTGTTTATGCAGTTTCTTGTTTCTTCAATGCTTGAGAAAATCCTATGACAGTTACACCATCGTAAAGAGCGCAGAAAACCCTTCAATTAAAATAAAATGACTATCTTAGCTTTGGAGAGAGTTGAGAAAACTAGATTAAAATACGCTCGCAATATGCGTCTTTATATATTCATCTTATTACTACTTCAATCTGTTTTATACGGTAAAAATTTATATCCAGCTTTTTATCTACTTTCCAGAATGCTATAAAGGAGATGTCGTTATTTTAATTGAAGGTCTTCTTATGCTCTAACTGATAATATAGGTTTCGTATACTTTTCTAGGGGGAAGAATTTCCCTATCCCACTGGCATTATTCTTTTTTACTTTTACTTTCAGAGATTTATTGACAAATTAAAAGAATTAAGTGGTCGTAATGTCTCTTAATCGCTATCTTACTTTTAACCCCCCTACGCAGAAAGTCGAGTATACCCGTCTTTTGTATATACATTTTGTATCACAAAATTAAATCTTTACTTTGTAAGAACAGCTACAACCTTTCCAATTGAAGCATAATAAGAATGTTGCATAAACATAATAATAAAAACGTGATTATATGGATATACTCTAATGCTTTGTGATGTCATGAAAGTATGTACCAACGCGATGTCACGCGGATCGTAATTTACTATATTTGCTTCGATGTTCGTCAAATTGAAAAAAGAAAAATATGACCTAATTTTTGGAGCATTAAGTATTAGATTATGATATAATAAAATAGAATTATGCAACAACCCAATTTAAGAGATGGTGAAAATTTGCAGAAGATATAGTTGAATCCATATATGCGAAAATAAACTTCTGCGCAGGAGAGTTAATCACTATATTACTAAAGTTGATTCTTACTAAAGTCTGAGTCAAATAGCAAAATTTCAATTCTATTATTTTAGTATTAGTTGTTATAGTATTTAGTAATTATATTAATTTTAGTGTAATGCTTATAATATCCCTCTAATTTTAAGATAAGAGTACACTGGCATTTAAATTTTTTTATGTTTATTTGTGTTTTACTGTATAAGTTTGTTTTATGACAGAACTATATTTTTAATAAAAATTTCAAAAATCTATATGAGCTTTGATTGATAATTGTAAACATTATAAGTGTTCTCGATAAACAAGATACGAATTTTCATAAAATTACTTGCATGCAATAGTTCGTATCCAATATCGAGCCACCACGAATAAAGTTGTCGACATTATTCACGTAAAATTCGATAAAAAGAACTCACAACATAAAAATAAAAATAAAAAAACAGAACACGAATCAACTTGTTTATTTTCTTATTTTTATGATAATTTCCGTGTTCTCTTCTTTCAAAACAACGCTCTCACTTCATCGCTACAACGCTTCTAAAAGCAATAATTTAAAAAAAAGAAAAGAATAGAAAACTCGCGCGCAAACGGCGCACAGCACGAGCATTTGCAGAAACTCTCCCCTCTCTCTGTCCGTTCAATTAAGAAAAATTAATTTAACGCGAAAAACCATCTAAGCAGTACAAACACTCTGTTCCGCTAGGTTCCCGCGGGAGCAGCAGACTCTGCCGAATCACTTTTACTTCACCGACTACGAGCGGCACAACGCCGAAATCGCCGCGTTCCACTTGGACAGGTGAGTTGTCTCCTTTATATATATATACACACCGCGATAACTATTACTTCGTCGAATTATCGTCGATTGTATTTCATGTTTATTGTACTAATGTATATTATACATAAAATAGTGCTGCGCGAATTTCTCTACTGTGGGCAAAAAGATGAGGAGTGTAAGAAAGTTGTGGACGCTGTGATATCTCTTGGAATCAAGGTTCCTGCTTCTTTTTTTTATAGTACACTGTGTAATAGTTTTTTTTTCTCGAGCGTTTTACGTCTTTCTCGGGTGGTAAACCGCGGGAGAAAGAGTGTTTTAGCGGCGTTATCGCGAGCAGAGTTATTATCGCCCCGGGCAGACGTGGACAAGTATCTGAGCGACAAAGTGTACATCCTTCCAAAAACAATATTGTTATAAAAATTAGAAAAGAATATATTATGTATATAATTTGACTTAGTGTCTTCGGAGTAAAAAGATAAAATTACCAGCATGTTCAAGAAGTAAAGCTACAGGACTTTTCACAGTATATCTGAGATACTAAAAAAAGATACTCTCGGTATGCCACATTGATGGGTACTAAAAATTTTTTAAAATAAAATTGTTTTACTTAAATATAGTTTTATCAAAGAAACTGTTAATATTTCATTTTTACTTTAGGATGGAGGATCCAATTACAGGACAGTACATTAATTAACTGAATTACAGTTATCTATTTATTTTTATTAAACATTAAGTTCTTTGCTCTGAGTTCGTACAAAGGCAACAGTGCTTATTAAGTTATTAAAAGTGTTAAGCAGAAATATTGTTTTACAGATTAGCATGATAATTTACACATTTTCCTATCGCAAAACGTTAAGAAATAGCAACTAGTTAAAAGTTATACCAAAATAATCTTTTGTTTTTATTAATTAACATTATATACTATAAAGTTGTGGGTACTGTTTGTAATCAGTTTCGAGTTTAAAATAAAAGCAAACAATAGGAAGAATTGACAAAGTATTTAAATTTTGCGTAATTAAAGCAAATTCGGCGAACTGGTTAGATTTTGCGTAAATTCCGCAATCAAACGTCAGGAATATCAAATCAGCGGATCGTGCTCATGCATGTGACAGCTATTTCCGCAATGAATGTTGTATTCAATAAAAGTTTTAATAAAAAGTGAGTATAGTTTGTTTACTTATCTAGGATTCAAATTTTACAAATATATCCGTTATATACAGCACTAAATTCGATGTAACGTTCAAAAATAGAGAGCGGTAATTAATTTGGGTTTATTTTATTTTTTTTCATTTGCAGCCAAATTCTAGCCAATGTGACGAAATTCAAATTAACAAGTTTTTAATCAGTTTCTAGCTAAAACACGTTACAATTTTCTACCGGAAATAAAAACATTTTAACACGGAAAATTTTTTTATTGCATAGATTTTAATCGAGTTTTCGCCATGCTATGGTATTGTAAAAAGCTCATAGGACTGTGTTATAAAATGTACTTTTCTACTTTTATTTTTCAATTCGACTTTGTTATAAAATGTACTTTTCTACTTTTATTTTATCAAAGTCGAATTAAAGAATACTTGATGCAGGTAGAAATACAAGTGGTTTTAATTAAGACTAAAGCTTTCCAAATGATAAAAAATTATCTGTTTTTAAAACTATCAATTAGTAACGTTCTCATAGTAAAATATAGATACAAAATAACACAAACGAATGATGAACGATATCTATAAAAGATTAAATTATTTTCCATTTCATTGTAAAACATACGTGGGACACGAAATCGCAACGTTTTTGTAAATTACTCATGAATAGTGCCCACGAATTTAAGGACATTATCAAGTTTTTCATTTAAAGTCTTGCAGAAGGTATTTAGGTACTGTTATCTTTAAAAGTCTATCATTTCTTAAGTAACAATCATACAATAATTTTAAGAAACACATTGAAGGTGTTTCTATCTTTTTCAAAATACCGTTCAAATTTTATTTTCATATAATTATTTTCAATAAATCATACAGATAATTGAACAATACTTCATCGGAAGAAAATGACAAAAATGTACCTGTCTTTAAATTCGCGCGTGTCACTGTATACACTGACAACACAATAGCGTAAAATTGACAAGAAAAACGAAAAAAAAATCTCCTTTCAAAATTCAAATTCCCAGCAACGTAATAGAAGAAAAAATCCACGCTACACCTTTTGTCATTCCTCCCGTCCCCTTTTCTTCCAGGCTCCTCGACTTTCGTCGCTGCATGCCCGTGACGGGGCGCACGCTCAACATGACGACGGAGATCTACCAGGTGACGGACGGCGACATCCTCAAGACCTTCTTCGTCTCGCCGGCGGGCAATCTCTGCTTCCACGGCAAGTGCACGTACTACTGCGACACGAGCCACGCGATCTGCGGCTCGCCGGATCAGCTGGAGGGCAGCTTCGCGGCCTTCCTGCCGGACAAGAGTCTCGTGCCAAGGAAGGTCTGGCGGCATCCTTGGAGGAGGAGCTACCACAAGCGACTCAAGGCGCAATGGGAGACGGGTGAGTTGGGAGAGAGCGTGTGTGTACATCCGGAGTGGATACGAGAGGATTTCTTGGATTCCTGTGTAGCGGTTGCAGGATATGCTTGGGCTCGAGATGCGGGATATAGAGTATAGAGTTGTACGGTGGGCGATTGGAGGATCTTTCAAGACTTATTTATTGATTATTACTGTTGAAAATGGGTGATGAATAGTTGTTCAGAAGGGCACGTAAGGAAATCACGTACTTTACTTTACTGTAGGGCGGATAGGCTGAGACAGTGTCAAAGGGCAATATCGACTTATTTCAGTTCATGTTTATACTCGTAATTCCTTTCTTAGTACGGCGATTCATTTTTGCTTTTATCTATGGCATAAACCAACAATTATAATATAATTGGGAACATAATCACTGAGAACAATCGGATTGGTGATGGTTACTAAATGGAATAGTAAAACAGCTGTTAGATATTACGAATATCCACTTTTCTATTAAAATTCACTAAATTGTTGTTAATTGAACTAAATACTCTTAGTAAAACTATTTTTTTTTCTGCTCATTCAGATTTTGTATTTTTAATTTAATTTATTTCATGTGAACAGAAATTATATAAATTATTTTTAGAAACTAATGACTGATACTTATTTTTAAACTTATGATTATCATGATTTCTTAGGTATCAACGTCGGTAAGGGGGGATCGCATCCGCAAGAATAACATACGATTGTAGGAAAACTGTGTACACTCGACGTAAAATTCTTGCTCTTCTGACTCGAATATTTGAATTTTCTTTTAATTCTGCAAGAGGTGTAAGAGAAACGAGTGTTCTATATAATAAAGTTGCAGTATTTTAAAAAAATTCGTACTTTTCGGATCAGAAGAACTTTTTGTCGAGTGTATACGCTCAGCAGACATATTCACTGTTTTCTCTCAAACTTTGTAAAATGAACAAAAAATGAAGTGATTCAGTATGTAGTTTTAATGGTTAAAATGAATCTATTATAAATTATTTTTAGTATTAAAAGTTACATTATTTAATTACAAGTAAATACAATCCTTTATAATATTTTTCCTAATTTGCATTTATAAAAGATATTGAATAATATTTTAAACTCCGCTGTGGTTACTTTGCTTTGTGTACATACATAATAGTAGATGTAATTTTTGTATAAACGTAAATGCTTGCTTAATTTTCAGGCAGTTACCTTTAAACAAAAAAATAGCAAAAATTAGAAAATTGAAAATATTTTGAAATAATTTAAAACAAAAATTGCTTTATGTAAATTTTTCTTAATATTTCTTAATCCATTAATACCGAGATCTTAAATTACGGAAAACAAATTTTGAAAAATAATTTAGAAATGTTTCTTAGCTCTCAACTAGTGAATTTTCGCATTCATTTTTATTTTTTAAATTTTCATGTTTTCTCGGGATTTATTCGACCTAAGAACGGCTTAAAAGACCCCTCTCATTAAATCGGAAATGGTCCATTTAGATCTAATCTGTACATTAGTTGGCAGAATTTCGAGTATATCACCTAGAAATCTGAAAAAAAAATATGTATCTTCCAGGACTTATACGGTGCTAACGGGTTGAAGGTTTTTATTTCATATAGAAGGTAATACAAAGTAAGAGAAAATTTACTTTTTCGCTGATTTTAGACAAAAATTAGTTCTGCCACATTATTTGTAACACACGAAGTAATCACTTAAATAAATAAAGAACAGAAAAACTAGATGTTTTTCAATAAAAATATCTGTTTATTTTAATGAAATGTAGAATAAAATGCTCGTTAAGTTCGTAAATGATTTGCTTTATTGTTATTGAAAAAGAAATCTCATGGTACTTTAGTGTCCTAAACCAAATTCCCCCGTTAAGGTCATACTGGTTATAATCAACAGGCAATAAAAGTCAATTTTAGATTTAAGATTTCAGATATTCAGATTTAAATACGAAATAATAATGTTCGATGCGAATTCCATTAAAATATAAAAATATTATGTATTATGGCATAAATTTGTAACAAATCAAGTAACAATTAATTATGCAAAGTACCTTTTTCCGTTTCTTTTTGTTTGAGTAATTTTTAAGGACTCAGAGAAAGTACTATTTGGATTAAGAAAAATTCTTTAAAATCTAGAAAAAAAGTCTATCAAAAGTTACCAAATGACAACCTATTAAATAAAAGAGAAAAATCATTTTCGCATTAGATCCGTCCGACTTGAGATGATTTATATTTTAATAAGTAGAAACAAGACGACAGCCGATTAATTACTTTTGACTGAAAACGATGCTACTTAATGACGGTACGACCTAGTCCACACGTAGCTGTAAAACACTCTGGTGTAAAAACTATTCATCTTCAACCAAGAAGCTCCACACCAGATGCAAACTAAAATACATTTTGACCCCAAAGAAAAATCTTCATCATTAAAACCCGCTTCTAGACACCAAAATATACCACTCTCAATTTGAACGCAAAGCACTCAATCAAGCGGAAAATCCTCCGAGTCCACTCCCAAGCAAACCATTTCTCCGAGCGCCGGCGTAAAAGTATAAACACGCCTCCCGCGCGCGTCAGCTCTCGCGCACAATCCCTGCAATTTCCACGATTCTAGCGGGATTAACGGTACGCGCGCGCTGTAGCGTAATTATGACGGAGTACAGACATCGGCCGCCTGCCATGACGAGGATTATTATTGGAGGTATACATATCGCGGTGGTGTTTGACGTGTCCGTTGTTGCACCGCGAGGTACGCGTTTCTCGAGGCTTTTCTTTTTTTTTTCTTCTTTGCCTGGATGGATGACGAATTTATTATGCCGATTCGTGCGCGCACGGTTCTGGATTTTTACGAGGGAAAAGTGTGTATTTAAGTGGCCAGGAGGGTTTGAGTTATATGCGGTTGAGGGTAGAAGTAGGTGAGGCTGATGGTAAGATCGAGAAAATTGTTGAGTCTTTAAAGTATTTTATGATTTATGCTAGACTGGACGAAGACTAATTTGGTATAAAGGCCTTTGATGATTAATCATTTATTTTGGGAATATTTTCACACTGCGATGTATTTGAAATGCAATTTTTGAAGCCGGTTTTTTATAGGTTAAATAACTAATTACTAATATTAAATTAGTTGAGCATTCTCTTCTAATACTGGCTGTTTAAAGAATACTTAAATGTGATAATTGGAAAGTTATAAAGTAAAATTATTATTTATTTGACGCAGTGTAAAATAAAATTATAATATTTTAAGTTTTAAATTGACATTCAAGATTTTATCCAATATACTTAATAATAAAATTTTTATCGAAATTAAGTAAGAACAAAGTTGTGTTGATAGCTAAAGTTTGATAAAATAATGAAAGAATTTTGATTGTATATACATAATATACAAGTCTCAGTTTTGACTCTTTCTTTATTTACGAAAATAAATTTTATTTTTTAGCAAAAAAAATTATTTTGCTCAACAACATAGGTAAATTAAGTACTAGAAAAGGCACCCAATATCCGGAAAACGAATTGTGCTGAATTTTACAAATTTTATCCTGTAACTTTACTTTAAGTGATACACACCAACAGTTCGTGACAACCCTTCTCAGCTTCGTCACGAACTGTTTGAAAAATTGAATATTAATTAAAACTAAATAACCCGCGAAACAACGAAAAAGTATAGTAACGAGTGTCTTCAACAGCCCACACACTTGAAAATACCAGAAATTTTATCTAACAATATAGAAAAGAAGTTGAACCCACCCAATCGCTAACTCCAAAACTCTCCCAAAGTAAAATCCTCACCCCCGCAAGCTCCAAGCTCTCACAGTGAAAAAACCAATCGACACCACTTCCACAGACTCCGACTACTGCAACATGGTGCGCGAGCTGCCGCCCTACAACGAGGGCCGCCGCCTCCTCGACCTCATGGACATGTCGGTCTTCGACTTCCTCACGGGCAACATGGACCGCCACCACTACGAGACCTTCAAGCTCTTCGGCAACGAGACCTTCACCCTCCACCTGGACAACGGCCGGGGCTTCGGCAAGCCCTTCCACGACGAGGTCAGCTGTCTCTCGCCGCTGCTGCAGTGCTGCATGATACGCCAGGGCACGCTGAGCACGCTCTTGAGGTGAGTGGGAGGGGATGCCGTGGGAACTGGGAACGCGACATTATATCGATAGGTCCTAAGAGGAAAGACATGTCTTACTCGTTACGATTACAAACGTACTATTGTGTTTTAAGTTGTTTTGTAGGCACCATTCGATGCTGAAAATTTCTTATAAAACGATTTGACACCTCACTTTTAATGGCGTTAAGCTGGTAATCTTACATCGGTAGTATTAGAAAGTCAATAAAAGTTATAATTTAAATTATCTAATAATAATAATTACGTTTCTAATCGCAACGCGTGAGATAGGTCTTTTCTAATCGTAACGCGTAAGATAAGTCTTTTCTCTTAGGACCCATCGATATGTGGTTCGAGGGGTAGAAGGAAGCTTGATTCTTTGTCTTCGAGGGCTCGTTGGAGTACGTCCGTTTTATGTGTGGGAGGAAACTTAGAAGTGGATTTTTGTGCGTCCTGTGACGAATTAGAATGTCGTATGGTATTTACTTGTATTGTTTTGTATGTAATTTGCAATGTTTAAGACTTTTTTTCTCAAAACTACATTTTTTTTACTTCTTGACCCATTCAGGGGCATGGACGCACCGGTGCGCCCACACGAAACCTAGCCATAAGTGGCAGTGACGCACGGTAATATTTATATAATATAAAACTGAAAAAAAATTATTAAATTTTGATACATAGGTATGAGGGATTTTAAGGCTCGCTGAATACGAATTTCATATTAGCTTTTGCAATTTGTTAATGTAAAAGAACTAGTAATTTATTTATGCAAAGTACAAAACAGTTCGTTAAGCTGCTTTGGCTTAGCACCTTTGGCCCATTTCGTCAATTTTTCATTGTCACTTAAGGGGTTAAGGGGACTTGATGGGGTACTTTTCAAAACACTTGTCTAAATCCAGATAATAGCAGAATAGCTTGAAAATTTAACTAAATAATTTTAATATAAACTAGAAGGGCATAGTCAGCCACTTACTCAAAAATCAAGAATTTCTTTTACATGGATGTGTATTATTGACTTCTCTAATTTAAACAATTCTTCGAGATTAAACAAACTTTTTTTAAAACAAAAACGGCATACTATGTCCTACGCATTTGTATAAGCATTGTCTGGTTGAAATTTCAAAAGATTCTGTTACAATTTACAATCAGAAAATAGTTTTAAATATTTTCCGTGGTAAACAATGCATATGGAACCCTTTCACATCCCCTTAAAAAAAAAATCACCACGTATTAGCTTTCGATTAAATAACTTAAAACTTTCTAAAATTATTGTTTCAAATGAGTTCTGGGATACTAGGAAATGGATTTTTAAGTTTTTAAAAACATATAAATAGACTTCAAGGAGCACTTTTTGTTTTAAAAAAGGTGGGAATTTTTTAAACGCTTCAACCATACTCCACCTTTAAGAGGATGTAATCTCAAAATGGGTATCTAAAAAAATTCTAGTGAAAAAAGAGATATTAATTTTGTTTTAGACAAAACTACAACACACCTGCACTTTATCAAGTAATAAAGGATTTGTATGAAGTTTCAGATGTCAGAATAAATGCACCCTATTAATTGATTAGAATAAAATTTTATCATCATTTTATTCCAACAGCACTTTAGGGTTCTGCACCCTTGTTTACCATTGACATCCGAAACTTCAATGTATAAATCACCTTGAAGGATACCATTTACTTAAAAATCTAATCTTGTATTTTTCATTTCTTAGTCTTGAAATTGAATATCATTATAAAAAATGACTCGTTTCTAGATCTAAAAGTATTCTAATTTAGATCTTCAAACCTAAAACGATAGTAACAATAGGGGCAAACTCTTAAATTAAAAAATTCGATGTCAATTCTCTTTTGCATGCTAGTTTGTTTAATAGTTAAAATTTTTGTGCATTTCCATAGCCCAAAACTATTACTTCTGAGTTTAACTGACCGGTTCTTTTTATAATTATGCATGACCTCTAAAATAAATGAAGAGAAAATACCTAATTTATAGGTATGTATACAAAATGCTGTTTAATTTGTAGAGATAAAAATTCAAGATAAACATAAGTATGAGAGTATTTTCTTGCAACAAGAGGATCGTTTTCTGAGTATACATAGCTATAAGTTACTGGCTAAATTTGGTGTATTTTAGATTTATCAGCACAATTTTAACGGCTCAAAAGAAACTGAATGTGTGCAGACTTTACGCGGCTTACCATGCTCGGCTGTTTCTACTGAACGCGATCGGTTACTCCTTTTGTGCGTGCCAAACTGTAAACCTGACAGATTCTTATTTAACGCTTGTATTAACAGCTTAATACCAAATTCCACCAAAGCACCTGCAATATACATTGTGTGTAACGAGGATATCAAATTCTAATAATCCGCTCGCTTAGCACTAATTTACACTAAGATATTCTTCTTATAAACTTTTGGAATTGTCATGATACTTCAAAACTGGCAATGACACTGTAAATTTCGTACTTTCGACACAAAATCCTTCAAGCTTACCACAAAGTCGCATTACTCGAAGAATCTGCTTCAACAATCTCAATTTTTCCCAACACCCAGTTTAATTCGCAAAATCCCAATACAACCTCAGCGGCAAAACGCATCAAGTCCGCAGCTCAAGCCGAGTACACCGACACGCGACCCCCAAGCTAAATTTGCTTACGGCACGAAACCTCCTCGACACTGACTTCTATTCGTTTCCCGCGCGTGGCACGTAAATTACACGCATCAGCGTGTACTCCACAACTGACGGAATTAAAGAGGGTGAACATAATACACAAGACATCCGACGACGACTCGACAGCTTCTCGTCCCATTTCTCATAATTTTCTCTCTCTCTCTCTCTCTCTCTCTCTCTCTCTCTCTCTCTCTCTCTCTCTCTCTCTCTCCCTCTCTCTCTTATACTACTATACCCACTAAATTGCCGGCAGAGATGCGACGTCTTGCATGCTAATGCGTTTATATATATATATATATATATATGCCCCCCTCGTCGCTCTTTCACTTCATAGGCCATAGGCCGGCGCGTACCTACATATATGCAATAAAAACGAGGAGCGCGCGGCGCATCTACACGGCGCGGAGTTGTGTGCCTTTGTAACGAGGCGCAATACTCATGCGCGCCGCGTCTCGTCCTTACGTCGACGCCGCTGCGACTGCAAAATGTCACGAGTGCTGCGCCGCTGGCTGAGGCTGGATAAGCTTCAAGTTTCTTGACGTGCGGAGTATGGTTTTTTGTTGCGGGGAGATATTGAAGGTTTTGAAGTATGGTTTGTGGGCTTTTGGGTGAGAATGGAACGTAAGAAAGGGTGAAGGATGAGGTATGGATTGATGGGGTAACGTAAAGTATGGAAGAGAACGTGTAAAACAGGACGTTGCGTTAGAATAAATTGAAAGTGACGGAAAGTTAGATTTTGCAATTATTTAATGCTTTTATTCCCATTGTAGCCGTGTGGAATGTTTGACATATTGAAAGTATATGGCATTTGTGAGGTTCGTATATAATCTAGGTATATGGAACTTTGAGGTGTAGTTGCATTCTAGTTCATTCGGCGAAAACAGTACATTAACCCTCTAGTGCCTACTGTTCCTTTAAAGGAACGATGCTTTTTTCGATTTTTTTAATTTACATGCGATAAATTTAGAATTGTGAAAAATAAATACGTCCATCAGATTGAAGTGAACTATTTCCGATCTCGTGAGGAGGTCCAAGCTATTTTTGACCACCTAGAGAAAACTAAAAAAAAAGATAAAAAAATATATTGCAAAAAAATATTGAAAAATGGCTGAAAAACATTTCTAAATGCGTTTTTGAAGTTTTACTCAACGATTTATATATGCCTCGGCACTGTAGGGTTAAGTAAAGATCATTATTTTTATTTATAATGAAATTTATATAGACAAATTTAGATTTCTAGAAAATAATTTGGGAATGAAAGGATTGATCAATTATTGTTTAACCCTCCTGTACAGTAGGACGAATATATTCGTCCAAAATACATGTCTATAATCCCATATATATATATATATATATATATATATATATATATATATATATATATATATATATATATATATATATATATATATATATATATATATATATATATATATATATATATATATATATATATATATATATATATATATATATATATATATCAAGTACGCAGGAGAGTTAAACACATGGTTGAAATGCTTCTGTGTAAAAAATAAATACAGAGGCTAAACTATTGCCGTCGTAATATCTCAAATGAATTAAACAAATATAGATATTTTCGAACAAAATAATAGATGTAACGCTTCCACAAAAGAAATGACTGAAGAAACGACTAATAACTTTATCATATCTCAAATTATTTTTGGACAATTGTTTAAATATTAATAGTTTAAATAATTTTAATTAATTTTTCTCGAAAAAGTAAAAGTCACAATCACTTGGACGAGAAAGATGGCTAAAGAAATAAGCTTTATCTCCGACCAATACGTTGTAAAATATACTTATATAATTAAGCAATTAGTTTAAATTATTTATTTTTTACAATAAATTCTTAGTAATGTGATAAAGGTAATCGCTGTTTTCATTATCACTTTTACTCACTTTTAGTCATTTTATCCTTAGAATAGATAAAAAAAAACTTCGCGTTAATAACTCCAACTCAAGTAAACTGCTCAACTAATTGTAAGAATTTTGTATGATACGTACAACAATTTAAACATTTTTTGTATATGCCTCATATTCAGTGACACTTGAATACAGTATGGCTTTAACTATTAACATTGAATAACATTACAGTGACAATGGCTAGTCAGTTTTAAAAAGTTCTATTATAGTATAGAGAATAGTTTCTTTAATTTCTTCTTACTAAATAGGTTTTACTTTTCTCTACAACGTGAATGATATGCTATTTAAGTGCCAGTAAATACGAAGCAATAGACAACATTATTGGTATTAATTTTTCGCTATTATGATGGTTGAAATTTTAATCATTCGTAATTTGGTTTTTTCGTTATTTAGAGTCCCTGCACTCAATTTCAAGAATATATTTAAGGTAGTAGTCTCGTAGTTTACACGTTTTTTAATGTTTTTTTTTGGGATTTTTTTATGGAAAAATAAAACTCGATCGATTTTTTTTTTAATTTTACAGTATTTTTTCATACTTTTTTAGCGTTAAAGTGAACGTCCCAAAAAAAAGATGGATGGCTGGCCCGAGTGATTGCGGCACTTCAAAACATCTGAAACAAAAAAATCAAATGGATTATTGTTCTGTAGGGTTGTCATTCTGGCACCCTCTAGGATTAAACAATTTTATCAAAAAATAACAAAATGGCGGACTTTAAACAAAAAATTATGTTTTTTCTGGTAGAAATCAGGCTGTAAAGTGGAAAGTTAGGGATGAAAAAAAAAATCCTAGAGGGTGCCATAGCTATTGATGTGTAGAATAACGTGTCAAAATTTCAAATCAATCGATTCACTAGAAAATTTGTTATCACCCGGGCCCACCGTAAAAACGTCATTTTGAGTAAAATGCGTTTAAAGTTTTGACAACACATTTTTAAAAAAAAAGTTATACTTACACAATTAGTCAATGCCTGGTGCATATAGTAAGCCTTCAGTTAATAATCTCAATATATTTTACTTTCGTAATAACTTATAAAAAAGAATCGATTTTTCAACCAAAGTTACGAGACTACTACCTTAAGCAAATGATTACTCAACGAATGATTGTAGAAAATAATTGTTTTCACTTTCCATCTTACTTAAATGCAACGTCATATCATGCATAATTGTGAGAAACTTAAGATCATAGGTTGTTTGTTAAGAAACGACAATAGTATTCATTCTGTTGACACTTACAGCACATTTCTAAACAAATATAGTTTGACTTCTAAAACGTGCCTACGTAAAATTTGATTTTGATTGATTGTATATAATTATAGAAATATTAATTCACTTTTCAATATTAAAGAATCTACACAAGAGGTTAAAAAAATTAGATTAATTAATTCAGTACTGTACATATGATTAATTAATTAATTATTTTACTTTTTTAAACTTGCAGTTTACATAAGTCAAAACCTTATGTTTTTCTGTAATTATTTTTTATTTCATCACTTTTTAATATTCTGAATATAAAACTTTTAACAATAATGTTTAAAAAATTTGATCTTTATTTTATACACCAAATTCTATCGCCTAAGAACTTTTATTTTCAAAGGCTAATTTTGACTTGCACAGTTGAAATACAACTGCCGCCAGTGATGGGCGTTACAAGGGAGAACGGTGCTTAAATACGAAATGTTTTACTAATTTTACTCACAATCTCTACTTCGTAAAATGTACAACTTAAAAGTATCTTTTAAGAATTTTTCACACATACTTATCTTATAATTTTTCATTTACTTTTTTTATTCGTTTTTACCCGTGAATAGTAATTAAAGTACTTCTTGGCCAAGAACTTCAGTAAGTACTCAAAGTACTCTTTCCAAGTATTCTTGTACTCGCCAAAAGTACTTTAAGTACTTTCTCCAAGTACTGCAGTACTCAAGAAAAACTACTTAAGAGAAAATCCTTCAATACTTTCTAAAATAATTGTACTTATTCATCATTGTCCACCCAAGCTCCAATCCCAACAACTCCACCTAAAGCAACCCACAACCCTCCTTACATTCAAAACCCCGTAATAATCGCTCGAACGTTCGATTTTCCGCAGGTACCACAACGGCCCGATCCGACTGAGCAGCGCGCTGCGCGCGAGCATGGCCCGCGACCCGGCCTCGCCGATCCTCTGGGAGCCCCACTTCGCCGCCCTCGACCGCCGGCTGCCCATTGTCCTGCAGGCGGTGCGCGACTGCATCGCCCGGAGCACCCACTGGACCAAGGTCGTGCGCGACGAGAAGAGCGAGCAGAGCGACGACAAAGCCGAGACCGACGATTGAAGGACGAGAGAGAGAGAGAGTGAGAGAGAGACGAGGAGACTCCCGTTTCCATATTACGACGTTGGTTTTTCCTCTTTTTTAAATCGAATGCGGAAAGAATCGTGGATGGCGGCTGAAGTTGCGAGGAGTGTCACGTGGCATGTCGCACGCGAGTTTGCGAGAGGAAAGAATGAGAAGAATCGAGTGTGAAATTTCGACGTACAAACTTTTTGATGGATCATGTGAATTGTCACGTGAAATGACACGTGATGCCGCCTGTCGATCAGTGTCACGTGACATGTCATGCGATGTAGCGTGTGACTTTTTAAGTTAGGAGTAATGGAGAGGCTCTTATCCCTTTTTTTAATGCGTTAATCGCTGCTAAATGGAATCATGAGAGATCTCACGTGACAACTCACGTGAGTTTGCGAGACAAAAAATCACGTGTTAAAATTTGTAGGAAAATTTGTAGTCCATCTGACATAAAGACTTTTTGATATTTCACGTGAAAAGTCACGTGACATGTCACATGACACCTCGGGTCAAATAATCTTATGTTAAATGTTATATGATGTCACGGTAAACAGAAGGATCTGGAAGAAGCTCCAATTTATAAAGCAACGAAAATCAATTTTTTTTAATATGGATTTTCGTTGAAGGGATAAAAGAAATCACGAGAGATAGAGAACTCACGCGACATCTCACGTGAGTTTATGAAGCAGAAGATCACGTATGAAAAGTTGTAGCATAATCCATTCAATAGATCGTACGAATTGTCATGTAACACCTGCTGCCAAAATCTCACGTGATATTTCCCGACTTTCATAAATTCCCGAAAATAAAATGTCACGTGATAACTTTGGATTCGAAGGTTCAGGTGTCCATATAGTTTAGCACTTTTCTTTCCACTTAAAAGTGATGCTCAACTTGAAGATCACATTAAACTTATTGATATGAGTTAAATCTCTTTGAGAATAATAACACCTAAGTAGACTCTCAAGTCATAAGTGACACTAAAAAACATTGAATTTGTTCAGTATATTACCCAAAAGTTAAATTTCATTTGCAACTAGAGAGTTTTTAATTGTCCAAATCATACTCAAGTTGAGAGTGATACTTAACTGAGTATTACTCTTAGTTTAAATGTACTTTTAAGAGCTGTTTCCCTAAGGGATATATCTCACGTGATTTCTTTTAAGTAGACATAAAAAGAAAAGGGCTCTTCTCGCTACTTTTTTTTTTCAACGAAACAATAAAATAGACTTTGTGCGGAATGTAATTTCCGATGCCCATACTGCAGCGCATAATTTTTTACTGAAAATTGAATGATAAACCAAAGCTTTGAATGATGAAAGTACACACGACGCGTGCGTGGACACGCGATTGAAAAGGTACAAATATAGCGCGCGTTCTCGCGTATATACTACGCGTGGAACGCCTCTTATCAATGTGATTATGTAAATTATTATGTACATTTTGTAAGTGTAAAGTTTATAATTATAAGTGTTGGACAATTTATAAGTGTCAGTAAATAAATTGTATATAAGACTCTGTATAAAGATATATTATATATATATATATATATATATATATGTTCCTTGTGAATAATTGTGGTGGTGTTGTTCTTTCACTTCCTGTTCCTCTAGCTTTCATTTATGTTCATTTCACTAGGATAAGAATGTTATTCAACACAATATTATTCAATAATAATCATTTTAATATTTTTATGGCGACTAATGTTATAAGAAGGTTTTTATAATTTTTTAAAAATTAAGAGTGTTTGTCATATCTACTGTCTCAATATAGTGTAAATAACGTAAAGACAACTAGGAAAGAATATTTTCAATTTTCTAAAATGTTCATAAATTTCAAGGCCCGACACGGGTCATGCTGTCGCGAAAGTATTAAAAAGTGAGTGTACCGTTTTCAAGTTTATGACCATGACTAGTTTCCTGTTTAAAGTAAATTAAACATCTATATTATTGAATCTTTACATAAATAATATTAAAAACGTTTTTCACAAAATTAGTTGAAAATGGAAATATTTTTAATGATATTATTATTAAATTTAAATTTTAACTATTATTATAAGATGTTAATTAATTAATTAACAATGCATATATTAACATTAAAACTCAGGAAAACTTTTTTATTCTATTACTTTACCAGTCTATTTGTGATAAGAAAATGTTACTTCAGAGATCAGTATTTATCAATACGCAATACCTACTATTCTTTTAATTCACTAATGATGTAATGGCCTAGTGCAAAAAAATTACAACCAAATAATTGTATGAGTAACAATATAAATAAATCGACAATGTATATAAATCAGAATCCAATTCTGACTTCATAAAATACAATTGAGCTATAGTTCTAATAGAAGCTTCTTAGTGGCTAGTTAAAACAAATAGTGTAATAATACTACTTATTAGAGTTATGCAATTCATTAGGCAACTTTTCTCATAAATCACCTTTCATTTGTACTGGCGTTCAGTAATCACCAATGAAAATCGCATTCATACACAGATTGTGAGTATCTTTTGAGCGATTCAGAACCATGGTGAATAAACAAGTCCATTTTAAACATTTTGTAAATGCAAAAATCAATTTAACATTGATGATAAATCAAACAGTAATTATAATAATTAAAATACAGAAAAAGATTACTTTGTAGTAAATTATTGGTGACAATAATCAAAATGCCAAATTATAATGCAATATATTCTGAATATTGAAATAATCATGAACGTTTGAAAAATTTTAAAAATGCATTTATTCTATTATATGGTTCTGAATAGCCCACGTATACACAATAGATAAGTAAATGCATAAGTAAATAAATAAATAAATAAAGAAATATTACACGCTAAAAACGTTGATTATAAAAACTAAAATTACATTTTCCTATTAAAATAAATTTAATTACTTTTTTAAATACACATACCTATCCAATAAGTATAAATACTATATCATTACTAGTATATAATATACTACTCATTCGCTATCTTGTAAACAAAAGATAACGATCACTAACCGACCAACATCTATATACAAACATATACCTATACACTATACACTCCAGCTGATCGTGTGCTTCGCATTTCGCCCACGACAGATGACTGTGCAGACGACGCCGCATGAGTTGAACACTCGGAAACTGTAAAAACAAACTTAAGAGAAAAATGGCTCAACGCAGGACCGGCGACTTCAAGTCGAAGCCCTTCGACATGGCCTACCAGGGGCACTCGTCCACCCTCAAGGCTCTCCTAGTCCAGAATCCCAAGCTCAAGGACCAGACGGACGAGGTATAATATACGTGCGAGAAACGACAGTCGATGGAAATCTCGCGGACGACATAACCTAGAAATTGAGTTTTTATGTGTTATTGTTTATGTTAGATTTATTTTACTGCTAGGGGTAAGCCGGTGTTGAATCCTGAAAAAAGTAGGAATTGTAGTAAATATTATGCGATGTTTATATTGAAGTTCTGCGTGGGTTAAAGGCATGAGGGTGTAAGTCCAGTTTATTTGAAAATTGAGTTTTGAGCGATTTTGGTATCCTTGCGTAGGATATTTTCAGATCAAAATGTAAAAAAACAGGAAAGTGTAAAAGTAAGTGTTCATATTTACTATTTATAAGTTTGCTCAACATTAGTTTAAATGGAAAATAGAAACTTGAAACTTTAATATCTCGAAAACATAAAAAATTCAATCTTATGCAATCTTATGCCTTAGACCCACATAATTGTAATATCAAACAAATAAATATCACTTAGTAAAAATAGTTTTTGAAAATGCAATGATTTAAGAGGTTGCAAAGCAATATCTACCCAGCGAACACTTGTTGACTGTTCGGAGAATAATAAGACAGTACATTCTTAACAAGAAAATTAAAAAATTACTTACCGTAGATTTAAAAATAAACCTATTCTTCTTGAAACTTTCAGGAAACGTTCAAAAGAAGTTTGTATGTAGATTAAGTGGGTGTCTAAATAAGAAAATTGAATTTTTGTAAATATTTTCTAAAAACAGCACAAATGTTTAATGTTATGCTTAATTATATATATTATATAATTATATATATTATATTATATACAAGTTGAAAAATCATCATAACAAAAAAATTACTCAACCTTGACCTGTTGCTACCTTCTGTCACAGTTACCGAAAGATACTTTTTAAAATTTTCATTTTTAAACCTAAAGTTTATTTAGTTTTATCGAAGAAGTACTTCTTTTTAATTTTTTTTAGTAAGAAATTTAGTAAAAATAATGATTTTACCCTTTATAATAATTTATTTCTGGATAAAATTAAATAAACTTGAGTTTTTTTAGGTGACAGCAATGACTACTTGTATAGAGAATTTATACAATTTTTTTAGCTCAAAAGAATGAAAATTTGAAAAAATATCCTATGGTAACTGTGAAAGGGACTTACCAATGAAGACAGTGGGTAGCAATAGATCGGGTTGGGTAATTTCTTTCTTTAAATGATTTTTCAACTTCCTTGATATGTATTATAACATAATTACAGAAAAAATACACGCACATTAACATTTTTTCAAACTTTCATATTTAGACAACTTTTTACCTCTTCAAAAGGAACGTCTTTCTAAAAAGTGAAAAACAATCAATTTTTAAAATAAAAAAGGAAATATAATTGGGTTTATAAAGAAATATTGACTTTTTCCCTTTGAAGCCAGTAACCAAGTAAGACCGTGTAGATCAGACTGATCGTAGATAGCTTAATTCTTCTCTAATCGCGGCTTGATATAGAATGGAAGGACGCTGCTGCATTGGTCGGCGCTCGGAGGACACGACGATCTGGTGACACATTTGCTGTCGCTCGAAGTGGCCGTGGATGCCCGAGATGACGTGAGTACCAAATTGATGATTGATATTTAGTCTCTGTTTCTGGTTCTAATTTCTACCCCCGCGGTGTTGTGCGGTGGGAGCTGGGATAAATGACACAGCAAACGTGTAATGGGGGAGAACTGGGTCACGTGATCAATCTTAATCAATTGTCTGTCTCCCTCTTACTCCTGCAGTGGGTACAAGAGATGCGAGCGGATATAAAAAAATGTGAGAAAAGTGTGGTCTTTCTTACATTTTTTTAAATGATTTTGAAGAAAATGAATTAAATATTGTGTAAGTTGTTTGAATTAAGACAATATTTTATATTTGTGTGTTTTTATACATTTCTTTTATATTTTTCAACATTTGTACAGATTTTACTGTAATTGTGAGGAAACATTTTATCACAACTTCGATCGAAACAAAGAAAGAATCATTAAAATCACGTGCTATTTCAATTTTGCTATACTTTTTCAATATTTTTTACATTTTCTAACTTTTTATAAGATTTTTACAAATTAACTCATATTTTTGAAAAAACTAAACTTTTTTACATATTGGAAAACATTTCAGAAACCAATAAGGGTAAAGAATTGTAAAAAGAGTAAGAAATCGTATTCAAAATTCAATCATTTTCTCACATTTTTTAAATATGCCAAAGTAGAATTTTTTTACATAATTATATTAGAGAAAATTTCAGATTATATGAAAAGTAGTGTTAAAATGCTAGAATGTAATATAAATAAAATGTGTGAAACTTTTAAAAAATATGTTTTTAAGTATCTCACATTTTTATACTTTATGTTACACTTTTGCAATATCCAAGATTATTTTTTACATTTGCACAAATATCAAGAACTGCAGTAAGGTATAAAGAAATACAAAAAATATCAAAATGTGATTCCATCCAATTAATCGCTATTTAGTTTATTCGTACCGTAAAACAAAAATAAGATAGAACTTGATATAATAGAAATTCTTTTGATAGGGTAAAATGCAACGAAAGAGAAGGCAATAATAGTTGTTAATACACTGTAATCCGAAAATGATTAAATACCATGAAAGTACTATACGAGAATTGATATATTACTAAAAGATATATGAAACAAAGTAAAAATTATTTTGGATAAAGACCATGCCTGTTGTAAAATAGGTGAAAATTAAGGCATAGCGCGTTTCTTACACATAAGAATTATACACGTAATTATTGTACACAATTTAGCATTGGTCAAATTATATATAGATATACTTTACCAATGCTAAATTGTGCACAATGATTACGTGTACAATTCTTACGTGTAAGAAACGCACTATGCCAAAATTAAAGTAAAATAATTATTGTTAACAGGATAAATTTTTTTAATTGGGTAAAAAGGCAAAATCCGTTACTTTTTAAGTGCCTATTTATTCGCAGAATTTGGAGTAAGCATGCAGAGTATTTTACGGGATCTTAAAAAATGTATTGTAATATTGTATAAGTTTTCGAGATAGTTCTATAAAGTGCAGTACACAAGTAAAAAGGATTTTAGGCAGCGTCGGCTTAATTTGCCCGGCGTCTAAGCTGTATCGCACGCACAGCTATATACACTGAGCCTCTCGACTATATATGCATGTGTGTGCGAATGAATATTCGGAATACGAAAGGACACTTTAATAGAAAACATAAACATACTCACGAGAGTAGTAAGTATCAACTGTTACTCACGGTTGCTCACGGTCAACTCTACAGATTTTCGGCAATTGGGTGGTTATAATTATAAAAATAATGACAATAATAGGAAGTGTTAAATCTGTAAAGTGATGTAAAAAAAATAATCAAGATTGCTGATGCAGTGTGTAAAAGAAAGTAAGTAGCAATAACCTCACTTTTTTAAAATCTAATGTAGTAAAGAAATAAATTAAGTGTATAAACTACGATGAAACTTTGATAATTATTTAAAGGGGTAAGGGGGAGAGAAATATTTTAAATGATCGAGACTCTAAATTATTGGGATGTTAAATTGTTTAGTAACATTTTGCCGATATATAGAGGAAGCCGGGTACGGGTTGCTTAGCACAGTGTTTATTACTCAACGCATGTGTACAAAATTATGATAAATATAATTTTTGGTTTGCCGGGTTGCCATCGTTCAGGCGTGGAAGATTAGAATTTAAATTAGAATAAAAATAAAATGCGGGCCTATCAGCGCCGAAATCGGCTCCCATCATCAAAACTAAAACTAAAAAATTCGAACAAATAGCCATGTAATCCCACGGCGCTGTTGCGGAACGGTACAATTTCTTTTCTAAAGGTTCTTACTAGAAAGGTTTTACGAAATAACATTAACGAGTATAGGTGGAATTTGCAAAAAAAAGCCTTACGGAAATCAACGTCGCGCGATGCATTATTTTCCGGGTTTGATTTATCGCGGTTTTCCTGATTTTGCACCGTGTTCTTTTTTTATAATTTTAAAGCTAGTTACAGTGACCTACACAGCTTTTACTTCAGAATTTTTTATTTTAGAAATGGGTTGCTGGGGTGTCTGATTTTGGCCCTCATAGACCTTCATCCTTATTTACTTTCAAGTTGACTAAGCTTAAAAGATAAACATTGTATGTTTTAAACGTAACAATTTGTGAAATTATTTAAGTGCAAAATAAATTAAAACATGAATGAGAGGTTTAAATAACCGTAAAATGCTAAATGGTTATTTGTATGGATTAGAAAACAGTTATAATACTTTCAATTTTGATACAAAGAAGTTGCTTTTTTCTTTAATTTTGTTACAAATAAATAATAACATCGCAAATTGTAATTTACAGTATGGTACTATAAATTTTCGAGGCATGAGGTGAATTTTAATTGTCCCATTGGTACCATTAAAAGGTGTTCAAATGTCAATGAAGAATTTGAATTTCCCGCTTTGATTTTTATCAACCGAGAAATGAATAATTATTTATAATTATAAAAAAACTTATATATAGACAAAACCCAAACTCACTTGCACTTCATTGAGTAGTAATAGACCTCTGCATATATTTTCAGACCTCAATAACGACGGCATTATAAAAAATTATTGGAATAAAATGTTGACGAATTTTTATTCCCATAATTTTTTTGGGTGCCATTGTTGATGAGGTCTGAAACTTTGTAAATAGATCTATTACTACTCAACAAAGGCAAGCGACTTTGAGTTTTGTCTAAATATAAGCAATTTTGTAATTATAAATAATTATTCACTTCTCGGTTGGTAAAAATCTAGGCGGGAAATTAAAATTTTTAAAACATATATGTATAAGTTATAAAACAGTATATTAAATTAGAAGAATTTAAGATATTACAAATAAAAATCGTTTATATAAAATACATATTTTTCTGGAATAATTAGTTTGACTGTGTACTTATTTTATATAGTTTCAGATTTAATATGCAGTGAACATTCTATTGACGTTACAAAAATAAAAAAAAAATTAAGTTCTAATTACTTTCCCATTGTATTGTCTTTTGTGTATAAGACAACAGTGGTGCACCAAACAACAGCAATAAAAAGGAACAAATGAAGATTACACAAATCAAGTGTACATAAAATTACCTAAAATAATTAGTATATTACATATAAAATGTTTATATGTGTATTACAGGCATAATTGTTCCATGAAACAAAGATACAGAAGTATTGATGGAGCAGGGTGAAGATAATCCAATGAATAATGAGTTTGTAATAGATAGAAGTGATAACCAAAATGTTTCTCTGGTATTGAATCAATTAAGAATGACGAAGAACTTTTGGATGTTGCTGGTGTAACATTTTGCCATTTCGATTTTTTGTTAAAAAGAATCAATAATCAAATAATGATTGATTAAATGAATGTAACATATCCAAAAAGAATAGACTTTTCATATTTTTAATCGCAATGAAAACTGGAATGGCTTTTGCAACTATTAGTATTTTTTTTGTGTAAATGAAGCAACAATTTCAAAAATCTTTTTCTCTATTTTATAACAATTAGCTTGTGCTACCAAAAATTTAGTATTTTGGCCAGATAAAAATGTTGTACAAGGGACAATGCCAGAATGTTTTTGTCCTGAGTATAGTAGTACGCGAATGATAATTGATTGTATTGAACTGAGTATTGAAATTCCTGAAACTGTTGATGGCTGTGTAGATGCTTACTCAGCTTACGAAAAAGATTATACTGCAAA
The DNA here is from genome assembly GCA_949152435.1 of Gastracanthus pulcherrimus. NCBI lineage: Eukaryota > Metazoa > Arthropoda > Insecta > Hymenoptera > Pteromalidae > Gastracanthus > Gastracanthus pulcherrimus. The sequence continues at coordinate 38,210,919 of OX424572.1, forward strand.
AATTATTATAGGAATATTACTCCAGTAGGCTTCATTAGTTTTAAATCGAAAGCAGCTGGTAGCAGAATGAGTGACACGTAACTGGCAAATGAATCTGGTTTGTTAAATTTACTAGAAGATGGAGATATTGTTTTGGCCGATAAAGATTTACCAAAAATTCGTCAGGCCATTGACAGTAAAGGTAAAAAAAAGATACTCGTTGTGCCATCGTATTTAGAAAAAATAACAGAATCTATAAAGGAAGAGATTGAAGAAGAAACATATGATATAGCGAAGGTTCGCATTTACATTGAAGAAATTATGCAACGATTAAGAGATTTCCAGATATTAAATCAAATACCTCAATGTTTATTGAATTGCATTGATGACGTCATACATATGTGTTGTGTTTTGGTAAATCTGCTGCCGCCATTAATTTCAGTTTTAAAAGATGCCGAAGAAAATAAATAATACCTACTTTTATAGTTTATCGAAATGAATACATCTGTAAATAAAATTATTTTATATTTTTGCTAATAAACATGTTTTGATATAATTATTTGGTGAATATGTAGTAAACTACTTTAGTGTAGTAGACATTTACTTCGTTTTTCCTATCAAAACAAAATGAACTCTTATTAAGTAATTATAAGACTAAAAAGGAAATCAATTTAACGTTTATAATTTAATGCATACATTTAGTTCAACCAAACGATGTGCGTGTTTAAAATTTATTTCAAATGCAATGTTTTTTAATTTTCTTTTAGTCTGGTTATAAAAAAATGTATAAATTTGATGCATATATGAAACAGTCACAGTGAACAGATGATTTGGACACTTCTAAATTCAGATTTCATCTATTGAATCCCGTTTAAATGTATTCATAAATTAAAAAATTATTTAAAATTTCAATTAGAAAATAAGGTAGAATTTGATACAATCAAATGCTTTTGATAGAATAAAATAAGACGGATCAGAAGACAACAGTAGATTTATATTATTAAGAAAACCTATAGATCACTGAAAAAATATCTGTATCAAAGTAAAAATTATAGTGGATGAAAACTGTACCTGTTATGCAAAAGATAGAAATTGAAGGAAAGCAATATTTTTAAGTGAGTAACATAATTTTATTTGGATCAAAGCAATTTATTTAGTAAAGGAGAAATGCGCTACGCCAGAAGCACGCCTTTGTTCGCATAATTTCAAGTAATCATAACACCTTCGAAATTTTAAAAAATTGTTATGTAGTTTCGGCTCCTTAGTTTGTGAAGAAGCGAGCTTAGAATAGTCTTGTACAATAAAAGTCTCCTAAATAATCATTTGAAAAGGTCGCGAACAAAGATGCTCTCGTTTCTCGGATATGTATGTGCATTGTGCACTTTTACTTTGAAAAGATTATTACAAATTTAAGTACAAAAACTATAAAATATTTTTTAAAAATCCTAATTACTTCAAAATGATGGAAGTATCTAAAGATATATCTTATAATCTTTTAGTTTATCGGATTTCCTCGTTAATCACAATATACATAAAAATGAACTGTGTGTGCTCGTGGCCTCTTAACGTCAGAGAAACGCTGCCAACTGCTTTGGCACTATGCTTACCTTTATTATTTTTCAAATAGAATAACTTTTAATATCTTAGAAGATTATTAACTAAATCAGTTCTAAAATATTCAGGTAATAACTTAAGATTTAACAAATATTCATTGAAATTTTCAATTCATTATATCAAGAAACTAATATGAATGTTAGTATGAAAATTGAGTTGAATTATATCTCACAGATTTCGAGTTATACTTACAAGATTAAAAAGAATTCTCAATAACGCTGTATAAAAACTAAACAGTCACGAACATCATATCAATTCTGGACTTAAAATGATGGCTTTTATATGAGTACTTTAAAGTGTAAAAAATTCGCTTATAAAAAAATATTTTTTCATTAAATTTTTTTTTCAAAAACACAAAATTAAAATTTTTTTTTAATTCTTAATTTCTAACTAAAAAACGTGCTTCTGTAAGGATCTAAATTAGAGGTTCTTTAGAGGTGCAGTTTTCTAAAACTTAACAGTTTTATAGAATTTCCTCGAATAAGAAGTCTATAGTATTTCAGTGTAACGGTTTTCGAAAATCTGGCTCCACATATGAAGTCTTTAAAAAAGTAAGTTTCCAGAAGTACACTATAACTTCTTCATATTTCAACATTTTATTGCTAACAAATTATTAATTATTAAGTTTGCACTAAAATAAATAATAATGCTCGACGCGAAGTATACAATGCATTACAACATGTGTGAAAATATTAAGTATTTAAATATTATTTATTATTTCCCATGACATAAATCGGCAATAAAGCTAGTTACCGTAAGTCGTTTAACATACGTATTTTTTAATTAGGTATTTACTAAAATTATACGTGCATAAGAAATTAACAAGTCGATGCTTGTTAAATAAAAAAGTATAGTAAAATGTACAAATTAAAATTTTATAATGTTCGTCACCTTGATATTTTTTATTTATGATAATTTTGGTTCGGACAAAAATTATACTCGCTCTAACCAAGAAAATTTCCAGTTTTAATCAAGTTCGACCACCTGTTCCACTACATAACTTTTACAGTTAAATGATAAAAAAACTAGGAATCAGCTTAAAACGTTTTTAATAAACAGTAAAAATTCAATTGAATTGAACAGTTCTTTCTAAATTTAGTCTACGTTTATCGTGTCACAGAATACTATTTTCATTTCTTTTTGTTATTTTCTACGCGATAATCTTGAAATTTGTAATCTAAATACACGTGTTAAGTCGAAGTGAATCATTTCCTATCTCTCAAATAAGCCTAGAAAACTCGAAAACTAGAGAAAAAAAACATTCTTGCAAAAATAAAAAATCAAAACCCATATTCTCAATACTTCTCCGAGTCCCAGATCTATAACTCTCAAAAGACACTCTACAAAATCGCGTATTCTTTTACATCTAACCCTTTGACACTTTCTCCCATTATCTAACCTTCTCCAAAACCAGCCCTATTGGGGAGAGTGGGGCATATTTGTACACTTTCACTCTTTTGATTTATCATATGCGCCTGAATGAATTTAATTTTTTTATTGCAATGGATACCTAAAATTGACACATTTAGAAGTGCATTCCATATTTTTAAAATTCATTTTTTAAATGTTAAAGTTCTTATTTTGTATACCCCAAAAAAAAAGTAATTTTGTGTAATTTTGCCCCGACCGTAGGGCAAATTTGTACACACGTGTATTTTAAATGGGAGCCGGACTAAAAGGCAATTTTTCGTGTTTTTTTAGGTGTGTCTAATTTAATTCGATACTTGAGATTTAAAAAAAAACCCAGCGTGAAAATGTTGAGTTTTTTGACGTAGAAACGTGTTCACCGGGCTAAAATATGTGCAAAAATAATATTGGTAAAGTTAGGACTACCTATGTGTACAAGTTTGCCCCAAACGGATTTCTTTCTTCAACTTACTATAACTTCATCAATTTCTAATTGTTGAACCTACTTTCCACGTATAATGTGCGGAAATGAATAATTATTTTATTATTATTGCAACTGATCAAATTATAAATTCGAAAAGTTACAGAAAGGACCTTGTAAATCACACCACCTGTGTAAAAAAATTACATAAGCAATCTTACACCTTGAAATTCTAGTCATACATACCTTTCATATAAGAAACTAACATATATTTTTTAATGTAAGAAAATGAATAGATTGATCTCTGCGAGTCAAATATATTTCTTGCCGAATTTGACTACGGTTTTATTAAAAGACATTCAAAGTGAGCAGTTTTAATTCACAATAATCTCCCTTCCCAGATGGACATGACGCCCCTGATCCTCGCAGCGTCCGGCGGCCGCGAGAAGATCGTGACGAAGCTGCTGAAGGAGGGCGCGGACATAAACGCGAAGAGCAGCGAGGGCCACTCGGCCCTGCAGTACGCCGCCTCGAAGAACTGGACGTCCATATGCGCCCAGCTGCTCGAGAAGGAGGCGAACGTCAACATCGCGGACAAGCGGGGCGCCACGCCGCTGCACCGGGCCGCCTCCAAGGGCAACATCGAGATCGTCAAGCTGCTCATCGAGAACGGGGAGCATCTCAGCATCGGTGGGTAGATGGGGGGCTGGGCTATTTGGAATTTGGAATTTTAAGAGGGAGAGGGGGGTATTTCAAGATTCTTCATGTTTGTTGTTTGATTGTTATCTTGGCGATGGGGGAGTGGATTTTGCAGTTTTCTTGATAGTTGATAGTCTTTTGTTACTTGATAAGGTTTTTCTTCTGTATGCTATGTTTGTACTATCTATACTATGTTTTTCTTACTCGGATATTGTTTTGTTTTTAAAGTGAGATGTTACTTTAGAGAAGGTGGGATTTTTACGAAACTGGTGAATAGAGTGAAAATTCTACTCTATTAAACTCAAGTTTTATTCTATTTAGAATGAAGGAGGATGCCCACGGATGCGTAAAAACATTATTTAATTTAGAAGAGTGAAGAGAATGTATTTAAAAAAAGGATCAAATTCGATTAGCCAAGTGAAAACAATCAAGATTTTATCAGCCATGCAGTAGTAACAATTAAGAGAATTCATTTTTATATGATTTTTTTTATGTCAGTTTTATGGGTCTATGAATGTTTTACTTAGGTTCGGCATAGGTTATCCATGGTAATCATCCTTTTCACTCTCAAAAATAAATATAATTTTGCTCGTTATTCTGAGAGTGAAAATTCGCTGTAATCAATGTAAAACTTGACTCTAATAGAGAAGAATTTTCACTCAATTCAGTTTCAACAAAATTTTACCTTTTCTAGAGTGATATAATTACTCTCTAAGAACTTTAGAAAGTAATTGAAAGATGTTTGTCTCCTTTTAATAAGTATCTGTTCATAGTTAGATAAGCAATTGTGGTAACATTTTGTATTTTTCTGCTTGGAAGAATTCAGGGGCATTAAAATGAGTTGATGAGCTATATACCTCTCAAATTATGTTAAAAGCACCGATTTATTTAAAACTATATTTTTAACTGCCTAGGTGAAAAAGAAAAATGTTAGTTAATCTTTTAATACTTAAGTTGATTTTCTAAATTTAACACGAAATATCATAAAATACTTTGGTGTACTCTTACCAAAGTGTTAGAATTCTTTTTTAGCGAAGAAATTGAGCCAAGAACAGGAATAATAAGTAATACTAATAAGGGGGAGAGGGGCCATCCATAAATTACATAACGCAGGATTTGAACACTTTTACATATATATATATAGGCCGAATTATGGAAACCAGGATATTATTGTCTATTATCATTTATTAGTATACTATTTATATAGTTTCAAGCAAATATTTCATTATTTTTACGAATGATTACTAGAAGCGTTGAAATGTTATATATATATTCCGAATTATGGAAACCAAGATATTATTATTTATCATCATTTCTTAGTCTACTATTTATATAAAGTTTCAAGCAAATATTTCATTATTTTAACGAATGATTCCTAGAAGTTTTGAAATGTATGTTAAAACTTAGAACTGGCGTATTATTATGTAAGGAAGGACTATTTTGTTTGGTTATTACATTATTTAGTCTGTACTTTAATTTAGTTGACTGCCATAATGATCTCTAAGTGAACAAAATTTGTTTGTCAAACTTTGCTAAACTATAAACTCGTACATTTCTGACACTGCAAACTAATGGAATATTAAGTAATTTGAGCACTGTTTAGTCAAGTTCAATAGAATAATTTGTAAAAAAATGCACAGTTACGCTGAATTTGAACAAATTTAACATAGTTTGATCTAGATATGTAGTTTTAGCAAAATTCGATACGGATACGAAAAAGTAGACAAGATTACTCAATAAACCTAATCTTTGCTAAATAAAATTGTTTGAGTTTGCTTGTTTGTGTCAAACCTGGTAAAACGTTGCCAAAGGGAGATGTCCACGGTTTGCGATTTCGTTTACGCTTGAGAAAAAATCTATAAGACTTATACCATCGTAAAGGGAGCAAAATATGCTTCATTTAAAAAAAGTAGACCTTATAGTAATTGGGAAAGTTGAAATAGCAAAAACAGAAACGTCTGTCGATATTCGTCGGTTACTACTGTAATATATTAAAAAGCGTGTAACTACAACTTTTTTCAATTTACCCTAACTGAGCATCTGCCTAATAATTGACTAGTATAATAAAATTTGGTAAAATTTGTCAAACGAATTATTTTTACTAAAGTGCTGAATAAATTTTGAAAATAGAAATAAAAATCTTTATTTTTCTCATGTCATGCAGATCAAAGGGACTGTTACGGGAATACGGCGCTTCACTTGGCCTGCGAGGAAGATCGACAAGACGAGGCTAAACTGCTTGTAACCAATGGTGCGGATGTGGAAACTAAAAATAAAGATCAAAAAACTCCTCTCGATCTGTGCAATCGTATTCTGGAGAAGCAATTAGTCGCGCTCATCGAGAAACAAGCAGCCTGCGCATAAGAAACAAACAGAAGGTACAAACGACTAATAAAGCGAAAAATGTACATATATATATTCATACAGCAAATTCTTCATTCTCTGTGATACAAATGCATTATAATACGATCTTGGGATATTTTTCACACCAGGTATAAAAAGAAAATAAACGCAACACTTTTGTAAACTAAATGTTTCTGTACTTTATTATTATATCTCCTCTTGTATATGCAAGATCCAATTCAACTGTATATGATCTGCGCGCGCGTGCAATCGCGTGTGTGTTCGATCGATATAAAAGGTATCAAAACTCACTCACATTTATTTATCTTTTTTTTTTTACTCTTCGCCGAATGCAATTAATATTTCGTATTACATATTCATGCGTGTGTGTGTATGTGTCGTACATTTCCTCATACGTTTTTTTCTCTTTCATCAACTTGAAAAAAAGTGCCGCTGCCCACGCTCACTTCGTCTCTTTCTCTCTCGCCACCAGAGTACACAATTGATAAAAGGGGAGACGAACAAAAAGAAATAATAATATATAAATCTCGAATCTGCGCTGACTTGTGGCAATTAAAAATGGCGCTAAAAAAGCTATATATCAACGAGCGTGGCGTAAGTGTGGGTGTGTATAATAATTACTGGCTTGTATGCGGCGACGATAACGCGTGCATGCGACGAAGTGAGCGCAAAATTCGCGCGCACTCGCGTATTTATATATACAAAATTAGTGTAACGATAACTCGTGGGTTTGAGAGGCTTTCTTTTTCGAATCCGAGACGGTCCTGCAACGTTTACGCACAATTCCTGCTGTTTTTGCTGTTTTGCTGTTGTTGTTGTTGTTGTTAATCGTTATAAGGCCCTAGTTACATAGTTAGATAATAATAGGTTACTTGTTATCGTACTGCGCACTGTGTGTATACGTATATGAATCCTTAAAACACTCATCGACGGCGTATGCGTCGTCGTGTACTTTTATTTTTTTTATTAGTTTCATCAAAAAATATACTAATCTTTCGAGTTATTAGTCTATTCGTTCGTATGTTTGTGTTTACTTTTTCTTCTTCGTTAATATGGTGTATAAATAGTTGTAAATGCTTTTAAATACAAAGAATTTTTTAATTCGTAAAATGCTCGTATAAAATCGAACGTGCGAGAATTGACGTTTCCGAGAACCTTCTCTGTCTCTCCGGCAGCTGTTTTTCACGCATTTCACATTATCCATGCGCGTTATTATTGTTGTGTGTCCACGTTAACGTGCATTAAACATGCCGGTCGTCGATTATTTGTTTTCAAATTTTGACGAAGATACGGTCGTTAAAAAACACCTTTAAAAAATTTTTTTATCCTCCCGTTCGTACGTAAAAAAAAACAAGAGCCAAGAAAAGCCGCGCGCTCGCCATTTTGAAGGCGCAACACAACGCGCGCGTGTGCACAAGCGACCAAACTCTAATAAAAAACAAAGCTTAAGTACAACGCGAGAGTAGTGCGGCGTTAAGTAACGTTATTTGCTCGATTAAATATGCGCGCGAGGGCAAATTATTATCATCTTTACGTAAGCGGCGAAGCAACGCAAAGCACGTTTATCCTTTTTTCGTCATTTCGTTTTTAAATGCTCATCAAAAGCGAAAGTAGTAATATAATAATATTAATAATAATAATAATAATAATAATAATAATAAAAGCACCAAAAGGCCGAAAAAACAAGTCACGTGGCGCGAGCCCTTTAAAATGCGTTAACGCAGCTTCTCTAACTACACCCCCAATTGTCTTCTGCTCTCTTACAGCGTGTATATAATTGTATTTTGTTTGCTTGTTTTTTACTCAGTTATTATTAGATTAAATCGTTGAAATTAAATTCCATCATTTTCGTAATATAATAATATATGGTTTATACGAATGACGCTTGCTCGTATAATTGTAGAGTTGTAAAATATAATAACGTAATAGTAATCATAATAATACAATAATAATAATAATTATAATAATGAATGTCTTAGTACTATCTAAGAGTGTTACAGGTTTATAAACGTTTTACTTTTTTATCTTCTTTTTATTTGCTAGTAGCAAGAACCTCCTTTCGTGTTTTCTTTTTTTGTTAAGCTTCGCGCGCGCATCATAACCGCGTGTCCCTCGTGCAAACCGTTCTACGGTCTCTCTCTCTCTCTCTCTCTCTCTCTCTCTATATCTCTCTCTCTCTCTTCCTCTTCCTCAATCTCTCTCTCTCTCTCTCTCTCTTTCTCTTTCTCAATTTTCTCCTTCTCCTGCATGGTTGTTTAAATTTTTATGTACATGATCATTAAACTTTCTCATTTCCCGCCCGCGAATCTTCTCTCTATCTCCTCTCCCTATCTCTCTCTATCTCTCTATCTCTCTCTCTCTCTCTGCGTTCGTGCGATGATGGCATCTCAGGAAAAACTAGTGTATAATACGCATTTTTATATAACCTTTTATATTATGATACTCCTAGCGTAAGGGGTAGGGGGTCGGGGTGAGGTGAAGGAGGGAAAAAAGAATAACAAAGACTGTGTATAAAGCAGCGTCGATCAATCATCAACGTACGTCGTCCACGAACACCTCCTTCGATGTTCTCCTAGCTCTCGTTTAGGGCTGTACCGTACGCGACTCTCCTCCACTCTCCTCTCCTATTTCTTTTACCCTGGAAGCCTTTATGTATGGATCTCTTCTTCTTCGGTTTTTTGTTTGAATTCCAGACGCTGGACGATATATATATATATATATTTATATATATATATATATATATATATATATATATATATATATATATATAAATATATATATATATATAATTGTTTCTTTTCTCTCTTTCCTTTCCTCTGTATTATTATGCGTGTGTCTCGCGCGCTCTCCTACTCTAACGCCTTGCCGTTGTTGCCTCTCGTCGTTGATTTCTTTTCCCCCGCTCGAGAGATTTCTCATGCCGTGTTTTTCCCTCTTTCTTTTTTTTTTTATATATATATATAGATAACGTGCGTCGTCCTCGTCCTCGTCCTCGGTCGTCTCGCTGCTTGGCACAGAGCGCTCGAGGCCGTCGCTCAGTTGGCGTTCTCCTCGCCGTCTATGCTCTCGTCCTGGGTGGTCGAGTCGTCGCCCGAGCCGCCGGTCTGCATGGAGGTGCGCTTCAGCCGCCCCGAGCCCAGTGCGCCGATCGGCTGGCCGCCGCGCCTGTGGATCAAGTGATTCTTGAGTTAGATCGAGGGGACGCGTGGCTTGTTGCTTGGGAGAGACGGGGGATGAGGGAGAATTAACCTTGGGTGTTAGGGGGGAGGGGCTGGCCGGTGACTCGGAAATTCGTGTGAACGTGGAGGATACGGGGAAACGACTGTGAAAAATTAATACAGAATTTTGGATCGATGAATTTAATTGTTTCCTTGTATTGCTACACTGGATCGTTATTCTTATTTTGCTTGTGGGTAGTTTTTACGATCAAATCAGTTGGAAGCGAATTTTCATTTGTAGCAGTCATGATATAGGGATGTGTATTGCTGTATAAAGATTTTAATCTTAAAATTTGATCATTTTTATGAATATGTCACTTTTTTTAGCTTTTTAAGAATTTAGTTAACTACTCTGAAGAACTACAAAGTAGTGAATTATTTTATTTTGAGTTTATCAAAATTGGCTTTTTGATTTCTTTTTCCTTCTAAATTTTGTATTCACAGTTTTATACAATTTTTCAGATTCTTTATCAAATATTCTTTATTCACTTTTAATGATTAGTGAGATTATCAGGGTTTCATCTGTGATATACTCAAAAGGAAATAGTTATTTGTAAAGAAAAGAATTCATCGCTCTTGATGATCAAATTTCTTTATAACTATTTCTTTATTTTTCTAAAACTAAATTCTTTATTCTACAAACAACAATCACGAATAATAAAACCTTATTATGCAACATAGTTTAAAAAATGTCTGATAGTATCACAAAAGTCATCGGTAATGAATAAATAAGGAAAATTTTTTAATTAATATATATAATTTGAACAAATTGCATGAAGTTTTGAAACAAAATTTTAAAGCAAAATATCAAAAAGTAATCTTTGATAGACTCATAAGAAAATGCTTTGGTTCATAGGTAGCTCTTTTAGGAGTACTGCACTATAATATATTCCAGATAAAAAAGAGTTCAAGAAACTATTAGTTTTATTATTTTTTTTTTCTTTCAGTCGAATTTCCGAGTCAAGCTTATAAATATGCATCTCACAAAAATGTTAATTCACTCTGATGGAAAAAGTAAAGTTAGTACAAGATATTTCTTTAATGCACGTCTTGTGGGCCTGTCTCATGCGTCCATGCTTTTTTGTGCAGACCAGTTCAATCTGCGGCTCACGTATGTATTTACGTTTTCACAAAACACAGGTTTACATGTGCGAGGAACGGATGTTCTTGTTTCATATAATATATCTTTTTTTCTTTTGTCAAAAGTTGCATTCACTCGCGCTTTCTTCACCGTCGATTTCGACGGCGGTATACCTACACGTTCAGAATAATCTCATCCTTCCAACGGCCGCGATAAGTGGAGCCCAACGGCCGGCTACTAGTGTGTGTCTTTGTGTCTAACTCGCTGCGGCCGACGAGACAGTCGACGAGAAATAAAAAGAAGAAGACATGAAGAAGCAGAATGATAAGTTTTTTTTAAATGGGTGCTTTGATGATGTTTTTTTTTTTTATATATTTTTAGCCGGCAACACTCAAAACGGTATAAATCCTTCATTTTTTATTCATCTTATAATGATGAAAAATAGAAACGAATCTTTGTGAAAAATAATACCCTATAGATTTTAGTGTGGTCTTTTCAAAGCGATATTTTATTTTCTATTGTCCCACACAAGATCAAGTTATTTTTTGTCTCAAATCCTACAGTTAATGATATAGAAAGTATCGATTAAATATGAAAAAGCCAATACCATGGGTTTCTAATGTTAAAATAATAATATTTTACATTCTTTTTTATATTTTAATATCTTCGACCATAACTGTATGATATACTTTAGAATCGAGTAACATAATGGTATGTATTTTGAAATGTACGTAATCAATTTTGAAATTCAAAATAGTAATCGAAAAATCAGTTTGTCTCCACACAACCTAGTTTAATTTTTTTTACTCCAAAATTGATGACTATTGATTTTTTTGCTGTAGTATTCTAAAGTACATGTTTGTCTGCTACCCGATTCAGAATTCGACAGAATCGGGTGATGTTTTCATTAAATACATAAAAAGTACATGACAATTTTTAGGTATTTTTTTTCTAAAGTTACCATATTTGAAAAACATTTCGGTATAGAAAAAAAATAGCTATAGAATGTAAAATATCATACTGAAAAATTATTGGGAACCGATATGAAGATTCACAAAGATCCGTTAACGTCTTTTATCGTTAATAGAAAGATGAAAACAATGAAAAATATATGCCTTTTTGGGCATCAACGGGTCCAACGACTGCGTCTTCCTGTAATCCAGAGTAATAATTTTCACCCTAAATTACAAGAAAACCACACAATAATACATCACTAACAATCCACCCCAAAGCCCCAAAGCCATCGAGCTTACCTCAGTTTGTTCTTCAGATTGGCGACCTCCCTGGTGAGCACCTCCTGCGACTCCATCATGTCCTCCATCTCCCTCTGCTGCTTCCTCTTGGAGGCCTTGTGCCTGCTGATCTCCTCCTCCGCCTCGTCCAGCTGCCTCTTCAGGCTCTTCATCCTGGCGTTGACCTTCTCCACTTGCTCCTTGTACTGCTCGGCGTTCCTTCTCTCGTCCTCTACCTGGAGCACGAGCTCCTTGACCTTCTTGTCGAGCTTGCGATTGACCTTCTGCTGGGCGAACCTCTCCTTCGTCTCGGTGTCGACCTGCTCCTCGAGATTGTTGATCTTCGACTCGAGGGCCTGGATCGTGGCCTTGGACTTGGCGCGCTGGGCGGTCTCGAGCTCGGCCAGCTTGGCCTTGAGCTCCTTGTTCTGGCGCTCGAGGAGGGAGCGGTGTGACTCGAGTTTCTGAGTGGCAGAGCGCTCGGTTTGGAGATCGGTGGTGAGCTGCTCGATGGACAGTTGGGCTTTGCGCGCCCGGTCCATGAGTACCTGAGAAAAGTGAGAGAGAGAGTGGGTTACTTTAGATGTTTGGAGGTTTGTGTAAGTGGTACTGAAATATTAAGTTACTTTGGTGTAAAGAGTTACAGAGAATATTATACAATTTTGTGTTATACAATATAATCTATATTGAGGTTTAATAGTACCTGTGTGCAGGCCTGATAGAATAGCATAAAATAGGGAATAAAAGATGAATAACTGAGGTATTGAATTATATACTTAAAGCTAAACTTAAAGCTAAGATTTATTGTCTTAACATTTATCATATGTAACTATATCATTTTTAAGTAAATTTTATTACTTGGTATCAGATCCATTCAAAATTTTGATTTCACCGTTTAACCCCCCTGCGCAGAAAGCCGAGTATACTCGTCCAAAAAGCACGTCATTTTTATATACATTTTGTATCACAAATTTAAATCTTTACTTTGCTAGGACATCGACAACCTCTCAAATTGAAGCTAAATAGTATAGCTTTAATTTAGAAGTTAGAAATTTGCAGAAAATATTGTTGCAGACTTACATTTGATCTAATCCATATACACGAAACTAAACTTCAGCGCAGGAGGGTTAATAATATTTCTTTTTACTATATTATAGGGTTTTGCCCTACCAATGTACTGTTTAGAGATAGAAAAATATTTTTTAAATAAGGTAAAAGCACCAGTACCTGGACAAATCAAAAATTGGGACCTATAGTGGGACACGGACGAAAAATGACTGTTTTCATAAAAAATACAGTCATAAATCGTTATAGTAAAATTTTGTATCTATTGTGTAGAGTATCAACTATTCAAATAAACATGAATTATTCCAACTCTGCGGCAGAAATTATATTCAAAGCTTTTACTAAAAATGTGTTCTGAGCAGGATCCTAGAGTAACGATGGGCGCTATTGAATCGTGCAGATTTGACTTAATCCCGAGGATTGAGTTTTGCATTTAAAAGAAATATTTTAGTCTACCAGATCAAATTAATGTTTTTATCAATAGATGACACGCTCACGAATACGATTAAAGTTGTATTTAGTGAAAACAATAATTATTTTCTGTACAATTAGGTGTCCTAGTTCTGGTTCCATAGTTTTGCGAGGGAGCAGTAGTGGGACACTCAAAATATACAAATTATAATTAGATTCAGTGACTGAAAACTACTTTAGAGCTTACTAAACAAGATATTAAATAACAATCAGTAATGTCAACTGGAATGAATTTCGGAAATAGTGGATTTTGGAAATCTATAACTTTTGCTTGGGAGGTGTAATCCTATAACCTCAAAAAGTGGGGTTACAGGTCTCTGTTTATCAATTTTTGTGATTTTTAATTTGCCGATTCTTACCAAACTACAAAAGCATGTAAATCAATTAGTATTATCGAATAAATTGAGAAAATGAGCTTATTTCTATTTGTTTGCAGAACGGTAACGAATAAAGCTACTTAATAACTGTCCCAGTATTGGTGCCAATTGCTTGTCCCAGTACTGGGTCAACTCGAAACATCGTGTCCCACTACTGCAGCCAGGAACTATTTTATTAAAACCACTATTTATTCGCATAGAAAAGGTTTAAAAAAAACATTTTTTTTTCAATCGATAGGAAATCTCCCGGGCTACACGATAATACTAATATATTTTTTTAATTTTGCTATCAGATTTCAGAATTTAAGTCTTTCTAAACGAGCATCCCAAAAGTGTCCCAGTACTGGTACTTTTACCTTATTATGTTATAAAGATAAATTAAAAAAAATCTATGGATCTTATATCATCGCAAAAGCCCTATAAAAAAAAATATTCCCTTTTAGTTTTGAGAAAGTTGAAAAATTTAGATTAAAATATGCTCAAAAGCATCTTTTGTTATCCGTCTGTTACTACTTACATTCAGTATATATATATTTTAAATTTTCCCTAATACTAAGAAGGTCATACGTCGTTTTATGCCTTAATTGATGATATAGGTTCCATAGTAATATTCTTTTATTTACAATTTCTCAAAAAGTATTTTTAAATTTTCAATTTATCTTGATGTAATATCCATTTTTACTCGGAAAGATTAAATTAACAATTAAATTTAATTTTAAATGTAGTTACGTTAAAATATTACTCAATTTTCTTTACGCATTTGCTAATTTGTATACTTGAATTTCTCGTATATTACATATTGTGGTACGTAATCCAGCATAATTTTCACTATCACATTCATTTACTGTACGGAAATTAACCCTCCCTTGTTACACCATTCGACCCATTATTACCACAAGTGGTATAGTACACCTCAGCACTTTTAGGCTTCTTATATTACATCTAACACCAAATCATCAATTTCCCCATTATTTCTAAATTAAATCACGATTACCTCAACATTCTAAAATAGTAAAAATTCCCCCCTCAACCACCCACTCCCCCAAAGTATAAAAAACCACTCCTTCAAAAACCCAAACATCCCCAAAGCAACCAGGCAAACCATCTCACCTCATTCGACGACTGTTCCTCCTCGAGCTCCTCCTCCAACGTAGCGATCCTCGCGTCCAGTCTCCTCTTCTCATCCAGCAAAATCGTTCCCTTGTTCGCGTTGTTGTTCAGCTCCTCCTGCAGCTCGTCCCTCTCCGTCTCGGCGACCCTCCTGGCACGTTCACTGCTCGTCAGGTCCTCGGTCAGCTGCATCACGTCCGCCTCCAGGCCCTTGACCTTGCGCTCGACCTCCTTCGAGGCGGCGGCCAGCTCGTCGCGCGCCGCCCTGGCCTCCTCCGTCTCCCGCGTGCTGTCCTTGATCTGGGTCTGGAGTTTCTTCAGCTGCTTCACCGCGTCCTCCTTCACCTTGTTGTGCATCTCGAGCTGCTGCTCCATGTCCTTGTAGTCGGCCTCGATCTTCTTGCGCTGGGCTATCGCCGCCGAGCGCTGCTTCCTCTCGTCCTCTGGGGGGATGGAGAGAATTTGTTAGCTCTTGGGGTTACTTCTGGGTATTGTGAATTAGACTCGATGGGTTATTGACGAAGGTTATTAGTAGACTTTATACCTCTTTGGTAATGACCATTTTCCTGGACAAGTGTTAACAAGGAACTTATATGCGGATAAAGAAACATATATTCCTTGGTCCAGGAATATTTTTCGTCGTTAAAAAATGGGCTGTTCAAATCATAGTGGAATAAGTTCATTTTGGCATTTTGCAAACGGGATATTAATTGTGTAAAAATTCACGAATTGGCATAATAATTTAATCTAATTATGTCAGTAATAAATTATTGGGGAAGACAGTAAGACTTTAATAAGACATAATAAATTTTAAAAAATCATTACTTGGATATCTTACCTACAAATTGAAATTTGACTATATACATTCTTCTAATGCTTTCTAAGGATTCAGATAAAGCTTTTTCATACATTACCTACTTAAACTGATACTTTTTTGTAAACTTTGTATCTTCAAACATATTGGGTAACAAAGGACTCTAATGCTGGTTAATAACAATTACTGTTTTTGTTATTTGATTGAAATAAGGACTATTTTTCGTATGAAAACCCTCAGGTGAAAAATCCATCTGATAGAAAGAAATCAGAGTGAAATACTTTAAACCGTCTGCTGTATGAATCTCTTATAAAATCTCTTATCTCTTATCCTCCCTTATAAAATGAATCTATTGCTCTATTTAAGTTACTTAAATTACCATTCAATGTCATGAACGTTGAAATTTCAAACCAATGTTGAATTGACTTATTCCACTTTAATTCTGAATATTTCCTCGATAACTCGACTCTCCAGGAATCGAACGTTAAAACAATTCGCGCACGCCGCACAGTGTCAAACTGCACAAGAATCAATCAACGAGACCATCTCCTCACCCAATTCAGCCTCCAAATCTCTCAGCTGCTTGACCAGTCCCCGTCTCTTCTCCTCTGCCTGCTCCTCCTTCGCCTGCAGCTCCCTCTCGAATTGCGCCCTCATCGCCTGCATGTTCACCTCCAGTCTCAGCTTGGCGTCCTCGGTGCACTGCAGCTCGTCCTCGAGCTCCTCAACCTGGGCCTGCTGCTCGGCAATCTTCGACTCCAGCAGTCGCTTGGCCTTCTCCAGCTCGTGGACGTTCTTGTCGGCGGTGCCCTGGTTGTTGACGAGCTCGTCGAGCTCGGCCTGCAAGCTCTTGCGCCCGCGCTCCAGCTCCTCGACCTTGTCGTTCAGCTCGTCCTGCTCGCGCGTCAGCGAGAGGACCTTGGTCTCCTTCTCGCGGGCCTCGCGCTCCGCGGCGTCCCGCAGCTCCGCGTACTGCATGGATATGGCCTTCTCCTCCATGAGGACCTGGTTGGAGAAACGAGAATTTTTTGATTTTTGGTTTAGGAAAGATCGGGGTATGTTGAAGTGCAGAAATTTTGACAGTAAGTTTAAAGAAATTGTATTTAATAGAAGAAATGAGTAGGTTCCTGGGGACAGTTTATTGGGACTGTTCTGATAATTATCGTGAGAGTAGAGATATATTTTATAAAATCTCTAGAAAGTACGAAGAGAAGCACTCTTATGGAGGCGAAGTGTAATTTAGTGAAATATTTATTTGTACGGACAAAAAAGTTACACTTGATGCTTGTAAGTCAATATTTTGCAGCATATTCTGTATAGATTACTAGATTATAATATTATATATAGATTACTAGACATTTTTCATAGAATTTAATACGATCGCGATGGTCTTCTCAATTAGTTTCTTTTTTTTTAGATTTTGTAAAAAAAGTTGGACCTTAATATGCTGATAATTGTAAGATTTGAGTGACAGGTCCAAATCATTATTTAAGCCCTGAATAAATTTTGTAATAATTAGAAGTGGGTTTTTGTAAATTAAAAGTTTGGCAGTATTCCTCATAAACAAACGATCTGCGACACACACTAATAAAATGTATGTAAATTTCAGTAACAATTGATGAAAAAGTGTGATTTATTATCACCATTTGACAATTTCACAGAAAAGTTACAGTAATTTACAAAAAAAAATAAGTCACACTAAGCTACAGAAAGTTTCAAAAATAAAAATTGGTTTCAGAAGTTATAAGTATCATAACTCACGAACTAATACAAATTATTTGAAAATCGATTTAAACAATAAATTGTATGTACAAAAGAACTATATGAATAAAATATACAGAGTTACACAAAACAATACTATTATGAAAATTCACTGCGAGAAACCTTATGTTGTGTGCACTACATTATTGTAAAAATGATTTACTCTGTTTTGCATTTCTTTATATTTTGTTTACAGAAAGAAATTTTTATTAAAAGTGTCCGTAACATCATTATAACCTTCTATAACTTTCTACAATTTTGTGACTTACTTAATACCTGTAAATTTTTGCAGCTCGAAGAAATCGTTTTTATCATCACAATAATCACACTTTTTTATATAAATTCATAGAAACGAGCTGTACATACAGATCAATTCGTTTTATTAATACACCATAATCCATTATTCCACTGCACACGCAATACACGCGCAAACTGATCATACATCGATCTAGCGTACCTTGTCGAAGTTCTTCTGCTTCTTCTCGAGCTCGATGACCTTGGAGCGCTGCAGGTCCAGCTCGATCGTGCTGTCCTCCAGCTCCGCCTGGATCTTCTTCTTGGACTTGTCGAGCTTCTCGTTGGCGGCCTGGAGCTCCTCGACCTGGCGCTGCAGGGCCTCGATGTCCTTGACCAGGCGCTTGCGCGCCTCCTCGAGGGCCGCCGCGTTCTCGCTCTCCTCGTCGGCGCGCTTCTTCGCCTCGGTGTACTGGGCAAGAAGTAAAAGTATTATTAAAGTCAAGTTTTATTGATATTAATTAGGTAGTGTTATGGTTAGAGTGGTTACACGTAGGATATAGTTAGATGTGGGTAAGTGTCTAATTGATAACAGCGTACAAAAAGAATAAGAATTTCTTTGACAAAATTATGTTTACAATGTATGTAAGGTAGGCCTTCATAATTTTTTTTACCAGAAAGTCGATTAAAAATGAATTGTTATTTTTAAAGACTTGTAATGACATACATCGATATAAAATAATAATTTTTGTTTGTTACGGATTCTAAAGTATGTGAGAATTTACTGGTCCTTATTAAACCTCTTTACTGATAAAATAGAGATTTAATCCAGTCAATGGGTTACAGATGGAGTAAGAAGGCTCTACATTGGCATGTCATCTTTCTTTTCTGATTGCTAATAACTTATTCCAATTACAAAATGAATTAGATTTCGCATCTAGCTAGACATTTTTATTTTTAATATTGAAGTAAACTTAAAGTACGTCTATTGTTTATGAATACTTTCGCTTTGTTGATTTGATAGATGCTGGTTAAATTTGAGAAAAATATATATCATAGTATTCATACATTCTTTGATTACCTAAGATATGGTTTGAACATTATTATTTATTTTATAGAAAATATTTTTTATTTATTATTACAAGAACACTTTTTAGGAAAGATGTACACTTTTTCGTTTGACACATACTGAATACACTGAATTCTTATCACAGGCTTAATGACCTGAACACTAAATTAACTTTTAATGATGAGTATGAGATAAATATAATGATTATCTTAATGGCACTATAAAGCTCTGTATTACTTGAATACTGTTAATAACATTGTCTGTTCAAAATTTTAAAATCTATTGTTTTTCTTGTTATGAGTCAAAATTTTAGTACATGAACAAATGAGTTAGTGCCTAAATATAATATTTGTATTGGTTTTCAATTAAACGAATAGTTTTCTTTTTATGGATTGTTTTTCTTATGTATCTTTTTTTATTCGCTATAAAATTAACAGTTCCATTGTTGAGTTTTATAAAATAATCATTCAATGGAGCACAACATACATTTAAGTATTTGCAATGGTGAAATTATTGAGAATTCTACAATGAATCAAAATAACACCTAGAAAGAACAATTGATTCAAAAATAAAAATTCGTTAAACTGAAAACCAATAAAAAATTAATATTTCAGGCACAAAACCTTCTTTGTTGCTATTTTTTGCCAACGTATCACACTGTTACCGCAATTAAATATCCCACTCGATAAAGATCTCGTTAGAATGAAAAATAATTACAAAACAGAATTTTTGTATAAAGCAACTGGTTAAATTTGGCTATATAATCCGTAAAACTTCGTTTACCTGTGTATTCAGGGCCAAAACTTGCTTCTCCAGCGAGCGCTTTGCCTCCTCCTCCTCGTCCAGCTGATCCCTCAAGGTCTCCTTCTCGCTCTCCAGTGCTCTGAGCTTCGAGCTCAGTGCCAGCTTCTGCTTGGTCTCCTCCTCGAGCTGCTGCTGAAGTTCGGTGAACTGACTCTCGCAGGTAGCCGATGCCTTCATCGCCGCCGAGGCCTAAAAGTGATGAAAATAACAAATGGTGAGATTGATACAGATTTCGTTGAATTTTGCTGTGATTACAGGTAATATTTTAATACGGATGTGTATTAAATTTAAATTATTGATCGGATGGATTTAGAGGTATGATCATTTGAAATTTGTTCTATTCTCAATACTTAATATGACGTTTAAGGGAATTTAGGTATAGATCAGCTAAAGTACATTAAAAGTAGTAGAGATTCTATAATAAGGATTGAAATAGAAATTTGATGAAAATCAAGTGGATATATATTGAGATACATGCAATTTTAGTTCATAGAATAAATTAAACAACATCGGTAATTTTAAAAATGTTTAAATTAACCGTTTCTTTAATTTTATATACAACATTTATCTGCATTAAGATGGAAAATCTTTAAATAAACAATATAAAGATCTTAAAAATGTACCCATCTCAAAAATTGCTAATACTTCCGGAGAATCTTTTAATAAATAAGTAAACACACGTGCAAGTACAAAAGTATTTACTTATTAATCTACATAAATTAAACTGACAATCACGATCCAACTAAATGACCATTACTCCAAAGTTTTCAATTACAGAAAACCAATTTTCAAAGACGATCCCCCAGAAAATTCAAAAACTTCTCTCGGATTTCAAACACATCGAAAAATTCAAGTCACTTTCAAGAATTTAATAAATCTCCATAAACAAGCCCTTATAAGCCTAGTCTACCTTCAGCTCAGCGGTCTCCAGCTGCTGCGAAACATTCTCCGCCTCTGCCTGCAGCTTCGCCACCTTTTCGGCCAGTTCCTGTCTCACGCTCTCCACCTCCATCAGCTTCGCATTGACCTCGACCATCTGCTGCTCCGCCTGCTTCCTCCTTCTGTCCGACTCCTGTCTACTGGCGCTCACGGACCTCAGCTCCGTCGTCAGCTCGGCGTTCTCCGCCTCCAGCGTCCCCTTCACCTTCTCCAGCGCAGCCTTGGTCTTCTTCAGGGCGTCCATCTGCTCGTTGATGGTGGTGATCTCCTGCGTGTGCTTGTGTCTTATGTCCTGGAGTGTACCTTCGTGCAAGGAGGTCTCCTCCTCGAGGTTCTTCTTGAGGGTGGCTAGTTCCTGCTCGCGCTTGCTGCGGAGCTCCTGCTGGGCTGCGGTGGAGTCCAGGGAGTCGAGGAGCTCGTTCTTCAGGGCTTCGAGCTCCTCGTTGAGGTCGCGCTTGAGCTTTTCGGCTTTGCTGCGGGCGATCTTTTCGGCTTCGAGGTCCTCTTGCAGCTCGACTGTTGGGGTGAGAAAGGAAAATTATTAGTTCTCTGCAAGTACTTTTCTCTGTATTATTAAACAAGTGAATGTATATTTTTTGAGTATAAATGTACTATTTTAAGAGATACACATTTTTTAGCTTTGTTGATTTGATAGATACTGGTGAAGTTTGAACAGAATTATACCACAGTATTGCTATCATCTTTCTCAAGAACTAATTAGTAAAAATCGTAGGCCAACTTTTTTAAATTAAATTATATTTGAAAAAGTTACAGCACTTTAAAGTCCTGCACGATGTCATGATTATAACGACGTTTTTAATTAGTTATTAGAATTTTCACTAAATTTTCTCCTGCTATGCTAAAAAAACTTAACTTCCATGGGTCTGAACGATTGTTAAGAGCATGTAATAAATGGTTCTGTATTTCCGTATCCCAATAAAACATAATAATTTTAATCAAAAGTCCTGTATCTACAGATTATCTATTTTAGCAAATGAAAGCTGAATGGTTCGAATTTTTAGTACACCAATATCTAAATTTAAACTTATCATTAATAATTATTGAATTTATTGTTATAAACAAGGCATGACTATTTATGTATCAACAAGTTGTTAATGTTCAATTCTATGCCTTTATGTACCCATTGTAAATGTTACTACTCCCGTTTACTTTCTTAAAACACCAACATATTGATAAAATTTGTAAACCAGTCAAACAGTTGACAAAGAAACTACTCCGCAATTTAATGGCCCATAAAGTATCCTCCTCACCCAATTGCGACTCGAGCTCTCTCAGTGCCTTCTGCGACTGTGCCTTGATCGCGCTCTCCTCGTCGATCTTGGTCAGCGCCTGCGTGAGCTCCTCCTCGCGCTTGCCCACCAGCAGCTGCAGCTCCTCCAGCTGGGACTTCTTCTCGCCCAGCTGCTCCTTCAAATCCGACACCTCCGTCTCCACCTTTCGCTTGGAGCGATCGACCTCCTGGCGCTGCTGGTGATCCTTCAGCAGTCTCTCCTCGAGGTCCGCTATCGTCGTCTCGTGCTTGGTCTTCAGCTTGGCCAGGTGCTTGGCCTTCTCCTCCTCCTCGGCCAGAGCCTGGGACAGGTCGTTGGCCCGCTCCTCGAGGAGCTTCTTCTCCTTGTTGAGCTTCTGATTGGTGTCGTCGGACAGGGCCAGGTCCTCCTCCAGCTTCTTGATCTTGGCGTCGCACTGGACCTTCTCCAGCTGGAGCTTCTGCCTCGTGGTCTCCTCCTCCTCGAGCTGCTCCTCCAGGTCGCTGATGTTCAACTGAAGCTTCTTCTTCTCGGCCATCAGGGCCGTTGTCCTCTCCTCCTCCTCCTCGATCCTCGCCTCCAGATCGTGCAAAATCTCCTCGAGCTCCTGCTTCCTCGCCGACAATCTGGCCCTCATCTCCTCGGCCTCGGCGCACAGCTCCACCTCGGCTTGTAGCTGCTCCGCCAGCATGGTCTTCTCCTCGATGGCCTGCTGGTACTTTCGCTCGTACTCCTGAGCCGAGTGCAGCTGCATCTCCAGCTTGTCCCGCACCTGCTTCAGCTCGTCCTCCTTCTGGGTCAGTTTTTCCTCCTGCTTGGTGACCTCCAACAGAGGCTTGACCTTGGTGTACAAGCGCCACCACTGCCAGTTGCGGAGTTTCAAGTATGCGGCGCAGTTTCGCTGGATGATGCGGATTGCGTTGAGCTGCTGCAGGCGCTTTTGGTAGTTGCGACGGGCGAGGAAGCCCCGGCAGAAGGCCTGGAAGTTGACGATGAGGTCGGTGATCTTGTAGTCGCGCTCCTCCTCGAGGTGGGCGAGCACCCCTGCGCGGAAGAAGATCTTGGACTGGCCGACGCGGTAGAGGTTGGGGTCGAGCTCCAATGATTGAATCTAGAAATGAGAGGAGAAAGATTATATTTTGATTTTTTGTGATTGAAGGGACGAGTTGGTGTTGACTCTTCAAAATGTGGAGATAACTAGATACTGTAAAACTTGTAATCTTAGAAACAAATTGTACTTAATAGGTGTAAAAAATGTAATATTTTGAAAAGTTGCGAAGAAAAATCTACCTGCCGAACACTTGATTTACAGAATAAGACAGAGTACATACTCAGCTGAAATTCACTTACCGCAGGGTTGAAAATCAAATACTCAACCAATCTGCTTAAAACTTTCTAAAAATCTTCAGAATAATGTTTCTTCATGAAATGAGTGTAACACTTTTTGGCCGAGATGTACTCTGTATTATTCGTCGAAGTCACTAAGTGTCAACTAGGTGGCTTACCACCTTTAAATTACTGCATTCCTCACACGTTTTATTAAGTATGATTTATTTCTTGGTATTAAAAATTATAATATGAAAATTTATCAGTATGTAGAAACTTTCACTTTTTTACGCTTTAATACCGGCTTGTTCCATTAAAAGTATTTTTTGGAAGAATATTGATTTAATACTCAGAGAAATGAGCTTTTGAACCAAGAATAAAAATCTTAAATAAGTGAAAGATAATTGTGAACAAAAAGTCATTCTATTAGTTCCTATCAGTTTTGAAAAGAATATTTTTAATTTTAACAGAATCTTTTTCTTATATAATATTTAATCAAGATTGAACACAAGAAGATTCGACTTGAATCAGGATAAGGAACAGAGACTTTTTAATTGTTTATAACAAAAAGTATAATTCTTAAATTTTGACCGAATTACGTTTTATGTTCGGCTATTTATTATGGAAAAGGCACGTTGTTGTTTCTCGTCAGAAGAAGCGCTAACCACTAGAAACTTCGTATGGAGTATATCCTATTGCACTTGCGTTTCTCCTGACTCGTCACATTATACACGTGGCAGCTGATTATAGTTTTCTTAAAGTATAAAGAGTGTATTTCGTTTGGAATTATCGAAAAGTGAGCAAAAATGGGGTAAAAGGAATACTTTTATAATTAAAAAAGTAACCAAAATTTGTAATAGTTACAAATTTAATGTAAATTGAAATGAGAATTTTAGCACATTTACAAAAGATTGATCAATTAGTTTATGAAAGATTGGTTTTAACAGTTTTAATTAAAACAAGGAACACTTTTATAATTAAAAAAGTAACCAAAATTTGTAATAGTTACAAATTTTATGTAAATTTGAAAAATATATAATTTTGAACATTTTAAAATATCAAGAAGAATCAGTTGTACCCTTATCTTAAAATGATTAATTATTTTTCTCGTGGCAACTTACAACAATAATTTGTTCTTAGTTCAGTAACCTTATTGATAAAATGGAGAGGAAGATATAGTTGAAAAATATGTCTGGATTAAACTAGATTCCAGCAGGATTTGAATAAGTTAACAGGTTTTTCCCACTAAAAATTCAGTGTTTTCTCAAAGTTGGTTCTCCTTAAAAAATCGCTTTATTAAAATGTAAAATGGTATCTCAATTTTGTAATAAATCCAGCTGAAAAAGGTCTGGAAATTGCGTTACATAATTAAGAGATTATTTAGTAAGACAATCTGAAAGAAAACACAACTTTTCCAACAACAAAACCCTATCTCCTAACCCAATATGATCCTCCACCTACCATATTCTCGCACGCCTTCTTTCCATCCATGAATCCCTTGGGAATGACATTAGGCGTGAGCAGCTCATATCTCTGCCTGAACTCCTGGAAGGGAATCCTGTTCGGGAAGCCCTGTCTGCAAATCCTGATACCCTCCAGCACGCCGTTGCACCTCAGCTGGTCCAAAACCAGCGGCGCGTCGATCTTGCCAGCCCTCTTCTCGTGATTCGGTATGATGCACCT
This sequence comes from Gastracanthus pulcherrimus, assembly GCA_949152435.1. Classification (NCBI taxonomy): domain Eukaryota; kingdom Metazoa; phylum Arthropoda; class Insecta; order Hymenoptera; family Pteromalidae; genus Gastracanthus; species Gastracanthus pulcherrimus. The sequence continues at coordinate 38,235,858 of OX424572.1, forward strand.
GACGAAGTTCGGATTGGTGTTGCGCAGGGTGACCATGAGCTTGGCCAGCTGTTCCTTGTACAGCTGGGACACGGTGCGGAACATGCCCTTGCGCGTCCTGGCGCCGAACTGCGTGTCGGTGAGGGCCTGCTGGGCCATGCCCACGATCTCGGCGTCCTTCCAGATGTGACAGACGAAGGCGTCCTGGGAGGCCTGGAGGAGGCTCACGACGTTCTCGTTCAGGGGGTCCATGTTCTTCATGAGCCACTTGTCAGCTGAGTAGTCGACCTGTATTGAGGAAGGTGTGTCGGTTAGTTGGGGAGGTGAATATTTTAATTTCTTTTAAAGAAATATTAATAATTTCGAAGAAGTATCTATCGGTGATACGTTTATTTTTTAATTTAAACATCAACATTTGGACATGCCGCTTTTGATTTTTTAATAATCTAATTTTTTATTTAATTGCTTATTTTAACGAAGCAAATTAAAACAAACTAAAAGACTTGGAGTATTATGTGTAGGATCCCAGAATCCAACATCAATGCATTTGCCTTTGACAAGTCTCATTGTACTTAGTAAATATGTAACGGAAATTAGTAAATAATTTTGGTATTTATAGAAAAGTTTGTTTGCCCAAGTTACAACTTAATGATAGAAAAATTAGTGTATAGACCTAAAGAATCACAAATTCTAAAAATTATCAATCATAACTTTTTCAAACTTCCTTTTAATTTTTATATTCATTTGAAAATTATATAATTTCTGAGTAAAATCAAACTTGTTTGTATAGTTAAGATTTTTAATTTATTTCAATCAATGTTAATAATTACGTAATTATTTAAGTGATATTTCGACGACTTGTTTGTAGTCTTTTTCAAGCTAGTAAGGTTGAATTTTATTTTTTGCTCCAGGATTAATGTTTAATTTATTGTGTGCTGCTCGTGTATGTTCGGTACAAATCATTTTTAAGATACGAAAGAAAAAGCGAAAGGTTACTACAACATTAGATGGACCGAAACGCTAAAGCAAGACTGACATGACTTACTACTCAACCTTTAGCTTGAAAAAGATGACAAACAATTCATCGAAATATCGCTTAAAAAAATTATGTGCACTATTATATCGATACCCTCATCAATCTAAAGTGATATAATCTCCAACGTGAATATGTACTTTGATTGATTTTGGTAAGTGAAATTTAGGTACGTTTCAATATACTTTGTTTCAAAATGCAATAAAATAATTGTATTTTTAAAAAATGAAAAGATTTTCAGTATTTCAAAGTCAAAAATATGTATTAAATTACTTAGAAAGCAAGTATTAAACAAAAAAAGTATTTGCAACAAAAGTACTTCAAGTACTTCAGTAAAAATACTGCTCATCCATACAATAAATACACAGCCATTGAAAAAGAAAAAGCAAAAACAACAAAGAGAAACGGTCAGTCGACCTTGCCGGCGTAGTGGATGATCGCGAAATCGGCGACGCCCCTGAAATCCGTCTTGACGAATTTCGGATGCACGTGGTGGGCCCCCACGAGCTTCTCCACGAACGTCTTGTCCGTGGCCTTGGGGAACCAGCACTCCTCGTCCAGCAGGGCCATGATACCCATGGGCTTGTCGATCAGGTCGATCGTCGGCTGTAGATCCAGGCCGAAGTCGATGAACTTCCACTCGATGCCCTCGCGCTGGTACTCCTCCTGCTCGAGGATGAACATCGTGTGGTTGAAGAGCTGCTGGAGCTTCTCGTTCGTGTAGTTGATGCAGAGCTGCTCGAACGAGTTCAGCTCAAAGATCTCGAAGCCCGCCATGTCGAGGATGCCGATGAAGCTGGCGCCCTGTGGGTGAAGTTTTGTTTGTTCATCATTTGGTGAAGATAGGTGTGCTTTTTATGGTATTGTATAGATTAGGGAGTATAATGGGTAGGGATTTCTGTATTCAGAGTGGGTTGAATTTTGAAGATGAACGTAAATGTTTAAGGTTTCGCTAGAGTTTTTTCTTTGTAGCTAGGCACTCCAACATTTGTTTAGATAGATAATATTTGATGACTATTGTAAAATTTAGTAAACTTGATTATCTAATATACTTAGCTTACCATTTTCTGAATTATTAAAATCAACGTTTGACTGGTCAATGGCCATGCGTTTGTGGCGCAAATCTTAATGAATCCATTTAAATCTTTCAGAGAAACTGTATTATATTTATTATCTTGAATTAATTAAGGGAAATGAATGTTATTAAAACAATGAATATTTATTAAACCAAAATAATAGATGTAATAAAGATTCTCTGTAAGTTTCAGATAAATTTGCCTAAAAACTAGCTCCGAAAACTTGTGACCAGTGAACACTGATATTAGAATATTGATTCTAATAATTCAGAGGATTGTAAGCAAGCCAAATAAGGTAGTTATTTATATATAAAATTTTAAAATAAACATAAGATACGCTATTGTACCTAATAAAATTCTTTTGACTGTTTAACTTTGAATAAATAATTCTTGCGAGACCTTAAAAGCATTTACATTCATTATTTAAATTGAACTCATACTGAATAACTCGTGGTAAAAATTTCTGCTTTTTTGTTTTTTATTGATGTTCTATTTTTATAAAATCTTTATGAAACGTAATTTTAAATATAATAAGAAATTTATATCTCTCCAATGAATGATTTCGCATACTAGATTAATCAATATTATTCAAACTGAACTAAAAATGCTTGTTTTCATGTTAAAAATGAAAGTTAGCTTTCACTTTGGATTTAGGTATTCGATGAAAACATCCATGAGATAATAATTTTGGCATTTCCAGCTCATAAAACATTTCTCATCCTACCCAAAAACATTCTGCAAACTTAAAAGAACTAATTCTGAATTACAAAAAGAGAACACCATAAACCCCCCCCCCCCCGTTCCCCCAAAACCCTCACCTGTCTCTTGGTCCTATCCAGCGAGCGATTGATCCTATTGACCAGCCAACGGAACATCCTCTCGTAGCACGCCTTGCTGATGGCCTCCACGGCGAACTCCACCTGTTCCTTGGTCTGCGCCTTGGTGACGAAGTCCCTGCCCACCTTGATCCTCGGCTTGAGGAAGGCCTTGGTCATCTCGGTGACGTTGAGGCCCAGTAGGTGGGAGATCTTCTGGGCGACCGTGTTGTCGGGCAGCGTTGCCTGGTCGGAGTTGCGCTCCTGGCGGAACTGCATCGAGCCGAACAGCATGACGGCCGAGACGATGCGAAAGATCGAGGAGAAGTCCTCGTTGGTCATGCCCATTATGTGCATGGCTTTGACGGTCGAGTGGAACTCGGCGGTGTCGTCGACGCCAGGGACGGGCAGGGCGCCGCAGGAGAGGAACGGGTAGAGCTTCGGGTCTTCCAGGATGTATTCCTCTGAAAGAGTTACGGGGAGTTTGTTAGTGGGTGCTTGATAGCATTGATTAAAGTTGTTGAGTGCGGAGTTAAATCAATGGTGATTCATCGTGCAAGGTAATTTTGGGATTGTTAACTTAGTGAAAGATTGATAAAATTTGATATAACAAACATGTGTTGAACGTAACTTGAGAAATAGTAATGAAGTTTCATTGTTTCTGTGAATGCAAATCAAGCAAAAGTTGTATGTATATCGTGATTACTAAAACTAATGAAACTTTTTTATTGTTGATTTAGTTCAACGTTATCATGTTCTGTATATTGTTAAATTAAATATTTTTCTCAATCTATTAACAAGTAAAAATTTAAAGAATAACTTTATTCAATGAATTATTATTCTTGAATTTCTGTAAAAAAAACTTTTGACATGGATCGTACAATCCATATAGGAAGGTTGGCTATTGCTAAACAGGCCTAATAGAAAATAATTCGTTATAGTGTGCAAGAGATTGGTAATATTAATGAAAGCAAATGAAATAAAAGTACCTATACTTTATAAACTGAAAAATAAGTATTTTATGTCAATTTATGTGTGGTATGACTAGATATTATTAAGAAACGCACGGTTTTATCAATTTATATATTTTATTTTTGGATTAGCAAAAGATATCGCTAAAGGCATACCAGAAGTTCTTTTAAAATCATTTAAGAAATATGTAAAAAAATTCAATAAAAAATATTGAAAATTTTAGAAGTTAAATTCTTAAGGTATGATAAGAAGAATCTATCTTCTGCAATTCGTATTATTTTAAAAACTTTTCGTATTATTTTGGCAATACCTTTTGCAAATGCAAAAATAATAAATATTAATTGCTAAAAGAGTAATTGCAAAACTTGGACCAAAAAAATTGATTTTTTAATACTACGTTCTTCACATTCTGCACAAAAACATTCAAATGATTAAATTAGATTATAAGAAATTAGCTTCTTAACCTCTATACATAAAGTATTTTATAATTTTAGATTAGTTAAATTGAAGATATGTATTAGACTCATATATTTAAAGAAAAATATAAGCCCTGAAACCTCAAAATTGAATAAAAAATTTGACTGAATTTATCCAACCATAAATTGATAAGAAATATTTTCTTCAGATATCAAGAGGTTCTTGCTCACTAAAAAGGAATTATTTTGACGAGGCCTATTCATAGCAAACCTCCTTAGACAAATATATAAAGATTTTGAGAGATATAATATATTTGTCAGTCTAACGCGCAATCAATGCTCACTTTTCTGTTCAGGCGATGCACCGGACAACAACTGATAAAATATGTGGAAGGTCCTCTCGTCCTTTGCTTGACGAATGGCTCGCGACTTTTCCAGGAGATACGTTTCAATGTTCGCTCCGGCAATATAACCAGACGCATCGAAATTGATTCTGATGAATTTACCCTAGAAAAGCAAGTTTTCAAAGCCATTAGTAAACAAAATAATAATACTCAATATTTATCAGACAAACAAGTTTCTTACAAAACGCGATGAATTGTCATTCTTGACGGTCTTTGCGTTTCCAAAGGCCTCCAGAATCGGATTCGCCTGCAGAAGTTGCTGCTCTAGCTCTCCCTGTGATGAAAAAGAAGCCAAAAGCAGGAAGATTAGCCACTGGTCCCTCGTGAATTCACGATTAAATAGAGGTACGACAGATATGGAGACAACGATTATATGAGCCGCAAAGAATGAATGGTGGTTATTGTGGTGGTGTGCGAAGAGTCGTTTGGCCAGAAATAAAAAAAATGCTCGCGTATATAGCAGCGATTAGATTGTTATATGGAAATAATGTCGTACGGTGAAACTTTTGGAAAGCTGGTTAATTTGTGTAATACAGGTACAGAATGCTCCAGGAGCCGTCGACGACTGTTGCAGGCATAAGCATTCGAGATAACGTAAAAATGTCGACATAATGGGAGTATATGCGGTTAATGATATGGGTTGTATTGAGCAAGGGAGAAGATCACTGGCTGATGAGATGTTCACCCTTTGCGTGTGGTATACAAAAAAGGAAAGAAAAAAAGGGAGAAAATAAAAGGACGGGGATAAAATAAATTCGGCGTTTGAGGGTACGTGAAACAAGGAATGTACATTGTAACAGGGTAATTTCACATTCTCTTAGTGGGGTTCTAGTCTTTTCTTGTAAATATTTAAGGTGGTTTAATTTTTATAATTTCAGAAAAATTTTTCAAACTGTGATACATTTTTTTATTTCAATTTTATAGTTATATCTTGTGTGTTAAAAGTATTAAAGTTACTGTTCAAAGAATGTTTATTCAAATATAAATTTTAATGAAAAATTAGCTATGTGCATAGCATATTTAAGGGTTCAAATAGTTTGTTTCGGTATAAATAAAACTATTCTTGTTGGCTACTTTAGAGAAAAGTACAGTTTTATTATTTATTTGAATATTTAATTTTTCAATTTTTTTTATAAATATTGCATATAAATAATAAAACAATTTCTAAAGTATTCAACAGGATTTGTTATCTTGCATCTAAACAAATTAATTAAATCTTGGTTCCAAGAGATTGATAAATTTGTTATATGCATAGCTCATTTTTGGTAGTATCAGTATTCAAAGAAGTCATGCAATATAGTGACTTTTTAACACTTTCAACACATAGAATATATCATATATATTCAAAACTTAATTCAATATCTACAAAATTTAATAATCTTTCTGAAATTCTGAAAATTAGACCATTTTTTCAAATATTTATATAAGAGAAATACCTGAATCCCACCTTAACGAACGACAGGATGAACGGAGAAAAAGGGACGATCGTCAAGGTCGTCGAGCAAGACACAGGATTTCCACGTTAAGTGGCATAAGTATATGAAACATATGTACATGAGCTCAATTTATGGGACTGTGCACGTAGCCGAACGATGACGCAACGAGCCAATATCACGTCGTCGTCGTCGTCGTCGTCGTCGTCAGGTGCTAGCGTTATTAACGTTAAGGAGGTTCGATAGTGCTAAATTGACCATACAGAAACAAATGTTTACTATAGTTTATTAAGATCTGGTAATATCGGTGATAATATATATGTAAATGAAGTGTTACTTATGAAGTGCGGAAAACAAATTTTTTATCTCTGTATTAAATTTTCAAAATTATTATAGAATGTGATTGTTTTTATGTCAATTTAAGTAGTTTAGGTGTCGTTTTGCTCGTTGAATATTTATCTATAAATCAATTAAACAATCTATGCATCAATTATTTTTTTTTTTATCGTTTTTATAGATAAATATTTATAAGGTGCGAATTTTGTATGTCAAACTGAAACATTAAAATCAGATGAAAAATAAAAAGACATAATTTTGTAAGTATTTCTTTTTAGTGAATTAATGATATTGACAATTTAAAATGTAATTGTTTACATTTTTATTTACTGATATTACCAGATACTTGTTAAGTGTAGTAAACATTCCTTTTTTTGTTATGGCCGATTTAACACTATCGCCACTCCTTAAAAACCACTTACAGCTCATGTACATTACATAGCTCGTTAAATAAACTACAATATGCATAACAATTAAAGAAAAAAAGGAAGAAGAACAAGGAAGAGGTAAAAGCCCGTAGTAAAAAAATATATAAACAAACTCTCTCGCACACCTTTGTTAGTCTTTCGCATAAGTTCAAATCTATCAGTTCGTACATGTATAAATATACCATTCGTTCGGACTCGTATACCCACACATCCATACAACATTATTTGTACGATTAGTATGTGTACACATATACATCTATATATATATATATCTATTTACAGAGGAATGACAAGCATGATGATGGTTAGTTAATTACCGCAAATTTGTCCGAACAAGACCCGGAGCTCTGGCGGGGCGTGCGTGCGTTGTTGTCGTATATAGCAGTAGTAGTAGTAGCAGTAGTAGCAGTAGTAGCAGTAGTAGTAGTAGTAGTAGTAGTAGTAGTAGTAATTGCAGTCAGCCGTTATTTTATTTTTATTTTTTTTTGTTTTTAAAGGAGGAGATTTTTTTTAGTAGTAGCGAGCAGTGAGACAGACAGAGACAGTCAAGAGGCGGAGAGGCAAGCGACAAAAGAAAAAGACACCACAAGATTATTAATCGCCCTGAGGGAGGGTTCAAATTGCTTGCGTCAGTTATATGTATATATAAGAATAGGCGGCAAATGGGCTTCGATTAGTGCGCGCGGCTATTTTCAAATGGCTTTTTCATTCTTTCTATATAGCGTATACGCGTGCGTGTAAACACACATGTGTAACGTTCTTGCCAATTAGCAGTAGCAGCTGTTACTTTGTTAGAACAAATTTTTAACGTCTTTGATGATATTATAGCAACAATTTTGAATAAATCTCTTGTATATAAATATTGTATTGTATGAATTATGCGATGACGAATGATTGATGATGATTGATAATACCCAAAAAACACCACCGTGGTTAGTAATTGCGGAACTCAAGTATATATATTATGCAAAAGTTTAGTATTACATGATGAAGCTTTTCTCTCAGAAGGATCTCAGTGAATTTTGTAATATTAAAGAAAGAAGAGGCTTTTCTGGGCCCAATGCTTGTTTTTATTTATTTTTATTTTTGTTGTGGTTCAAGGATTGTTGACTTACTATTATTAACGCCGGACTCGGAGACTAGAGGAGGGCCCGGGAAGTAGATCGAGAATCATCAGCACCGAGAAACAAAACACCAAGAAAACGGAGATTAGCCAAGAGGGCGGCCACATATACCTAGCCACACTCGCTATAACAATCTCGAGCGCCAATTTTTCATTCTTTCTTTGTTTTTGCTTTGCTTTGCTTGTAGGGTTTGTGTTTATCTATAGAGTGCGTGAATTATTGTGCCCTGCGTGTCAATTACTGGATCTTTTATTCTTGTCTTGTGAAGAGAAGTATCGTTTTTAGGTAAGGGTGCAGCTATAATTCAATTTTTTATGATGAAAAACGTAATTATTAAATTTTGACTGATTTGACATTTTTAAAGAAATGAACTTCAAATAAAGTAAATAAATAGTAAAGCTTTATTTTGATCATATTTTAGTTATATTTAACTAATTTAGTTATATATTTACAATTATTAAAAACTGTTTCTAATATTTATCTTACTATGTAATTAAATTTTAATTGTACAAATTATATTTATAATAAAGTCGTACTTTTATTTATTTCTCATACTGAAATGAGGATTTCAGCGAAGTTTCAAACAGATTGATCAATTGCTCAAGTGCAGTGTTCATTTAAGACAAATGCAGAGTTTGCATTAATTATTAATAGGTATTTTTATTGAATTAGATTTTAGAGGATTGACCAAGTTTAGTTCAACACCGGTTCTTTTACTAATAAAGAGTTTCGAATTTGTAATAATTTTCAATTTTAAAATTAAAAAAATTATTTAAAGATAACATTTAAAAGAAGAACAATCACTGTACCCTTATCTGAAAACCCGAGAATAGTACGGTACTTTTTATTTTTAGACTTCAAATTCTGACTTTCAAAAGTTTCAAAGATTATGGTAATTTTCTAAAATAACCAACAGTAATGAGTCTTGATACCTTCAGTAATTGGCACTCTTACCCTACATATATCTAAAAAATACTTTCTGCACCATCTCTACATAATCTCCAATTGGTAATCGCATTTTATACATTTTACATTAAACTTTACTCCACCACTTTTTGTATGTACACTTCTCCACGCTTTGCTTATTCTTTCCTCGAATGTCGCACTCTCGTTCGCGCTTCGTCCTAAACGCTCGGCGTTCTACGATTATGTCATTGTCCGCGCTCGTGCGGTTTCGGTGAATTTTCGCGCCGCGCGCTACGAAAATAGCGCGACAATCAAAATCAATAGAGCAAATTAACGATCGATCAGCGGCGCAAGCGCCAATCGCTCCTGCATACATGCATATACAAGCCACCTTTGAACAGTAGCGCATCAGCCATTACGAAATTCAACACGCGCTTGTTTACATTCGCTATTTTCTTTTCTTTTCACGCCCGCTAAGTACAAAACAGAAGCGGAGCTTGGAACAATGACCGGCTGCATACATTTTCTTCTCTCGAGTCTTGTGTGTGTACCGAATTTCGAGAAGAAATGAATGTACGTTGCGCATGTCTTTTTTTTGTGGTAGCGTGAAAATTCACCGAACGCAGACGCGTAAAACGTTTCTCGTCGAGCTACAAAACCTCGGGCGAATTAACATACGTGCGTATATAATATAAAACCAGTCGTGAGTGAATAACAGAGGCAGGTTTGATATAATGGTGCTGGAAGTGTATACTGTAAACTATCGTGTATAATACAAGTGCGTAAAAATATAATGCAAACACCTCGAGAAACACCAGCTTTTCACAGCGACCGTGTGTATATATATGTATGATAAAATTATACCGAAAGCGAGAAAAAAGAAAAAGAGAGAGAGAGGGAGAGTGCACGGCCGAGAGAACGATTTTCGCAAGAGACTCATCACGCGGCGGAGTCGTAAATCGATTGGCTTAATCAACGCTCTCTTTCTCTCCTTTTTTTATCTTTCTCTATTGCTTATAACGTATATGTACATCGTAGAACTATGTTAAGGTCTTCGTCACTCGCTCATGGACTATTATTATAAGAATTAATTGCTTTTTTACTTGGGCTTGTGGGGCACTCAATGGAGTAATGTAAAAGGTAAAATTTGAATATTCAAGGAATTGTATTATAATGGAAATATTTTGTATAAAAATAAGTTTATAATTATAGTGTACGTAACTTGTAATTTGAAACATCTTCAAAAGAAAAAGTTAACTTATTCTGATCTTTTCTTTCACTGATGATTCTCAAATTTGATCATTTCACATTTAGCGTAGGATTCTTTTTCGAATTTTCAATGTTTTGATTTGATAACGCTTTTGTATATTCTTAGTAGAAGTAGACATTGCAGAAATTTAAACATTCTAAAGCTTTTTTTAATACCGAAAATAAAAAAATTACTTTACGATGCAAAACCAGTATTTTTGTGGAAAAAATACATTTTTTCTTGGATCATACTTAATAAATTTTAAGCTTTTGAGATTCTTGCAACGATCAAATTCACGAAAAGTATGTACGAGTTATCTTAAGTAAAAATAATAAAAATTATATCAATAATCCTACCAAATTTTTTGAAAATTTTTCGACTGTCAAACTCTGCATAATGTAATTAATCCAAATATAAACATTCTAATTATTTCAAGACAAAATATTTACATACATAAAACAACAGCTTGAATTCCCAGATTGTAACACCATGGCACTCCTTAAATTCTACATAATATAAAAAACACTCTTAATTTATCTTTTGTTATTCTTCTTCCTTCGTACGCGCGAGTGTGCATTTTGGGACGAAAAAGAAAAAAATTCCGCGCGGAGTCGTCCGTTATGCTTACGATATCACATTAACGATCGAGCGCTACCATGTGCGAACGCTGCTTCGATATTAATAATTATATAGAAGCGCACTCGGGACAAGGGGCGCACTGTGGTCTCTGTAGTCCGATTGAAATGCGCGTCTTGAAACTAGCCTTAGATAGCGCTCGCTGAATTGCAAAACAAAATTTAAAACTGCATCGAGTGAATTATATTCGCGATTTCGTTGAAAATTTGTTTAATTAAAGATTTCTCTAAGAAATTGTTCTTATTTTGGTGAAAAAAAAACTTTCTTACTGTTTTAAATGTAGGTGTATGTGCTACTCGATACTCCAGATATTGATTTTCTTTTTTATTAAAACGTTCGAGTTTATTATTCGTTTTATGCAGCATTAAGTGATAAAGACTGAGAAAATATAATCAAGTGTTGTTTGTTTTTTTAAAGCCGACACAGTGCGATTTTTCGCGATGCGTTAAACTTAAAAGATCCACGGATAAACAACTACCGTTAACGACGGAATAATGGATGAAGGCGCCAGTAGTCGACCACCTGTAGAGTCTAATAGTCGTTCACTTTTGTTCTTATATTTTAAGGATCTATACTTATATTTATAATTCAGACTAAATTATTAAAATCATTACAGAATATGAATTGGTGTGTAATGAGAAATTTATTTAATTGAGCAAGGAGTTCCAAAATCACTGATCGATGAATAATTTTATCGAATACCTGAATCTGTCTTAAAATGTTCCTCTGTGTATATTAAATTAAAGAATCTTTTTGGTTAGTGAAAAACAAGTCTTTTTAGTTTAGTTTCAAGAAGATTCAGTAGTAATTTAGTAAGAAACATTGGGATCAAAATCAAATATTCGATGAAATCATCTATCGGAAAAGGATTTTGACACTTGTCGCACATGAAATATTATTATTCTCAAAACGATATTCTACAAAAACTTTCAGAATATTAAGATGAAAACCACAGAACTTGAAACTTGAACGAAACTTGTTAATAATAAAATAAACTAAATTTCATTTTTCAGAATTTAATTTTACTTTTTCGTTTAACATCACAAACAAAATGCTCGACTACAAGAAGCTGTTCGACTACCAGCATCACTACGTTCAACTCAAATCCTCATTTTTCAACCGCCCGCGTTCCTCTCCGCAAACACGACTATATCGCTTTTGAAACGTTCCTCGCGAAACTCACTCTAAAAGAAAGAAAAAAAATCAACGAACAACAACCCGAGAATCGAAGGAAACGTATATATATATCACACGCGTAAAAGGCGCGCAGTTCGAGTTCGCGCCCGAGAAATCGAGAGCAGAGAGCGCGGAATTCGCGACGATATAAAGGAGAGAGAGAGAGAGAGAGAGTGAGAGAGTGAGAGAGAAAAAAAAGGCGTCAGTCCCGGAAACCGCGCGTAGGTCGGAATTCTAAAGTGCGCGGCGCGGTTGTATCGAAGGTGTGCGTGATAATAAGAGTCGTTGACCATCACCTGCACCGAGGCGCTGCGCGCACTTCTCGAATTTCAGTTCGGAGAGAGAAGAGCCACCATGGGCACATATGGTAATTCGATTCGCGCACGCGAGGCTATAGGTGTGTAGCTGCACTTGGTTTATGCAGCATGGAATCTCACGTATTTGTTTATGATGGGATGCTCGGGACCACGGGTGGAATGAGTTCGATTTGAAAAAATTTTGCAAACGATCGTGGATCGTTTCGAAATTAATGACATATTACGGCAAATATATATATATATATATATATATATATATATATATATATATATATATATATATATATATATATATATATATATATATATATATATGTCTATTTATTTCTTTGTACATCTCTTTTAGTTATACTTGATACACATTTCTTTGTACTAAATTTGAATTTCGCGCCCAAACAAAGCGACCAATCAAACGTCGTTTAAAATGTTTACAAAATGGCGCAAGCTATTTTTTAGCACATGCTGAATCGACCCAATTACACAATTAGATGCGTTACATTAGTACCTAAATTATGTAGTAAACAAATTACATTGAAAATGTTATAACTTAACCTCACTTTTTTACAGTTGGACGAAGATTTTTAAATATTTAAGGTATCTGATTTTAAATGAATTCCTTTAGTTTGTAACTTTTTAAGTGCATCAATTTGCGTATAATGAAGAAATTCTTAGTGCAGATTTAGGTGCCAAATCTCGCAGTTACTGAAAAGACTATTTGATATGTCATGAATGTAATTTAAATGCTGAGCGTTTGGAAAATTTTTAAAATGAACTCATACTACTGTGGTTCCGAGCGACCCACGTACGTATCGACGAGTGGCAGCTGTTTGTACGTGTAAGATCGTTATTATTGAATATTGCTGAGTTGCGGACGATGATGACACTTACCGCGTTCGATTTTGGTTTGGAGGCCGCGACGTAGGCTAGGTACTGAATGACTTTTTTCGTGTTCTCGGTCTTGCCGGCGCCTGACTCACCCGTGCATAGTATCGACTGGTCCTCTCGATCTGCGAATTCATGAAAAATTCAATTGTCTTGTATGCAATTGTCGTGAAAAGAGTACATAGCCCTATTGAAACAATTCAGGCGCGGATTTACAACTGGATTTCCATTTTATAGATCAGGTTTGGATTGCACTGGATTCCAATTGGATTGTCTGTTACATTTATTTAAAGTTTACGTTACTACATAAAATGGGTACTTTGTATTATATAAAAGACACTCGTACAAAGGACCACTTTATGTACAGAAGTATTTTTTTAAAGGAAATCCAAACAAAATTAACTAGAATAAAGTCCAAGTAATGTTACACCACCACATTGCAACGGGAAAGTGCGGCAATCCAAGAAAAACTCGAGTCAGATCGAGTTTTTGGTTTGGTTCAAATGGGGTATAACCTGGCAGTTTCGTGTTACCTGAATTCATTTCTGTACCCCGTATGTATATGAAATAAAGAATAATTTTGTCTAGGTTCCTATAAACATGTGTTATCATTCATTACCTCACTTTTTTGTGAGCTTAGGCAAACTTCAAACTTTTTACACATCGTCATCTCCGAATAAAAATATATAAACTCAAAATCCGCTCTTGGCAAAAGCACAAAGTCAGAAGCCACTTGGAAACATTACCATTTCATGAGTCAAACATATGTATCCTAACTTAAGTTAGCATCACTGCCGAAAACTTTGATAACTTGATTTAAGACATACACAATTGTTTAAACTTGAAACCAAGGGTTCCATGTTGTGTCTTAAATTAATGTATTAAAGTTTTCGGGAGTGGTACCAATTTAAATTCTAAGCGCCTTTCGATTTAGCACCATTTTTAGGCAGAAATTTCAGCGCAAGAATCGTAACGCCGGAACAGTTGAACTAAAAGAGTTTATCAGGATATCCGAATTACTATACTACATTCTACCGCCCGTATGAGTAAAAAATGTATTAAACTTTGTTTGAATGGTCACAAACACATGTTATCAGCTGGATGGTATCCAATGAATATGAGGGCCTAAAACAAATTTCAGACTTTTCTTACGCATATGGGTGATGTAAAGAATTCTGTGATTCCGACGTTTTGAAGGTACTCGAAAAAGTAAAAAAATAGAGTGAGTTATTATAAATGTTTGAAATTTAAAGTAATCTTGCCGTAATAAACTGATAAGCATTTCAATTATTATTCGAATCTCTACAATAAACACGTTCCTAATTAAGTAAAAATTTAAATAATTACCAATTTTATCACCATTTTGTAAAATACTTAAATCCGTACAATCATCAATAAACTAACAACAAAACAAATGCCTTTTCAATTCCTCCACAAAAACAAAATAATCAAACGCCTTTAAAAAAACCATCCATACGCGCAAATTCGCGAACAAGCCACTTACAATTCACAAACTGAAATCGCCCCGCGTTTACAAGTAAAGAAAAAAAAAGACAGGCAGCCTCTTTGCACTCACCTTGCAGCATGGAACGGTAGGCAGTGTCGGTGATGGCGAACACGTGGGGCGGCACCTCGTGCCGCTTGATGCCTTTGTACCTCTCCATGATTTTTTCCGTGTAGATCGGCAGCTTCTTGTACGGATTGACGACCACGCAGAACAGGCCGGAATACGTCTGCAAAACCGAGGGGAATCACAATCGTCGTTATAATCATCTCGCATGCTTCTCCACGTTTTGCATATACAAGCGCGCGCTCCATATTGTACGAATGGCTGTATGTATATAGATATGATGGGCGAGAGCGCGCGAGTATGATATGTAAATGGAAATCTAATTGTAAGGTGGATGGAGAGAAGGAGGGAGAGAGGAAGGAGGAATGGAGGAATAGGAGGAGAGGATGGAGACTGGATGGGCTGGAAATAGAAATCGCCAAATTGCGCGAGTTGCAGCGGGTGTGGGATGTGCGTGGGATTTATATTTGTGCGCATCTTGCGTTGGTTGTTTAGGGGATACTGTAATCGAAAGCGAACGAAATTAATATTTCGATGTGGGGATATTTTTTGCTTTAGTTTTAAATATTAGGAACAAATTTATTTTCCGATTTTACAATATATCCGATATGGAATAATAATTATGATTATGAGAATATTATATTGGTCTTATTTGGTATTTTGATATTTGTGGTTATAAATTGTACAAATTCGGTATATCTTAGATTAAAATGCGCGTAATCTGTTGGAGTGAAATTAACTTGTTTTAGAGTGAAATCTCAGCAAAAGATTAGCGTTTATAGTTAATAATGGAGTAGTAAATTTTCAAAGCAAATAATTTGAAATTGTAGGTATAGCCACCCTTAAAATGACGTATATATAGTCAAAGTTAACCTAAAAAATTTACTTAGCTAATAAATCATGAGGAGTTGGGGCAGGTTGGAGAGAGTCTTAGGGTAAATAATTTTTAAGAATAATGTCTTCTAGGGGTATGAGAATATATAAAAGTGAACGGTCCATTTGTCCAAATGGACTATCAGTTTAAGTGCTTGACCATTTAAAGGACAAATATATAAACATTTCCGTCCCATCTTTTTAAAATTATTTTTGTATATTATTCTTATGCTTTCTTCTTCATAATTTATCTTTATACGCTCGATTGCGGATAGCCGAAAACTGCAATTCTTAATTGCTCACATATATCATTGAATTATCATTTATAATTAGGTTCAATGTATCACGTAGTTATCGATATGCAGATTATGCATGGAGAAAACAGAGTAATAACGGTGACTGAGGCTAGGATTGATTACTAAACTATCAGGTAAATCAAATCTATAAGACATGCGAATCTGCGTTCCATGATCGAAAAGCATAAATCTTACTTCGAATACTTAATATATTTTACAAATTTTAATAGTTTTTAGAAAAACAAAAATGTATATACTTTTCTTTGACAAATTGTTAAAAATAAAAGTGTTCGAAGTTGAGTCAGGTAGCAATCATTGACCACTTGTCCTTCTTATAATGAATCCCTAAGTTTCTCATCGTATCAGAATGACTAGACTGTCTAAGGTAAGTGAGTCAGTCACTGTGCTCAACATTGGTTCCCGTGCCTCTCGATACTTTTATTAAAGATGTTACAAAAGCATGTAGAAACTCGACACAAAAGTAATGTACACTAAAAACTACTATTCCAATGAGTTAATTCACGCCTCGATATAACTTTTTAAATAAAAATATCGAGGGACACAGTATCACTGACTCACTCACCCCTCTAACAGTCATTATACCATTTTCTTTCTCTCCATGCACTTCAACTTTAAATCTCATTTTCATCCAACGTTCTTTCCCTCCATCCTCCATCTCGAAAGCAAGAGCAAAAGCAAAAGCAAAAGCAAGCTCTACACCCGACATTGCAGAGGAAGACGTTATCTCTCTCCCAAGGAAAAAAAAACCCTGCATCTCTCTTACTAACCACGCACCGATCGAGCGCTGAGAATTTATCGCCAGCCGCGTGGAAATGAATTGGCTCCAGTTACTGGGTCAATACCACCTATAGCCACTTACAAAGTCTAATTCAAAATCGCCGCCGTATAATCGCAGGAAGGATAACGGCCGGGGCTCTGTTGTAAGGAGAAAGAGCATGGAATGCCGCGCGCTGACGTCATGCCTGCGTGTGTGCATTCTCTCGTGCATGGCTTGTGGGTTACACAGGCATGTATATACATGTGCATCGTCGGGAGAGTGAAGCCGAAGGACTGAGCTTGGGAAGGAGGATACGGAACGCAGGAACCGAGGAATGAAGGAAGATCGCACGCACGCGCGCACGCACGCCTACGTTGGAGCGAAGTGAAGTGAAGTGCGGCGCGCGTGTGCCGGGCTTTCGCTTTCCGTGCGGTGCACATGCATGTGTGCAGTGTGGAATCGCTGAGCGAGTTTTAAGGGGAGAGCGGAGAGTGGAGTGAGTGCATGACGCTTGGGGCTTTTTTTCTTCTTTTTTAATAGATCGTGGTGGTGATTTGGTAGGAATGTGTGGAGTTTGATTTTTTGGCGTGATTTGAGAACTGTTGTGACGAATTTTTGGGAGATTTTCAGGAAGAAAGTATAACGCTGGAATTGGTATTTCAGAGGTACTGAAATAGCATTTCGAACAAAAAAAAACAGTTAAGACCGCTTTAAAAGAAGAATTCTTTTTTTTTTGGGTGAATATTTTTTTCTTGGAAGCGCGGACCGCAAAGAGGGACATACAAAAGAGCTGTTCTAACCTACGAATGATATATAAATATGAGGCGTTGGGTGCAATAACGACTTATTTCGAATTGAGTTATTTTTGCAGCCACTCACGTATTTGTGTTCTACGTCCCTTAATTTAGTAGAATACGATGTCAAACAAGTTTCTGAGAAGATTTGTAGGCGCGCTTGTGCCTAAACCAGTGCAAAAAAAAAACTTTGAACGCATTTTTTTCTCCAAAACTTAAGTCGAATTAAGTTGTTATTGAACCCAAGGCCTCGTATGTAAAAAGCTAAAATAGGTTTATGCTTTAGGTAGAATCAAAGTTAGTATCAATAGATTCTACTTATTATTTTTCTCCGTATTGACAGCATTCTCCGGTATTTTGCTAACACTGACAATTTATTTTTATACCAGGATGTAAAAGATTAGTTGAATTGGAATTCTTTATTCTTTTTATATAAACGTAATATTTCTTTTATATATGGAAAAATGTTTCAGTTGATTTTATATAACACCCAATTTTAATACCATCCATAATGATTATTTATTTTTCTTAATTTTATGTATTAATATATTTTATCCAAAAAGTTACAATTTCGTATTTCACACTTTTTGCCATCGACAATGTAATGTGATATGTGAATTTGTTTATTAATTTATACCATCGGAATGACACTTCCCGAAAGTGTTTTGAGAATACATAAAAATCTACATATAAACCTACATATAATATTGTACAACTTTGCCGCAATATTGCTCATAACATTCGAGATATATTGGGACAAGAACATATCGAATCTGGAAAAGTAATGAAAAAATCCGATAACATGGTATATTTATGTGAGAATATATTCTACAGGTTTTACATATGGAAATAATTCATAACATATGCTATGCAATATAGTCGAATCTTGCAAAATAACCTTGTGACAATATTATATACGCATGGGGCGTTATGTGGTATATTTGCCATGTCCGAATTAGTGTGCCATTACGACAATTTTTATATCAATTATCCTTTATTCAACTAGGAATTAACTTATATTCATACACTAAAAATTTTAATCTCTATATCAAATTCTCACGAAGTTTCGATTAAAATGAATAATTCTGTCTCCGACAAATGTATTTAGGAACATATTTGTGAATCCCCTATTAATGCTTCTGTATATCTAAAACTCTGTTTATCACAGTTAAAAAACATTTATAAAAAGTGTATGTAGCGTAATATTCACCATTCTAACTTAAAGTTAAGAGACTAACCTTAATATAAAACTTTGATATATCTTGTACATAAATAAAAACTATATCAACCTATATCTATCGAATTATTTCTCCGATTTCTTTTTTACATAAAAGTAAACTAATATACAGGCACACTAATCAGACCAACTAAGTGTCATCATATAAGTTACATCAAATCTACCACCGCCATTAACTTATAATAAAATTAATTTTCAAGCTTCAACACCTTTAATGCGTAAAAAATTGAAAAAGGCCATTTAAAAGCCTCCGCGACATCATCATATCACGAAGAACGTCTTTAAAGAATTAAAACAAATGACTTGTCGCCGTTAGTCACTCGCGCTACTTTTACGGCTCTTTAAAGAGCCTACGATGTGCAAACGTGCTATTATCGGCATTCTAGAATAAAAAGAGAAAAAAAAGCATAATTTCTCACTCAACAAAGAGCCAATAACTATAAACGCATACCCAATAATCGCCATCGTTAAACTAACCAACGACTCCGATATTAAATCGTCATCGATTATACCCAGATATAATCACCATCCTAAACTCGTACATATAATACCCACAACACCTTCGCACTCTATGAGCTAAAACGCATAAGGGCGCACTGCACCTCCGTATAAAGCTCGCGCAAAAAGGCGCGATAGTTAAGCAAGTATTACACACGATCGGCGGCGTCTCTACTCGTTTCGTTTCGATCTTGCGTCGTTTTCCCGATCGGGCGAGGAACGAGAGAGAGAGAGAGAGGGATCCAATTAACCGGCGCTCGCCACGAACGCCTATTATATGAGTCAATCTCAGAAAACTTTCGCGCGCGCACGTTTGTCATCGTTGTACGTGTACGCGAGTGTTTTCAAGTGCATTTCGGCCTGATTCAGCGGGAGCCGCGACCTTCCCTCCTTTTTTTTCCTTCTTGCTGTGTAGTGCTTTTACCGATGGCGATGCCGATGCGTAAGAGCGGATGGTAGTGGACGGTGGTGATCTACTTTGAGAGAGTATTATGGGTTGATGGGGAGAGTGAGGTGAGTTGTGGCGAGAGCCTTATATAGAGGGATTAATGAGTGTGCAAGGATGGGACGTGGGGAGCGATTTTGGAGGTTGTGCGGAGTAATATTTTGGGCATAAAGTTGGGTGCAAAGTGCTTTCTTTTTAAAGAGCGATTATCATTTGATGCGTTCAGAACCATAACGAAATAAGTTCATTTTCGCAAATTAGTAAACGTTTATCTCTATATTGAAATGTTTTATAAATTCCGTCATTATCTGTCTGATTTAAGCTGTGTAATTGATAAACACTATTTTCAAGTACTAGTTGAAGTCATAAAGTGTATCAAGTTTTACTCTTTTGTATCACTTATGTTTATTTATGGTAATGAACGTCTCATATATGCATGAAATATATTTTTGCAAATTGGAAAAAAGATCATTGATTGACAGAATGATTTCAAACATTAGTTATCTATCGATATTCTAGATACTAAACAAAAGATACTGTATCTAAGGTACAAGCATGTATCTAAATGTTTAAATATCAAATTTAGTATTATTATAAATACAGACAAACTAAAATTTGATTGTATACTTGTCACTTTTTAAAAATAACTAGCACCACCTGTATATGTGTTATCATTTGGATGGTATCCCGCATTTAGAAAGCTAAGTCAAATTTAAAGTCTTGTTAACCGACTACAAAGAGAAATCACAACTAATTTTTAAAAGTTTAAAATAGTATCTTTTTTTAAATTTGGTTATAAAAGGCTTTAAATCCTAATAAGATATTAATTATCCGATTATCTGTTGTTGTCGGAAAGGGTATGGCTTATCCAAATACTTTTTGTTCGTTTACAGAAAACTAGCCAACCTGACTCCGAACTAAACATATCAATTTAAACTTTTTAATTTTCTAAATTGAATCTACGAAATTGCAAGAAAGTAGATAACCTTTTTTCATATCTAAAGGTTAAATTCAATTTTTACCCAAAAAAAATGTTTTCTATAAATACACAAATATCTATTTTGATGCTAGATGCATTATCATTTGTTTTATATTTAGATTACATTGGTTACAACAGCGATAAAAAAATCTATGGATTACCTATCTTATAGACCGCGGTCTTAATAAATTGATGTAGAATAAAGAGATGTCTATTCTCCATACTATATTATAACCCTCTAAGCCCGAAGCATAGAAATTCTTGTCAAAAAATTCTGAAAAAATTCAGGGTTGATTGTTGAGCTATGAAATTTCAATATGTGAAATAATTTTTTTTTAATCTTTACTTTTTTTGGATCCTTTGCATAAAAAATATCCACTTCGATTTGATGAACACGTTTATTGTACATAATTTCTAGTTTCTCACATGAAAATTTAAGAAAGATAACCAAATTCTAGATAATTTCTAGTTAATCTGTTCCTACCGAATTTAACTAAAAATTGTTGATCTGCTCAAGCAGTTAATTCTCTACCAGGGTAAGATATAATTTATAATAATATAATTTGAATAAAAGATGCAACTATCCCTTGCTTATTAAAATAAAAATAAAACTTCAAACCGAACTTCCTCTGAAAACCAACCCCAGTACCCCTGTATCCAACAGCCAAAACCCCCTCGACAAATCAACATCCCAACTACAATTGCAAATTAACCCACACACTTCATACACACTCATTGTTTCTCAGTGCACAGGCTCTCCTCTCCTTTTTTCTTTCTCCACTCCCATCGAGGTCTGCTACGCCGCTTCGCTGCCCGCAAGCTTGCGCGAGCGCGCGCACACATTACACACACACACACGGAGGAGTATATAGTATAGACCTCTCGAAAACCGGTCCTCTCTCTCTCTCTCTCTCTCTCTCTCCGTGTGCGGAGGAGAGTCGCGAGTGTCGTCGACCTGGGCCTCTTGGTGAATCTTCCCGAGCGCATTCCACGCCCGGCACCGCTCTCGGCGCTGTCCAAAAATGCTTTTTTGAAAAGTCCGAAGCGCCAGAGGATGGAGAGTGTCCCGTATAAAAAAATTACTCTGGCAATAGTCTGGCGAAAGTCTTGCAGAAGTCCGGCAGAAGTCTGGCTTTGGACACTATGCCAGACTTTGGACAAAATGTGCAAAACAAAAGCATCGCGTCGTGTCAAATTGCCAGCAACCTAAATTTTTCTCTTTTATACAAATATTCATATTTTAAACGAGATTACAATATGTAACAAAACTTTTCTCCTGTTTTATCGAAAAGTACGTATTTTCACTATTCTAGTCGATACTAATAATTAATGTACTACTCTAATTATTTACTTGTGAAAAATTAGTTTTCTTGACATAATTCCAAAAAAAGTCTGGCATAGTGGCCTAAGCCAGACTTCTACCAGACTTTTGCAAGACCTTCGCCAGACTTGGTAAGCCAAATTAATCCCGGACTGGTGCCAGACTAATTTTTTTTACACGTGGTGCGACGGCAAGAGAGTCGCGCGCGCGCAAGAAGAGTTAATTGAAGAGCGATTTAGAGATCTTGCAATAGCTGATGAGTGCTCGTTAAGCGGTGCGAGCGGAGGGATATCGAGTGTCGTGTGGGGTGGATGCTTGCGTTGGGTGGTTGTAACGCGTTGGAGCGATGTTGCGAGCTTTGCTGGTGGGGGTAGTAATAATGATGAAATATAGTTGTGGTTGTAGGGAAGTGAGAGACTAAGAGATGGGTGCTTATAGTGGACGAGATTGTTTAGCTTTTGGAGGTGTAGAGGATGGTAAAGTTACTTGTTTGTAGATTTAATATAATAACTAATTTTATTTGACCTAGGAAGTGTATAGGATGTAGCTGGTATTCGTAACTAAGGTTTCCATAGCAGGTGGCAATGATATTGACAACTCGAATGTACTAGTATTAGCGGTTTCTTGCGTTATGAGTTATCCTTTAATAGGATTCTCGTAGGGACTTATTTCTTGCATGATCTACTGTACTGTATAGTTTTAATGCCTTATTCTTTAAGATGATCATCTGGTCAAATTAGAAAAAACTGCATTCTTGATACTAATATATATAGTTATTGTGATTTAAATACACTGCATACCAATTATCAGTTATTTTCATTTAGAAGATTTTAAGTTATGAAATAAAGTGGTTTTTCTTCATTAAAATTGAAACAATTGTTTTGAAAAAATACTGTTTCATATTTCACTATCAACTTTAAAATGAAATGAAATTATGATTTTGTTTTAAAAATATACAAAAACATATTGTTTGTTAGGTACTGGTCTAGTGCAAATGACTTTTCATATTTAAATTGCAAAGAAATTAACCAGTACGTGTTTTCAAAATACTTTGATAAATTAAACGTGAAAGTTTCATTAGAACCTACATGAATTTGAAATGCACCAAAATCAGTGTATGCCCAAGTTCTGGGCTTCAATGAAAAGATTCATCGAAGAGTACTTATGATTTTCAAAGAAGCTTTCTAAAGTATAAAAAATGATATTGTTTTAAGTGTGAATAAAATGAAAAAGTGCATATTATTAATAGAAAGGTTAAATTATTACAGTTCATAAAAAATGACCAGCGAGCTACCTGAATAAATCGCGTAATTAACCATACACACAATACATTAAAACAAGACATTTTAAATTTATAATGCTCATAAAACCCGCGAAGGATACAAGAGCACAGCGGTTACGTAAAAATCAAGCGCCCACTGTCTTATAATTTGGTACCCACGAACCACGCAGCCAGTCAAATTACGAAGCCGTATACAAAGTTGTCACCTGAAATCCGTATATATATTTTTACGCCTCGCGCTACTCGCGCTAGATTACAATTTTCTTTCTCCCCGGCAAAAAGCCAAGTTCGCGCGAGTTAAAAGCCGCTGTCTCGTGCAGAAATAAAAGAATTTCACAAACAAAGCGGAAAAAAAAAAGAAAAACATTCCACCTTTTAAATATTATTATATACTACCATCCATCGAGGATGTATATATGTGTGTGTTCCTGCCGGCGGCGGCAGTAGCGCGAGCGCTGCATTTTTGCCGCATCAGTGGGCAAAAATGAGTATAATACACACGTACATCGGCATTATAAGCGGAATTCGAAAGGTCACCACCGCGTGCACCGCGTGCCGCATACGACGCGAGCGCGTATACAGTCACAGGTTCGAAGGAAAGTATTTCGCTGGGACAGCAGTGCTGGATCGGTTGTGTGGGAGAGACTCGGGAAGTTTTCACCTTTAAATGGCACTCGGAATTTTAGTTTATTTAAAGGATGGCATTCGGCTTTATTCTTGAGTATATATCTCTACCTTTTAATGCCCGAAGTTTCAATCTTTAAGGGGATACTGGATATATCGACGTTACAGTTTTTCGTTTGATTCAGAGGATATATATTTATCACTTAGGATGTGCGCACGTTCGTAAAATTGCGTTAAAAGAAAAATTGACTGCATAAAATGAAAAATCGATAGTGTCGGTAATGGTTATAAGGTATATAACTCCGCTCTTCACTTAACCCTTTCAGATATTCGTTGCAAGACCAGTTTTTCCTAAATTTTGTTTATAAGGATTTTTTTGATCTCTGATTACGAATACCAAGTTAGATTTCAATAAAGGTCTGGGTATACTGGAGTACGCGACAAGAGCGCGACACAAACGCGCAAAAGCTGATAATGTAAACCTTTAATATTTAACAGTAAGCAATAGTTTGAACCACGAAAATTGTAATCATTAACCTCCAATATTTTAGCTAGATTTTTTCAATATCGAAAAACAATATTTAACTATTAAGAACCAATGTTCTACAATGGCTAATATCGGCCGTTTGCGTCGCATACTCCAGTATAGCCAGTATATATATACTTCAGTATACCTTAAATATTAAATGGCCAACATAATATGCCGGATAGGTGAATTTTCTTTCGTCATATTATCTATATTATATTCGCTATATATTAGATTAGCCATTTTGCATTTTATAATTATGATATCGGATTCGGAATTACCGACCTCAAACATCTCTGTACAATGAATTTTTAGCAAGAAATATTATATGGTTTTGGAATAATTATTTCTTGAAAAAAAATGCTATTTTTCGAGATTTGTTTATTTATAGTACATTTACAATTAACAAAATTTATTTATTAAACTTATTTTTGCGTTCATTTATCTCTAAGCTATCTTACCACGCAAGAAAATGGATTAAAATGGTAAAACTCCAATGTAAATCATGAAAATCCGTTGTAGGAAAGTTGCTTCAATATATGATACAATATATAGTTCAATGGGTTAATCCGCCATATAATTGTCCTTTCTTTATTTTTTAAGAATGTAATTATTCCGAGTCCTAAAGAAGAATTCTAATGTAATAATTTCATGAAAAATATATTTACTAGTAAAATAAGCCTTACAAAATTAAAACTGTTTCAGTAGTTGAATCAGAACCACGAACGATCAAGTGAGAAAAATCAAAGTTGTTTACAGTGAATGCTGGGATTAACGGGTCAAATAATGTATTTAGTTTCAAAAAATAAACCCTACAGATGTAGTTTAATTATAATTAAACCTAAAAACAGATTTAAAAAAGAGAAAAAATCCCGTAAAAAGTCATTGTCCATTATACGTATATACTGCAAAAATATTTTGACAAAATCTAAGTTGATGTAAGTTTTTGTATGTTAAATATGTATATTATATGTGAGTTTGGCCCGATTTAGACTCCTCTAAGTGGTCTTTAATGTTCCCTGAAAATTCGTTAATCTAAATTATTGAATTTAAGCCTTTTTAACTACTTACCTCGGGTTTTTTAATCAGGCTTTAAACTATTCTTAAGGAACGTACATGAACTTTCCGGACTACATTTCTTTACAAAAATTATTTCCAACTGTTAGACACATATATATCAATAATGACTATGAAAATACTATAAAAATCCTATTATTATTGACATAATGTTCGTCTAAAAGTTAAAAATAATTTTATTAGAAAAATTTAGTCCGGAAAGTCCATAAGTACACTTCTTAAGAATAGATTAGAGCTTCGGTGACCATGAAAAATGTACCGCCTGGTTCAAAACCCCGTAGTAATTGGTTAAAGAGGCTTAAATTCAATAATGCAGATTAGCGAATTTTTAGAGAACTATAAAGATCATTTCACAAGATCTAATTCGTGGCAAACTCATATATAACATACATATTGAAGATATAAAAACTTGCATCGACTTAGATTATGTCAAAATAATTTTTCAGTGTAAATAATGGATAATAACTTTTTATAGGATTTAACGCAGACTGGTCCCCTTAAGGTTAGCGTGGTTTTGTTTACTTTATAGTGATACGAACGTTCTGAATCTATGTGGCAAATATAGTATATTTTTTATCGATACAAAGAGAATAACCACATATATTTTATACAGAAAACAAAGATACACTAATATTAGTGTATTTATTTTAAAACTACGACATAAACTCAAGTTATATTTATGCAACGCTTTTTAGAAAGAAAGTCATATTTACAATAATCAGTAAGTAGTTCGGAGATAAAAGATAGGAATTACTACTGACTCGGTTAGTAGTCCTAAGTTTTACAAAGATAACTTGAAAATGATAAGAGAAATGGACTACTAAATATTTTACTTAATTTGCATAACATGAATATATGTATACAAAGGAAAATGTTTTAGTAATTATATACCTACTTATGACAATTTACCCATCTGGATGTATAGTAACCATTATTGTAAACTTTTTTTTGTGTGAATAGCTAGTTACTCATTTCTCCTAACCTCAAAATGACCATTTTTTAAACCAGGGGATGATTATAATTAAGGCGAGTTTCAAGGACACAGTTTTTAAAACTAAATAAATTATTTAAACTCTGGTATAAGTACGTACTTCGCCATCGGGAAGTAAGTCTAACAACATTATTTAAAAACCCTAACTTCTATCTAACACATAATTCCATATAAACCAAAATCTCCCGAGATTTGCCCAACATACACAGCCTAAAACTCCAAACGAAAAACCGGGCAACACCAACGCTGAAAAAAAAAATCTCCTTAATAAGCTGGGAGCCCGCTCGCGTACACACGTGAATCACGCTCCCGCGGCTTCCATAATACAACGAACGCCGCCTTGGCAGCGACAAGAGTCTACAGTCTGCTACCTATGGTAGTCGTAGTCTCCAGAGAGACGCGTCGCGACGTAGAGCTGTTATAGGTCGACATAATACACGTCGCTTCGTGGACGAAATAAGGAGAACGGCTGGCGCGCTCTCGGTGCACGCTTTGCGCGCGCCTAATTGAAAGGTGTATGTGTGTGTGTGTGTACAAAAGGAGCGCGAGTATAGTAGCGTGCAATTGAAAGGCGTTAGTGTACGAGCGTCGAAAATTTCTTCGAGGTTAAATGAGATGAGTATGCGCGGAGCGGAGTAAGAAACGCACGTTGATTTTGAGTGGAGTATAAAGAGCTGTTTTAGGGTATAATGGATTTGAGAATAAGATAAATCTTCTCTGTTTGGGGTTTTAAATGATATTTTGAGGTTATGTTTGGTTATTTTCTTTTTAGGGAATGGTATTTAAGCGTGTGAATTATTGAAATTTTAACAACTTTAAACGCCTGTTTACGAAGCGAAAAAACCATAGCGACGAAATGTTAGATCACTATAATTATATGTATAAGTAGATGTATGTAAACAAGCTTCGAGCGCACTCATGTGATTTTAAGGTTATATAGACTTGTGGCTTCCCATTGGTGCGAATCTTTTGTCAGCTATCCTTGTTTATCGATTTGAATTTAGTGCGATTTGAATTAGCCAAACATATTTCGTCTAAAGCAGTTTCATATACTGCCATTACTTCTTTCTGAAGCATTCTGAATCTTCATAGGAATTAGGATATTATAATGAATACAAAGTCCTGCAATATTGTTTTGACGACAATGAAATTCATTTTAAGGGTTTCTGAGATCGTTAATAGCGAAAATTTAAAATGGCCGATTCAACATGGCAGGCAAAAAGTGATTTTTTGCACAATTTGATCATTACTGATTGTTGAGAGTTTTTTTACGATGACTGACTACGAATCGGTAGACAACATTTTTTAAATTACAAATAAAGATTCCAATATAATAGACGAAAAGGTATAGAAATTTGATTTTACAATCACGATAATCCAGGAACACAAAATGTGTTTAAGTGATAACTCAAACTTCTACAGCTACGATCAACAAAATCTCTGCACGATTTCAAAGCCTCCACCTTCTCTCCACATACACAGCTTTTCGCTAAGACTCCGGTGTCATCGGTGCCTCCTTTTTTCCCCTAACTATTCGACAACTCAACCACCCATACACTTTCCACTTACACATACGCACACACGCATTACATATATACAAGGCATTAAAAGAACACCGCGCCGCGCCGAGCCCGAGTTTATAAGGCGAGGCCGAATCTTTGCGGAATATGGGTTGTCCATAAAAGGCGCATACACCGAGTCCAAGTTTTGCCTGTACCTACACTTATATACATTACATATATGATCGCGCCCGTACGCACACATATATATATATACGCGAGAGAGGAGCCGCACGTTGCGGCACACATCCGAGGCGGACTCTCTCCCTCGAGAGAGAGAGAGAGAGAGAGAGAGAGAGGAGAGAAGCGGGTTAAGGACGCAAAGTCCTTTTAAGGATGCGTCTTTGCGCGCGCGGCGCGGCGCAGGGATTCTTATCTCGCGCCTCCAATCTCAGCTCCGTATATTCTCCTTTATTGTTGCAGTGAGTGCGCACGTAACTGCACGATACTTTTTCGCGGTTGAAGGATGGAGGAGGAGGGATGTTGTGTGGGACTTGTGTACGAGACAGTGGTTTTGGGTGTACGTGTGGTATTATCACGGGCGCCTATACTATACACCTGCTGATAAAACGGGAATTTGATATTTGTTTTGTTTGAGTTTAGATTTGTTTACGATGCAAAGAAGTATATGGGGTTTGTTGAGGATTTTAAGCTAGTAACGACAGAGATGTGGGCATTGTTCACTTGAAGGTAATATACCTTTTCCACAGGATGACAGTGAACTGATGATAGAGAATTGAGCATGTGAAGAGCTAAGTACATTCTAACCTCAAAATCCGCTAAGACTTTTACGTTAATGGTTGAAATATAGATTATATGTACTAATCCTGATGGAAATATCGATATGAATTAGGCTGAAATGTAGCTAGATCAGAATTAATCTAGGTGAATTTCCAGGTAGATTATTCGATAGATCGAAATGATTTTTCCAAGTCCATTACCAGTTCAAAATCCAAGTTTTGTCAGTTGGATGGGATAAAATATCTTTTACAAGAGACTATCTTACGTAAAATTGCATTTTATTTAATAAGTATAGCAAGAAATCCAGGTAGAAAATAGACCTGGATTTTCAACTAGTAAACGACCTACATTTTTAGCTGGTAATCGACCTGTACTTTCATCTAGTAATCAAACTAGATTTTTAGCTGATACTCCACCTGGAATTTCAGCTGATTATCAACCTAGAAATCCATTTTGATCTGATTAAAAATCTATCTGGAAATCCACCTAGATTAATCCTTTAATTCAGTTGGACGTCAAGCTGTAAATCCGCCTTGATTTCAACCAAATATATACGCCTGATCCCTAGATAATTTAGCTAAATATCAAGTAATTTTTGTATTAAGCCTAATAGAAAATCTTCTACTTGAGTTGTGGATAATTTACTTTGAGGAAAACGGGCAGGGAAAAGTGTAAGCATTCAGCAGTTATTTATTGATCTTAAGCATCATAACTGTCTGTTTTCATTATATAATAATTCTGTATTTGCAGTGCTGCATGATAGGTTTACCGATGTTTCTCTGCAAATTACAAAAGTTAGACGTCAACGCAATTTAAATGACAAAATGTCTATTAATTTAACAGTCGTTCTTCCATCATTTTCCCTGACAACGTGTCAACACTTTACACACGCATTCTTTTACACGTCTTCTCCAAGTATTTATATTTTCTTACACGTATACAACTATCTAGATTTAACCATCACGTTCCTCAAATCTTCATGAATTTCAATGGTTGCGCAGGAGGGGTCCCTATGTAGAACGCAGCCCCTACGCGATATCGCGCGCCCGCACCTGCCGAAAAGAAATACAACAGCCTGCCGCCGCCGGCTGTTGCTGCTGCTGCTACCAACGGACGATACGGTTATATAAGTTGTACATATACGTGCATGCACGTGTATGTGTAAGCGTGCGCATAGTTATGTTAGGGGCCCACGAAGAAGGTGAAATCGGGTTCTCCGTGTGTGTATACCTGAAAAAGACCGAGGTGGAGCTGCTCATCCTCCGCGCGCAGACGCGATGAGCTGTTTACCTTACGGCTACGCAGCGAGAGGAAAGAGAGTGCGTAGACATTTTTTGAGTGTGTTTCGGGAGGAGATGACGGATGCGCCGGAGAACGCAATTTTCCGGTTCATTTTCAGAGTCCGCGCGCCGCTTGGCATGCGTGTTATTTGTGGTGTAAATGAAACGAGTTTGTGCAGATTATACTGCCTTTAGTTTAATTTATTTACCAAGTATACTATTGATATGGAAAAGCTTTTAATAAAATTACGTTGGAATGGAGAAATAATTTTCTCTGGTATTAAATGAAAGCTTACTTTTAATATGATTAAAAATAAGAGCGTTGGGCGCTCGTCAACAAATTCACTTTACGATTCCACAATTTATTAAGATTCTTAAGTAGGGTATTACGCTTTAATCTAAAGGTATTTATGAAACAGGTAATTTAATATTTATTTAAGTTCAGGTATGATCACCTCACGCTTTTATGTTTGGTAAATTTTAGTCATATTAAAAGTAAAATTTTGTTTGATACAAACAAAATTATTTCCTTCAATTTGGACGACATTTGACTAAAAATCTTTATAAACTTTGTTTTAAATTACATTTTTAATTTTAATTGTAGTCTGCAATATGTATGTTGTGTGCATATTATGTACACAATTAAGATACACGCGCATACCATTGCTTGTGATGAAATGTGATATAAAAAATGTTTAGGATAATTGACAAAATTTAGGATTTGCCCTAAATCAATACATATCGTTTTAAAATTTGTATACCTCTGCTGAAAATGTTAACTTTGTAGCTTATCGAAAATCGGGCAGTATAAGAAGTAAGTAAAAAGTTGCTATCAAGATTGTGACAGCCAGACAGACAAGCAAGGCAAGTCAAATAAAAACCTTTAATTATTAACAATAAACTCTCATACTCAGAAAAGAAACTTATTGCGACTCTACGCCTTAAAAAATTGTAAATCAATGTTCGCAAAGCCCAAGCAATACATAATTATAGAACCAAGATTTCGCTAATAATTGTAGTCACGAGAAGCTCAACTACCATCTTACAAGTCACCAACTACAATTAAGAATAAACTACCCAGTTCCTCTTAGCAACTCCAAGCTGCAAACTAATCGTTCGCCATCGCGAATCTAAGTAACGATAAAGCAAAAACCAAGCCAACTCCATACGAAATCCTGAAAGGCTATACACATCTATAAATACAGTACACATCACGCTTAAACTAGAGATTCCATACTCCACTCTTCTACCTACAACCATACTCGCGAAACCTAGACCTCCTTCGGCTCAAATCGTCCCAGAAGCCCAAAAAAACACGCATCGAGCAAGTACACAACGCGAGAGAGAGCGCGGCACAGCACACACAGAAACGAAATCAGAGGAGGACGAATTCTTTCGTTAATGACGCACACACATACACTCCGCGTGCTCGTTCTTTTT
Organism: Gastracanthus pulcherrimus; assembly: GCA_949152435.1. NCBI lineage: Eukaryota > Metazoa > Arthropoda > Insecta > Hymenoptera > Pteromalidae > Gastracanthus > Gastracanthus pulcherrimus. The sequence goes on from OX424572.1 coordinate 38,267,351, forward strand.
TTACGCCATATTTGGCAGAATGCGCGCGCCCGCGAGAGAGCAGCGACACGAAACTTTCGACACGAAGTTATAAGGCGCCGCGTGTACGCGCTCCCATATGTACCGAATTGGCATCCAAATGCGTCGGATTATCGAGGAGGTGTGTAGTTGGAGAGTTTTGGAAGATTTCGCCCGGCCGGGGCCGTGAGAGAGAGGATGGAGATCGCTACTGGAATAACAAAAGGTATAGGTGGTTGGTCATTGGGATTGCTCGTCAGGGAGTTTGCGAAAAAAGTTTTGCTCGAGCTGAGTTGACTGTGAATTTGGTGATTTTTTTCTTTGGTGAAATTGAGGAGCTTTTTGTGTTTATTTGGGTGACGAGGATGTGGAATGGGCGGACCGTTATGTCGTTGTCGTATGTTGATTGGGACATAATCGTAAATATGTTTCACGATTTTCTGCGTGTGTGGAGCAAATCTTGACTTAAGTCGAGAATGTCGTGGAGTCTGCATGTACGTGAAAAAGTACGAAGAATATCTTGCGAGATATCTTAAAAAAGTATTTTTTCTTGAAAGATTCTCATCAGAATACAGTACAAATTTCGTACGATAAAGCAGGAAAAAAATATCATCTAAAACAAATGAAATCTATACTTGATACAATAAGAAGTAGTCTGATATTCTATCTACATGGGAAGAATGAATGAGAAGATTCCATAATTCTACTAGAATCTACCATTTCCTCACTTTATTATTGACACAAGGGAACTTTTTTCTGTCAGTGAAGGGGTAATGTGGTGAATTGAAAATATTAATTAATAAAAAGATAGTATACCAAAGGATCTAAATATAATCTAGATGCTTTAGTATACACTTAGATACAGGTATTCGAAAATATACTGTTTGGGTTTTTTAAAAAATTATTTGCTGATCTAGTGTGTCTACAATTGATTCGGATCTACATAAACACGTCTTATCATCGAGATGATAACCCGTAGTCTGAATGGGCCTATAAAACCCATTTTAATGAAAGTCACGACGAACGGTGTTTCAAAACAACAAGTATCATACAAAGTTATTATAATAGCAGTTTATGCAACTATAGTATCCCATATCTATGAGCTTACATACACCTGTATATTGTATCTTCTCCAAAAATATCAATTTCGCTCACGCTGAGAATAGAGACTCTTACGTGGTAAAAACTCGTGAGCAATATTTTTTCAACGTTTATAGCTAAATCTACTCAAATCCTTGGGTTACGATTGTTGAACTGAATTTACTTTGTAAACTCGTTCTACTCATTACTAACTACTTGAGGAATTGGAACTTAACATTAAGTCAAAATTACTGACTATTGAGTAGATATTACTGACGTTGGATTACCGATCTCAGTATGACCTTGAGTCAACAAAAAATCCGAATAGTTAATAGATCATGACTTTTAAAGATCCCTATTCAAAAGCATCAGTTTACGCTCGTAAGTAGTGAAGAAACTCTCTTCTCCATGAATGACTGACCCGTGCGTGCACCTAAAAAGTATAAAAAAAAGAAACCACCGTTCCAAAGCCCTCTGCTCAAAAGGTATAGCCGCAGCTCCAACCGTACATACGAATCACTCTCTGATTAGTTAGTGAACATCCCCTCCCTGAGCTCTCGCGCAAGGAAACGCGAGGAAGGATGTGCTCCGATTCTCCTCTACAGACGTTAGTCTTCAACCGTCTCGCGGAATGACGTCACCTCCATCGCACACACACACACACACACGGCCTTTCGCCGCTGGAAAAACGCTGGCGGCGCATATGATACTATATACAACACACGTGGTCGTGCTGTATTCTTCTTTTCTTTCTCCGCTGGAGCTGCGGAGAGCTCGGGGGGCCTCTAATCGGCCCTCGATTCGACTCTTCCTCCGGTTCTCGGACTGACTGACTGACTGACGTCATTGTTATATTGGTATACTGTCACGACTCTGTCGGTGGGTATATGGGTGTACTTTTATGCGTCGAGAGAGAGTGAGCGAAGAAGCGCGTTTGGTTGCTCGCGCACGCACGATTTTGATCGTCGTCATTGAGATCGGGGATATAGTGGTTAGTTTGTATTCTCTGCAGTTTTCGTGTTTGCGAGCTGAGGAGGGGGAAGGGAACGAAGAGTGAAATTCGCAGAGAGTTCGTGATGCGTGTTCAATGACCATTTTTGGATGGATGAATTTTGTGTTAGAATTGCGAGCGTTCTACTGGAAAACGATTGTATTGCGTGTCGTATACCGAGGAAAGAATTTCTTTATTATATAAATCAATAGATATTACTGAGAATCATGAAAACTTGAGTAACTAAATATTGAGAAATATTCAGTTCCGGTATTTCAAGTTTGCTGACTAATAGTTAAGGAATCGTTCTAGGTATAAAGAATCTCTGGTCTCACTATCAGTGCAAGAGGATGTCCTTGAAAGATATTTATCTATAGGTATCTATTTTAAGATCATAATATTCTCTTGGGACAAGAGGATACACTCTAAGTTCTTTAAACTCAAATTAAAATCCAATTGAATAGTGAATATTGAATCCAAAGAATTTGAATCCAATTTTTGTAAAATGTGGATTGGATCTATAATTATCTATCAGTCGAATCAAATTATTAGTCCAACAGAACTTACAGAAAATTGTATTGACATAGGTGTATTTATACTATTTTAAGCAATTAAAAATATCTAAGAAAAGTTTTCTATCAATGAGTGCAGTAGAATTTTTGCCTATGCAGTGTATTGAGGGTATAAAAAATGAAAATTGGATTGAAAATTAAGTTAAAAAAAATAAACCGTCAATCGTTTGACCCATTCTAAGGATTAAGATTTAAATTTTATAAGACCAAGAAATTTTGAGTCTTAGAATATACTTTGTGGCGTAATGCATCGAACTTCCCAAGAGATTCATTTTCATGCTCTTTATCCATTCATATATAAAAATATTATGTTTAGACTTACGCCGACAGAAAATATACACACTATCTTGGCATTACAAAGACTTATTCCTACATACTAACTACCGATAAAACGATTACTCATCTCACAATTAGACACTGTTTATACATCTTCGAACAACGAAACGCTGACAATTGAAATCTCACACTAAATACAAAGCGCAAAATTGAATATCTTCCTCTTTCTCTCTCTCGATTAATCAAATCAAGCGAAGAATCTGAAAAATACTTTGCATACCAACATGCTGACAATTCAAATCTAGCAATATTCAATATCCCTCTCTGATTAATCAAATAAAGCGCTCGCAAATCTTGAAAATACTTCGAGGACAACCTCACAGCTCTTACTCACACTCTCTCTCACACACACACACACACACACACACTCACTTATACGATAAGAAGCAGAAGAAGAAACCGAGTCGAGGAATTCGCGAGTAAGTGATGGTGCATGTGCAGCGCATATATTCGGGGCATCAGCGAGTGCCGCCGCCGTCGCAAGGTCCCCGCCGATTAAATCCCGGTCAAAGCCTCGCCTTATACGGAGCAACGACGCCTGGATTCTCGCTTGCGCAACGCACACTCTAATGTAGGTACATATCGTGAATTCGCGCGCGAGCCCGCGGGCATTTAGCACCGATCGCCGATTACATTGCCAAATAACGCTCGCGCGCGAGGACGTGGAGAGTTTGAGTTTCAGTTTGAGTTATTGGGTGGTGTGGAAGTGCGCGAGGTGCATTGTGTATATAGGGGAGAATTTGGTTGTGGGTGGAAATTGGATAAGGGAAACGAGGGATTTGTGGGAAGAGGGATTTTGTACGGAAATAGACAGCTAAATGAGGTTTGTTTGGGAAAATAAAGTAAGGAGAAACTATGGGTGCTGACCTGCATCCGGTACCATTTATTATTATTTAAATATTGAATTTTTTTCTCAGTGTGGTTCAGGTTGAAAAGAAACAATGAATGTAATTGAGTCTCTGCCTGTGTAAGAAAAGTTATCATTTTTAGGTTCAATGACGAGCTTTTTCTTACCGATTTTTGTAAAAATGATTTGTCTTCAACCTTAAAAACGGTTCATAAATGGTTCGATTCGTACTAAGGATTTTCTTTTTGCACAATGTAGCAACAAGTTTTTCCGTAGTTATAACAAAATCGAACAAATGATGAAAAAATCAAAATGAGTCTTAAGTCAAAGGATAAAAAAAATCAAGTTTAATATAATGCACGCAAATTAAGCCTCTGAAAATATTTTCGAACAAAAATATGTGTTAAATTATTGAAAGTCTACTCTACCATTGTGGAATCATACATACTTAGGTCCGATAAGAGAATTTATTTATTACGCCAGTGGAATTTCATTATGTGTCAAAGACCCGTGTTCTTAAAATAAACTTATTTTCTTTTACTGATTACAAATGATTATATTAAGAGGAAAACTATTTTCCAAAATTAAGACATTTTACTTGAGATATAAATTATGTTACATATTTACATACATCAAGGGAAATTTTATGATGAATATAACTATGAAAATCATATTAAAAGTGGGACATTCCGACTTTGCACTAAAAATTACTCTGGTTCAATGTAAAAACGTTATTCATTAAAATGTGTATCATAGTCATTTTTATCATGAAGTCAGATGTCCAATGTCTAGAATAATTTTTACAGTGATTTGTATCAGAAACTTGTTTTTACGAATAGGAATTATTTCCAAAAATATCGGTATCAAAAAGCGGTACATCCTGCTACAGTGGATTCTTTCAAGAATGATTTAAATTTTAGTGCTACGAAATGGTGCACATATCAACTTTTTACACAATAAAATCAAATACATATCGATTTCTGTATTGTGGAACTACACGTAGGGTGTGAAACGCACCCGCATAAAACTTCATAATAGCGTCAAAATTAGTAAAAACTCCTTGAAAGAATCCACTACAACAAGGTATCCATACTGATACGTTAAATTTCGATAGATACACATTCTCGAGCAGCTGGCACCCTGTACACGCAAACGTAAATATTCGCGTTTGATGAATGACACTGGTTTTTAATTTTAGCAACTTTGTCAGAGCCGCCGCCGCATAGCAGTTGAGTCATCGGCGATAAGCGCGCGCGAGATATTTGATAAAGAAATTTTTGCCGATTCTCCCGACAAATTGCAATCCAAACAATGATCGCCCCGCCGCACGCATGCACGGTTTTAATAACGCTAAACTCTCGTTCCGTTCGCGTTCAACTTCGACGAATATACGTATATATGTATTCATGTGAATTTCCGAGTTTTCAATCAAATGCGAGAACGAAGGAATGAAGGAATGAATGAAAAAAGCCCCGCTGCTGCATTCGCGCAAAAAAAAAAACGGTAGCAGCGATAACCAAACACACGCATACACGCACAAACTTACTCAAGTAAACAAGGCGCGCGGCGGGCAGAAATTTATCACCTAGATTGTTATATACGTGCATACACCCGCAGTTCGCGTGCGCATCGTTTTTGCATGACTCTTTCCCTCTTTCTGCCTTTGTTAATTAATATGTTAGAGAGACGAGGGGTAATGTGCGGACATGGTGCGAAATGAACATTTTAATTATTTATGAAAGAATGCTTTGTCGGAAGTGCAAGTTTCCTTTAATACTGCACAATAGCATACAATTTAATGTTGACAAAGTTGTAAGTAACATTAAATTTATCCACAATCGAATAATAAATACAATGGTCATTTTGTATGATATATTTTACATTAAATTAAAATTTAAATTTAAGTTATATGTAATCAAATAAAAACGAAAGTGCACATTTTAACTCGCAAACTGAAGGGTTTTCCTCAACTTTTTTTTGTGATATCTTATAAACTTTTTCAGTTGTTTCATGTTTTTCCAGCAATGGCACCCTGGTAGATGCAAAATAGTCATTTCCAATACTGTTTAGAGTTAGTACTTAGTTCAGATTAGGTTCGGCTGTTATAAATAGATAAATTATTTTTTGTATATTTTGATAAAACTAATTAATGTCGATAATTATATATGTGAAAGTAATTATACATTAATTATGGCTATAAAAAAATGTAATTAATAATTGTAATGTTGCAAACATGATTCTTGCTAGTAGGAAAAATATCGGCTGAAATAGACTGCATAATAGTTCATATAAGATTATTCTTAACACTCATAAATTATTTTAAAATTTGTATTAGATCGATTTGTAAAAAAAAACATTCAAGGAGCAAAATAAGACCTAAAACTTAAGTAACTGTTTTTCAATTGACAATAATTCGGTTTGCAAAATCACAATTGTTATTTAGAAATAGTTTTTTTCTCATCTTCACAATGTATACTACTTTTACATACATATAATTATCGAAACTGATGAGTTTTGCCAAAAACAAAAAAAAACAACTGGTCAACTTAAAACACCCGAGCAGTAAACTTCAAAACCGTCAATTTTGCTCTAAACTTCGATTCACATCTTATCCATCGACTATCTTTAATTCAACGCCTCGTTCGAAGACTAACGGATTTCAGTTTTCAACAAAACCGTCTTATTCTTATAAGGTGAAAAAGGTATGAAAAACTCAAAAGAATTTTACAACAAAGTGCAAAAATAAAACTTATTGATAAAGTTAATTTAATACGTTGCCGTACATTTGAAACTTCCAAACATAATTTTCTTTTTATAAACGTAAAATGAAATATAGTACCATTTTTTCGGAAAATTGAAACGCATTTTTCTTCGTATTCGACGTCTAATTCTCCATCAAACTGTTATACCCCTCAAACCCAACAATCCCGCCTCACTCTCTACTCCCCCACTAAAATTCTTCTCTCTCTCTCTCTCTCTTCGCAACGCCGGGAGTAAATAACCCCGCGCTGCACTCGCGACTCTCTCTCACACACACACATACCTACGTGTCGCGCCAGCGAAAATTTCGCGCTCGTTGCCCCCCGAGCGCGCGCTTATACGGCGCTTCGGTTCAAGATGGCGGAGCGGCAGGCGCGCCTGCCGTGCCTCCTTTTTTTTTTTTTCTTCTTTTTTATATATATATCCCGAGCGAGCGAGCGCGCGCGCGCGCTCGAGCTGAATCAGCCGCTCTCTGCGCGGGAGCGCGCGGAGTTGCGCGTGAGTCATTGGTGTGGCGCATGGGACGCGCGCGAGGAGGAAGAGGTGGACGTGGAGTTTTTGGAGTTTGGATTTTTGGAGGATGAGTCAGGAGGTGGATGGGGATTCGGAGGGTGCGAGAGGGTGGGTTTTTGCTGATACGAGTGGGGGATTGGTTTTTGGGTCTTCTCTTTACTGAGAGAAATTATTTTTTGTTGGTAGGGTTACCTTTAGAATTATTAAAGAGGGAGGTGTTTTTTTTCGTTTATTTCTTGTTAATTTTTATTTTCTAACCCCTTCGTTCCACGGACTTGAAGAGACTGAATTATATAGATGTGTTTGTTTATCATATTAATCGTGGGAAGCAAACGGCTGCAGCGAAACTGGTATAAAGAGAGGTCACTTTTTGTATTTATTTTATTTGGAAATGAAATATTATATAATTCTTTTCCCCTTTTTAACGAAAATAATTTAATATATTTTATTTAAATTTAGATATAAAAAATATGAAATATACCGTAACTCAACGTTAATTGGATAAGCCAATATTAAATATAGTATTTATGTGATAACAGATATTATTGTAATAACAATTGCTAAAAACGTTAACTGCACAAATATTTACAAAGATTCAATTAGTACTTGAATAATAATTAGCTCTCAGCTAATTATAATGATCGACAAAAATGGTAACAGGAATTTATGCTTTAAAATCTTGCATCACCAATTTGTGCATTGTTCAATAAAAGTTTATTCAGCAATAAATGTTTCATTTTATAATTTTGATATTTTTTAAATCTAACTATATTACTCATACAAACAAAAACTCAAGTGTTTGCACAAGTACATATCTAACTGATTCTTGGTTAAAATCGACTTCCATGAATGTAAAAACACCTGAACGGTAAATAATTTTAGCTGATCAGAAACTGGTTCCTTATAGCAATTGAGACTGCATGCCACTTTGTATATACGTGTTATTATGTATGCAAAGTGTGTATCGTGAGTTACGAATAGACGATGTTTCTTTTTTTAAGATAACAGCTGTGTTTTTATATTGTTTCAGTAGCGGTTGAAAAATAAAGAGGTTATTGAAATCAGACTAATGTTAACAGTTTCATTGTCGGCTACCATTTTTTCAATGCAAACTTTTGACTTTTAAAATTCATGGAATTTGCTTGACAGATGAAGATTGACGTTAGAACAGTTGTTATAATTGATACCTATCGATAAGTGCTAGTTAGTAGTTCAGTGAGTAGTTAAAATATTCCTCTTTTTTTAAATTAACGGAAAAATATTTACGATCTTTTTGCTAAATCATTTGTCAGGAAGTGTTGACAGTAATCAAAAAGAATATTGTGGAATAATTCTTTTAGAAAAAACTAACTAATCTTAATAATATTGATCAAGGTTTTATTTATTATAAGAAACATTATTGAAACAAGTATTACATAAAAAATACCTTTTATTGTGCTATAACAAATTAAAGCTAATTTATTTTTTATTTCTTCAACCTAAACATTGGAAAAAAAGATTAAAATTGTCACTGGGCCATGGTGCATACAACAAGATGAAGATTGATCATTCAAGAAAACATGCATTTTAATCACAAAAATTAGATTCGTAGTTTGAAAAATAAAATTCGTTATACTCATTTTACGATAGCACAAATTTACTCTACATTTCCAAGGTACAAGATATTTCCAGCTATATTAATTTAATTCGAACGTAATTTTATGTAACGCTCGACCATTCGAGATTAGACTCACGAGCAATAATAATTAAATCCAGTCGAAAATGGTCGATCAGCACCGCAAACAATATGTTAATGCTAGAGCATTAATCCAGTATCTCCCGCGATCCATTAAAATTGTTGCGCTCCTGCATGCCTGCCCCGGAATGACTAATGGAATTTGAACCGCTGATTAATGGCCCGCATGTCAATTCATCCATTTACTTCAATATATAACATAATAAAATAAAAAAAGAAACAAGAATTTAGAATGAAGTCGCGTGTTTACTGCGCGCGCAACTGCACGAAAGGAAGATGTTCTGGCTGGAATAATGCAATTTTTGTATCGATGCTTTTTCAAAGGGGTATCAGATGGGATTTAACATTCAAATTTCCCGCCTTTAATTTTACCCATAGGGAAAGTAAATACATAATTTCGGTTATAATTAAATATATAAACCGAATTATGTCAAACTAGGACATCATGACCTTTATGTATGAATGTACTACATGTTATACAAAGTACATATCAAGTAAAAAATTCAATATTTTGATAGAAATCATTTCAACAAAGTCTCGAAAGAGTTCAGTCTGGATATTTTATTCGAATAGAATTTATCAAAGTGTTGAAATATATACCTGAAACGTTATACAATGATCAATATTAACTAAAGATCGGAATTGATGTCTTAGCTTTGCATAATTCGTTCTACCCTTATATTTTTTATATTATAAACTAATTATTCATTTATTGGTCGGTAAAACTTGAGCCGGGAAATTTGAATTATTAAATTTTACTTTGATACCATTCTAAAAATGTCTGTTTTCAGGTACATTTTTTAAGATGCAAAACCACCAGATTCGATGTTGTTGTAAAACCAAGCAAGTACAGCAAATTATAGTTTCTTAACCTTCCGTTTATCCAATTTACGAAGTACATTAAGGGCTTTTACACGAGCTTCAAGAATCGAGTTGAAAAAATGTTGAGTATGTCATATTCCCGTGAAGTAACTTCCGATGATGATTAAAATTTCAACCAATTCCATTCAAATACACCAATAGAAAAAATAATTCTAAACATTTTCAACATATCACACTGGCCACCCAACAATTTCGTCCCCTCATCACCCACACCGGCACACATACGACAAGCCTCATAACGCACGCGAGCCTCATTTCACGTGAGAAAAGCAGCAGCCACCGCGCCGCCGTCCTCCAAGTTCAAGTACACCTCGTAACAGCGATTGCAGGCCTAACACTCTCTCTCTCTCTAGTCTGTACGTTACAGCTGATTGTAATGGGCCTCGCGTGCGCGCGAGAGTAAGAGTACAGCGCGAGAGAGAGATTGTCTCCTCATGCGCGAGGAGCGATATCTATCATCGCGCATAGAGAGGGGAAAATGTTCTCTTTTCTCGGATGTGCGTTTGGCTGTGTTTCACTGCTGGTTTGAACTTTGGCGTGGTGCATTGAGGCGATAAGAGCGCTTCTCTGCTGTTGTTGTGCTTTTTTGCAGTTTTATGGGCGGTTTATGTGGAAGACGTTTGATTGTACTGCGTTTGGTTGTTTTGTAAACAATTGCGTGGGTTGGGGTGAGTGTAAATAATGATGATTTTGAATTGAACTTTTATTTTCAGGTGAGTTTTCTGTATTTTTTGATATTGTAGTGAACAAGATGGTAAATGGGAAATATTGTAAATATAATTTATACTAGTTATAATGACATAATTAAGTATATTGGTCAATTTGAAAACTAAAAGTCGTTGAATATATATTTCAAAACTACAAACTAGGTATTTCCAGCGTCAGTTTTAGGGTGAAAAAGTAGAAGAAAAAGAAAAAGAATAAGATGTATAATATAAAGGCAACGCCAATGACATCGATTAACACACAGTAATGTAACATACATCACGTACTATCTATAAGGTGAACTATTGTAAAAATTATAATTATAAGATTAAGTTATAAGAATTGTGAAAAACATCGAAACGTCGACAACAAAATAAAAATGTTCACTATTTAGTACCCAAAAGTTTGACTCAACCGAAATCGATAAAGGGTCGATTCTTTAATTCTACGATTGAGTGATAGAATCGAATTATAATTATTTCAAAACTACGTTTGTACATCAAATTTTAGGTTTGAAGTAAAAACATAACTTCTCTTAACCTGAGATGATTGGTAGAATTTTGAAATTGAATGTGAATTTCTGATGACGATTAACCGCTAGAAATATAGACGCGTAGTATTTTCTTAAATTACTTACAGTAAAAATATATGTATTTTTCTAATTAACAAAATATTAACTATTAATCTGACCTAAAGGCAGTGAGTAAACATATTAACATTTTCGAAAAACGCGATTTTGAAAGTTAATTATCTTGCATATTTGGTCAAGGACCCATCTGAATTTTTACACAGTCATAAATATTGATACAATTAATAATTATTCCACATTTCATGTATGAAATTCCTTGCTTTTCACTTTCTTGCGAGAATCACCTTAAGATCCCCACCTAAAAGACTTCTTTACCGTATGACGTCATCGGAAAAAAATTTGACAGTTATCATACTACCGTGAGTCAGAAAAAGTTTGTTTTACCAAGTTTTACCTGCCTCAGCATTCCTATTACATTCAGAATTATAAAATAACTGTATTGTAATTTTATAATTTTTTATTTTGTATTTTATATACCTTCAGCACTGGGTACCTCGACGCGCGAAAAGCCCAATATCGTTAAAACCTTTCGTTATTACAAAAATCCGGTTTCTCGTATACGCGCACTTGGAATATCTGGATCTCGCAGTGTGTCAAAGCAATTTTCCGCGCAATAAAAATTGATTTTACACATTATGCAGAGCTCACTTGGCATCGTAAAAAAAACTACCGCCTGCCGTTAGTTACCCTAGTGGCAAGGAATGTGAGAAAGTGTAAAATATGAAAGAAAACGTGGAAAAATGTGAATTTTATGTACTGAATTTGGAAATTCCTTCATAGTTCCTCACATTTTTAAATATTATTGCACACGAAAAATTAAACCATTATTTACCATTAAAGTCCTTTATTATTATTTCATACTTTTGCACATATTTTTACACACATTATTAAACTTGCATAAGTTTTTACAAATTCTCTTTGACTTTTACAATATATTGAAAAATATTTTTTATTTATATTTAAGTAGAAAATGGCAAGTTTTAAGAAGGATAAGGAAATGTAGTTAAATGTGTCAAAGTATTTTGGGTACCAAGTGTACAAAGTACATTTGGGAGTGTAAAAAAAATATTACAACATAAGAAAGTGCAAAAAATACATTTAAAAATTCCAGGAAATGCGTAAAAACAAGTAGATAAATATTAAAAGGATCATAAAAATTAATCTCCAAATTTAGAAAACATTTTCTCACATTTTTACCAACTTTATTTTTTGTTACCAAGACTCGTACAAAATTACCACCTGCCTACATGTAAGAATGCCTCCCCAATTAAGCTTTTTCATATACTTCTCAAGCGTAATACGCTCAAATGAAAAGGTATATACGAATGAGCAACAGTAAAAGTGTAAGCATTTATAAGCACCACTCATTGTTTCAACGTTTAGTTGGCTCGTTCGCGTACACCTATCTTATCTCGGAGCAGTTAAAAAAAGGTCGCGGCCAGGACATCATCATCATCGTTATATACGCACAGAGGAAGTAGAGCGGCGAACACTGACACTGTAAAAAAGGAACCCCTTGTAGAGTTACTATACTACGAAAGTTCGGAAAATAATATTCTTATCTCGGTACGGTGTTTATAATCGAAAACTGACATTGTGAACCCTGACTTTTGATTGTCATTATCAAGTTTTCGGAATTAATATACATATATTCGAAAAATACGACTTCTTGGCCATGCTCTTTTTTTTGTACGATCGAGTTAGATTCTGAAATTATCTTATATTATTTTAATCACAAACTGTAACCAATTTTTTCTCTAAATTTTGACATTGAATCACACTCTTACAAGAAACTATTCTCAATACCTATAGTACTTTTTTGTAATGTCACAAGTTTTTTTAGGTTTTGATGGACAGTATGTAAACTTTCAGAGCAATAATTTGACGTGCATTTGTAATATGATTTTGGTAAAATCAGACTATTTATAAAATACTTTTGGACTAGAACTGCCTACTTTCACAAAAAATAAGGCGAATTCGTGGCCAATAGATGTTTACTTTCCTGATAGCGGGAATATGTTTGTAATAATTATAATAATGAAATTATGTAACTTAATTTAAAAAACAAAATATGCTTAGACGGTTAACAAGTAAATGTTTGTTGGTTTTTAAACATATAAAAATTGTAATTGAGAAAATATTACGCAAATCTGATTTGCTATATTTGAAGATTGTAACTTTTAGAAATGAATGTATATTTTACAAATAGTAGTATATAGATATGCAATGAATTTTATAATTATACAAGAGGTTTTTGACAGCATGGGCAGATATGTATATTATAAGCAGTGAAACGTTTTGGCATAATCTCTCTTCAGGTCTTATCAGTTAATATTATAAGTATTACCTGTTACGTAGCAAAAATGTTGTTATATATTCTTATTTTACTATGAGGCTGCTGTATTTCAATTAAAAAAAACCTTTCGTATTTCTTTACCAACATTTTCAGCCAATGCGTAAAAACTTCCAATGTTCATTAGTAATTATTTTTTCAAATGTGATTTTAATTAATATTAAGAGAAAACTTAATAATCCTAATGCACTATTCATATAATGACAATTCCTATTCACAAAGTTGTTACTCCGAAGAGCATTATAAAAAGCATCATATCTGGCTTTCAACAAAAATACGTGCTTCAAATTTGCGAGTAGAAACCATTCGCTGCTTATTATTTTTAAAACCCCCAACACTAACCGTGCTTCTAACCGAGTAAATTAGGAAAACACGTGTATACATACACAAGCAAGTAAATTACCAAGTCGCATCCCTCCTTTCTATTTATATCTCAAAATCCGAGCCGCGACTTTTTAAACCCCTGCGTCTCCCCGGACACACGAGTTTCCCCCGCACCGACGTCTGACTCCCCGGCTAATTATCCCTAAGTGCAAGAGAGTTGCACTCCCGCGCGAGCTTTTAAAATCTAAAGAGCGAGTAAACAGAGTGCGTCTGAAACGGAGCAAAGACAAGGGAGGCGGCCGGTGTACGCGACGGGGCGCCTTTTTTTTTTTTTTTTATTTCGCGCTCAACTCTCTCGCACGCGGACACATTTCATACGCAGTGCGCATTCATACGGACGCGAGCTCCCAGCTCCGGAAGAAAGTGGTATATACGAATACGGTGTAACCCACACGCACACACGTACGCGTGGACATACATGTACACAGTGTATAGTGGCAGAGGTGAGTCAGGGACGCAGGGAGTAGAGAGCGTGGCACGAAGAACACGCACAATGGCATATATACATCGCATCGCTTTTAATCGCGAAGACACTCCGAAGACTCCGAAACTCCGATAGGAGCAATGCTCGGTTGTACGTGTGTATAGGTATATACGTGCGCGGACGCCGGAGTCCTGGCCTACGCCCGTTTTTAGGGGCTTGCGTCAGCGCTGCTATCTCTCTCTCTCTCTCTCTCTCTCTCTCTCTCTCTCTCTCTCTCTCTCTCTCTCTCTCTCTCTCTCTCTCTCTCTCTCTCTCTTGCTCAGTCTCTGGTAAAGAAAGAGAGAGAGGAAAGGACGTGGACATGTGTCTGTGTGTATGTGTGCATGCGCGAGACGAGACGAGACGATCCTAACCTGTTGCACGTCGGCGGCGGGGACGACGCCCTTTGCGGGGCTGAAAATGTAGTCTGGTATAGGATTCTGCGTGGGATGCGTGTGTATGTGTGTGGGGTGTGCAGTGGCGTATGTACGTGTGTGGTATTGGAGTTTCTTGGGGGGCCGTTGATTTTTAGGTTAACTTTGACTCCGGGTTCTACGCGCGAGAGTAAACACAACGAGGGGGTGAATGTGCGTACACTCGATGGAAATAAGGTTGGATGGAAGGTTTTGCAGTGGGTTATGATTGCTGGAGGAAGGTTGGGTTTATGTTCGGAGATGTAAGCTATTGACGAGTTAACTTATTACTGAGGTACACTTCAAGTAGGCTCAGTTTTTAGTCAAGATCCAATTTTTTCTTTGAAAATAACCCGAAGAACGATAAAACGAAGAAACGGTTATTTAACGATTCTTTTAAATCCATGCCTGCACGGCGAACGTTTTTTTCTTCCTTTTTTAAATTCTCCCATGCGATTGGTTACAGAATGTATAGATTTTAACCAATGAGATCGTACTATACGTTTAAAGATTTGATACGAATGACTGTTTATCGAGTGTACACAAATCATAAAGGTTTCAAATTAAAAACATGTTTTTATATAAGTGTATTTTGAGCGAAAACTGAGCCCACAAGGACACGATTGATCCACGGAGGCCCGAACTTGCTCCGAAACGGCACAACAAAAAGCCGGCGTGAGATTTAAATTCACTGCTGCACCCTTCTTTAAAATACCACTTTCAAGAGTAACACACCCCCCTTCTCAATGACACCGTTACAGGCAAAACGTAACCTCCCCCTCATGTTAAAGAAAGCCAATAAAAACCTCCCATCCCCCTGTAATTCAAAGTTCGCGCCGTCCGAAAAGACAGCAGCAGCCAGAGGCGCGCACTACTCACATAAATCAATCCCGAGTAGTAGCGATCCTTGAGATTGTGGAGCACGCTCGCCTCGTTGAGACACGTCAGCTCTGCCATGTCCTCGGCCTTGTCGAACTTGGGCGGATTCATCTTCTGTATGTCGTCCTTGGCGACGAGCACCCTCTTGCCGGTCTCGACGATCTCCACCTCGACCTCGTCCCCCCTCTCCCCCTTGATGCTCGCCGAGACGAAGCCCTGCTGCTCGGAGGGCACCCATACGAGCTTCTTCTGGGTCCACTCCGCCTGGGTCGCCGGGTCGTTGAAGCTGTTCCGGTCGACCGAGAGGATGCGCAGCTCCGGGTCCGAGCGGTCCACCCGCGAGTCGGCGTCCGCCATCTTAACGCCCGCGAGAGATTCGGCTCCCTCTCGCTCGCTCGACAACCCTATATCGTATTATGCTCTCTCTCTCTCTCTCTCTCTCTCTCTCTCTCTCAGGCCTCGCGCTCCGGGTACTCGGTGCGACCTGCACATACGCGTCCCCGTCCCTTGCGTACCACGCTGGCGTGTGTATTATTCTCGTATTGTTCCTTTATGTACACGCACACACACACGCGCGCGCGCGCGCTCTCTCTCTCTCACACACTGCGGCGGTGCAGCGCTGTGTTTTGGGTTATATACGCGCGCGTGGCCGACTGTTGCGCGCGGCGGGCCCGTGTATATGTACGCACACACGCACGCACACACGCGCGCGCGCACACCGCGTTACGTTCCACCGCGAGAGAGAGAGAGAGAGAGAGTGTGAGTCGGGTTTTTACACCGAACTGGAGGAGAGTCGGGCTCTTACTCTCTCTCTTTCTTTTTTTTTTTTATTGTTTCTTTCCTTGCAGGGAGCCTCGGTCGCGCGGCGCGGCGTCTTGCTCCACCCTCGTCGTTAGCAGGCACACTACTGACTAGCCGTGTGCTACTCGGACTCGCGGCAGCAGCAGCAGCCGTTGATGTTGAGCGCAGCGCTGGAGTAGCGCTGGTGGTGGTGGTGGTGGTGCTCGCTCCTCGTCACCGTCGCCGCGAGAGCTACTACTACAGTGTCTACAGTACCTACAAGTACGGCCATGCCGCGAGTTGAGCAGCAGGCAGCAGCAGCAGCGTCGCTCGCTTTCGATATATGTACTCCTTCTTCCTATACCGCTGTACTCTGTATCTGTACACTCGCGATGTGTGGATGTATAGATATATGTAACTCACACCTCCGAAAGTCTTCGAGTGGCTTTTACACTGCGCGGCTACTCCCACTCTCTCTCTCTGTCTTATCTTATGAGTCGCGCTCGCGGTGGGATGTATACAGTATGTGTGTGTTTTTGCAGAAAACACACCCAAAAGAGAGAGAGAGGCCGAGAGACACGACTGCGGTACGAGGCCAGTGCACGCAGTGCACGCAGTAGTATCAGCGGCGGTTTTCTCCGTCTCTTTATTCTCGCGCTTTTACTTGGGTATACAGTGTATGCACTGTATATAGATGTGTATGTGTAGCATCTGTCTGCGATTTAGCGTGGAATTGCCGTTCGCGGATTCGGATTTCGCTTGTGAGCTGCGCCTGCGCGCGATTCTGCGCGACTCTGATTGGGGCGTTTGGCGCTGGCTGCGCGGCCTTTTACATTCAAAAGTTATGAGGATCGTTTGGAAGTGTATTGGGGTATCATGGATGAATCTGCAGAGTTTTTTGTTATTATTTTTGTTGGTTTCTTTTTGTAATATTGGTATGAAAGTTGAATTTCCCGCCTTGGTTTTTACCGGCCGAGAAATCAATAGTTACAACTGTAGGGGAGAGTAGGGGCAAATTAAACATTTTCAGGGCTACTTGAATATTTTTTACTTTCAATAGTATACATCGCTTTTGCAGAACAATTAACACTTCCAAAGTATATCATGATGATAACTGTCATGTTTAACAATTTTTTTGATTATAATTTACTTGAATATATGTGGCTAATAAATAAAATCTTTCATTTTTTTAGGGGAGAAACTAAATCAATATGTACTTTATTTCTTTATTTGATATAGTTCTCTTAAAATAAATAGAAAAAATTGAACACATGTGTGATAGTAACTATATTTTGGGCTTTCACCAAAACATACTTTTTTATATAATCAAAATGTTCAATTTACCTTGCGTTTATAATAATGAAATAATTCTGCTCTTCCCTATTATTAGAAAACTACTAATAATATAAAAGTACTAGATATAATATTTAATTAGCACAAAAAATTTAATATGTTAACCATTTATATCCCAAAAAAATTTTAAAACACATATCGTGAAAATATTTTAATGCATTCGACCTTACTGACAGCACCTATTTTTCTTATTAACACTTTCACTCCGCGAGAGAAAATTGACTTTTTCATAAGCTTTTTATAATAGTAACAAAAAATGTATGACTATCTAAAAAGCTCCTAAAGTGTACATTTTACTTTTCTATGAAATATAAATAAATATAATAATATAATACATTCTATATAATCTATCATTGTCCGTTTTATCAAAGTAATGAAGTCTCAAAAACATATGTCTGAAAACCGTATGACTTATCGGTGACTCATACCGCAGCAAAAGTGTTAAAAAGAAATAGTTTAATAGACATATCCGTATCATCACAGTCTTATTTACGTATCAGTAAATAATAACAATTCTTCTTTTCCTATTATTGATGTTGAATTTGTAATCATCAACCGCGAAAATTTAATATCATGTATATAATTCTTGAAATAAGGGATATTTTATCGATTTTTGATTATTTATAGTGCACTAGCAATCAATACAATTTATTTGTCCCACTTATTTTTACGATCATAATATCCCTAAGGCCCCTTGGCATATAAAAAAACTGGGTCAGAATGTTAAAACCATCAGTGTAAATGATTCAAATCCCTTGCTGAAAGGTGTATTATATAAGTTATACCCGATTTTTTTCGATCGTTTAGACTATAATTTGTGAACAAAATTATTTTAGGGTAACCCTTTTTACAGCAATTTTACTTAAATTAGGATATTTTAATGGAAAAAAGAGATATAGGTAATACATCGTAGTAGTTTATTAAAAAATATAAGAGCTGTAAGGGTTCCATTTTAGACAATATAATTAGGCATTTTAATTTTTTATTTTTTGTAATTTTCAAAACGACTATAGCGCTTGCTTAAAAAAAGTCGTATTTAGGATATTAACAGGTTCTATTTTAATTTTTCTCCGATTATACTTATGATATTTCTAAGAACCGAAAAACTGTTTTTCTTTCAAAATCTATTGAAATATTTACATTTACAAAAAAATAAACTTTTGCCAAAAAAGAATCATATTGTACAGACTTACAAATGTGATAATAATTTCAATCAATTCCAAAGAAAAATGTTTTGCAAATTATTTATCAATCGCTATTTTTACGATACATAAAGTTATACGATATACAGTGCGTCTCATAACTATAGAAACACCACAAATTTTCACGTTTAAATGTGTATATTATACCTTTTTTAAAGAACCTGTAACTTTGGAAGCAAAAATCCGAGGATAATTTTGCAAAAAGCCAATGAATGGAAAATATATTCTCTTTAAAACATTACTAGAATATTTCTTTCGCATCAACATTAAAGAAGTTATCGTTGTTTCATAACTATAGAAACACTTTAAATTTTTAGACCCATTTAAATCAATGTAAATTTTTTATCTAGTATTCAAGTTTTGTTTAAACCGTCCGTGAATTTTTCATAAGTTAATGTAGACACAATATTTTGGTAACGTCTTGAAGAGAATAAAATTGCCTTTTATTTGCTATTTTTAAAATTATCTTTGGTTTTTTGCTTCGAAAGTTACAGGTTTTTTAAGAAAAGGTATAATACACAGATTTAAATGTAAAAATTTTTGGTGTTACTATAGTTATGAGACGCACTGTAGTAACTTCAGTGCGTTAGCTGAAAACCTTTTCTTTCAAACAAATAATTCTCATAAACCTTTCCTGATTTCTCACATTATATATATACATATAATAATCTGATATAGTAATCATCAGTTTAATACACTCTTTTTCAAGGATTCGATCAAAAACGCACGAGTACACTTTTGCCTTTTACGCGCTTTATCGGCTCCGTAAAATTCCGCTTTTACTCGGTCGCACACAGTGACGTTGCACGATGATCTTCGTTTTTGGTCAAAAATGTTTCGCACCTTATTTCGCCTTGGTACACTTGGAGAGCGCGAAAAGAGAGGCAAAAAAAAGGAAGGGAAACGCGGCGTGACGTAAACAACCAGTGTAGTGAGGCATACGCGGCGCCGCGTTGGGGCGCCCAAATAGGTCTTGCGGCCGAGTACAGACGTATTCGTCTTATGGGTTTATAAGGCGAAGATTTTGTTCCTTTTTTTCTTTCGTGATTATTCACTGGGCATTTAAGGCGTGGGGTGTGTTTATTAAATAAGGAATTATGTAATTTGTATGAGTATGGTTCTAGTTTATCGTAAGTTTTTATTTGGGTTTGCCAAATTTGGTTGCAGTTTACTGCCAATAACCGCTGATAATACGTTTGATGCAATCAAATAGTTTTCTCAGTGATTCGAACTAATTTCTTGTAACTACTTTAACTATTATACTGTACTGAACTAGTTACTTTTCGAGGTACTTCTCAAAATACGCTTTTAGTACGCTCTATCATTACCTATATTGGTACATCATTAACAAAAAAAAAATTGTAAGATTAAAAATTTTAATCAGTCATATTAGGATTTTAAAAAATAGTATGAAGATTACGAACTTCTAAGCAAAATTTTGTTTTTCGTTATGATGCAAAATGAAAAAGTATATAAAAATTAATTATTACATTTAAAATAAAAATAAAAAAAGTAATTTAAAAATATATGTTAGTAGGAAGTTTTCTTTTCAAAATTATATGTGTATTAAAAACGTACTATCGTTTTGCTCTCGATATTTTTGTAAAAAGATTACCTATGAATTTATTAACATTAAGTTTTAATAAATTGAAAAAAACTTACTGTAATGTAAAAGTTCTTTACGAATATTTAGTTTGAAAATAAATAAAAATACCTACACGTCAGCTTGAATACAAAGTCTAGCGACTATCTACTTTTACAACTAGAGCTAATGTAGAAAAGATGATAAAGCACTGCCATATCGACGGATGCATAATCATTCTTTACCTTACCGACACGTACACTGCAAGTTTATATCCTGTTTTTAAAATATTCAATTTGCATAATTTTTCTGTTTTAATGAAAAGAAAAAGCTAGAATTGATTTTTTATTTTAATATTGTAAAAAAGACTAAGTTCTCATGGGTTTTTACTTTTGAAAAATACAGATTTAATTTTTAAATATAATTAACAAAACGGCTGTGATTTTACCAAGTAATAAAATATTAAAGCAAATGCACGACAAACCAATAAAAATGTATTGTTAGCAATGAATAATACGAGAAGAAATATTTTGCAGCTTGCGAATATTTTTACATTCATACAGTAAACATTCGTCATCAACATGAAAAAAGACAATAAATATAAAAATATAAATATATATAAAACTATTCAAACGATCACCGTTTCCAAATACCAGTAAAACTAACTCAGAAGCGCGAGCAGAAAGTACACAGTAGCTCGGCGATTCATTAATAGAGGCGCAGCAAACGGCTACTTCCGCTCCAACGGATCTTATAGAAAGGGACGCAGCTAATCGCACTATCGTGCATGCTCGTTCCGTATCACACGCCGATTGTGATAATACCTATATACACTGTCAATTGCACGCACTCGTAGCTGCCGATCGATCTGTTAGCACTTATCATCGTTTGGCCATTATCGATTATCTACATCATAAGTTATTTTTTTTTTTTGCATATCTGACGAAGGCCATGTGGCGAGTAATTAGTACATATTAATACGCTTTATTTCATCAGTTGTGCTCTGGCGTGGAATACTTTGGCGCGGAAAGCCACCTACGGCGCAACCACTTGCATCGATCAGTGGATCCACTTGTATTTACGAAAAACCGGTCCTATATAACGATCGTCAGTCTCTGCAGTGTGCGCATAACGATTGGAGCTTGCGGTGAAATTATGTACGGGCAAAGGTCTACCGAGGAGATCGTCGAGTACGCGAAGGAGCAAAATGTGAGTACATTTTGTGTCAATCTAAAAGTAGAGTCTCTTCTGTCGGTATAGAAATAATAAATATGTACTCAGAAAATCAGTGCCTCTATTGTGAATCATTTGGTTTTAAATCATTACTATTAAAGTATTAATGCATTATTTCATTTTTTTTATTTTCAAATATACTAATAAATAGGTACTTTTAAAATAAGAAAATAAATAATGCTAATAATGCAACACTGATGGTCCATGACAGCACATCTTTGTCATAATTGAAACAAGAAATCAGTATCGTATCGGTATATTGTGCTATACTTTTGTACGTTTTAGTACATCTTTGTACATTTATGTACATTTTTATACGAAAAATTCCGCTCACTAAGAAACCTCAAGATTATGTCAACAAAGATTTTCTACGTTCAATTGTTTCTTAAGTAATCGAAACTTTCTATATTTTTTACAAGTAAATTGATTTGTTCACGACTCGCCACCTATCGGTGAAAAACCCAAGCAGTATTTTTTTCGAAAATATATAGAAATGTATAAAAATATACAAAAGTGGTCAAATCTGTTCCAATTATAACAGAAATATGCATTCATATACACTCTTATACGCTTATATACATTTTTCATTTCCACTGGGGTCGTTTCTGTATTTAAAATACATTCTTTTTGTGAAATTCTGACAGGCCACTATAGTGGACTTGCGGAGCGACACGATTTCGAAGCCCTCGCCGGCGATGAGGCGGGCGATGTACGAAGCCGAGGTAGGCGACGACGTCTTCGGCGACGATCCCACGGTCAAGCGTACGTATAATACTGCAATGGGTATATTTTTTTCTTTGTTTGTTAATATTGTTCGATTATTTAGTGATATTTTCAACAAAAAAAAATTGTGCCATTGTGTAGTTGAATCTTTAAAGTATATGCCTGATGTTTTGTATCTTTGTACTGTCGATATTTACAATACGGCAAGCACCCGAAGTTTGGCTTGAAAGATAGCGGTGAAATTATACCGGCATTTTTTCTCCTTCAACTGTTATTATAATTGCACTAATGACTTTTATCAAATGCAACCAGTACTATTATGTTGGTGAGTAACTTTGCTTTTATGTACATATATTTTGTCCAAATAATAAGCGATTTTTTGTTATAACAAAAAAGCCAGAGGACTATCATGTTTTAACCGCCCTGGTAGAAAGTTAGCTAGAATGGCTGGTTAGCTTATTAATTATTAGCCAGATTAATAAGCTATTAATAAGTCAAATTGTACCTAATATCTGGCTAGAATCTGCTTAAGACTATGCTTTAAACAAGTACGTATTTTGTTTGCAAATCTAACCAATTTATATTTTGTTTTGAAAAATTATTAGTTTTTAAAAATATATATATTATTATACTCAATATAGTATGCCGTCAAAACAAATATTTTTATCAACAAATAACAACTTACGAGATTATAGAAATATATATATGCAATACTAAAAGTATTTGATAACTAATAATTTCCTTTCAGAAAATTAGTCAATCATAATTTAGTCAACTATAATTTTGTGATTGATGTCGAAAATAAAATTTTGTAATAAAACTTCATTGTAAAATTACAAATATTTGTTTATCAATTCTTCAAATTTCGTCATAACTTACATTATTCTGTTTTTATTGTTATTTTTAAAATAACAATAATTATATGACTTCATGCATTCTATTATTTATAACATAAATTTTTTTAGTAAAGATACTTAAATTTTTCTCGAGGCTTTGGTACTTTTTGTGTAAATAATACTTTTTAAATGCACGCGTCGTTATGTAAACAAATAACCTAACCTCCATTACTACCTGACATTTAAGGTACATTTATAACTTTAATTTAGTAAAATACTTAATGTAGTATGATTAGAATTGCGTATGACTTTGATTATTATAAAACTGTTATTATTTCCATTATTAATTAATACATAAATTACTTAGTTTATCAATTTTATATTAACTAGAATATTAAGCAGAATCTAGCTAGAAATTAGCTAAAAAGCATGTCGTTTTTAACTGATTTCTAGCTAATTTCTTAACCATAATAAAGCAGATTTAGTAAATCTAGCTAATATCTGGCTAGAAACTCGCTTAGATTTGTACTAGGGCGATAGTAGGCAGTTTTTGAACAGTTGAGAAACCTTTCTTTACGTGTCGGCCAAAAAAGTATGGACTTTGAGTGACTGATTATTCTTCAAAGAAATAATCAAAATTTGAAAATTAAAATTTAGAACATTCAAACGTGCAAAAATAATTGTATGCCATCTCAACGAAAATGGCCACTTTTTGCCCTGAAAAGCGAGACCAAAATTACATTTTTTGCCCGCGAAAAAGTTACTTTTTTCCCGCAAATCACTTTTTTCTCACACATGCAGACTTCACTAGAAACTAGTCCAAATTCCTTTATTTCATCAAGTTCTACCAATAACCCTGATTTTCGATTGTCTTTTAACAGTCCATTAGTTCCGCTTTCCAAGTCAAAAAGTGGCCACAGTTGAGATGGGCATAAAGTACTATATGTAACTCGAGAAAAAAGTCGATTTTTCTCTCGGGTGATACTGAAAATCACCCGCGGAAAAAATATTCGACTTTTTGCCCTGGTTACATAATGTACTATTTTTTGCCCTGGTGTGTGTAAAGTAACGATTTCTGTACGTAAAGTGAACGAATCACCTTACGCACAGTAATTGGCACTTTACACATACTTCTACTTTACTCATACCCGGGTACAAAAAAAATGGATGCATAATAATAGACTAATGTTTTCTATCTCTGCATAATTTTTTATGACACCAGCATTTTGTAAACAAAAAAAAGTTACAAAAATTTTTGAGTAGTCTAAATGCGTTAAAATAATAAAGAATTTTCAACTGCCATACACACTTATTCCTAAAAGAAAAATACTTCATAATATAATGCCGTCTTAAGCAAAGAGGTCCGTAACTTCAGAATGTCATGTTCAGCGCAATTTTCATGTTATTGAAAGCTTGCTGTCTTCTAACTTAATAATATATTTCCTCCGAATAATTACATTTCTTCATAATTCTTTATTTTTTATCGTATGAAAAGCATAAAACACCAATAAAATTAAGGTTTCATATAACAAAACGTTAATTATGGCCTTTTCGTTATGACATTAAAGCAAAATAATCCAAAATATCATTTTCAATTTTTTTTTAAGTTACTGACCATCTTGCTTCAGGCTACACTATAAATAATTTAATATTTTTCTATGAATTTTTATAAGATGATATCTAATTTTTGAAAACTTCAAAAGATTTTTTAAAGTCTAAGTTGCTACAAACAAATAAAAAGTGACTTTTAATTTTTAATTAACCATAATTTATCATAGTAACTTTTATGTAATTTACATACATATACCTATATTCATTAGGGTGGTTCGAAATAACCACACATTCTTTTAAGTCACCTTATCGATACCGCATATTCCTTATGATAAAATATTTACTTAAAACACAGGTGTGCCATTAAAAAATGTCTTTTTTAAAACTAATTACGCGTAAAGTATTACGACTAATCTGTTCATAGTTTACTTAGTTTTAGAGGCACATTATTTTTACACTTCTAGAAAAATTCGTGTTTATGTATAGAAAAGGTGTAAAATGTTAAAGTCATGATTCATATCATGCTAAACTTTGAGAGTTGAAATACAATAATAATTTAAACATACAAAAAATTGAGGACATCGATGCATCCGCCATTTTGTATTATTATTTATAAGTGGCATACTTCTTTATACATGCACAATATGTTCCAATAAGTAAATTCTGTTATCTGTCAAAGTTTCGATTCAAAATTTTGAATACTAAAAAAGTTATGGCATAAATGATGTATGTATAATAAAAATATCGCTTTTTTAAAAAGCTATTTTTCGTCAGATCAAATTAAAATACAAATTTAGCTTTTTTCTTACATGCTTTGTACATCGAACTATACTGATTACGCGAGGTTTCAAGACGATTTTTTTTTAAACACAGACGTGCATAAAATATGTCGCTTTCTTTTTAAATTACGCGAAGTATTACGATCTTCATAATGTACTTACAAGGAGAGTGTCACACTCCAGGTCACGGATTTTTATGAAAATTTGGTATGTGTGTTCTGGTACCTAAACATGAAGCCAACACCCGTAGTTTTGTCCCATAGGCCCTTGGGGACAATATATGACCGTTTGTGTTAAAAATACGCGTTATTTCCGTAAAACGTGGTACCTATACTTCGTATCATAACTCTGCAAGTTATTTGCTAGAGAAATGATGTTATAAGATAAAAAACGTTGACTAAAAGAGCTTTAACTTAAGCTTTGTTTCATATAAGAATATATACTGTTGCAAAGCTATGAACAATCAAAAATGATGGCAATAAATTCCTGAGAATTTGAGGATTTTCAGCTCTTTAAATTGAGTAGTATTCCATACATTTTTGTCATCATTTTTAGGTACCAGAAAACACCTCCCAAAGTTTCATCAAATTCCGTGTCCCGGAGGTGTGACTCTCCTTGTTAGTTTTAGAGGCATATCACTTTCAAAACTCTAGAAATTTTCATTTTTGTGTAAGGGTAACGTATAAACTGAAAAAGTTACAGTTCAGATTAAGTTCAATTAAAATTTCCGGAATCAAAAAACTGTAACAATTGAAAGTTATAAAAAAGTATTGGGACACAAATTCAAGCATCCGCTATTTTGTTTTTATAGGTGGCACAGTTTGTTATACATGTTCCATATATTTGGCTAACTAATGGTTAGTATCTGTCAAATTTTCAAATTAATATTTTAAACGCTAAAAAGTTATGACATAAATGGTGCCGTGTATTTAGTAGATGGAACACGCAAAATGAGTGAATTTTCAAATCAGTTTGATTTTGTAGTTAATAAAAATCGTAATTACAGCATAAATTCTATTTTTCTCATTTAATACGTTCTATTCAATAGTATCAAATTTGAAAATATTGCATTAAATAATATTTACATAAAAAAAATTACGTGGGACACTAAAATAAAAAAGTTCTGGAGGTTTGCCAATATAATAACATGAATTGTTTCAGAATTTTTAAAAAATGTTCAGGGGTCGCTCAAGTCTATTTTTTGAGAAAAATGATTTGTTTAAAGTTTTTCTTTTCTCTTCAGTGAACCATGTCATTTTCCACTGTTCATGCACGGCTAAACTATTTTGTAGTAACAGAGAATGGTCGCAGAATTTTTCCTGAGGTAAGTGATTATTTAAAGTGCTTTTTTATCAGGCATAAAAAATATTTTCTTGTACATATTACAGTTTAACGAGCCGCCAAAGGGCATGAAAAAGCTAAGATTTCTGGTGTTGCATTAAAAAAGCCGTTGCTAATTCATTGGCACTTAGCTTCCTCAAACTAAATTAATTGTTCTAATATGAAAATTTTTGTTGTAATAAATTAATTTTAAATTGCTATATATCTTTTTAATTCGGTTCTCAAAAATGTGTGCTGAATTATCATTGATAGTTTAATTCAGAACATTTAATCAAACTAGCTATAGCCGTATTCTTATTTTTATTTTATATTTATATTTTAATTTACATTTATATATAAATTAAATATATTTCAAGCAGTTTTCGGTAACATTAATTTTTTAAATTAATAATTTTCTCATTGAATTTTAATACAACGACACCTAAAATCACATAATTATATCATACGTATCATTTTTATCTATATTTATAAAAAATAAAACAAAAAATATTGATATACATTATTTCATTTATCTTAAAATACTTTTTCAATCAATATTTCAAAATATCAATGAAAAAATTATAAAAAAAAACAGAAATCCTCCTGCTTGCATCACTTGCCAACCCTCGGTATATAAATTAATAAATAAAATATTACTATTTTCTTAACATTGAACGTTTTTAACTTTTTTAACTAAATTTTTCAGTTGTAGAAGATAGGTTTTTTATACTTTTTTAAATGCATTTACACTAAATTGATCATAAAATTTCTAACATTCCAAAAAACCCTAAAAACTAAAACTCAAAATTCAAAAAATAAAATAATCACTATAAAACAAAAACAAGTCGATGAATCTTGAAATTTCTTTGCAATTTTGAATCTTCATTTAAAAAGGAAAAAATTAGCCCTTTATAGTAAAAAATGACCACGCCGTTCTCGAGATATAAGCGATCAAATAGAAGATTAAAAAGAGACATAACCTCAATATCTCAGAAAGTAAAAGATCTCATGATCTGAAAAAACATACAGGTCATGAGTCAGTAAAAAGCGACCTTTTTGTAAAGTTTCAGATAAAATGCTGTCGATTTATTTAAGTTATCGCGTCAAAAACAAAAGCAATTTTATAACAAAATTATGTTTTTCTCGACAAAAGAAAAATATGAAGCTACAAAATTTTTACAGGATATTATTCTAAATATTCCTTATCATCTCAATTTTTTTCAAAAATTTTCGATCTTATAATTGACAGATATGATCGTTTGAAAAAAATGACGTTTTCGTGTATAAAAAAAACAAGGAAAATATCTTTTTCAAAATTTCGGGTCGGACAAGATAGGTAATTTATACTCTTTCAAATGCATCTTCACTGGGTCGATTATGTTATTTTTAAGGTATGAGAAAACCCGAAGAACTAAAACTCAAAAATCGAAAAACCGCTAAAAAAACCGAAAAGTATCAAAAAACAAAAAAAAATTATTGTTCCGCCTTCCTTTAAGAAAGACAAAAATAATGAGCCCTGAAACATTAAGTTTCACCGTATGTATGCATAGTTATGCTGGTAAACATTCATACACATACACACACATACACACATACATACATACACACACATCCATACAAACATTTTCTAAAAATAGTGTATTTGGATTTCTTAAGTCTGAAAACATATTTCTAACATGTTTTTAGCAAAAATTTTTTTTTTATCACAAAGCTTCCTCTGTGAGGAAGCACAGCAAATTATGAATTTTCCAACTATCTAGAAATCTCATAATTCAATAAAATATGAATTTTATTGACGAATTCATTTCATTAAATCAACACCGTGTTATTTACCGACAAGTATGTTTATCGTCACACATCCGTGCTTCACGGAAAGAATATTCAAAATTTTCACAGTAATACTGTATTTACATTTATATATTTTTGGAGGTCGATATTGATTGTGTGAAAATAACGCTGTTCATAGAGCAAGATCGTGACAACGAATTCAATGAAAAGCTTATATAATTAATACCGTGCTATTATTCGTTAAATATATTTTCATATTGTGATAAGTAAAAAATAAATAATATCATTATTAATTGTATTGAGTGTACAATATTATTAATAATTTTCAAAAAATTAAACAATTTATCTTTTATTTGTTTTTTATATCCACAATATAATATTTTTTGGAATATGAGATATAAAATAGTTTTTCATGTATCGTCAAAAACATATATAATGCATTTTATTAGTAATATTGCAATTCATTAGAATAATTTCAGACATCAAATTTCTATTTTCATTGTTTCTTGAATGTATTATGCAGCCAAAAACTACTTTTTGGATTTAAACAAAAATGTACCGTTTTTTGACACGGTGCAAACACACGTCTGTTAGGATGCAAAATCAGACTATCATAAATTCCAGGCCGCTAAATATGTGCTATCACCGGGATAGTACCTCGTGTTTAGGGGAGCCTAAACACTTTTATCTCATTTTTTTATCATCCGCTGTTTAGAAAACGACCACATTAGGCCCACTTTATAGGTAAGAAGAACGCGAAAATCGTGCGAGTGTGACAAAAATTATTTTTTTATGCCCAATAAAACAGCATTTACAATAATCTTTTAATTTTGGAAAAAATGTGAATTATACCCTGTTACTACATAGTAATTTAGATGCACAAGAACCATGAAGAGTGTAATGTTTCACTAACGATAAAAGAAAAACTTGAAAAAAGTCATTTTACTCAACAAATCGACTTGAGCTACCTCTAAACATTTTTTAAAAGTTTTGAAAAAATTCCAGTTGTTATATTTTATTATAACTAACAAGTAGTATCGATAAAACGACTCGGTTCTTATAATATTAACAGAATGATTTTCAAAATTAAAATTTTCTAATAAGATTGGCTGAATGGTAGATTTTAACCACTGCGGTTAATTGGTCCTGTTTTAAAATGTTCTATATACGAATAAGTTTTGAAGTTTTCGTTAAATATAGATATACGCTGGAATAATAACACTGTGCGTTTCTTTTTAAAAGCGTCTTTTGTGTTTTAGTATTGGAGGAGAAAGCCGCGAAACTGCTGGGCAAAGAGGCGGCGATCTTCGTGACTTCGGGAACGATGGGAAATTTAATTGCTGGTAATGATGACAACATTTTTTTAAATATTTGAAACGTTAAATTTAATATAAATTTATTTACTATTGATTTTTGAGAATTATGTTATTTTCGTTTGTTGTTATTAACAGCGAAAAACAACTGTTTTATAACAAAAAGACCGTCAATAATTGATATTGTTGGCCTAAAACATCGAAGTGATCCAAATTTCAACTAAATTTTACTTACAAATCATTAATTTAATCTTAATAACCAGGAAAATGTATGTTAGAACACTAATATAAGACTGAATTGCGAATGTCATGATAATTCTTTTTATCCAAAATCTGTAAACAAAATATCTGTTTCATAAAGAATAATCAGGAAGTAATAATTGACAAAACAACAGAATTTGAAATTTTGGGTATATCCTATAACTAGTATTGCAAAAGATCGATAAAAACTGATCAATGCTATAGAAAACGGTGCATGAAATCTTATATAATCTTATACAATGTACTTGATTTTATTGCTGGTTATCGGTTCTAGAAATCACCTGAAGTTTGATAAAAAATCATTTCCCACAACGTATGCACTCTCCTTGTCAGTTTCCACTTGAAGAAGAGACTATAAATCGGCATTCGCTTGAGGAAGGGACTAGCTCGGAAATCGCATGAAGAAGGGATATTTCAACCAATTACCCTGTATGGAAAAAACTCTCAAATTGAGTGTCATTTCGAACCCTCAACTGAATTTTTATATTGTACAAGTCTCATAACCTACCAAATTTTAGTTGAGAGTTCAAAATAACACTCAACTTAGAAGTTTTTTTCCATACGGGACGTTTAATTTTGTAATGAGCAACAATGAAAAATAGAAAAACAATTTTTACGCGAAAAATTAATTTTCTCATTTTTTATTGTTTCTCTATACAAAATTAAATGCGACGAATAATTAGTTAAACGAGCTTTTCTATACGCGATTTCCGATTTAGCTTCTTCTCCAAGCGGAAATAGATTACACAAACCGGTCGGTAGCTAACTCTGATAGACTAAATAGTTCCAAATAGTTAAATCAAAATCATCAATTGCGTTTTAACATAAATTTTCTTTCTTCGGCGGTGTCTACGATACGGGTAGAGAATCGAAACAAATTTGCAATTCTGTTTGAATTTTTAAAAAAATGCTGAATTCAAGAAAGTTATAGTTTATTTACGTTCTTTTGAATGACGTCAGACCATAGTTACTTCAAAGGTGCCGCGTTTACGGTCTGACGTCACGAGGATTTTGAAGTGCTATATCTTCTTTAATTTTGTATATTTTGCAAAAATTCAAACAGTCCACAAATAAAGTATGCTATAATCTACCAAAATATGGTATAAAAAAAATCATGTTAAAACCGAATTATCCGTGGTATAATCTACAGATCAGTGATTCCACCCCTCCAACTCCTTACTCTCTAAATTTGAACTAGTGCAAAGCATGTCAAATCTACTTATAATTCAGCACAGTGAATATCAACCTTACTTTCCCTGTAATCTATCGAATACACGTTCACGTGAATTTTGCACTATATATAACCAATTCAGCGACAGTGTCGTAATCTTCACTGTTTAAGGGGAGATCGGAGCCGATTACAGATTTCTGCATTGAATTTTACATTATTCTAATTTAATTGTTCATAAAAGTTAAAAACGTTAGTTGTCCAGTGTTCTTAATCTACTAAGGAACACCGGACAACTGAGATAATAGAAAACAATGAAAAATTGAATGATAATACTAAAAAATGCGAAATTGTCTGTAAGTACGTAAGTACGTAACTGCGTGTAAGCTCCGACCTCCCCCTAAGAGAGTATCACCATCCTGACTGTCATTATCTTCGAATCACCTCCAAGAGTAATTATCCTCCCCATAGTGCTGAACCACTGCGAGTCGCGCGGCTGCGAGGCCTACTGCGGCGAGGAGTCGCACGTGGTCCTGCACGAGCAGGGCGGCGCCGCGCAGCTCGGCGGCGTCACGATCTGTCCGTTGGCCAACCAGCCCGACGGCAGCTTCGACCTGAAGACACTGCGCTCGAGGATGAGGGCCGACCGCCTGCACGAGCCGAGATCGAGGCTCGTCTGCGCGGAGAACACGATTTCCGGCAGGGTCCTGCCGCAGCGCTGGATCGAGGAGCTGGCCGAGGTGAGGGGATTCGCGGAGTCTCGGGTACTCTTGTGCAACTGTCGGAATTGATTGGTGTTTGACATGCGCCTCTCGTGTACAAAAATTAGTCTGGCAATAGTCTGGTGCAATAAGTCTGGCGAAAGTCTTGCAGAAGTCCGGCAGAAGTCTGGCTTTGGCCACTATGCCAGACTTTAGACAAAATGTGTAAAACAAAAGCATCGCGTCATGTCACATTGCCAGTAACCTAAACTTTTGTCTCTTTTTTACAAATATTCATATTTTAAACAAGATTGCAATATGTAAAAATACTTTTCTCCTATTTTATCGAAAAGTACGGATTTTCACTATTCTACTCGATACTAATAATTAATGTACTACTCTAATTATTTACTTGTGAAAAATGAGTTTTCTTGACATAATTGCAAAAAAAGTCTGGCATCGTGGCCTAAGCCAGACTTCTATCAGACTTTTGCAAGACTTTCGCTAGACTTGTTAAGCCAGATTAATCCCGGACTAGTGCCAGACTAATTTTTTTATACGGGGCTGTACTGGTGCTCATCAGAAACTGCACGAATGTTTCGATGGAGATTGTAAAAGTTGGAATTTTAGGCTTGCAAACTATTCGGTGCTTATACTCGTCATTTTGGCCTGTCGTGAGTGACAGAAGCAGTAGTATTGCGATGAATCATTATTGCAGTTAATGCTAGAATCTGAATTCTGTCAAAAGCCTTTAATTACCTTCGATCCTTTTTTTAACGAAATACGTTAGTGTTTGCACGGCTATCGCACACCTAAAATTTGACATTGAAAACTCAAAGGGTATTATTCATTCACCTTTCTCCTGCGGTTACTAATGAACCCCCTTGAAAATTTAATTGGAGAATCCTGATATGAAAAAATGATAAAAGTCAAAAACCGGTATGGTATAAGTAATCAGGTCGGTATTTCATATTCCCTTTGAGCTTTCATAATCAATTACTGGGAGTGCGAAAATTGTCCAAAAAACAAACGTATTTTGTTGAAAAAGGACGATCGAAGGTAAATAAATTTTGGCTTAAGACAGATTTTAGTATTTACTGCAAAAATGATCACTACCTACTAAAAATCTTTAAATCACAACGAATTATTTTCGCTATTATACTGCTTTATTCACTCACGACAGCGGGACATACATATACGACGATCCCACCGAATGGTTCGAATGATTCTTCCTTTAAGAACTTTCAGACGATAAAATAAATTTACCGAACGGTTGAAATTGACGAAAAAATCAATGCCTATGGATAGATATGCCGAAAGTTAAAAATGCCGAAAACAAGAATTCCGAAAAAGAAAATGCCGAAATTTAATACTGCCCAAAACGAAAATTTGGACAAAAAGGTGCTTGCATTAGAATGTGCGCCTGTAATATAATAAAGTCTTAATTGTCGCTAGGTTGTTTCTTTTAATATTCGATATTTTTGCTTTTTACCCGTTGCCATTCAACATTTCGGCAATTTTAACTTCGGCATTTTCATCCATCGGCATTTTTGCCCGTCGGAACTTTTCTTATCGGCACTTTTGTTAATCGATTACTTCACCCACTGGCAAATTTACCCCTCGGTAAAATAATTTCGGCATTATTATCCATCTGCAAAATTATCTTTCGGTACATTCATCCCCACCGATTTAAATCCACGTAACAATTTCGCCGAAATCCCCCAGTTCGCAAAGGAGCACGGACTGAAGACCCACCTGGACGGGGCCCGATTGTGGAACGCCTCGGTGGCCTCGGGGCTGCCGGTGCAGAAGCTCGCGGAGAAATTCGACTCTGTGACGTTCTGCCTGAGCAAGGGACTGGGCGCGCCCGTGGGCTCGCTGCTTTGCGGCACGAGGGACTTCTGCGAGAGAGCGAGGAGAACGCGCAAGGTCCTGGGAGGTGGGATGCGACAGGTTGGTGGCGACCTTTTGCTTTTGTCTTGGAGATTTCAGATTTGGACTTTGAGCCTTGAATTTTAGCGAGCGACAACGGTGTAGTAGAGGGTAAAGTTTATTCTTCGATCGGTATTCGTGTGGAGCTTGTTTGTATTTTAAATAGAAAACTAAATCGAAAGTTACTGGATGTCCTTTGTATGGCGTCGCGTGGAAAACATCCAGAGATGCCGATTGAAGTGATGGCACATCGTTTTGTCAAAATTGACTATGTTATTCTTGTGTTTTTAGGATATCGTAAATATTTAAAAAGTTTAGAAAGGAATGACACTATGATCTACACGAATAGTGTTAACTAGAAATCGGTATTCTTTTCTATGAGTAAGCAGATTGTTATTGACCTTCCTTATATGTTTCGGTGGTAAGATTTAAGACGAGAAATTTAAATTTTAGATTGACTTTGGCCCATTATCCTTACTTGCTAATCGACTATTTAGGAACCGATTGGTTTTTCAATAATACAGATACATTAAACAAACCTTACACTGTAAATTAATAAAATCATTGACAAAAAATTTACACAATTTATATACATCATTTTTGTTCCACTTTGAGCGCCCATATTTAATTACAGTGAAGAATAATTGAAAACCAGACCTCGGAATAAATAATTTTGAATGTTTGGAACAGCCAATTTAGGTCGATAATTTTATTAATTTAACAATCATTTTTTAGTTGAGAAACGTAATTAAATAGTCGAATATAAACTTATAGATTAAAGTACCTAGTTTGGGTTTAATGTTGAAAATGAACATAAATAATTAAAGCTCAATTAGAATTTTTCCCTTGAAGCTTGGCACTCAAAAACTTTTTTAAACAATATATACTTTTTTACTATTTTAAATTGCGCGAAATCTTACAGGGCATTTTTATAGCACGTAATATCTTAGATTACTTGAAAAAGTTCAAATACTTAAGTCAAGTACGATTATCAGTCGCAAAAACACATAAAAATGTCACTTTATGCTAGAAAACGGTATAAATCGATGCGTTTAAAAGCGGCTTCGCAAATGCATTCGTTTAAAATCGGCTTTGCAAACGCATTAGTCGGTGAACATTCACGTTAAAACTTTGATTTTAGTAATTTTTGAACGCGTATCTTCAAAGAAAAATTTTAATGTTCATTTAAAAAGGCACTTAAAATGGCATTGTCATATCGATTATATTATCAAAAAATGAAATATTTATTATTTATATTCTATAAAATCTCTAAATTTATGCAAACAGATACAATGCTACTGATATATTATGCATTTTTCCATAGTATGATAAGCTATGGGATAATATCATGGGGAGGAGCTTATAGAAATAATTTATATCCGTTACAAAGATTACAAAATAGATTATTAAAAATAATAAACAAAAATAGATTTGTAAAAGACAGACCAATGAATCTAAAACAACTGTATGATTATGAGTCAAAACTACCACTATAATGCGCTAAAAGAAATATACACTAAGTCTAATAGTATAACAAGAAATAAAAGTATACAGATTCCTCAAAGAAAGAAATCAGTCAGCATAAAAAATAGCTATATAAATGCAATAAATTTATACAATAGTCTGCCTATAGAACTAAAAACTTTAAATAGTACAAAAGACAAAAAGAAAAACAAAATAAAAGACTGGATAAAAAATAAAAAATAAATAGACTTAATTATTATTAAGTAAGAAATTATGCACAAGTTACTTAAAATTAAAATATTAAAATGTATATGAACAGAATATAATCTTTTGGGTTTCGGTTTTAAGTATTAGGATAAGTTTTAGGTTAATTAATTATTAAGTGATTTTCTTTGTATAAGTTAGCATATAAGTTTCTATAAATCGGACCTATATGCAGGCAACTATATTTGCCTCTATAGGGTGTCTGTCTCGCAAAAAAGCTTTTATATTTTGCGAAATCACGGCATGTATTTCTGGTTAAATAAATACTAAAATAAATACTAAAAACCTAATCCAGGCTGGCTACCTTAATACTTATCCCACCCTAAATACGATAATTTCCGATTCATCAACCACCATTTGCTCAACAGGTCGGAATTCTCGCAGCCGCAGGCCTGGTAGCCCTCGACGAAATAGTCCCCCTACTAAAGCACGACCATCGCCGGGCCCGCGAGATCGCCGAGTCAATCAACGACCTGAATTCCCCCGATTTCTCGGTCGACCTGTCCACGACGAAGACCAACATGATCCTTGTGAAGATCAACTCGGCCAAAGTCACCGCCAAGCAGTTCGTCGGCAGACTCCAGGAGGCGCGCGACGACGTCGAGGAGGACAAAATCCTCGTGCGAGGACTCGCTCTGACCGACGAACTGGCCAGATTCGTCATGTACTACGAGATAACGGATGAACTGACCGCCGCTGCTATTAAAAAGATCAGGCATGTAATCAAGGAATTTGAATCTACAACGTAGAGACTATAGTGTGAATTCGAGGTGATAGCGAAATTGAATAAAAAAGAGTTTATACAGTTATAATATTGTTGTATTTATTATCCAACAGCTTCATTTTCCTGCTCCGCAAGCTTCGCTTACAAACCGGGTATCAAATGGGGAAAAGTAAAGCTTACAAAAGAATTCATTCATTGACTCGAAAGTTGCTCTCTTTCTCTTTCTCTCTCGCTCCCATTAACTCTGGAAGGCATCTTTCACTTGCTCGTCGTCGTCGTCCTCCTCCTCGTCGCCCTCGCTCTCGAAAGTATTGTCAGGGATGTCGTACAACCGGATCATAGGCTTGTTGGGGTCCTTCATGATCAGGTATTTGCCATCCTTCTGCTTCATGCAGATGTCGACGATGCACCGTAGGATGCCCCAGGCATTGTCCATGTTGAGGTTGATCTGGTTGGCGAACTCGTTGGGCTTGTACTGCTGGGTCTCCAGGATCACGTGCTTGCTGGAATCTCTGACACTGGCACGAGACACGTAGCCAAACTTGAGCTGATCCGAGCCAGCCAGCAGTGCCTGCACCGTCCACTTGGCCAGCTTGCAGGCGTTGTTTCTCAACTCGTTGGCCAGAACTGCACCTCGTTGAGTGTCTAGCTTCCTGCGCCACTCCACTCCATTGGCCAGTTTCGAGTCCCACTCGTTGAGTGCCTTGATGGTCAGGAACTGGGTTTCGTTGTTCGGCCCCTGCATGACGGCGTCGTGCTCGCATCTGGCGATCAGGACAATGCCGTTGTTCAGGTCCCACTTTCTGTATCTGTAGGCTACGCTGGCTACCTCGCCCTCCTCCTCCTCCGAGATGAAGGGATTGGACTCGTCGAACTTGTATCTCGGATCGTTGGACTTGAGGACCTGCTGGGAGAAGTTGTGGTTGATGAAGGTTGCCTCGAGAGCCAGGTTCCTCGGGGAGTTCAGCGAGTTGCCATCATCCTGCGGTGGCTCGACACTCGTCTCGTTCACAGTCAGCAAGTCGAACTCCGTATTGTCTCTCTTATCGAAGAACAACTTGTTTCCAATCTTCTCGATGACGATGTCCCAAGAGTAATTACTACGAGTGCAGCACATGATGGTCGCCAGAATAGCATCCGTAGCGTACACGTTGCCCTCCGTCTTGGACAGCTTACGAATCACAGGGTCATCCGTGGTGGTGACAGTATGGAAGATGCGATCGATCCTCTGAAGTGGCTTCTCGTTCTTCACGTTCACCCTGTCGTAGCTCTTGTCGTAGAATTCGAGCGCACCACAGCACAAAACATCCTCGCCCTCCTTGACACTGGGCAGCGTGAGCTTGCTGAGCCGAGGGAAGTCCATCTCCTCGATGGTGACCCAGTCCGGTCGGACTGTCACCGAGGCGTCGCGAATCTTGATGGGCGGCTGGTTCTTGTGATTCCTCATGCCCTGGCCCCGGCCCCAGCGCTTGGTCTGACCCTTGCGCTCGCGCTCCCGGAGCTTCAGCTTGCCCAGGGCCTGCATCTGGCTCATGGCGCCCCCACGACCACCCCGACCCCGCATTCCACGATTTTGACGACCGAAGCGACCACGCTGGTACGGTGGCTTCTGGACTCGGGTCGTGTCCACTAGATGGAAGGTGGACTCGTCCTCCTCGTGGTAGTAGGCATACTGGCTGCCCGAGCCAAACTGTGAGGCGTACTTGTCTGAAAGAAGAAAGCGAGGAATTAGTGAATGTTGATTTTTTTTAATGGTTCTTTTTCGGTTTAAGCACAATTATGGAATGTGTGATTATTTGTTTGATACTTCATGGGTTCTAGGGCTCTTTTTACATAGTTAACGGTTTGGTGTAGTAACTAGTATTTTAATATTTATTACGATATTAAATAAAAAGATAGATCTGGTAAATAGTAAATAAATAAAATAAAATAAATATATATTCATTGAGAAGAGTATACAGTATCTGATACTAAAAAAGTAATGGAGTTTCGAGTAAAAACTAAATTTTTTTGGTAACAGTTACTAAGAAAATTTGAGTGATCTATTCTAAAAGAAAGAAGTATTATGTAATATTTTAACCTTTAGAAATTATTATTATAAACTCATTTGTTCCCAATATCGTTAAAAACAGTTTTATTAAGCAGTAAATTATTAACACTTTTGTTGCAGTATTAGTATTTTATGTATAATACTCATACAAAACGATTACAACAAATTATTTTTCTTTTAATTTTATTACAAAAGTGGTACAGAAAATAAAAATTTATGATTACAAAAAAGTTTGTATATTTGGGGACAGTTTGTTTAAAACATGGCCAAGTGTGGCAACAATTAAGTTTAGATAAACCTTGAATTATAGAGAAAAGATGAATTTATATATTTGATTACATTTTTTGCATTGACCAACCTCTGATCAAACATGCAAAATCGTCTTTCTTACACTTTAGCCTAGACTTACCCCCCAGAGTTCAGACTTAATTTAGAGAAAAAAAGAATGTGTATAATTGAAGGGCTGGATGAAATAAGGCGACTAGCACTTTTTGTAATGATTTTTATCTCAAGTAATGATGCTCAGATGAAGAAATATAAAATATAGTGTTGAAAAAAGTAGTTGGATTAACAAAATATATTTTTTGTTTCTTTATTCGTGCATTATTACTCGAGTTAAAAATCTTCAAAAAATGTGCTAATCCCTGTATCGCATCCAGCACTTCAATTGCTCACAAATTTTGCATTGACCAAATTCTGATCAAATATTCAAAATCACTTTTCTTATAGTTAAAATTTGGGCTAATTAACGAAGCCCAGGGCAAGCCTGGGCAAACCTGGATATTAAGATACTGACAAACTTTTAAAACAATTTTTTTTTAAATTTGTCAAATTTATACTACCAAATTATGAGATAAAGTTTGACTTAATTTTGGTCAAGTTTGTCAAAGCCAAGACATATAAAACTTATTTCAATCTGTAGTAGAATTTGTGAAATAGTTCGGCAAAACTTTCAACAAACAAAATACAGTTCTCAAAGTTTAGTAGAACTTATTGCTCTGACTGAATTTTATTTAAACTGTCCTCAAACAATTAATTTGGTAGACAATAATTGATAGTTTACTTTTGATTTTAACTCCACTTTATCAAGATATATATATAGCTTTCTGGAATAAATCGCCTACTGATATATTGAGTTACAGCAACAATCTAACACTATTCAGGTTACTAGTTAAAAATGGGTTGTTCACACTTTCATTGTGGTATGAGTCATCCGTAAGCTATAAAGTCTGTGACATCAAATTTAAATAAATAAATAAATAATAAATTGATGAAAGTATTATCAAAAGAAAAATATAAATCACTAAAATAATAATATAAAAAAAATGTATATTCTATTGTATTACCATATACTTATTTGAAACTAATAGCTTAAATAACATTACAACCCATTTGATTATACCACTTTAAAACCCATTCTCTATAGAAATGCATATGGCTAATTCTAAGTTAATACCTTCTAAGTAGAATTGTGTGACGTTGATTGTTATAATAAACTGATATAATTTGTCTGCAATATGGTCTTGCAACACTTATGAAGTATTAAATTATTAACACTTTCACTGCTACATGTACCAAAAATGGCTCATGAGTTCTTTTTTCTTAGTGCTACATAACATATATATATGTCCCATGCATAGTTTACAAAATTTATCATTCTTATGGTAGGAACTTTAGTATAAAAATATACATTTATGAGTTAGAGCAATTGTTTTCTTATTTTATGAACTTAGGAAAACAAAGATATTGATTTATATTGGAATTGGATCCATTGCAATTGTAATAAGCACTAATTAAAGTTACCATAAAAAATTATGGTAATAATGCTGTAGCACTGTGGAAAAGAAAATGCTTATACATTGTCAGCAGTAAAAGTGTTAAAAACAATAGAAAATGTATGATTAGACAGAAGTATTCAAAATTAAGAATTAAATGCTAGAAAAAGGTGAAGACCATTTATAACTACATGACAGTAAATAAATAAATAAGTAAATAAACAAATACTGTCAAGATTCTAAATAAGGACTTCTATTTTGATTAAACAGGTGCACAAATACTTTTCAAAACTATACGTCATTAGCAAAACCAACTTACAATGTTATCTCATACAGAACCATCAGATTCTCCAGATATGCCAGTCAAACAAGCTGCATATCCATATGGTCTATAGCCCCACCTTTGTTTGCTCGACTCTTGTTTTACATGCCAGGTCCAAACCAATTCTTCACGACTCTCTTCACACTAAAAATCACATTCGTATGGTCTCAACTCAGCATGCAAAACTGGAGACCAACATACCAAGCTGGGATCGACACTGTATGCAGCTACTTTGCTTGTCTACTTTACTTTGTTACTAAATTATTCAATGCACAAGCGGAGTGTACTTACTCGCAAACTTCTTATCCTGGAAGGCAGGCCCAGTCCAGTCGGAGATCTATTTGTCAAAAAGAAAACATCCACCGATTAGACAACTCAAAGCAACATTCCCCTACAAAACTCCTCCTTTAAACTCCCCCACTCACTTTGCCAAGCCTGTCGCCCTTGGAGAAGGGCTGATAGGGTATGTCCTTGAACTGGTCGGGTAGCTCGCAGGGTCCCCAGCCATCCGGATTGTTCTGCACCGCCGGGGCAATGAAGTGCTCCTTGATCTCGCCGACCTCGTGACGCGACTGCAGCTGGATCACATCGTCGAGCTGGAGCACCTCGTCGTGCTGCTGCTGCTGCTCCTCCTCCTCCTGCTGCTCTTGCTCCTGCTCCTGCTGTTCCTGCTCCTGCTCCTGCTCGGGTTGCTCGGGTTCCTCGTGATCCTCGTGCTCCTCGGCGTTCGTCGGCTCGTCGACGGGCACATCGGCGCTGGTCCCGTTCTCG
This sequence comes from Gastracanthus pulcherrimus, assembly GCA_949152435.1. Taxonomy (NCBI): domain Eukaryota; kingdom Metazoa; phylum Arthropoda; class Insecta; order Hymenoptera; family Pteromalidae; genus Gastracanthus; species Gastracanthus pulcherrimus. The sequence continues at coordinate 38,308,742 of OX424572.1, forward strand.
GTGCCGGTCTTCGCCTCCTCGACGTACATGCTGAGTGATCGAGGTAGCTGTCGGCCTGTGGGAAGATATGTATGTATAGGGTGTCAGTGTGTGGATGTATGCGGGAGAGCGGTAGTGGAGTGTTTTTCTGTTAGAAGGGCTGGTGGAAGGGTGTTGTAGGAGTGATTGGGGTGCGAGGGGAGAAGGGGGAGTGGATACGAGGGCTGGAGTTTTTTACCTGGCGACAGCTGAAATACTGTGACACACCGATCCCGTGGTATGGGTCGGAGCTCAGCGAGTTTTGGAGGTTAGGTTGGACGCCCGCTATATTGTCGTGTGTATCGTGGCACGCGTCGCTTGCTGTGCCGCGCGATACCGGAAAGAACTGCGCCGCCATGTTGCGCTCGCGTGGTATAGTGGTTGGATTGTTGTGCCGCTGTTTTATCTGGTGAGGATAGGTTGCGCGGTCAGAGTGGGATAGGGTAGAGGGGTGAACATTTTCCCTACAGTTTGTTTAATAATTTTCTTTTCTGTTTTACAAACAAATTAAGGGGAGATCGGAGCCGATTACAGATTTCTGCATTGAATTTTACATTATTTCAATTTAATTGTTCATAAAAGTGAAAAACTTTAGTTGGCCGGTGTTCTCAATCTACTAATCTTTATAATACACATACCAGATTTTCTATTTTCTTTTTTACTTATGAACAAATGATTCACAAAATGATGATTTTTTGTTTTATTCAGACTTTTTTGTCAGTAATAAAACTTATTTATCTCGAGTCGTACTCATTTAGTATAGCATAATATAATTATTACCATTCAATAATGATCAACGATTTCTCGAAAATTTGTGATAAAATATTCATTTTATTTTCAGTAAATTTTTAACTTTACTCAATTTTTTAACCAAGGGCAAATGCATATACATAATACAGCATCTCCTTGCTAAAAACTTTGCCAAAAATTGACAAAACTTGATCTATCTAACTACCTATAATATTCTTATAAATGAAAAAGTATAAACAAAGCTAGGTAAAATTAAAAATGCACCTAATACGAAATGAGCAAAATCAAACTTTTTGACAAAAACGATTTTGGTAAAAAAATTTTCATTGATTAATTTTAGCGTTTAAAAATTGACAAAATATGGTCACACTTTAAGGGGGTGTTAAAGTCAATTTAGAAATTCAAATTTCCCGCCTTAAATGTTACCGACCGAACAATGAATAATTTGATGAGATTGCCAGTCAGCATAGGCGGATTCGGGGCGATTCTTGTCAGTCGTGAGCTAGCGAACCTAGCGACTGAGCGCCCGAACTATACGCATAATTTGATCACAGCGCGGAGGGGGAAGTGTGTGTGCGCGCTTGAAGGAGAAGAGGAGAAGTGTGTAGGTATAGACCGAATTCACCGAAAGCACCAGTTGCCGGTTGAAAGGAGGCTCCTGCGTCTACCATACTAGTCAAATTGAATCGAAAATTTGATGATAACTTTTATGCATATATTTTTACTTAAAAATCTTAAATGTATTTATAATGTATATAAATGCAGCAAACTTTTAATAATATAAACATTAACAATTCAATAAATATTAATACAGATACTATTTTGGATTCGGCAGTGAATAACATATGCGAGAAGGACAGGTTCGTCTTCCGCGCATGCGCGCCGATGGGTGGTATATAGCTATATCTATATATATTACTATAGCGTCGTGCCGTGCGTCGTGCGTGCTGCATGTAAAAAGTTGCGTGAACAAAAAAATTCGTATTACATGTAAGTCCGAAGTGATATCTGCGATATTTAACACAATAAAAAATATATGTGTTTTATAGTTAAATTTTTATTGTTAATTTATATTTAAAATAATTAAAAAACTAAAAACTATAATTTCCAGAGTATTTTATTTACCCATAGACTTAATTAATTAAAATAAAAAATACAATTATGACGATTTATTCTTTATTGAATGTTTTTGTTTGAAATTAGAATCTCAAATTGCGCGCGCTTCTCCCGAACCCCGTAACCAAGATGGCCGCTCAGCTGACTTCCCTACAGCTGCCGGATATAACCCGAATTTATTCAAGCTTTCGGTAATATCTCTTTTTTTAGTTCGATAGCCGATATTTTAAATAATGTCATTTGAAAGAGGAGATTTTTTCCTACAAAACTGATATAATGACATTACTGGACAAATCTGATTTCATTCGTAATTAACTGATTCAACTTTGTCTGCCATAAGAGTCCATGTTAAAATTGCCAACTTTGAGCTCAAATTTCTTGAGTTTTTGGCCACTAAGCGGTATAAATAAGGGCACTGTTAGATTGAGCGTATTCTAAACTTTAAAAAATGATATGTCTGAGTTCGAGACATTACGCGCAGGAGCCTCCTTAATTATCTCGCGTACATATGGGTAAATCTCTAGAACCTTTGACTTTTTCACATTAAAAATCAGGTAAAATTAATTTAGGATCACAGTTCTAATTTTTTTCCACAATTTCTTAAGACTGCCTAATTTCTCAAATATGTCAGAAATTTATAATTTTAATGATCTAAAAACTATAAATTGTACTTCTTTAAATATTTAAAATGATTATAAACGTATTTATTAATAATTTAAATGCTTAAGATATTATTAATTGTACCTCTAAGAAAACAATAAAATTTTATTTTTATTGTATTTATTTTTCTGTTTAATCCTTTCTTTTTGTTCGTGTAAATCTTTATTTCGCTTGTGCTGCATATATTCTCTCTTTATCTTCACTTTCAAGTCGCTCGAAATACAGTACATGACGATAAAATACTAACTTATCACGTCTAGTATTGTTATTATGAAATTTTATTAGTTATAAATAAAGGTTCTGACTTAAATTTGCGGCGATTAAGGGGGCAGATACACCTTAAAATTTTAAATTAATTGATAATACATTTTACGGTAAAACTAAGGCACTTATCATATATTACCTGATTTTTTCGGTAAATTTAAACATTTTATCAAAATATAACTATACAAATTTTTAAAAAATTTGGAAAACCTCTGTATTTCTTCGACTACCGCAAGGTTTAGAGAGCCAGTGTGATCGAATTGACGCTTTCAAGGTTTTATTATGTTCAAAATACGTGTAGCTAGGGTATGGGTGTGGGAATTTGTATTTAAAAATTATTGACCAAAGTTATAGTCTATTTAAGCGAAAATTCTTCGTTTTTTAAAAATTTTATTATGAAATATGGCTTAAATTGACTATAACTTTGGTCAATAATTTTTATATACAAATTTCCACACCCATACCCTAACTACACGTATTTTGAATATAATAAAACCTTGAAAGCGTCAATTCGATCACAACGGCTCTCTAAACCTTGCGGTAGCCGAAGAAATATAGAGGTTTTCATTATAGCCAATCAAATGGACCTAACGACCTTCATTAATTTTTTTAAAATTTGTATAGTTATATTTTGATAAAATGTTCAAATTTACCGAAAACATCAGATAATATATGATAAGTGCCTTAATTTTACCGTAAAATGTATTATCAATTAATTTAAAATTTAAAGGTGTATTTGTCCCCTTAAAAAAAAGTGTATTGCGGATAAATATTGCGGACGCGACAAACCGATGTACTTTTGCAATTTTACTGATAAATATAAGGATTTTAGGTATCATAAATAATTGTATGTGAAAAGTACATAAAATATTACATTTTAATCACTTATTTTATTGATTTAATTAATATTCGCTACATAAACAAGCATTGCAGACGTGACAGTTTTTTCGTTCGTTTTTGAATCAGCTCATTTAAAAGTCTTTTAATTCTTTTATGGTTATTTTAAGAATAAAAATAAAACAGCTTATTTAAAATAATACTGTTTTTATATTCTATGTACTAAAAGTAGTTTTTAAAGTAATTTAATTATATATCATTAAGCTACTTTTTGCGTTGCGATGTACAAAATCTATGACAATATTCAAATCCATTTAATTTCGGTCTTATGAGAAAAATGTAATCAATTATTATTCAGATCATTTGATTCCTGAATGTTTTTCAAGTGTTAAGGTAATTTTTTTACATTTTTAATTAGTAATTTATAGTGAGGATTAACGAAAATATATTTGTAAATCGGGCATTTGACGTACACAAAATATGATATTTCGAGTGTTTAGTTAATAAGTATAATTAATTTATGACAGAAAGTGAATATAAAAATATTAAAAATAATAAATTTAAATCTTAAACAACAGTATATATTATAAGCGTGCATGTTACAGTTAAAATTTACTTAAACGTGTAAGAAAAGTAATTTAAAGTTTATGACACATAGGTTAAAGGTTCTAGAGATTTACCCATATAGCGACTTTATATTGTACATAAATCGGTAGAAGACGGGGACATCGAACTCGTTTATTTAAATAAAACTATATATTTTTAATAAATTTGAATATTTTTTATTAAAATATTATTAAAAGAATCCTTTTTTTTTAATTAAGGGTCATTAGGTGTCTTTGAATGACAATACTGGAAACTTGTACATTTCTTATGCTACTGCGCGGTTTGAGGGAGAAATATATCGGATTAGATTTTTAAGGCTTTATTGTGATAAAAATACACATAGTTATGTTATGTATGTAGCCAAAAGTATAGTCTATCAAAGTCATAATTCATGTATTGTTTTAAATTTTATCATGAAATATGATTTTTAAAGACTATAACTTGGTCAATAATTTATATTTTCAAATTCCCACATTTATATGTGCAGAATCTGACTGTCCTGACTTTCGAAACCTTACGGTAGTGCAAGAAATATACAGGTTTCTATTATTATCATTCAAAGGGATCTAATGACTCTTAGTTTCAGAAAAGTATTTTTTCCGTATTATTTTCATAAAATATAATTATTTTTCTATAATCTATCTGACGAACGCAATACACTTTTCCATGCAATCACCCTATTGGTGATCGCGGGTCGTGTTCTTTCGCGTCTGAATGTTTGGCTCCTGGTTCAATTATTATTTTTATATTTTTTTATGAAATACGTTCATTGGTTTTTGTTATCACAGAAAAGGTATACAGCATTGTATTTAAAAATGTTACTATATTATCATCATCTGTTTTGTGGAATAATTGTTATTTTACAATAATAATCTTTTTAACGTGTAATCTCTTTTTATTACAATGTATATTTTTTAATGGGAACTCCACCATTAATCTTGACCATTATATAAAAAATTCCTTCAATTTTTTTTAATGTTTATCATATAATTTAAAATCATTTCAGAACATGTCAAATTTAAATGTTTTAACAAAACTATAGTCTAGAATGTAAAACAATTAACATTTGGTAGCATATCACATACAAATTTTAAATGCGTTTTTGTAATTTCAAAAAATTCCTTATATCCATTTAAATGAACATTTTTTAAGCTTGCAGGAAATATCGATTTAAATATAGTATTTCGAAAAGTATTTTAATTTGAAAAATGTGAGTTATATTTTATGAAATTATGAGTTATATTGTCACATACACATTCACACACACGTACACGCGCGCACGCACACTCACACATACGCACAAATAAAGAGGTGGAAGATATACTTGACAGCTACCATTTTGGAAATTTACTGATTTACTGAACTTATCGTGGGTCATATAAAATCGAATTTTTTTTACTAAATGATTTCGCTTTCTCCAAGAGAAAGCTTTGTAATGTTGAAAATTTAGGAAAAACAGTTTTTTTATCTTTATACGTCAAATATATGAAAAATATGAACGATTTCATAAAAAGACGTAATTTTATTCCAATTTATATATCTGGCAATTACCAATGCTATTTTAATAGAAGAAATACGATTCAATTTTGAATACGTATATTTCAAAGATTGGCCATTTTAGCAAATAAGGAATTAATTATTTAATCTGTTCTGTATAGGTTCAAAAAATATGTGTATAATTTTAATCAAGATTTTAATAAACATAATTTTAATTCAGTAAATATATGGGGAATTCTCAGTAACCTTTGAATTTTGAGCGAAAAAAAACAATTTAAATATTAAAGCACACTTCTGTAATTTTGTGTCGATGGTCTAATAGCTATAAGAATGCAGAATCCAACGAGTTGCAACATTTCAGGTGTTTTTGTTTAGTACATTTTTTATTTTCTACAAGATTTGGTTTTCTATCAATCTTTTTAAATTTTTTTAATATTTTTTAATATTTTTTTTAATATTTGTTACTAAAATCATCGCAAGGTGCCAAACACTCCATGTCAACGATGTCTAGCTGTCAGGGTGACCTCCAGGTTGACGAGACATCGTCTACGAAGGAGAGCAGCAGGTACTCAAAATAGAAAATTTTTATTAACTTTAAGGTAGGATTCTGGTGTATTTTGACCAAAATATAAAAAATTTTTTTTGAGTTTTCTTAATGTTTGTAATTGTAAGAATGTTTTAAAAGTTGTCTGATGTCATAACTCGTTTTTTTAAACAAGGTTATACGCCTTCAAGTAAAACAATTAACATTAGATAACATACAAAGTTATATCTTTAAACGTGTTTTTTTCGAAACTGATTTTTCTAACTTTAAAAAATTGTACGCGCATTAGATTTTAATGAATCTTTCTGTAACTATCAGAGTAAATGAATTATAATGTTTAGAATAAAAGTTAGCAGCTTTTGTGAAGAATTTTGGGCTCAATTTTTATGTCATTATAAAACTTTTTTTACATAATATCATTTTTAAACCATTTTAGAATGAATAAACTAATTGGATTTTTTATACGGTTGATAAAATGTTTAAAAATATAAATGTTACTAACTTTTATTTGTTGCACTGAAGTAAGTATGTCAAATTTTTTCTACAATGTACGAAAATAGTAGATGCGTAAGTGACTTTTTGAAAATAGGTATAAATAACTGGTAAATAAACATATAATGGGGGTGGGGATAAATATACCGAAGATAAATTTGCAGATGGATAAATTTACCGAAAGGTTGAAATTGCCGAAAAAGTCAATACCTATGGATAAATTGTAACGTGGTATTTCGTTACTCTAATTTATTTATAACTTTAGCTCAGCACTTTACCGAATTTATCTATATTTTTATATAATGGGCGCCAGGTAAAGCGCGTCTAGCCCTGCACGAGTCCCTTTCCCAGAGGAAGTTCCGTGAAGTGGAAAATCAGGAATATATACTCGTATAATAATTACACAAATCTCACTCTTTAAGTACCTAGGCTTTATTATAAATCACAATGTGTACGGTCGCCAAATTTACAAGTTTCGCACAATTTACCGGTCGCTAAACAATAAGGCTACGCTAGCCCATGCACGCGTCTTCCGCGGCGATCAAATCACCGCGTTTCCCGAGTTTTCCGAATATCGCGTAATATCCCCCTTTTTCCACACTACAATTCGTAATCTTAAACGGGCCCGGCGCGCACTGATTCTAAACGACAGTTTCACACCACCAACGAGTTTACTCCATTGCCCCCGAGCACATGGCGGCAATATGCTATATATATTAAATTATAACTCTATCTATAAGTACCGAGGGAAGCTCGACAATTACAGCCCACTCACCGTCGCTAATTGTGGTCGCCTAGCGATGCTCCTTGTACTCCTAGTCGCTATTACTTTCGCCGATTCTACCCTCGCTACTGTATGTCAGCCGATTTTATAATAAGACTCGATAGGTGCTCGCAACGTTATACGTCTGTATTCTCTAACGGGCGGGCAGGCAATGCCCAAAATCGGAGAGGGCGGAAATCTCTTCCAAATTTTCAGCTCTTCTTCTTGACTATCTTCAGCCCACACACTTGTTGCTTCCGCCCCTTTCTTCTCGGTGATTGGCCTTGATTTTCCCTAAATGCGAAAATCAAGGCTAAGTCTGCGGCAATTTGAGTCGTTAATTTCCATTGGTCCGCTCCGCGATTGCCGCCCTGCCCACGAAGCGCGGGCAATATGAATCGCTAAATATACACGCGCGGGCAACCCGGCGTGTATATCTACCGTCAAGGACCCAGTTCCTGATCAGTTAAGGCACGTCGTCACGTTATTTGTTATGTCAAAGCGCAAAGATGAGGTATTCATGGAAAATGAATTTTCTAATAACAAATGTAACTGTTAATCTTTAATATAAAATTGAAAAAATACATAAATAATCAAAATTAAGTTAAATATAAAGACGCAAAGATAAAAAGCTGTGGGAGCAATTTCTGATCACTTGAGGTTTGTATGGGAGTAGTTTCTGATCATATCAAGACCCAATTTCTGATCAAAAATATTATTGACGCATAAGTATTTTATATTATAAACAAAAACTTATTAAGCAATACAGTAGATATACTAAAATACATTTTTTGGTTGCGTGATTATAAATGTGAAACTTAGGCGAGGTAAAAGTGTTCGGTTATTCGTACTCTGTCTACTGCACGATATAGACTCACGTGCGAGCATATATTATAACCTATAAAATGCACATAGTGTTGTGATTTATTGTCACGTTTTCTGCGACTTTTGCATGATAAATTATTTACGCATGGATTAAAACTACTTATAGAATTGTTATTACAAATATTTGTGTATTTTAAGATTTTTAAACACACATAAAACATGTTATTAATACTGATCAGGAATCGGGTAAACGATAAGAATTTGGACCCTATTTCTAATCACACGTATTTACAAATATCAATAATATTTTATATGAATGTTTTAAGTGATTTATACGACTAAACTGTTGAATAACGTAATTACGTAAGTTTTTCTACAATCTATTACAAAATTTTAAAGAAATGATGTAAATTTCTTTGCATGCTCACTTGTAGTCAACTGCAGTTTTAACGGTTACATGACGATAACTATACATGGCCGTGTAAATTTTTACTCGCGTTTTTCGTATACAAAAAGTTTCATTATGAAAACATTAAGAGGCAATATAAAATTTATGTAATATCGTCACCAACAATAAATATATGTTAATATCAGAGATATATATATATATATATATATATATATATATATATATATATATATATATATATATATATATATATATATATATATATATATATATATATATATATATATATATATATATATATATATATATATATATATATATATATATATATATATATATATATATATATATATATATATATATATATATGCATGATATATATCTGATATTAACATGTATTTATATACTAATCAGAGAGATATATATATATATATATACATGTTATATATATATACGCACACACATAAAAACATTTGTTGACGACCAATATGAGTTAACGGTGAAAATTACAATATTACTTTAAAAATTAATAATAGCTGAAATTATTTGCAAAAAAGTTGTTTGGGCAATAATGAATCTTTCACTGTCATATTTGAAGTATGAAATAAATAAAATAAAACTAATAAAGAAATAAAATTGCATTGATAGTAGATAATTGAACAGGTGTTGTTGATGAATTATTTTGTAAATATAATCTATATCTCATACAATAAAATATAACACATACTGATCTTTTGCATTAAAACGTAATGCAAGTATTTATCAAACATTTTTACGCTCTTTAAAGAATCGCAAAAACTAAGCTTTGAAACACTCTTTAAGATTAATAATAATAAATGCTAGTATAAAATTTTGTAAGATAATAATAATATAAAACTCAAAGAAATAAGTAAACCTTTCGAGTAGGCGCGAACCAAAACAGAATTGTAAACGCGGCGCCGCAGCGGTCGCCACTGTCGCCAGCTTCCGCTGGCCGTACACATACCTATTCTCCTCCGCCGCTTTTCACGCGTACTTCCCCCTCCATCCCGCTGTCTGAAATTATGCGTATAGTACGGGCGGCAGCCGCCAGACAGCGCCACGCTGAAATTTTCCTCACCTTTTTAACATTGCATTGGCAATCTCTCTACTAATCTCTGATATAACTCGACATTGGAACGAAATTTGAAAGGTTCGAGTCTGGGCTAATATAAATTTCGTTCCAATGCCATTCGTAGAGGTTTTGAAGGTTTTGTTTGAAACTTCGCCCAGTGGTAGATAATTATATTACGGAGGGCAATGACCTCTTCGTTTTGGATAGTAAGGTATATATATCGAGTTATATCAAATTATTCATTGTCCGGTCGGTAACATTTACGGCCGTCAATTTGAATTCTTAAATTGACTTTGACACCCCCTTAAAGAAAAAAACAAAGTTATTAGAGAAAATTCAGAGAAATTTGGAAAAGTTTTGGTGATGTAAATAAGTACTTAAATTTCAGAAATGTTGACAAAAGGGAAGCACCGATAAGTTAAAGTTGTGCGGCAAATTTGATTGTTTTTTGCAAATCGCCACCAAAAGTACCACTTTATATTGTAATTCAAATTCAAGATGAATCTTTTCTTTTACCTGAGAGCCACCTAAAATGTAAACCTTCATTTTGTTGGTCAATTATTTATGCTTCTAAATAAGATATTTAATTTTCTTGGAAATATAGGTCTCGACAGATCGGTTAGAAAATCTATATTTAAAAATTAGAACTCTATACAATCTTTTTTCACCAGTGAACTACCTGAAATGTTAAAATTAATTTTGTTAGCCAAATATTTATATCTATATAGCAAGGTCCCAAAGTCAATTCCCTGAATTACCGACTGAATCATACATTATTCACTTTATAAACAAAATTACGCGTATTTAGCTAAAACCCAAAATCGTTTGTCCTTCATTGAGCAATAATGAATATATGTATGAAGTTTTAGACGCTCGTTTAGACGCTAAAAACAATGACATCCTAAAAATTATTGGAATGAAAATTGGTGAAGTTTCATTCCGATATTCTTTTAGGATACTGTTTGATTTTAAGGCGATGCTCAGACCTATTTTACCTACCAATGAATTAAGGTAAAGTGCCCAGTACTTGGACAAAATCAAAATTGTGACCAGTACTTGGACAGTGACAAAGATTATAATTACTGATAAAGATGATAAAAAGATGTATTCATTGGCATCCATACGGATTGTGTATGATGTGTAGTATGTAATTTAACCAAAATTATGTTAATTTACGTCTTAAATTTGTTATAAATGTAAATATAACATTTTGAGGTTACGTCGAGAACAGTAATATGTATTGTCCAAGTTTACGTCCACTACTTTTTCTGAACCCAGTAGTTGGACACATTTAATTCATATGTCCAACTACTAGGTCCTAACTATGTCCAAGTACTGGGACAAGCTTGAGATATGATGTCCAACTAGTGCGACATATAGTTCAATTTTTAAACTTACATTTTTAGTATAAAAAAGTATGTCAGCGTATGATTTGGGAAAAATATTGAGTTTTGGCTCTACAAACACTGATTTCGTATTTTCGTTTCAAAAAGTGTCCAAGTACTACCTACTTTACCTTATATCCGAAAATTTCGTTTTCTTTTTTAAATACGCATTAGAATCAAATTGCCTTTTCAGGGTAGTTTTATTAACGTAAAAAACATAGTGGAACACTCGAATTATTAGCAGAATCGAAAATGAGCAATTACGTGATTAATTGCTAATATGCTAATTTTCGATTCTAATGACAATTCTAGAGTTCCGCTATGTATTTTCCGTAAATAAAGCGACCCTTAAAAGGAAATTTGATTCTGATGCGTATTTTTTGAGAAAAGAGAACTTTACGAATGTATTTTATCGGCGGGAAAAAATTAGGTCTGACGCACCTTAAAGTTTGAAACTTTTTAAGAAGATCTGTTACTACTCAATGAAGGGCAAGCGAGTTTGGGTTTTCTCTAAGTATAAGTATTTTTGTAACTATAATTATAAATAATTATTTACTTCTCGGTCGGTAAAAATCAAGGCGGTAAATTTGAATTTTGAATTGTCTTTGACAATTAAAAAATCTTTGACAAAACGAATAATATTCTTGTCAAAAGAGCTGTCTCGAGAGTACTGTTAGAAATGACAACTTGATTAACGGAAAAATCCAGACTTTTCGAAGCAATCGTCCAAAAAAATCCATTTCTTTGTCAAACCACGCAGAATTTCGCACTCGATCCATCACATCGTTAAATTCGCACGCAAAAAAGCCCTCCCAAAAGAATCCACCGGATGGCGCCACCCACCCGTACATCTTCGCTCTCGAAGTCGCGATTACTCAAGTAAACCGCGGAGTAGGGAGCGACACACCGGCACACTCTCCATCCTCCTCGCACTCGTTCATCTTTTATTCATACCTCGCTTGCACGCACTCGCGCAGTCTCATCTTTTCATTTAATTTCATATCGCGTCAGCGCCGGGCAAATTATATACACCTATACGCGACAACGCGAGTCTGTTCCCCCGCTTCACACGGCACACTACCCCACCGTGATTCAGCACAAGCGCTTATATTTTTCCGCTCGATTGGAGAACTCGTCGACGACTCGCCACACAGTCTTGCTTCGCTCGTGCCGCTGTTGTCTCTCTTCTGTGGCGCTCCCCAGTTGCCAGCCGGCTTCCCCTAATCAAGCAAAAAAGTACACTACAGGATGACGGTCAAGGCTGTTTGCGTTCTTCAGGGCGATGCCAAGGGAACCCTGTTCTTCGAGCAAGACGTAAGCGACTTCATTTATTTACACTTATTCGCGTGTTTCTTTTCCATTGAATTGTACTTAACGCAACACGTCGACTTGGGAGAGTCGGTGGAATGTGAACTTCGATTGGTCCAAGGTGACCGAGCGTAGATTCGCACTCTCGTGCATTAGGTATGTGTACTTAATTTTCGGGGCGTGCGCGTGTTTGTGTTTTCGCAGGGCGACTCCGTCAAGGTCAGCGGCGAGGTGTCCGGATTGAAGAAAGGCCTGCACGGCTTCCACATCCACGAGTTCGGCGACAACACCAACGGTGAGAATTCATTAATGTCCATGGGTGCAGGCTTTTTTGCCGCTCGTTCTTTTTCCCTCGACGCGAGCATTTATGTAACACCGGTTTCACAATCGCAAACTGCAGCGTGCATTTTTATTTTATGTTCTTTTTTTTTTCCTGTTTGGTATGGGTATTTTTTATATTGCTTGGTTTGCATGTGATCATTGTGTGAGTGGCTATAGGTGTTGCTGTGGCCCATATGCGTAATTGTACGTAAATTTTCGGGTGCTGGTAACTTACGCGATCTAGCTGGGACATTTACATATTCATTTATTTATTTATTCATCTTATGGGCTGTACATTTAAATAATAGTATTGTTATTTAAAATATTATTTTATATAATTTCCTTTAATGTTAGTTAAGTATGTATTGATATCAAAAATTTTACACAGAGTAATCAGTATATTATAAGGGGTATCGTCACAGATAAAATTGTGAGCCAGTACCCGGATGTGGATAATTTTGTTATTTAAATCATTATTACGGAAACTTTACACTATTTTTTATTTTATTTTTAAAGTAAAAGTTTTTTTTAAACTGATTACTTAATTCTTACCGAGCATAAATTAATCATTAACTGCAGCCTTGCTTTCTGGAGTGATTCATAATTGGCTCCATCATGGTTATTACACAGTTTATAAAGAGCTTTTCAAAATTTTGTAAGTCAGATGTTGAACATTGAGAATATGTATTTAATCCATAAATAGAATAATTTATTCCAGGCTTCACAAGGCCATAATTCCACAAAAAATAATAGGTATATTAAACTTGTAGTTAGATTTAAACAAGTTAATTGAGTATCAACTTAATTTTAGTTGATAAGGTTGGTATTCTAAGTTTAGGTGTAAGACTAGTTTAGGTTTCCTGATTTAAAATTCAAATTATTGCTGCTGAAAAAGTTTTTTTAAACATGTATTTTATCAAACAAGTCCTACATACTGAAAATCGGCGTTTTAGTGATTTTTAGTTTTTGTCTTTGGATCTATAGAACATTATAATACTATAATTATTATTAGCTAAGAAACATGTAAAAAAAGTTTTAATTAAAGATTAAATTAAAGTCTATATTTTTTATAAAAACCCATTGCTACCTATTGTCTTCATCAGTAATTCCCAAAAGTTTTTTAAGATTGATCCAAGAATAAAAATATTTTAAGTGGTAAAATCATTATTTTTACAAATTTAAAAAAGAAATTGCAAAATAATTTTATTTTTGAATCAATATTAAAAAAGTAGATTTTTTTGGTCACAGCAATAAATATATGTATAAAGAATGTAAAAAAGAATTTTTTAGGTCAAAAGAATAGGATTTATTAGGTGAAGAAATATCCTACGGCAACTGTGATTTTGTAAATTTTGAGAGTCACCGATGAAGACAATAGGTAGCAATGTGTTAGGTTGGATAATGTTTTTTCTTTTTGATAATTTTTCAACTTCCGTGTTATGTGTAACATAATATAATTAAGAATAAAATTGAACATTTAAGCTGCTTTTAGAAAAAATATGCACTTAATAACATTTTTTTAAATTTTCATATTGACCCTTTTTACCCTCTTAAAGCATTCTTAAAAAACCAACCTTTTACAGTTTATAATTATTATGTTGAAACTTTTATAGAAGATTTAAAAAAAACTTCTCACACAGGTTTGGCATAATGTTTTGTAGATCCAAAGATAAAAGCCGATAAACACTGATTTTCATTAGTGCCTACTCTTAAATATTCAATGTAATTTAATTAATATTTTAATATCAATATTTTAAGGTTGCACCAGTGCCGGACCACATTTCAATCCTCTTAATAAGGAGCACGGTGGACCAACTGATGGCGTTCGTCACGTAGGAGACCTTGGCAATGTGGAGGCTACTGATGATGGCGTAGCAAAGGTGAACATCACCGACAAGCAGATTCAGCTTAAGGGTGACAACAATATCATCGGCAGAACTCTTGTGGTGAGTGATCTTGAATTTTAATAATCGTATGACAATGTATTGTGTATTATAATGATTTTGATCACATATTTTATTCTATGATTTAGGTTCACGCTGATCCTGATGATTTGGGAAAGGGTGGACACGAGCTCTCAAAGACCACTGGAAATGCAGGTGGACGTTTGGCGTGCGGTGTCATTGGCATCACAAAAGCATGAATTTACAGTAAAATGTGAAATGAAAACCAAAAGCTTTAGATTATCTTACTACTACTCAGAGTAGTCATTACAAAAAATATCATTCCTTTGAATACAAATTTGTATTAATGAAAAGTTCTATTATATTTTTAAAATGTATAAGACTAAAATGTATACATTTGGATGATTTGTTAATTGATTTTGATTAAAGACTTGTAAAGAAAACTTAACACAATTGTGTATAATTTTTCATTCCATTTTTTTTATTAAAAATTCTGTGTAAACATTTATACAAGTATAAAATTAGTAATTCATATTTTCTTCGTATAGAAAATAATATCAAAAAATTTACCACGTGTTATATATTTAGATTTCATTATTTTCTTTGGTAACTGTTCGAATATTGCGAGTCTGGTGAATAACTTTGCCTAGATTTTGAATAATCACTTCTATATTCTTGTGATCTATAACTTTGCCCATAACCGAGTTGTCTTTGATTGTTCAAAAGTGCACCTGGTACTGCAGGAGTATTAGGCGTGCCACGAAACAATACATAAATAAGCCAATAAAATCCAGCTACACATTTTGTTAAAAATTCAAAAGCACCTAAGCATATAGGCGTAGAGACATGTACAAGAGATACAAATACATGGCTCAGTTTTATGCTGTATTCACCTAAATACCTAAGGGCTTCAATGGCAAAAGTAAAAAGTGCCATAATCACAATTGCGCTAAATTTTATTGCTTCACACATATTTTCATATGTGAAAATCTGTAAATTAAATACATTTTGTAAATATCAAGATATAACGAATTATTAAGATAACACATAGTATAGTAGTAAATTCAAGAAAGTTACCTCTTTAAAATCGAGAGTAGGAAAATTTGGATCATCACTGTTAAAACTTTTATCAGGAGAGCGAAAAGGTTGAATGTGTTGTACTTCTAAAATAATTTCCTTTGCTTCAAATCTAATAGCAGACATTTGAAACCAATGTTTACCAATTGGTACATTATTTAATTGGACCCACAAGAGGCAGTCATCTGACTCACTATTTTGTGGATCATCTAAAAAATAATATTAAATTATATAATGAAAAATCTTTAAATTATATTTTTAACTTTCATGGTAAAATATTTCATACCTGAGATTCCAATCCACCTATTATTTGCATATGCCTCTAAAGTCTTTTTAGTCTGCTTTAAATTTTGTACAATATCTTCACTTGATTCAATAATGATAATGTCTCTGTAAAAATAAGGTTCAGATAAAACTTGTTATTGTTTTTATAAATAATTAAAAAGCACAATTACAAATGAATTTCATACCTGTATGCTTCAAGCGATTCCACATAACGTCTCTCAGTGTATCTTCCAAGGAACACCTTATTTTGTATTAATTTTAAAACGTCTTTTCTTAAAGATGCAAATGGACTTCCTTTATTACAAAGTGTATCCATGTCTGAAAGATACGTATTGATATCAAATATTTTATTTAAAAAATAAAACTAAGTAAGCAATAGTTTAGCAGAAGTTTGCATATCACTTTGAGATTATAAATTATAATTCAATGCATGAATTGTATTTTTCCATATTTATTTGCTGCTTCTCGTGAAACTGTTCATAATTTATAAGCATCTGAAAAGACTGGCCCATTTATAAATAAAATACATTTTGTAAAACAATGATAAGTATACTAATTGGCCACCTCATTTATTGATAATAAAATGATGATTCTATAATCAATCGTAGAGGCCAAGTTATACTTTGAACTTTCAGACAGATATAGCATACGCATTGATTAAATTAACTTTTCTTAATTATCCTTACCTGTTTAATGAATATCTCAACAACGTTGTACTTTAAACTTCTTTTTATACTTCAACACGATAAACATCTATACCATCAAATTTTCATCATCACTTTCTCTATATATTTACAATTTTCAAATTATTATTGCGTTACCTCCATTCTTATAAACAAATTAAGCGAGATGCTTTTAAACCAACAATCACTCGACATTGACAGTGCGAATTTGCGAAGGAATGGTCCGACACTACCTCAAGCGCAGTGCAAACGCTTTTTAACGAGTGCACCTGTATGTAACATTTTTTTTATGTTACACGTAGGTAAAAATATAAGCGAAATTGACAGCTTATACGTAAGCTATGATAATGGACGTGGGGCACACATATGCATGTGCGCGCGTGTGCGAGGCGACGTGCAATGCACGTATGTATACATACGCGGTGATTGATTGAAAGACTGCACAGCTGTATACAGTACGCGAGGCGCTACATCGCAAATAATCTTAGTCATATATATTTGTCTGTTAGGTTAGGATGGTCTGGGGGAAAGTGGAAAATTTGCAGTGACATCTAGGGATAAATGAATTTTTGTGATTGCAAGTATTTCCGATTATTCTTGTGATTTCAGTTATTGAACGAAGACTAATAAATTCATTTTATACTTTAGAAACATTTGCTAGTATATTTGGTCAAATAGAGTTCAACAAAAATGAGTTTGCGGAGTTTACTGTTCATTTTGAATTTCGCGCCTTTTCGCGCGTGAATATTTTTGTCAAAATAAAGCAGTAATACACAGTATTCATTATTAAGTAAGAATTTAAAAAAATGTTGTATTTATGACGTTTCGACCCCGTTTCGACATTTTCGTTATCTGCAATTGAAAGTTACATAGCTTTTGCCGTTTTTATATTTTCAATGAACTTGTCATAACTGGTCTGCTTCGGAGAAAAACAATCCCTAAGCAATTTCGAGTTACAGCGCGCTTCTTGTGTTTAATTCCCGAACTCCGACTCATCATATCAATATATGTGCATGTGCAAATATATACATTATACCTATATATATATAATGGAGAACGTGTACGCGGTTAAAAATGCTACTATGTCGCCGGGTAAAACTTAGTGCACGTGGTTTTTGTGTTTTTCGCCTGCGATCGCCGTAATTAATAAGCGATTACTATTTTCAAGGTGTCGATCGACATTAGCGAAGTTGATATTTTGGATGGCAAAAGTATGAATTAAGAAACAATTGACGTATTTTCATTGTCAGTAACATAACCAAACTTCCATTTTTACTAATGCAAAGCGTTTCGCTTTATTGAATCACCTTTCAGCATGCAAGAATTTTGTCCTTTATGTTCGAAAAATGGCGTTAAAACCAAAATCAAGGCTTATCAACTCAATGACGAGGAAGCTGTGTTCATGTGCTCCACCGAACAGGTAAGACAATTTTTCTTTTTTTGTTTTTATTTTTCAACTACTCAACAATAATTTGATTGTCTTTTGTTCTTGTAGTGCACATGGCCAGTCGGCTATCAAGAGCTTACATTTATCAGTAGACCAATTGGAAAGGATTGGGCCAAGGACTGGGACAAGTTGGCGTCTAAACACCTGAAAAGCGAACATGATGGGTTACTCGAGTTTCAGGCGTATACGCCACCGCAAACGCCTGGCACCGAAGTAAACTGTAAAGATAATGGGTACACATTGTGTGCCACGACAGTTCCTAATAATGTCTCTGAGACAATGCCTACGATTATGGAGGAAATAGATTTTACACCTCAAGAATTTTCCACGGCTTTAAGTAAGCCGAGAAACGTGTCTACGGAAAATAGTATTAATAATAGTATAGTTTTAAAACCAAAATTAGTCAATTTAAAGCCAGTAAATTATAAATTAGAGAAGTCATCAACAAAAGGTTACATGGTTAGTAAAGATAACGAAAACAGTGATACGCTTTCTAGGGTTGGAACACAATTGACAAATTTTAAAAATATTATTACTATTCCTACCTCATTAACTTGTAGTTCTGTAGTTGTTAAGGAAAATAAGTTAAGATCTAGTTTATCTATAATGAGAAAAGTCAAAGAAGAACCAAGCGGAGGTTCGAAAGTGTTCAATCGAAGAAAGACAGTAACGTGTCCTTATAGGAAATTTAGTTTGAATGACTTACAAAAAGTCAAAAGTACAAATATAGATAATGAATCTAAAATAAGTTTAATTAAAATGGTAAAATCAGAAGAGAAGCCACAAGAATGTTTAAGTGAATCTAATTCTACTGTAAAGAATGAATTCAAGGATCTAAATTTAATTAAGGTAGTTACAAAAGAAGAAAGGCCACAAGAAGGTTTAAGTGAATTTAATTCTAATGTACAGAATGGATGCAAGGATCTAAATTTAATTATGGAAGTTACAAGAGAAGAAAGGCTACAAGAAGGTTTAAGTGAATTTAATTCTAATGTACAGAATGGATGCAATGACATAGGTTTATCAAGCTTAGATAGTATAATTGTTCACCCTAGTAATAGTAATAGCCAAGTTGATTTCGATTCAATTTTGGCTTTAACAAATTCCAAAGATTCTGGGGTCGAACTAACAGAGAATGCTGATTTAGATTTTGACTTGGATGAGCTCTTAACTGGCTTTTCCGACGACTTAGGTAGTACATTATTGAAACCTAAACTGGATGACACAGATGACAGTGAATGGTTAGATTCTTTATTCTTATGATTCAGCTTAAATAATGCATGTAAGTTGTTATACAGTATAAGTATTTATAAGAAAAACAGGAAACTAACTGATTTTTTCTTTTATAAAATTAATATGTACATTTACACCTGACCTGAATGACATATATGAATATGAGTAGATAAATTTTGTATTTCTTATGAACAGCTCGAATCAAATGTCAAGGGTATACATGTAAGTTGTTATACAGTATAAATAATTATAAGAAAGACAGGAAACCAACTGTTTTTACCACACTCATGAGCGTGATACTCGAAAAGACTTGATAGTTTTAAGAGCTTTTTCTTATCTATCTGTAATACAGATCAGAGAAAACTGTATAATATTGTACATTGTATGTAATAAACTAGCTTAAAAAAATTATTCCATGTTTTCAAAAGTTTGATTTTCTCCACTTTGTTAATTTTTCAGATAAAACACGTTTAAGGGGAAGTGAAATCCGTTGAAACAAACCTACTTTTTGACATATGTTTAGTATTTGTTTATTTATTTATTTTACGAGCCTAAAGGCCTAATATTCTGAGAAATTTTTAATCAATTATTCTTTTCTAAATATGAACGTAATTGATTGAAATTTTAATTATAGATTACTTATGATATTTTACAGACCCTATTAGAGAATACCCTTATATGAGTTTATATTGTTGTAATGCACTTGCTAAATCTATCATCATAATTTCATTGAAATTCTACAAAAAGGAATTCATTTTTCATTCTTTATTTTGAATAATATAAAAATATTAACATCCAGAGTTTACTCAGTGATTACTTAGTGATATTTTTAAGTGCCTATATATATATATTGGAGAAGAGTATTTTTGTCAAAATATTTTGTATATACACGAATATAAAAGAAATAATAATATACCGGTAAGATAGATTTCTACAAAATAAATTTAACGGATTTTCAATAAATACTATGGTAGATCCAACGAAATATCGTAAGTAACATTTAGTTAGAATTTCAACTAGTTTAATTTGGATTTGACTGATAAAAATGATTTCAAAATTTCCTCTTATGTTATCACTTTATTTTTATGATATGGAGAGTAAAATACTCCCATTTTGAAAAATCACAAAAGAAATTGAAAAGAACACTGTATTTTGAAAGTTTTTGTTTATGCAAGAAACACTTATCAAAATAAAAATGTTAATTTCAGGGGGCAAACCACATTTCGTAACCTGTAGCTGTTTCCAAGAAAAGTTTGACTCATTTTACCATAAATAACAACTTAAACCCCAAATTAACACTAAAAAAGAGATTTTTAGTTTGGTCCAAATATTAGGTGAAAAGCTATCGTTTTCTTAACAATCACCTATATCTGCCAAAAGAAGTTAAATAACCGTCGGAAAAAAATTTCTTTCACGTATTCGTGTGCATGTAGCAAAGTTCCTTCAATATATAAGGTATTGACAATGGATATACATGGTAACCTTAACATAAAGGTATTATGAATTATTTTTAGGGATAAACGTTGAATTATGATTGAAACATTTGAATTATGTCGGAATAAAAAAATGCACAATTACGTTCCGCACTTTGTTTTATCTAAATAAAGAAGTCCCCAGAAAGAAAATTGATTTTTACATAGTTTGTCAAAAAAACGATTTTTTCATATGATGAATCGGTTGGTAAAATAAAAATTTTCAGCCACTATATTTTTTTGCGTTTTGTTTTAGTTATATGAGTAATGTATCCTTATAGTAAGTGTTCGATCCTCTAACGTACATTTTGATAATATTTTAACCTAATGTTATACTCGATTACTTATAAAGACACACACTGGGCCTTTACTGCAAGAGTTGTAATAATTATTATACCTATATGTTAACTACAGTACTTATCCATGAAAACTTTTAAAAACTGTTAAACTAAAAAAATTAAACTGAATGTGACCACTGTTTACAGATCTAATAACAGATTTGAAATTCTGATTAAAAAATTCTTATTTTTTGATTTTTTATCAATAATATAAAATCTGTCTTACTTGACTAACTTTAAATTAAATTTAACTGTACACATTTGTCTTTCGTAAGAATTCTATTAAATACCAATATCTTACGATAGCGACAAAAAATTAAAGTTAAACTACTTATGGGTATTTGTTACAACTAGAAATGACATTTGTAAATTTTTATTTTTATAGAGTTCGTAAAAATTTAGCTACTTTAACAACCGAAAAATATAAAAAGTAAATGGATATGCTAAAAAGAACTTCTAAAAAGTTACGCTTTTAGATCTAAATATGAGGAAAGAAAATGGAAAGTTGAGAATTGAAGGTGACGTGAAACACTGAAACCCTTTTGTTACCTGCTAACGTTTTTGTTTTTATTGGGACCACAACGTTGAAGAGAGATATTTACTAAAAATTTGAAGTTATATGAAAAAAGTGAGTTGTATTTGTCGGCGATGAGTGAGTTTTACGTCAATTAAAAATGTCTAAATATATAACAGATGATTTTAGAAAAATTTGAAATTTTTGCGAATCGAATTGACTACAAAACTATAATTCAATAAATTGATGAATTCTACGCACACATAAGGTAAAATTGAGACTCAAGGCAGGCTAATTAATAGCCGATATACCCCATCGTTTCCACAGTTCCTCAGAATCCTCCAAAAAGTGACAACTTAAATGCCCAGCTAATTTTCACCGAAGCGCAGCCTCTTAAGACTATTACCTCCACACAGCGAGCATAAAATTAGCGAAAACAAAGAAAAAAGAATCCTCTCCAACGAAATCCAAAACAAAACCAAAAGACACACTCTAGAAAAATCGGTATCATAATAACGCTCGCGAAAGAATAAGCCAAAAAACAACACACGGCGGGGGTAAGGGTAATTGATATAATGAGCCGCAGCGATATAATGCGCCTGACAGGATCATCGATTCGTCCAACTTACACACAGACACACACACACGCACACACAGACAAAAAAAATGGTCGCGATTATCGAGACGCCGCGGGGCTAGAGCCATTTTTTTTCGAAATCGAGCGGTTTTTCGGTCGTATTCAGCGTATACACACACACACACACACACACGGCCAATTATCTCTCGCATCGAGGGAAACCTTTGTGCTTTAGCCTGCTTTAGCGCAAAAACGGAACACCGCGCGTATATATATATATATATATATATATATATATACACACATGTGTGTGGGGCAGAGCGCTTTGGTATCGCTGCGAAATTACAGGCTGACAAGCGCGGCCTGACACGTAAATTGGCTTCCACAGTTTCAGTTCGCCAGTTCCACGAGAGCCACGACTTTTATCTATATACACGTGTGTGTGTACTGTGTGAGGGGGAAATATATATATGTAAGGCAGAGGAATAGAGTTCCGAGGCTGTAGCTGCAGTGTAACATCAAGGGCTAAGCTGAACGCTGAGTGCTGAAGACCGAGAGCTGAGAGCTACATATGCCGCTTTTGGCTGAATTAGCGCTTTGTGTGTTTGCAGATTGAGGGAATTTGCGGAAGAATTGCCACGGGAGATGTGTAGCGGCTTCTCGCGCTTGTAGCTACACGTGTAGTTGCGGTTGCCGTGGTTTTCTCGTGAAAATTATACGCGATCGGAGAGCGTTTTCCTCGGTTTCGAAACGGAGAGGCGTTTTAATTATGTTCGAGAGGAACTTGTTTCAGTGTTTTATTACGTTCTGACGCGATGTACACAGTAGGAGAAGATTGCTGCTGTGTAATTTATTATTTCTTTGGGATCGTACTTTTTGCTTGGAGAAAAAGTCGATGTTGTATTTGCATTCTTTCTTGGTAGGGAGGATCGAAGTTAATACTTGTATAATATTAATATCTTGAGGTCACATTGAATCTTATTGGGCAAAAGACATTTCAGTTTTCTATTTACATTCTTTCGTAGAAGGGAAAACACGCGGCGAACTTGTACGCAATCATCTTTAATTCAAATAATGCTTGTTGAATGAAAACAAACAAAAGTCTGACTTTTGAGGTTCCAACCAGTAGACTCAACTATCAATGATGTTTTTAAAAGACAATAATTCGACTTTCTTTTTAATTTTTCTATTATATTTTAAAATTCTAATCATTCTAGTAATTTGTAGTGTGAAAGTATTCTTTTATATGTGAAAGATTTTAATGTTTGAGCATTGAAATGTGCAAAATGATTTTTTACTAAAATAATTCGTATAATAATATGTGTGGGGGCTAATTTGTACATACACAGTATACAGTATAACTAGATTCTTAAAATACTTATATTTTATGATTATTTTGCATTGCGTGCTTAGTTTTGCATGTAATTTATGACTTTGCTTACTGCTGTGTATTTTGAAGTCGAAAATGCAAAGTAACATTTAATAAAACGTTACAAAAACTACGAAATTGCAGCTTTCCATTTAAAATACATACGATTACAAACTATTTCCGACCGAAGGTAAGGTGAATAGAAAAAGTTTCCTTACAGTTATAAGAAAAGAAAATATTTGCACAACTTTTTGCAACCATAATTTTTATGACAGTTATGTGCTAAAACGCAAATATTAAGAAACTTATGGAATACAAATAAGTTATGTAGTAGGTAATGTTCCGACTTCTCTTGCTATACTTTGTCACAAATAATTTTAAACAATAAGTTTAAGGTGATGCTAAAGCCACCTATCACCGACAAATACGAAGATCCACTTTTCTCATTTCATTTTCAATTTTGAGTAAATATATCTATGGAAAGTTGTTGTTTCTATCAAAAAGATTCTCCATAGAGATATTTTCTTAAAATTGAAAAATAAATGAAAAAAGTGGTTCCCCGTATTTACCAATAACACAGGGTTTAACATCACCTTAACTAAAGTGCATATGTATATACGGAAAACATTTTATCACGAATATCAAATATAAATAGCTTCCTTTTTATTTCTCAAAGAACGCATGGCTTTTACATTTCATTCGTGTATTAGTAATTGAAGGCTGTTCGAATAAGACTGCTGATAATTCCATTTTCATTCGAACTCGATTTGTACACTTAGTCCGCATGTATTATAAGAATAGAAAATAAACGATCTATAAATTGTTATCGATCGTTTCTCGTTTATTCATTTGACCATTAAAAGAATATCGAAAGTTCCATTATTTTGCAACTAAAATTATACAAATCGTTTAAAAAAGCCGTGCTGATTCGATAGAGTTCGTCAAAAATGAAAAATAAAATTATCCGTTCGAGCGGCACAGTCTTAAATCATTAATAGGTACCACAGTGCACAAAAAAGTTCTGAATATGAGAATAGTACCACCCTTATTGGTTAATTCCTGTGTCGCAGCCAACCTCATCGTAGCATTTTAAAACCGTTCGATCCGAACATGTGTCCGTCGAGTGTACACACAGAATAAAAACTTCACATCCTCTATCACAAAAACAGCCAAGCCCAGCCACCTCCTATATGTGCATTTTACGGTCACATTATATACGTCGGCATTTACCGGCCGTTCCCCCAAAAGCTCACATATACACATGCACCATCCCTCTCCTCTTCACGGCCTGCAATCTGCGAATCTGCGTGTATATATATACGTATATGCACACGAGGGTAATCAGACAGACGCAGACCGACATCGAAGAGAGAGAAAGAGAGAAAGAGAGCAGCAGGTGATGCTCGTCGCGTCGTCCGGTCCGCATCACGTGCATCGCGCGCGGGTCTCTCGCAGTTGTGGACGCGAGCTCGATCGAGCAACTCGAGAGTCCGCAGATCGCCTAACGTGGCGCATTTCATGTGTAGTATATTAGTGCATTTGGTAATATATCGAGTTCTTGTGACGGGTAGATGTTGCTCGTGGTTCTTTTATCGGCATTTGGCGTTTTGTATTTTTCTTACCGTCGAACGGGATGAGTAATGGCTGGCTGGGGTGCCTGTGGTCGCTTTTAAATAGTTATAAATTGTGATATGTGAGAAATTTTTTTTAAGTGCTCAAATGTATTTGATTTGGTATAAGATACTTTTTGCAAGTGATGCAAAGAGATTTCTTCACATACACAATTTGTAATGACTATTTTAAAAAGTGATGAGTTATCCCACCCTACCGTAGTTACTCCGTTTTAAGATATATTAGAATTTCAGTGAAATTAAACTTTTTTATATTAAAATCAACCTAAGAACAATAGTATTTTTTTATAAAATATATATTTTTAATTTTTATTAATAAAAAAACCGCGATTTTAATTCGTAAGCTTACATCACAAAAAGGTACCATAGTCAGCTACCATTTTGTAACAATATGTAATAGTTATATAGTACAATTCATTTGAAAGACGTTTGACAATTGAGTGCATTTCACCGCTATCATCGTAATCGAGATCATGCAGATTCATCATTTATATACGCGAACGTTGCAGCTTTTTATTATATTCGCTACCCTTTGAAAAACTATACAAGCGTTTTCATTCGCATGTATCTCTACTAATAACGTCACGTGAAATCTCACGTGACGTCTCTCGTAAGATTATAACAAACATAAAAGTTCACGTGTGAAAAATAGCATACATTTTTTTTAGATGGTCATGAAATATATTTTTGAAAATTCATGTAAGACCTCGTATGAGATCTTACGCATTATAATTTGACAAGCACGTTACACTTTACACGATATTTCAAAAACTTTCTATGAACTGTCAAATGGATTTTTCCGCCAATTTCCACACCTGATTTGATGTTTCACAATCTTATGTGTGACATGTCTCGATGAGATCTTACTTTATTATATAATTTGTTAAAAATATGAAGTCTGACTTTCGTTTTAATTGAACAAGCAATTCTGGCTAGTTCTGATGAATTCTGAAAACTTCCGACAAAGTATTTACATGGACGAAATATTTTAAAGAGTTTGACAGAACTTCTGAGAATTGTAGGAAATCATCAGTTTAGCCATAATTAATGTCAAATTGAAATGAAAGCCACACTAAAAACGAAATAAGGCAAGTGGAAATGTTCATTCTTGTTCATAAAAATGCAACCGAACTTTCTTTGAATGCCCTCTCACTCTGGTTCAGTGAACAATTACTAAATTTCGATTGAACAGTGTACTAGGTAGTTGTTCACTAAAAGATTAATCGAAGAAAGAGGCCGATTCAATTTCTTTTGAAAGAATTAATATATCTTGCTCCATTTTAGTGTGCACATTTCTTACTTCTAATCAATTCTGCAAATTCTATCAAATTATTTTCACCGGGGTCAGTAGCGATATGCAGGCTAAACCAAGTAATAAAAAGTTCTGAACTCAGAATCAACTTGGAAGAGATATCAACTCGGAAGTTGCTATAGAATATATACCATTTCGCTAGCCAACAATACTTATCTGAATTTAAATCGGCACCACTGTCGAAAACTTTGGTACCTTGATTTGAGATACAACATGGACTTCTTGTTTTTAAGTTTAAACAATAGAGAGTAATACCAATATTCATTAACAGTGTACATTTTACATCGTGGTATAGTTTCTTTGTAAACTTTCAAAAATTTTACGATACCTTTAAATTTGAAGAAAATATAAACAATACTTTGTAAACAGCGTGACGTCTCTTCGGCCGGTACCTTTTGACCTTTTGACGACGTGACGTCAACTACAGGACCTCTAATAAGCAATAACTTTTGTAAATTCCAAAGCTTAGGCTCTTCACTATACAAGCTGCCAATGTCGTTTAAAAAGATAAATGTTGTATTACATTCCAAAGTTATTGTCAGGAACTTTAGACGACAATTGTTGGCTCGTGAAACGGTACTTTCACCAAGTGGCTTCCGACCGGGTAGACTTTTTCATTCAGAGCCAACGAGTTCATATCGACGCATCGTACATATGTGCAGCCAAGCACTACGAGCACCGGCACATAAATGCCAAACAACGAAGGAAAAAGAAAAAAACAAAAAGCGAGCATCGAGAGTGAAAGCTCGCCGACCAGAGCCAACATCAGGGACAAGCATCACACACAGCCTTATACCTCCCAGCTCCAACTCCTTGCTGTACACCATCAGCAACAGAGAAGAGGGAGAAGGCGAGAGAGAGAGAGAGAGGGTGAACAACCAGTGCGACCGATGTCGCACGGCGTGGGAGTAATATAATAGCCGTCGTTATCGTCGCGGCGATCCTGTGCCGGGGCGGAGCCATGCGTGCGCCAACCAGCGGCCACTAAAGAGAGAGAGAGAACTCGAGTGCAAGTGTGCGTCCGCCCGCGCGCGCATTATATTATGCCCCGTGCCCGCCGCCATCATGATTTACGCGCGCGCTCGGCGAGGACGAGGCGCGTTATTGCATCCCCCCGTGTAGTAAGCGAGTGCGCGGAGTGGTGGGGGTGTACGGGATGGGAGAGGATGTATACTGTAGATGCCTTTGTTGATCTCGCCGATGAAGTCGAAATAGTGAAATTGTACGCTGATTCGTTAGGGAGAGTTAGTATGCTACTTTTTGAATTGATGGATGTGTGCAGTATTTAAATAGTGGACGCTCGGTATTTAAATGGTGCATGTGTAGGAATTCGAGTAGTTGGGTACTATACTTTTCACTGGGGAATTAGGGAAATTTTAATATTTCAATTTTAGAGGGGATAAGGGATGTGTGTCTTGAGTTCGAGAGAGGTATAATACTGGATGTGGATTTGATTTTTTGGTGAATGTATAGAGCACGTACGCTGATTCATGACGTGATGTGTTCTCGAAAATGGCAATAGAGAGTATTCACTGATACGCAGCAACTTTTTCGATTTAGTGAAATTTTCACTATTACAATTAGTGAATTTCACTGATTTCCAGTGATAGTTCAGAAACTGTTTTGTTAATTCTAGTGAGATTTTCACTATTTCAGTTTAAGGAAATAAGCAGTATTATCAAACACAGTTTTTTCATTTAAAAACTAATAAATTACATTTCTTCATTTTTGACTTTTTTGCGTAAATTTTTTTAACTAAATCCATTTTTTAAGTCAAGTATACAAAATACTCAGATATATGTGGAAGGGAAATATAATATAAATATATACAATTAGTGGTTTCGATATATTATAATAGTGTATTCGATTTATTTAATATATGTTCGACAACGTTCATTAGATTTTGCTTCGGTCACCAAAGATCGGGAAATGGGATAAACAGTAGAATGCTAACCAATAATAATTATTACATTATAGATATAAGTCTAATAATCGATAATTCCTAGGTTTTCTTACATTATTTTGATGACACTAAATCTATCAATCACAAGTTTTGTTGCAAAATAATCACCGAAAAGCCAATGGAATTTTAAAATAAGCTAAGCGCTTCAAAAACATAACATGGTGATCAAAGAATAACCTTTGGATGGATAAATGTTTGACGAATGATTTTCTAAAATTTTATTCAATAATATATCTGTGATAAAATCTTGCAATCTCAAATATTTAATGAATTTCGAAAGGTGAAGTGAATAGTTAAAAAAAATATTAAAGTATTTTGGCTTAATTTTTACGTTTGGTGTGTTACTTTTCACAATCTTGATTATTGAAAGGTTGAGATTTTCAATGGGAGCAAGCAAAATTTAAAGAATGTTTATAGAACAGTATATGTTGAGCTACAAAATAGTTTGTTAAGGGCCTTCTTGCGACATTTTTTTTGCAACTTCGTGGAACTTAAAAATATATATATATATATATTTTCTAAAAATATAGTATTTATTTAGAATAAATTTATGTAGAAATGCTCAAATTATATTTCATTAAAGTATAACAAATACAAAATATTAGATTAAAAAGGCATTTAAAAGTGGTCCATCAGAGACCCACATCAGTATCCAAGTGTTAACCAGTGTATTTATACACTATTCGCTCAGTGAGTTTCACTAATTTGAATTACGTATAACCGAGCGGGGTTAATAACAGTTTGTGCGTGACTGAATCACATGCCTGTAGCAGATGTAAGTATCTGGTGTAAACTTGATCGGGGTTTTCGGCCAACTTTTTGTGTCCGAATGTTGCACATTCGCGTGTGTTTATGTTCTGATCCCTAGTGAAATGCATGTTTCAGTTTAGAACATAAGTGATACAAGTATATTTAGTTTATAAAGTATAGTGACTAAAAAGTAAACTTTTAAAAAGTATAGTGAATAAATTAAACTTTTCTATGACGGATACCGTCGGTCGTACGAAAATACTCTTGGTATTGAGAGGTGTCCACTTTTCGGAGGTAAGAATCAATGTAATTTTGTTCGCTGTTTATATGTAAACGGTCCACTAGATTGAATGCCAAAGTGCAATAATAAGTTTTATTAATTGGAACTTCGAACAATTAATTTATTTCGTTGTACCACTCGCGATAGTGATTTTCATTCGGGTTATTAGTAAGTTCATATTTTTTCTAATTTTAATATTTTTATATAAACTATAGGTACTGCGGAAGCACGGAACCTCACAATACGCTAGATACTGAATCGAAGTCTCAACTTTTCACTCAATTTGACTTAAGACTAATGTCATATAGCGATTTGCTGTACAAATGTATATTCTTTCACTGTATAAATTTGATCTAAAAATTTTTAAATATTTTTTTAATTTTCGCATATAAATTGAAAAGTTTCGTGTTTGACTCTTTAAATTCCTCTAAATTGAAAAGTACATTACACGGTATACCACGTATGACTGTAACGTTATAAATATACCTGCGCATACACGCAATGCGTTGGTCCACAATTAAGTTATTCCTTCTTTTTCACATTTGATCCTTAATCCTTTTTCACTGTAAAGAATATCAACCGGTAGATTTTCTACTGAAACATTTATTAGACTATGTACACTGATCACAAACTTGAAACAACAATTAAGTCGGCATTACTTATTATCCACAAAATTCATACCAATTTTCAAATCACACACGATACGTATTTACATCTCCGAAGTATATAAAATCCCGCAGCCGCGGCGCCACAAGCAACGTTCTCCAAACCTCCGCAGCGGCATTTGCAAAATTCCAGCGTGCCTACTCAGAAGATGAAAGAAAAGTCATAACCCTAAGCACGTTGAATCCTAACGAGAAAATGGCACAGGAAAGCGCTAATGAAAGAGATCCTACACCTCATCCGAGATGATGGCCGTTTGACCCTAACTCTCGCGCTCTCCCAGACGTATATAAGGTATTCAATATATGTATTCGGATCCGGCAGCGGCGGCATGCGATGTGGCGTGCGATGCGCGGCACGGTCGCGCGGGCCTTTCGCCTGTATATATATATATACCTATTATAATACAAATCCGGAGTCCGCGAGTCTGTGATTTTCCGAATGGAGGAAAGAAAGAAATGTAGGAGAGAGAGAGAGGGAGAGAGAGTGGAGAGTTAAGAGTTGAGAGGAAGAGTATAGGTAAGCAGTCCGAAAATAAGACGAGCTATTACTTATGTGTTTTTGAATCTAATTCGGTAAAACGACTGAGCTGTTGGAGCAGACAGCGGTTTCTTGGAAGAATGATTTGAGTTTGTCCTTTTTTTTAGAGATGTTGAGGTTTTAATGTTTGTATCATGTGTGATATTTGCAAGATCGATACGTAAGGGGATAAGGGATGTGTAAGTAAAGTTGTATTCTTGTTGAATAAGGTGCGAAGTATAATATTAACCCTTCAGTACCCAGGCCTAGAAAATAATGAAGAGGTTTACCAGTAGTTTAGTTTTGGTCGGCAAAAATATTTAAAACTATGTTTCTTTTAATGTAACATAATAATTATATGTGGATTTTTTACATCAAATCCGAATATAATACAATTATTTTCTATAGTAAATTTTATCTAAAAGTATGTGCGTATTTATCTAATAGTTCCTATTTAAATTATAATTTTGTAATATTTATTTATTTAAAAAAAATAATAATCGGAATAATGTGTTTCTAAATGTGCAATACTTCTCAAATGGCACATCTAATTCGAATGAATTCTAAAAACATTTACAATCATGGCTTCGAAATGTATTCTGTTACTAGACTTCTAAATGAACTAAGAATCAGTTCTTAAACTGCTTTTTCTTGAATTCAACTATATTCTTAAAAAACAATTGATAAAGAGTTCGTAAACTTAACAGGATATTATATCAGATTAGTTTAATTCGTATAAAGTATATTATCCTACCTCGGGGATATTTTTGTCAGTTTTTCGATAGAAGCCGATATAATTCTGCTGTTTTAACGAGAAACAACAATAAATCAAACTTATTATACCATCCTCCACTATTTCTCTTATGAAAGCAAACTGGCTTTCCTTACCTTATAACCCATGTATTAACCTTTTTTTTGCACAGGTACATCTATTATGTGTACATTTATATTTCTCTAATAAAATTTTTTTTTTAATAAATGAAAAATTTTTAATAAATCTAGACAGAATCTTAGATATCTAATAACTGTTTCTAAAATAATAGTGACGCTATAACCATTTTTGTGTAGCTGTATTCACAAATTTACATTTCTGTTCAAAATCATATTTTTTGTAGTTTTTAATCACCGGCATTACGTACACGTACAAGAATTCCAGAATTCGTGCTAGATCATAGAGTGTGCAAGAAAAAGTTAAGCGTTATTCCGGGAAACAAAATGTTCTCGCTACTACTCGAATCGATGTATTAAAATGATTCAGTAGTTAAATTCGATGTATAAGTAAGAAAATACTTCCGTTGTTCTCAGCAGAATTTTCGTCATTCTGTTCCAGCAAATTATTTAAGCCTAATTACAAATGTAAAATTTCGAGCAAATTGCAAACGCAATTTAAAGCAAAAAAAAAAGTGAACTTGAATCGTTATTCCAGGAAACCACACATACACATTCCCCTCAGTGCTGAAATATAGATTTCGCTAAAATAAAAGAAGAAAAATAATTCCCGACATTCTGGCGGCTTTTTTTTCCAGGAAAATGAGTAATTGCACTTTTGAGGGCGATTTTCTAAAACATCGCTACCGCGCAGCGGCTAATGATGACGGATAGCCGGCGACTCGATAAAGAAAGCCTTATATTCGAGTTTTACGCCACACCGCCGCGTTTATACGGCGAATTATCGCGCACCCACACACAGACACACACGTGACTTATAATAAACTCGGTGCGCGGCGGTGTGCACTTGTATTGTACGAGTATTATTCGTTATCGCGGCTGAAAACTCTCCAGTGTTTTCTGAAGCCGTGATAACGATCATCGCGAGCGGCGGCGACAAAAGAACGGAACACTCGCTGTAGATATAGATATATAATAAGTATGTGTGCGCGGTTCTTTTTTTCTCCCATTCCGCGTGTCTTTTTTTTTGTTGTACTTTTGCTGTTCTGCGTTGCCCCCCTTTTTTTCTACCGGCTAAACTTCACCTTCGTGCCTCGAGAATTTCATTATTACGCTGCTGCTGTATAGCTGCAATCCGCGCCAAGTCCCGGGCTTATATGTATAATGTGTTTTATCAGCTACTGCTCGGCAGTGGCAGACGAGTGTAATGTATATAAAGTTTATTCCGAGTCGTAAATAAAATCGTGATTAAATTTTATGGGCTGTACTCGGCGTTAATTTGAAATTTCATTATAGAACTTGATTGCGCTTGAGGGTAATGTGATTATTTCTTACGGACGTTTAGCGAGGATTGATTGTTGCACTTAAAGAGGGTGTTTCGTAAAATTGAAAATGTGATCGTATGAAATGGGAATATGTTGTTGTAAATGACAATATTGGCATTAGCTGTAGAAAGTGTTAGGGTAGGTTAATGGTCAAATATGCGGAAACAAGGTTCTTGAAAATTACACCCTAGTAGAAAAAATTGTTTTGCTAAACATGGCCAAATTTAGGTAAACTTTTATTATTTTGCTAAACATAGCTGAAAATTGTCAAATTTTTGTCTAATTTTAGCGAATAAAACTATTTGCAATGTTAGGCAAAGTTTAGCAAAATTTGATAATATTCGGCAATGTTTAGTAGATTTGGACAATTTGGAAAAGTTTAGCAAAAACATGTTTCCTGTTTATAGTTTTTGGACACCTAGGAAATGTAGTTTAACGAATATTGACAAACTTGACATAATTAGAAATAGTTTCGAAAAGTTTAGAAAACTTTTGTAAATTTTTAGCGATGTTAAGCAAAGTTTGAAAGATTTTGACAAAGTTAAACAAAGTTATAGACAGAGTGCAGCAAAAACAATTTTTTTCGAAAGAATATGTCATTTTAAAGTTTTATTTACGAAAATCTTGATTTGTCAAATGTTATTTCTAGTTTTGTGATAAATTCTTCAACTTTTCTTATCTTTTCTAACTTTGACTAATTTTTCTTTCGGCTTTCCTTATTTTGTTATTCTTTGCTTAGCTTTGCAAAAATCAATCACATCAAAAATTTGTTATTAAAAGCTTTTTGTCAAACTTGCCTAACTTTGCTACAAACACAATTTGAAAATCGTCAAACTCTTTCTAATAAAATCGGGGATAGTCCCATTCGCTCTACTTAGCCAACATTGACATGCGAATTTATATTATTACATCTCATGCTTACCCTGGTATAAAGTTAGCTAGAATCTCTGGTTAGCTTATTAATTATTAGCCAGATTAATAAGCTATTAATAAGCCAAATTATAGCTAATATCTGGCTAGAATCTGCTTAAGACTACGCTTTAAGTAAGTACTTACGTATTATGTTTGCAAATCTAACCTATTTATACTTTGTTTCTATAATTTATTAGTTTTTAAAAATATATATTATACTTTATTGAATGTTGAATATAGTATGACGCCAATATAATTTGTAAAAAAAGTTTATTATAAAACTATAAATATTTGTTTTACAATTATTGTTTCTTTAAAAATTTTTCAATACTTACATTATTCTGTTTCTGCTATTGTCTTTAAAGTAACAAAAATTATATGAGTACATGCTTTACATTATTAATAACATCAATTTCTTTAATAATGACACTTCAATTTTACTCGGGACTTTGATACTTTTTGTGTAAATAATTCCTTCTAAATGCACGCATCTTTATGTAAACAAATAACCTAATTTCCGATACTAATAGACATTGAAGGTACATTTTAAACTTTAATTTAGTAAAATACTCAATATTAACTAGAATATTAATCAGATTCCAGCTAGAAATTAGCTAAAAAGCATATCGATTTTAACTGATATCTATCTAATTTGTAATACCTCATCCAAAAATAAAGCAGACTTAAAAATCTAACCAATATCTGGCTAGAAACCAGCTTAGATTTCTACCAGGGTATGTGCATAGCGTCTTAAACACACATTAAATTTAATTTAGTAATGCACCCTAGTGGAATAGTTATGAGAGTTGTCTGAAATTGCATAGACGAGAAGTTCACATGCTACGCGCTTAGAGCGAATGTAAGAGTGCCAAAATAAAAAAAAATTATAAAAAAAAGAGAATTTTTATTCAGATCTGCAACAATAACGGCAAAAATAGGTCCCACCGAGATTTGAACTCGGATCGCTGGATTCAAAGTCCAGAGTGCTAACCATTACACCATGGGACCGCATGCATTAATTCAGTTGATTAGGATTATCAAATAAAGAGACGTTATCTATGTGTCGGCTGCTGATAAAGAACACAAAGCTGTGCAAACAAAAATTGTATTCGCAATTCTACAAGTGCCTATTCAACTACGATGATGTATATGTATTGTTAGGAGATTATAAAAGAATTTTGTAGCCAATCACAAAAATAACAGCAATCAGTAAAAAAATTATTTTCAGGTCAAATTTACTTTAGGATTGTCAAATTGACAGCAAAAGATAGGTCCCACCGAGATTTGAACTCGGATCGCTGGATTCAGAGTCCAGAGTGCTAACCATTACACCATGGGACCGTTATGACTACGAATCGAAAAAGAGAAAATTTCTGTCGAGATTTTGACTATTTATGAGAGAAAGTATGCCGAGGCTCTTCAAGAAATAATAACTGCTACTTAATCGACATTTTGTTCTATACTTACAAAAGAAACATGTACGGGTCTTTAGTTAACAATTCCGAAAACATATTCATCCTATAATACCTATTCTTTTTTCAATACAAAATAATTTAGCTATTTCATGATTATGTAAGCAAGTAAAGTCAAGACATTCCTGATAAGCATTTCAATGATTAATAAATCAAAATCAGTAAACAAATAACTTATTTAATTGTTGCATTTGGTGCTATATAATATTCATTTATCTGCAGTGTTAAAACAACGTATTGCATAACCAGTTTGTAGCAATTAGCATGCTTATAGCTAATTTTAGATGAATTTTTTTCTTATCGGCTTTCATTCAACATTCAATAGTCTTAATTTCTTTAAATCTTCAAATTAAAGACATTCTTTATTTATGCATATCTTTGCAGTTTATGTAATGTTTTAAATATGTTGTTAGCTCTAGTTAATTAGTTATTAATTAAATATTGATCATACAAAATTAATAAACTGTTCTTTCATATATCTTGATTATTATTGGTAATAAAGTATGTAGCTGCTAAATTATCTAAAGTATTTACTTTTTTTTTAATAGCTGTTTTCCAACAGTTGGAAGTAGGTATAGCCATTGCACCAAATACAGCAGTATTGTTGTTAATACATTTAGCTTTGATGACTTTTAGAATTACTTTATACATAGTATCGGCATGTTGCTTTTGAACGCTTATGAAAAATAAACTACAGATATTTCTGCAAAATTTTTTGCACCATTTTTAGCAATGCGTTTAGACCTTACAAGTTTCCTATCTTATACATTTCTCTGCAATGCTTTTTGCTGAAGGTTTCCTCTACAGATATATAACAGGCAAATCTTCAGGCAAAATCTTTGCAGAGAAACGTTTTTAAAAAACTGCAAAGAAATCTGCAGAAAAATATGCAAGGTCTAAAAGCTTTACAGAAAATCGTGTAGTTGAATATGCCATGTTGAACTTCTTAATTAGGTTGTTGGTTTTTTATCTAATATCTTTATTTCGGATTTTTTGTATGCTTTTTTTTACATTGTTTTCACAACACTTCGTGAAGATTTATTTTTAAGTAGAATTATTTTACTTTCTTACAGAGAAAGCATTAATTCAATAATAAAATTTGTTGCTATTTTTGAACGTAAAAACATATAATTGAGAGTTGGAACGTTTAAGCATAAGTCATCATCCAGATAGTAACACCCAAATGGAACGTGTCACTGATGCAAATAACGGTTTTAATGTTTTTTTTTATCGAAACTTTTCCGCCTAATATATTTCTGTAGACAACCCTGCAGGCAAGATCCTTGCGAAAAGACTTGCTAAAAAATCTGCAGAACATTCTGCAGGTCCTAAAAGCCCGTAGAAAACTTTGCAGAAAGTCCTGGCAACATTATTTTATAAAGGTTGCTTTATAATATTTTACGTCTTGCCAAATCTCTTAACAGTGATTGATATATGCATAATAATATACTATACTGTATATGATATGATCGATACCTCTGAGAAAGCAGAGTGCTAAATTAATTGACACCGTTTTTTGTATCTGGTTTTAAATATTTTGTTGTCTTGGAGCTGCCATTTTTTAAAGTAATCGATTTGATTGCTACTTTGAACACTGTCGTAATTATTGAGTCTTGCTTTTAGTATTCTCTTCATTATTCTGATTTGAACATCAGTATAGTAAGCAACTTATTATTAATATACCTATATAGAGCAGATTAATAAATATCTGCGCGACACTTCTGCAGAATATTCTTGCGAATATGATAAGTAATTTTTATATCAATAGCAAACAAATCCAAATTGCCAGACCTGCGCAAGAACGCATACGTTTCTGTTGGAGTGCTAACCATTACAACACGAGTCCACGCACTTAGTTAATTACGATTATCAGATAAATCAAAACATTATCTATCTCTTATCCGAATTCGAACCTGATGAGCAAGCAAATATATTACATTTACAAATATCGATACTATGTCATGAAAAATGGTTTAGCTGTCAATAAAAATAACAGTAGATAAATAGAATTTGCAAACTAAGAGCAAAAGGAAGGTCCCACCGAGATTTGAACTCGGATCGCTGGATTCAGAGTCCAGAGTGCTAACCATTACACCATGGGACCGTCATGACTACGAATCGAAAAAAAGAAAATTTCTGTCGAGATTTTGACTATTAATGAGAGAAAGTATCTCGAGATTCTTCTTCTTCAAAAAAAATGTTTTTATTAATCAATTTGTTTTATAATTTCAAGAGTAATATGCATGTCATTAGTTAACAATTATGAAGAATTCGCCATTATAATACAATGTATTATTTCAATTAAAAAAATTTAACAATTTCATGATTACGTAAGCAAGTAAAACGAAGACATTCCTGATTGTATTTAAAAAATAGTAAATATATTAAAATCAATAAGCAAATAACAAAATGTTGATTGTTGTACTATAAAAATATTCATTTACAATTTCAGCCTAAAGGAATGTGTTACGCAAGAAGTTTGTAGCTTGCTATACTATTTATAGATACTACTACTTATTGGCTCTCGTACAAATTAAATTGAAAAATTTTCATCGTGTTTCAAATTTTCAAAAACTGAAGACTTTCATTGCTAATTTTATGAATTTTCGTGAAAATGCAAAAAAATTTTTATAAGTTTTAGTTAAAAGTATAATAATATACAAAATAAAATAAATATTGCAAAAATATGAAGGTCCCACCGAGATTTGAACTCGGATCGCTGGATTCAAAGTCCAGAGTGCTAACCATTACACCATGGGACCGCGTTAGTAGAAACACTTTATGTAAAAACAAAATAATATTTTACTCCCAAATCAGCAAAATAACCGACATTTGTAAATTAAGTTCACGTTCTCACAGGTGGCAATTGCGTATTTACCAAGGAATTGTACGTGTCAACGGATTATTATTATTGAAAAATCAGGGAAAACAATTTTTCCGCTAGAAAAATAGTACATGATTCCTTCTTTTTTTTTTGCGGCAGAACTCCGTCGTGAATTAGCGGGTGACGCGTTAATCGCTTCGTAATTGCTAGCTACGGTATTTCAGTCCTGTCGCGGCATTACGTAAAAATGCGTAAGCGGTAGAATATGAAGCAATCGACAACCTTTATAATAATCGCAAAATAAGTATACTGCCTGTATTTTTGCGCATGTTGAAAGTGGAACGGATATAAAATTTTTGCCCGGTACGGTTCCGTTTTGGGTATAGAACGTTTGAAAAAGTAATTTTGAAATAACTGTAGGAAATTGTGTTTTGCTGTTCTCGGTACGTATCTACTTGCATAAATGAAAATTCGGGTCAAATGCGATTTACTGCTGTGGTTTAGTTTATTTTTAAGGAAACTGGACCGAACTAGACAGTCAGATTTTCTATTTCTTTTTGCTTTCATTTTTCAAGAAATTTACTAGTGACATTGTTCCAATTACATTAAATTTGACTGACTATATTGAAAACATCATTGATCATTTTTTATTTCATACGTATGAAGGATACTAATTTTGAATAAACTCCAATTACAACATTATTTACATAACACACATAATAAAGAAAATACAAAAAAAAACTAGAAGCACACATAACTGTTGAGTCAGTAATAATTCCACACCTCACAACATTTTGTTAAAATTTATTTATTCTATATATATTTACTCTATCAACCGATGTGTAAATCTATAAATTTGAATTTATTGTTATTGCAAAACTTAAGAAAAAGAAATTTCTTAAACTTTATTTTCAATTGATACTTTTCACCAGCTTGTAAATTAAATTTTTTTAAATTTATTATGAGACTAGCAACAATATCTCGGTCGCTACCGCTCCCTCGGTTAATTTTAGTTATCCGTACATCCATTCATCAATCAATCCATCCATCCATCCACCCAGCTCACAGCGAGACTATCAAGGGGTATCAAATCTGAATTTTTTGGACGGTTTTAGTTTAATATAATAAATTTATAAAGTTTACGAAATAAAAATCTATTTAAAAGAAATTTTTAAGTGTACCGATAGCGTCCCAATCGCATCTAAATAAGCTTTGATTACTCACACATTATGACTAAAAAAGTTGCCAGTCTGTAAATAAATAAGTCAGGACTTACAGTAGTGACTGTTTTTATGACGCTGCTTCTGTCTTCAATGCTGAGACACATTCAATGATTAAGGATCGCAATTTTTCATCTTTCTAGTCCATAATACAGAGATTTTCATCGGTTTTACACAATGCAACCATGCACATAATACGATACAGAGCCGGTACTCCATTTTGCCCCGCACCCCGTTTTTATAATAAAGTATCCCAAAATGTCTCAGGAGTATCGCAAGTGTCCCATAAAAGGCAATATAAAGTCTATTGTCATCCGATTTGTTCTTGGCTTAAAAATTTCAGCTTTGTCGGGAACTCTATGAATTTTTATTTACAAGATTTGATCCTAAATAACAAACGGTCAAGTAAAGCTAAATAAAAGCTTGTAAAAAAGGGTAAATAGTATTTACTTAATAAAGTACTAGGATTTGTATGTAACAATAATTTGCTGAAAGTAAATAAAATATCTGACTGATATCCTTGAGGTGTTAGTAATTTGACCACTTACCCTGTTCAGGTAACATGCCATTTTATTTTATTTTAAAATCGGCAAACTTACGTTTGCACGCAGATTAGATGAGTCAAATAATTGCCTCAAAATAGAGCCAGTACATTTAACACTTTTACTGCGACTAATGCATAAGCCGATTTCTAAAAACCTTTAAATACAAACCAAGATAGACAAATTTTATTGAATTTTCAGCAGGAGTACTCTTTCAGTAAGATCATAAATAATACACAAACTGACGGAAAAATTATTTTGAGAAATTTTCTTTTAGCAACGATATATAACGTAACAAAATTTTTATAAATTCACGAACCATTTTGGGTACGTATATCAGCAAACGGGTTTAGGTAGAATAGGTGTAAACATGGCCTGAGCCTATACAAAAGTCTGTGAAAGTTCCTCTTTTATCAGGAATGAAATAACTCCTTTTTTTGAGTGAAAAATAAAATAACGTTTTTTCGAGTCCTAATTTTCATAATATTGATTTGTTTCCATTTCAATAGATTCAACACTTTCATTTCTTAAGACTTGGATGCCTACAAAAGTACAGCAATTTGCATTCAGCTTCACGTACTCTGATTCGAAAACAGTAAGCCCCCGTAAGGTGCACCCAATCTTCTAAAATCCCTCCCAATCTTTCTCTCCCCACACACCTAACAAAGACCGACATCAATATTCATACCCCTCGAACACTCATCTCTCAAACATCTCATACGGCGCAAAAGCTACACAAGGCCGATCCCCGCATACCCAACAACGAGGCGCGACTCTGGTATGCAGAAGACCGCCGCACATCACCCATCGCGAAACAAAGAAGCCAAAAAAAGAGAAGGACGACACACGAAAAAGTAAAACGAGAAGCATGCTCGAGCGAAAGATGAGAGAAAGAGAGCGCGAGCCCGAAAAAAGGTAAAAAAGAGTGAAATCGGCGGAAGGCGCGTATTACCCGCTGGTGGTGGGGGGGAAGCGGGAGGCAGAAAACGGGGCCCGATTGTCTTACGGCGTTTACCCCAACTTCCGGCCTGCACTCTGGTTGGCTGGGAGCTTTCGCGTCCATCGGTCTCTCTCTCTCTCTCTCTCGCTCTTTCGCTCTCCCGAGGTGCAATTAAAGTAATTGGCCTCATTGTGCTGTCCAAGAGAGAGAGAGAGAGAGAGAGAGAGAGAGAGAGAGAGAGGCGAAAGCTATACAGCGAATGAGCGAGCGAACGCCGCGGAAAGGCAAAATGCGGCAGGGGCTCTCAATTGTGTAGTATAGGTATGTGGATGTGGATGTGTGGATGGGTTCAGTCGAGATTTGTGGGTTAGCAGTGGTATCACCTGTATTTAGAGAGTTAGATAGGGCTGAGATGGTATCGGCATTTAAAAAGAGGTCGAAAAGAGTTGTTTGTAGTATTTGGAAAGATTTTGTAAGGTTTGAGTATTTTATGAGAATCTATAATAAGTTCTTCAATGTCACGTGGTTCAGATATATTTTAACACTTTCGTGGCGGCTAAATGTATAAGACGAATTTTTCAATTATTTAAAATCAATAGAAAAATAGAACAGAGTCGGTGAATCTTACTAGGAGAATGTCGGAGTTTTGGAACACTTTTCTGTCACCTAACAAGGAAGTGTAGAACCTTTAGTATTTT
Organism: Gastracanthus pulcherrimus; assembly: GCA_949152435.1. Classification (NCBI taxonomy): domain Eukaryota; kingdom Metazoa; phylum Arthropoda; class Insecta; order Hymenoptera; family Pteromalidae; genus Gastracanthus; species Gastracanthus pulcherrimus. The sequence goes on from OX424572.1 coordinate 38,350,468, forward strand.
ACAATGTGCCCTAAATTCTCGAGATATCTACCAAGCTATCTCAATTGTGCGCTATTTTAGTAAAATATAGTGCCTCTACTTCTGATTATAGCTATTCAAGTTTTTATGCTAGAAAAAATTAGCCAAACGTAACTAAAAGTAGACAAAAAGAGCTTTAAGTTCAACTTTCAAAGAGAGCGATGAAAATTACACTAACAATCACTGTATTTAAACGAGTTATAATCCCTGAATTTAGGTGCATTTTTCATCACGTTTTTTGAAAGTTAACTTTAATCCAGATTAATATTTTTGTACGAAACAAAGCTGAAATTAAAGCTCTTTTCGTCTACTTTTAGTTACGTTTGAGTATTTATTTCTAGCATAAAAGCTTGCAGAGCTATGATCAGAAGTACCATTTTTTACTAAAACAGCGCACAATTGAGATCAATTGGTAGATATGTCGAGAATAAGGGACCATTAAAAAGAACTAAAGATGCTACACTTCATTTTCAGGTGTCAGAAAATACCTCTCAAAGTTTCAGCTAATATCGTTTTCCAAATCTCCGACACTCTCCTAGTTAGTTAGCCGTGACAACTGTTTCAATAACATAGTAAATAATGTGAAAATTGTATGAGAAAATTATTTAGCAACGTTTCGTTTATGTAATGATATAAAACGTAACGAAATTTTCATAAATGCATGGCCCACATGTGGGTCATGCCACCACGAAAGTATCAAATGAACTCTTTCAAACACCCTTTTATGAACTGTTTATGAATTATTTTAGACAGGTATACACGAATTCTTTTTGAATACTCGGTAAACTCCTTATGAACCCAAAAATAATTATCTCGAATTATTACTTACATATATTATAAGAGGAATCTTATATTTTTCTACACATTATCTTTACGTATTCTTAATTAATTTATTAATGAATTCTTTAAGAATTATTTTACTTTGGATTATTATACTTTTCTTTAGAGTATTGGGTATATCGATCTAATGAGCCAATAAAATACAATTTTGAATATAGCATTATCATGCTATTGGGTATCGTTCAGACATCGGCTGGATGTATTGAATATAATTTACATGAGTATAATGTTGTTAGTAGTTAATTATTTGCAAAGTTCAAGTTAAGGTTCTCTTCTGTCCAAACTTTACACTAACAAGATTACTGTTGTAAATTATAGTGAAATAAATCCAAGCAATGTATAATGGAAATACTCATATGTGTATTAATTGTATGAAAAGTGTAATAATATTATATGTATGTATCAATAAAATGTCTTTCGTTTATTTTTTATTTTTTAATTAACATTTTTCAAGTAAAAAGACATCATCAACCAAGCTTGAATTAAAATTTTTCTATTTGTAAAATTTTCATTATATCATTTCAATGCACCAATCCCTCACTTATTGGAAAAATCCAAGTCAAAATTCGCGTAAAAGTTTCACACGGAATATCAGCTGGATTTTAATATGGATTCAAACGAATTCGATCATAACAGAAATTCTTTGTATTTCCGTGTTTGAAAGATCTACCTCAGTTTCATTTAAATCCACATGGATTCCATTTGAATCCATATGGAGGTTTAAGCAGAATCCAAATTTCTATGTAGATTTTTTCCAAGAGAATTTTTTCAATATTAAGGAGGTTCTCTGGTGAAATCAAAATTTTCTACAGTTTTGATTTTTATGAATTGATACTTACAGATCATATTTGTACGGATATTACGAAGTTATACCAATTTTTAGCCATTTACCTCTCTTAGATTTAGAGTTATCCTAGGAAGTGTGTTAAATTTGAATAAAAATAGGGTTACGAGGAAAGTCATCCTGGGGCACACCTATTCTTTAAAGTATATACAGAAAGTGTGTATTTTATTTTTCTCTATAATTTATTGTTAATTTTTAAAAAATAAAATATTATTGATTTGTGATTTTGCTTAAAAGAACACTAGTTTTATAATAATTTTACGTTAATGGCTTTTATTAATAAAGTTGTTCAAAATAATTTCAAAAACAAAATATACACTTTTATTCTAAATACTTTGATAATATTCTCCTAAAATTTTAGTCGGATTCATTAATTTGATGTGCGCCAGGATAAAATTAAAGTTTAAAAAACAAATTAGTGAGAAAAAGTGTTCATATAAATAATTCTTAGAACACATCTGACTAGTATGATACAGTATTTAACCTCCAAAATTTGAAGCAAAAAATTATTATTCACTTCCTGAAAAACGTAAATGAATGCATACAAGTTATAAAAATGTCGTTAAACGACAAAAATATCTTTTCGTAAAGCGTTTGTTTTTCATTGAAAAAAAATCAATACCACCATAAAACATTTTTACTTGATGAGTTAATACTTCAAGTGACTTTAAAGCTAAAACATTTTTTTCAAATATTTGGTCCAAAATCACTAGAGAGCCGCATTAAAGGAAAATAATAAAAGATTAACTAGTATTTTTCGATGCATAACTCGGTTACAGAAGCAGTTTCTCACGAATCGACTTGAAACTTTCACGAAGTCTGTTCATCTATTAACAATTACTGCACGTCACATACAAGACTTCCTTAAAAATGTAACAAAGAATATTACAAGGAATCAATTTACAAAAAATTATATCTAATAATGTTTTGGCGAGAAGAACCTTACTTTTCAATGCATTGCATTTGATTTCAATTGGAATTCGATTATTGATATCACATTGTGGATATTGAGAAAAGTAAGCGTCAACCGAAAATTAATGATTTTTTCTAATAAAATAAATGATGCTTTATTTAAAATCATAAACCATTTTGCCGTCGGTTATTGTTATTAGCCGGTTAATATTATCATTTTCACCTAGACCTAAAGTAATCACATAAAACGGTGATCATTGTAGTTCGATCTCTCAAAATATTCAAAAAGAGAAGTTTTTGTTGAGATTTGAATATTTACGTTGATTTTCTAAACTTCATACTAATTAATGATACATTTTTTGTACTTACCGACATTCAGTTTCCTAATACTTAAGATTAATATATTATACCAGCTGCGGTAACTTCTAAAATTTAAAAACTTGAAAAATATTAAATAAGGTGATCTTTCACCTGATGTTTTGACATGATCTATCACCTGATTTTGTCAGCTGATTAAAGTACCTGATGTAATCACCTGATTTATCAGCTGATTTATAAGCCAAAAGCTTTTTAATGAAGAAAAAAAATTATATATCTTAAGTACTATACTGAAAGTATCATCCGTATGGTACTATTACCCATATGGGCAGACTTACAGATTTTTACATTTAACGTATTTTGAAAAACAGATTCTGTAACAAAATTTTTAGATGATAAATCATCGTTAGAATCAAGTGATATATTAGCTGACGTGATAAAATGATAAATCATGTCAAATCATCGAGTGAACAATCACCTGATTTTTGTTCGGTAGGGAATTCCATAAAATATATACCGAATGTACAAAGTATTCTTCTACGTGAATGCAAATTGATGCAGCGGCCCGCGATTACTTATAACGCCAAATTGTCGCGCATCAAGAAATCGCGTGCCTTATTGTTTTTCTTACATCATAATTGCTGGAATTTTCATAAAGATAGCAAAGAAGATTCTCATCATAATACCTCTCTCTCCCTCCCCCCTTCTTTCTATATCCATGTACGCTTAGATTATAATGAGGATTGACGAGTCCGCAATGCATCGGCAATCCCTCTAATGGCTTTACCCAGGCTATATGCACCGATATAGGCGCAGTACGCGCGCGCTCCTCGATGTTTCATTATTCTCTTATGGTGCAACTAGATATGTTATACTGTTTTTACGCCTTCTTGAGTATTCCTCGCAAATGAGAATAATTATTAAGTACGAAGTATCTTTCTCCTTCTGGCTTGTCTCTTTCTTGTGCCTGTATTTTAAATTATACATACGATGTGTATTAAAATTTTTTTACGCTCATTAGGTATTATTATATGCATGAGATATGTAGAGCATGGATTGTACGCATATAGTTGTGATTCAGAAGTATTAAAGCGACTAGGAAGAGATATGAAGAAGGTTCTTCGAGACGGAATTGGAATGCGGTTGGATAAAAACATCGGCGAATGAACAATAAATTATGAATTTCGCCAATTAAACATCGTTGGATTTTTTAAACAAAAAATTATAAGTAAAGAGCAAAGATCTTTCCCGGTATGTTTTCTGAATATTTATAATTTCAATGTTGGATTTTTAAATTTAGATAGATTTGTAATTAGTAATTTAAAAATAAATGTTATGAAACAAAATGAAATACGGTTTAATTTGACGCGTTTAATCTAATTACGCTTTAACTTTAAAAGTTACATTAAAAACTGAATATTTGAAAGCAAATTAAATAAGTTAAATTTTTATTTAATTTAAAAGTGACGAATAATCGACATTTAATAAATATTGACACTACATTGTTTTGCAGGCAAAGTTCCAGCAACATATCTAAACCAATTATACCTATAAATTTTGGTAATTTTTCTAGTTTTATATATGATCTAGTTTGTATGAAAGTTCACAACATTTATCTTCTTGTAGAGTTTATCAGATCTGAAAGTCGATAAAGTAATTATGGGGCTCACTAGAGTAGCCGCATATCACGTAGCTTGCGTGCCAAAACTACCTTAAAAAATAGAATAAGCTATGTACCATTTAACAATGTTCTAATTAATGTGAAAATTATGCGATTAATTATTCGATAATAATGAGGCATACTTAATAATAATAGTTTCTTTATAGTGTTAATTTTCTAATACGTATGCATATACAATTTTAGATAATTAAAGAATGTTAAGATTATGCAAAAATGAAAGTTTGGAAACATTAGCTTTTAAAACGTAGATGTATTTGATATGCTCTTTTGATAGACTGAATGACTTATGAAAAATGCACTTAAACGTTAAGTGTTTACATTCAAGCTGAATGTCATTCCGGTTTTCTAGATTTTAGTTGGGTGTAACCGAAGTCACACTCAACATGAGTGTTCTTGCCGTGCACTAGAGCATCAGGAAAGTTAGGTAGCCCATTATTATAATTGCCTATCCCTTTGCCGACATAATCCCGCGCGAAAAAAATTGGCTCCTCATCATCATTGAATGGACCTGTGCAATGCTGCTTTCTGTGCTCGAATATAAAATAACGTATTGAAATTTTACTTTTCAAAACATGAATAAAAATTGGCTCCGCAAATACCTGGTTGATAAACGTTGATGCTAAAACTTTGATTTCTGTAATTGTACGATATGTCGCATAATTTCTGATACTATGTTTTAAAATCAAATGGTGTTTTCACTTAAATATTTTTAAATATCTAGCTTCATGGAAGAAATTCAAATAAATTTTTAATTAAATATCTATGTGCATTTCTAAGACTTAGTACAAGCTCCGTATCTTAAGATAGAATTATTTTAATACATAGTGAAAATAAATAAAACATTTGCATACCAAGGAAATATAATTGTGTGGATATGATGTGTAACAGAAAATGTATCATTACGCCAGTACCTGTTTAAATTTCGCGCGCTAATTAGTTTCATTTTGAGGCTGTGTGCATGAGCAATCAGTCCTAGTTAGTCCGCAGTCCCCCCAAATCGAATATTCGATTTAGAGTAAACTTCATACGATTCACTAAACAGTTTTCTAAAATGATCAGTTTTGTTTTGGTTATCTGTCAGCTTTGTATTAATAAACGCATTAAGTAAATATAATTTCTGACTTTGTTTTAACGTGATTAGTATCAATAGTAGTAATAAGCAAAAGTGAAGTGCATGTAGAGCTCATTGTGACACACGAACAGATTGTAATTTCCAATAAAAGTATAGCAACCTTGAGTAAAGTATTTTTTCAGTGTCAGTGTTTTTTCCATTGTTTTTATTCATTGTTAGTAGTCAACAATTATAAGTAAGTAATAAGCAAAAGTGAAGTGCAGGTAGACGTCATTGTGATACATATATTGAATTTGTCTGACAATAAACATACTTATGATTCTAGTGTACGTATTACATTTTAACTCATATATCAAGTCAGTGCACTTGAGAAAAAGTGTAATTGAATATGTTTAGAAAGCCTCTCTATAAGAATGTTGGATGTTATGAACTTATTTAATGTATTAATAATATGTCAGTTAAGAATATATACAAAAATATGGCTTTTTTTTTAAATAGTTTAGTTCCATTAAAGCCAAAGATTCAACTATGTTTATTTAGATACTGAGGCACTACTCAAATATTTTGAAATGTGAGTCACCTCGCCTGTAAAAAGTTTAATAAAGTATAATATTTTGAAAAAGTCTTTTTTTTAATTTTGGAAGGGTGATTTGGAATATTAAATTAAAAGACTTTTTACATAAGTACAAATAATACTGATTTAAATTTTAACTACATGTTACTTATACTTTAATGATATGACATTTTCTTCAAAATTTGAAAGAAATTATTTAAGGATGCTAGTTTTCTGATTTCTCATTTTTTTTTAAATATTTGCAAACTTATCAAAAAATGTGTTGTATCTGATTAAAAATTTTAACAAAATCATATTTGACAGGATACTCTTTTTCACAAATACGGTATTACTTAAAAATTAACTTGATCCTCACAAAACTTTCAATATTTTAAAAATCGGGGATGTTGATGACTCCAGTGGTAAATGCGAACCTCTTAAGACAAAGGCCGCTCGAGGTGCGTGGGTTCAAACTCCTGTTGTCAGTCCGAATTTTTCGGGGAAATTTGAAAAAAATGCTTTCCCGGATTTTTCAGTGGCGGGGATTGGGCCTTCAACCCGCTAACTTGGTGAGGATAGTAATGCCCGTATATATGTATAAAAAGAAACCTTCAGCCAAGTAAAAGATTTTTACACAAAAGAAGGAAAATGTTAAAAATCTTACTATATTCTGTGAAATTCATATTTTTTAATATTCGTAAAAACTTAATCTTCCAAAGCACCTAAGTTCGAAGGGTACTTACCTATACATTGTTAGGAAATTACCGGCCGTAATGTGTTCTTAAACCAACCAAAACTTCGCAAATAATCTTCTGTCGCACTCTTACAAAGTTTTGATTGGTCGATAGCCCAAACCGGATATATGTTAGATGGACAGGACAACCAACCACTATATCTGTAAACGAGAGTGCGGAGAAATACAGGGAAAATGGGGGGAATAAGTGGGGGTGTTTTCTGGAAAAGCTCTATATTCTTAGATGGACGTTCTATTTAAAAAAAATACAGAATATGACATTTTAAAAATACGACATTATGAAATCAGAAATAATAAATGCATTTTAAATAATTTTGTATTCGAGTGATAATTTGAGGGTAAAGGAAAAATTGAAAATAAAAGTGCTGAGTACTCATGGTATCTTTTACTATCAAGCGATAGAAACGAAAATCTTAGTACATAATACAATTATTTACTAACATTTAAACGATATACAGTCAGACTCTGGCCATTGTTACAAATCAGGACCTTTTGATAGATGCTTGTACAATAATATGAAACTAATTAATGACCATGCTAGTTGTTAAAATTGAAGTAATATAAGATCATAAACGGTGTAGATAGTAGTTTTTTAGATTCAGCTTTAAACATCATAATTAAAACGTTTTATTCTTTTAGAAACTATTCGTATTCTTCTTTTAAACCATCTTTGAGCTAATAAACTGCTTCCAATATTATTATTATTATTATTTTTTCTTCAATAAAATAAGGACCTTAGGAATTAAAGAGTTAATCACTAGGCAATATTAGCTTTATGTACATTTGCGACTTCGAGTTGATAATGAATAAAAAGAATTTAAATAAAAGGATATTCCGCGAACTTTTTCATCAAATCTCGTACACGTTTTGAGAAATGGTCGGCGGATGGTTTTGAGGGTCCATTTATAGTGTAGCAACAAGATTGAATCTAGATGCGTCTAGTCGTGCTTTATACTATGTAAAAGTATATGTATATATATATCGGTAAAAGTGAACTCCACGCCTCACTATAAATGCGTCCTGAAGCGGAATACGGTACTGGTGTTGGAGTCTATATTTAGAAATACTGGCAATCACAATACAGCTGGATAACCTATAGCTGAATGCCAATAAGCTGAGCTAATGGCATAAATCGTTACATTTAATTTATGACGATAGACACCTCTTTTCAAGACTAAGAAACAGTAATTAAATAAACTGATAATCTATGTAGAAAGCAAAATTTAAATAAGACATGTTTATATGAGTACATAGTTCACTGAAAACTGGGCCCATGATGGTATAAAACGTTCATATGTTCAGATAACAAGGGTATACACTGAAAAAAACTATGGTGGGAAATGGTTACCATAAATGGTTCTACGAACCAGGTACAAACTGCAGTAGGAAATACAGTCCTAGCAAGGAGCCAAAAATCCACCAAAAACCCTTTGTCGTACAACAAGTTGAAATCGTGTTCTACAAAGGGCAGAATTTTGTTCAACGGTCAGTGAAATGCACATCCTTACCCTGTGTTGGCTATTTCCTACCATGATTTTCTCAGTGTACTTACTAGTACAATCCTGAATGGGTATACTGTAATCAATAAATACTTCGAAAAAAACGCCATTGAATACCCTCCTGTTAACTGTAGGAGTAAAATATCTTAAAAATATTAACCGTAGTTGTATATTTTTCAACCCATTAATATCTGACAGTTAACCTATTAGCGCCGACCTGTCCGAAACGACTTTTCATTTTTGCGTATTGGCCGATTACTCAAAACAACTTTTTTGAAAAAAAATGTTATTTTTTTAAACCCGATTTTGTAAGGAAATACTCGTTAATTCTTAATGGAAATTAATCACGTTGATCGGCTTTAGTTGTACTTTAATTTGTACCTGAAATTTTGAAAATGTGAATAACTATGCAGTTAAAAAGGAAAGGTTTACCAAATGTGTATATTCTAGTAAGTACTTCTGAAATCTCGTATCCTGTAGTTTTTTAGGTTGCAGATTATGAATCTGATACCAGAAATTCAAAATTCAAACTGATCGATCCAATATGGCGAACAAAAAAAATAAATAAAAAGTACTAATTTTTGGTGAAAATCGCTATCTCGGGTTTCTCGGGTCGCTGATTGCGATTTCTATGTCATAAATTCCAAATTCAAAATGACCAACCCAATATAGCAGTAAAAAAATAACAAAATTACTGTTGTCTGGTGAAAATCGGTATCTGGGGGTTTTTCGGGTCACTGATTCCAAATTCAGTGTCAGAATTTCAAAATTCAGAATTTCCGATCCAATATGGCAATCTATACCGATTATTACCAAACCATCGGATTCGCAATCACCGACCCGAAAAAGCTCAGATACAAATTTTCACCAAGAAACAGTAATTTTTTAACTTTCTTGCCACCGTATTCGTTCGGTAATATTTCATTTTAAAATTCTGATATCGAATTTGTAATCAGCGGACCGAGAAACTACCGGATACCGATTTTCACCAAAAAACAGTACTCTTCTTATTTGTTGGCTGCCATATTGGATCGGCTATTTTGAATTTGGAATTTCTGACATCAGATTCATAATCAGGGACCGTAACATTACTGGGTACGAGATTTTAGAAGTTTTCCATTACAAGATAATCAAAACCGCCCAACATAATTGATTTCCATTAAGAATTAACTAGTATTTTGTTACAAAATCGGATTTTCAAAAAAAAAAAAACATTTTTTTCTTTAAATAGTTGTTTTGACTAATCTGCCATTAATAATGTTCACTTTTGTTTTTACATAATTCAAAAATGAAAAAGTCATTTCGGACGCATCAACGCTAATGGGTTAATTATGAACCCTTTGAAAATTTTATTGAATATTTCTGGTGTGAATGCGAATTGCATGCAATGGCGAAAATATAAAGGTGAAGAGTCGGTAAGGTAGGAATCACGTCAGCATTTTAAATACTCTTAAAACGGACATAAAGAGCTTTGTAACTAAAGATCACCAGAGAGAGGGTGAAAACATCCTGAATACCGATAGGCTAAATCTTTCGTAGGTCACTAGTTCAATTCTAATGTAACTTTCGAGATATCAAAACAAGTCCTCATCCAAGTGTTTATGGGGCACGAGGGACTGTTGGGAACTAATGGAAAGTTTTTCAAAACAAACTGATAATTTTTTTTTACATAACTGGAATCGACTATGGACATCCAGGAGATGCTATTCTCATAAAAGAAACTACGAGGCACCTAGGTAGATGAAAATGGACATTAAAGAGATTACCTACACGGAAAAAAATATCTCGTAATATTTACGCAACATGTTGATTCCTGTTAATCTTACAGGCTAGGTTTGTAGAAATACTAATCTAACCTTGAGCCCAAATAACCTAATCTTTTTTCATCACACACGTGTATCTGCTTAAATTTGTTAGAATGCGAAGAAAACTAACACTACAATTGACTTTAAAATATGATAAATATATGAAAGCAAACAAGTAGATTGTTTTTCAACAAATATATAATTATATATAACTGAAAATATATATACACGCGACACTGTTTGGAGAATTGTAACATGACTCGGCCTGGAGTATCCACGTTCTTTCTTGAAGGAATAGCCCCCTGAGATTACTAACTTGCTGTTTCTTAATAATAATTTACATACAGATTAAGGGGATGCCGGATACCGACATTGCAGTTTTTCGTTCTATTCAATTAATAAATGAGATTAATAAATCTATTTATCACTAAGAATGTGCACACAAGTTGACTGCGTAAAACGAAAAATCGATAATGTCGGTAACTGGTTATAAGGTATAGGACTCTGCTCTCCCCTTAAGGGGACGCCGGATATCTCTGTCCTTGTCTAATTGAGTTTACATTCATAATTTTAAGAGAAATCATATTTTTCTTTAAATAATAGTTGTCCCCGCTTCGTTTTATAGTAATCTACATATATGTCCAAGCTGGGTTCATATGATTGTTTTGTTTTCGAGAAAACTTTGACACACTAAAAGGGCCAACTACGTGGAGATTAACCTTTACATACTAAGTTTGTCAAAGTTTTCTCGAAAACAAAACAATCATATGAAACCAGCTTGGACATATAATTAGGTTACTGTAAAACAAATTGGGGACAGCTATTATTTTGTCACTAAACAATTAACTTTGTAAATAAATAACGAAATACGTGTGTAGGATAGTAGGAATCTACTGTCGGTATCCGACGTCTCCTTAAGGGGACGCCGGATATCTCTGTCCTTGTCTAATTGAGTTTTCATTCATAATTTTAAGAGAAATCATATTTTTCTTTAAATAATAGTTGTCCCCGCTTCGTTTTATAGTAATCTACATATATGTCCAAGCTGGATTCATATGATTGTTTTGTTTTCGAGAAAACTTTGACACACTAAAAGGGCCAACTACGTGGAGATTAACCTTTACATACTAAGTTTGTCAAAGTTTTCTCGAAAACAAAACAATCATATGAAACCAGCTTGGACATATAATTAGGTTACTGTAAAACAAATTGGGGACAGCTATTATTTTGTCATTAAACAATTAACTTTGTAAATAAATAACGAAATACGTGTGTAGGATAGTAGGAATCTACTGTCGGTATCCGACGTCTCCTTAAGAGGAGTCCGTATCTTCTGTCCTTGTCTAATCAGGTTTTTGCTATTTACTCAAATTGTAGTTTGTTAATTGAAAAACTAAAAGTTGGCCCCAATTGGTATTAAAATAAGGTATATTTTGAAAGATTAAAAAGTACCCTGGTAACAAAAGCATCGCAATTTCGCCGTAATTCTGCTGCAATCGTGCGTGCAATCACAAAAATTGCAGCAGCCGACGTGCGGTCCGCTTCAGAATTCGACTTGGTTTCTGCTGCACGATGATTGCGGCAGACGAGTGCGGCAGGATTGCAGCAGAAGTGCAGCCGACAAGTGCGACTAAGGGGGATGAAATAATGCACTCTCGAGTGCAGCAAAATTGCACCCGAATTGCGGACGACGATTGCGGCAGGATTGCAGCAAACATGCAGTCCACAGAGCCGGTGGAAGCAAAACGCATAGGACATACGTCGCCGCCGCCAGGCGGCGAGCGCATCAGTTTTGGGCTCACTTGACTATTTTGGCGTGGTAGATACTATAAGAGACCGCGCACAAACCGTCTGGGAGATAAAACTCTTTGGAGCTCTTTTTTTTTGTTACCATTCTCGGTGTTCTGAGGATTTTCGCTGCACGGTGTACTACGGGTACGGACTCGCAAATGCGATACATCATCCCCCTTAATCACAATTGTCAGCTGCACGTCTTCTGCAATCCTGCCGCACTCGTCTGTCGCAATCGTCATACGCAATTCGAGTGCAATCCTGCTGCACTCGCGAGTGCATTATTTCATCCTCCTTAATCGCACTTGTCGGGTGCACGACTGCTGCAATCCTGCCGCACTCGTCTGTTCCAACTTTTAGTTTTTCAATTAACAAACTACAATTTGAATAAATATAAAAAACTTGATTAGACAAGGACAGAAGATACGAACTCCTTTTAAGGGGGTGTTAAGTCAATTTCTATCTTCCCTACCTTACCGACCTTAGAATTCTAAAATATTGGCTATAATTAAAAGAATACACGGAATTACGAAAAACTAAGAGGTCATTGCCCTTCGTTTTTTAATTATCTACCGCTGTGCAAAGTTTCAAGTAAAAATTTCGTGATTAAACAAAGATCTACGGAAGGTGATCCGAAATTTCGTTCGAATGCCATTTATATATGCAATGATATTATTACCTGAAACTTATTTATTAATTGTAATCAATTGTTCATAACTCGGTCAAAGATTTAAGATTAGGAATTTCGGCGGGAAATTTGAATGGTTTTAAACCCTCTTAAGTAACGCAATCAGTACGGCTAGCTCAATAAACTGTGCTAGACTCAGGCAGCCTAAATATTTCGGATAAATTTTGGATAGCTCGAATTTGGGTATCTGTACACTCTTACTCTATATCACATGTCTTATACTAAGGCTGTATAATAGGGCTACATGTTCGAATTATCATGGCAAAAGCCAATGAAGCTCACATTCATTTTGCAATTGTTTATACTCCAAGATTCTAGTATACTAAGCTATGTAAAGAATGGTATTAAATTTGTTTGAGATCCATAAACATGTATTGTTGTTCGGTTGGCACTTCATACTTATGGTAACCTGGGACAATATTCAAATTTTGGTTTAAAACTTTAATGTAAAATTTCACGAAAATTTGGCGATATTTTATTATTCTATGCGATAATTTTTTTTTAATTTTGGAAAAATATTGCCGAGCGTCCCCTTGATTTCCAGGAATCCAGCAAAGATCTGGAACCAGAAAAATCTCCAGAGACAAGTCCTCGGTAGTATAGTGGTCAGTATCCCCGCCTGTCACGCGGGAGACCGGGGTTCGATTCCCCGCCGGGGAGTTTTTTTTTCATTTTTCACGTATTTTTTGTTATTTTTCTTAATATCGTAATTTATCCTATGTTTATTAATTTTTGGTGGTATAATATATATCTAGATAGCTCTAAATTGGTTATTAGTCACTAAGAGAGTCAGGAAATACTGAACATATAAGGCAAATCGTATATAAAAGTGAGATTAGCATGAAATTGAATAGATTTATGGTACAAATGGATTTACTGGTCTTTTTTAACCAGAATTATTAAAGTCAATACAATTTACTTGGTATTAAAGAAGAAATGAATAATAAATTGTTTAGGCTAAAATCAATCGTAATTTCTTAGAACCTTAAAAAGTGGTGAGAAATACCGTACACTCAATCTTACAAGAAGAGTATTACATATTTGAGTTATCTTGCCGAAACTCTGGGAGATGTTTGCTGATATAACATTAAAATGACAAGCAGTTAATTATAATTTTCTGTGATTTCGATGTTACAAGTTGTATTAGTGTTATTTTAGGGTATTCAATGTATGAATTAAAGGTTGTTTCGCATACAAATTTTAACTTTCCTCAAATTGATTTAGAACAGTTGTTTAAGTTTAATAAAAATTTAACTTATTTTCACAATATACCTTTGCATATTGTTTGCATACTAACAGTTTAATATATCAACAAATATTTACTTCCTCATAGAAGAAGCTTTGTAATGGTAAAAAGAAGTTTCGCTAAAGCATTACAGAAACACGTCAGCCGATCTATAATTTCAATAGAATCAGATGTCGTTTTTACTGAATAAATTATGATTGATTGTGTACAAATATTGTAATTTTATTATTTTTGTATTTAACTAGTCATGTGCTATCGATGTAACTTTGCAAATACTTGGGAGACATTTTTAATAAGAATTGTAACTTAACTAAAATAATCAGAATATTTTACTGTAGTTAGAATATAACATTCAATATAGTACAATATTGATCAAAACGGTGGAACTGCTATCAACTATCAATAGAGGTTGATACTGATAACAATATTTGGTTTGTTATAAGCTATCAAAAATAGCACTTATACGCTGCTTACTACTTGAACATAATAAGCAACCTTTTAGTATAATCAGTGATTATTATTATATTATATTTTATATTTTGTAATAAAAAGCAAAAAAGTGGCCCATGAGGGGATCGAACCCGCGACCTTCGCGTTATTAGCACGACGCTCTAACCAACTGAGCTAATGGGCCTTGATATAAACTATGTTTAAAGCGTAAGAAAAATACATTATTTTTTTATTTTTACCCTATAGGTTATAAGTCAATTAAAACTTTTAATTTTACATAATTTTTTATGAGTTTTTATGTTAAAGCTAAATTATTGATTTAGTAGAAATGCATTTAAAAAGATATTCAAATTATCTTATCTTTTACTACCCGAAATTTTAGACGGTCTATTTTCATTCATCATATTGTACACCAAAACGGTATCTTTTACGTTATATCTTGGTTAAACGTATTGTATAGATTTCTTAAAAATTTAGATAATTAGTAACATCGATAATAATAAACAGTAAAATTTTGAAGTATATGAGGAAATCTACAAAAAACATTCAGTTATAGGATTTAGAAATAAAAAATAAAATTTAGGGCTACATCTTATAATTCCGAATCCTTATTAAGAGACCAAAAATGAGCCCTGGTTGACAAAAAATGACCGCACCGTTCTCGAGATATGAGCGATCAAAAATTTTGTTGAAAAAAGACATAACCTTAAATATCATGAAATACAAAAGTCCTGATGATCTGGATAAAGAACTTAGCCAAGAGATTACTAAAAGATACATTTCTGGAAATTTTTAGACAAATTAAAGACGTATTAGTCAAGTAAATGGACGACAAAAAATCGATTTTTTTCACAAAATGATTTTTTTCTCAGAAATCGAAAAGGAAAGAAACTTGAAAATTTTACAGAATATTCTTTGTCATATTCTTAATCACCTCAAAATTTTTCAAACATTTTCCTTCATATTTTTCACAGATATGGCCGGTTAAACAAAAAACAACATTTCCGTGTATAACATACACAAGGAAATGACTTTTTTTAAATTTCGGGTCGAAAAAGATAGACAATTTTATGCTCTTTAAAATGCATTTAAAATGAATAGACAATATTATTTTAAACATACAAAAAAGAACGAAGAACTAAAACTCAAAAATCGAAAAACCACTATAAAAACAGAAAAACATCGAAAAATAAAAAAAAAAAATTTTTATTCGCCTTCCTTAAAAAAAAACAAATCCAATGAGCCCTGAATCAGGTAATTTAACCGTGGATTACTCGAGATACAGAGGGATACATACATACATACACACACACACATCCATACGACATTTTCTAAAAATAGTGTATTTTAACTTCTTATGTCTCAAAACATGTTTCTACATGTTTTAAGCAAAACATGTTTCTACATGTTTTAAGCAAAACTTTTTTTTACTATTACAAAGCTTCCTTAAGGAGGAAGCAAAATTAGTAGTCAATGTCCAGATGTTACGTATCTTTTAAATAACTTTACAATGATAGCAACTGAAAATAGATAAGTAAGCTATAGTCGTATTTCTCTATTTGAAAGAAAATATTTTTGAATTTTATTTGAGTCAATGTTAAAATAGATCAGCTAGAGTTAATTCGAATATTTTGAACTATTCTTTCTATTAAAATAGCGTAATTTGCCATATTTTAGTTTGTTATATGTATCACGTAAGTTCACAATCAGTTTCACGAATTTTAATATAACAATTTGTATAAGAGCACACTAACATTTACATACCAATTCAACTATTTCAATTTTTCGAAGCACTTGGCACTGTATTACTGATGCATAAATAATACTGTTAGAGCTTTATAATGTTCAATTACAAAATAAATTGTTGTACAAAAAAATAGAAATTTAATTTCTATCCAAATAGTTTATCTATATTTTTTGTGTTCTATTTCAGATTTTAGTTATAAAAATATAAAAGTTATAATATATTACAATCAAAATTAAGATTCACAATGGAAATGAATTCGAATTTCTTTCACAACATGATTCTTATCGCAATTTTAAGGACTAAGAAATTATTCTAATAAACATTGTGAAGGTCTTTTTCAAGTCTATTGTAATTTCTGAATAAAGTTCAAAACAATATCAACTCTCAATAATTTTGTTATTTACTGTTTATGGTGTATGAAAATTTGTATCCGTTTGCTGTTTATTTTGTTATTGCTCAGTCACCCTGACTATCACCTGACCGTTCCCTGACGTTAGACTGCAGCCTTACAAGGCCATGACCTGCGCGCTATTACATACCTCATAAGGACCTTGTTAGGCACCCTGATAAGGGCCACATTAGTTGCTCAGGCAGCCCGAACTCAATTTGTACTCATATTATATCAAGGCCCATTAGCTCAGTTGGTTAGAGCGTCGTGCTAGTCGCGCGCCAGGCATCGTAAGAGTCGGACGCGCTGCCATAACCTCTATTGTGCCCTCGCTGTAATCAAGACGACCTATACTGATCTCGAGCATAAACGATGTGATTCGTTGTGCTTAAAACTGGAAACCAGTTATCATACCTGAACAAGTAATAAAATTACTCTGTGCGTCAAGTAAAAATAACTGCTAAAGTGTCCAATTTAACTCCGGCAAGCGAGAGTGAACTCGCAGCACAGCATGAAGGCCATGAGCCGCTCTCGCAAAACAACAGAGCATTATCACTTGACGATGTCAGACACTTAGCAAAAAGTGTCAACATATCAGATGAAAATAGTGCACAAGCAGTTAGTCAAGAGTTTGTAAAAATTCTCAGAAAAAGGAAGTCAACCAATATTCTCCAACCGAACCTAACAAAAAGGCAGGCTTCCAAACCAGCAAACAAAAACCCACAAAGTGAAGTACAGGAAGTCATTACAGAGATTAATCCCTCACTCAAAATGCCAAATAAAGTAGAAAAAGAACCTACAAAGAGAGAATTAATAGTAGAAAACACCGAACTCAAAAAAGAAATCGATCTGCTACGAGCGCAGTTCGAAGAATTTAAACAATCAACGGCTTTTTTAACCACGGAGAATGCAGCCTACAAAGATAAAATGGCAACGCGCAGTCAAGCCGCGCTTACCGACGAGCGACCGCAACAATACGAACTGCACGTACCGACCAACGATCATCAAACAGGGAGCAGAACGAGCCGTGGAGTAGTGGAGACAACGGCGGAAGCGACCCAAATCGGAATAAAGGCAAAGGAGAGGACTACTCTAAATAAACCTCCTATTATCACAATAGTAGAAACGCAACAACAAGTAACCTACAGACTGATCAAAGAAACGCTAGGTATTAATAGTTTTAAAATAAAAAGAATAAACAAAGACAAACATTATATACAATTAGAAAATTTGATAGACTATAATAAATTAATAGACACGCTCACTATTAGAAAAATAAAATACTTCACTTATACACCTAAGGCTATAAAGCCTCAAACAATATTATTAAAAGGTCTAGACGACAGCTTTACTACAGACGAAGTAGAATTAGAACTTAGAACTTTAAACTTAGAAAATGTAAATATACTAAAAATTACTAATTTTACAACTATTAATGCTACGAAAACGAACAAAAAATTTCCTTTTTTTCTAGTACAAATAACTCCCGAAAGTGATATTACTTCTTTAACTAAAGTTAAGCTATTACTACACCAAGTTGTATCTTGGGATCGAATAAGAAAAAAAGACCCAATTGTTTGTGCTCGCTGCCAACGGTCCGGGCATATTGCAAAAAATTGTAACCTAGACTATAGATGCGTAAAGTGTGCAGAAATACACGAACCTGGCCAATGTAAAATAGGAAAAAATGAAGTGTTAGATAGAAGTAAATTGTACTGCATTAGATGTAAAAGCCTAGGTCACCCCGCCTCGTACAAAGGCTGTCCCAAATATAAAGAACTAAAACTTAGATTTAGAACAAAAATACAACAAAAGATAAACAATAAAGTTAACTTTTTGACTGAAATAAACCCAAACATTGTAAACAGTAAAGTATCCAGTAACGTATCTTATGCGAGAGTAGTCAATGAAAACATTGTAAATAAAAATCAAAAGCAAGCTTCCCAAATCGGTACCCCTTTAACACGGAATTATCATCACTCCCAAAGCACCTACTCACAGGCACAACACCCACTTTATACACAAATGCAGACACAATTAAACGCTCCTGGTACAGTCAACATAGACACTTCTCTAGATAAATTATTGTCCGACATTAAAGATTTTCTAAAACCTCAACTCTCCCGTTTAGAAAATATGATAAATAAAAATAGCGAAAAAATATACACAATGTATGAATCCATCTTCGAAAACACTGAAGAAAAAGATGATGATCTACAATTTAATATGAACGAATAATGGATCATAGCGTTTTAAATCTAATTTCAATTAACATAAACTCGATAGCCACTAATGAAAGAAGACACGTCCTACTAAATTTAATAAAGGATCAAAAGCCTGACCTAGTACTTCTTAATGAAACTAAATTAAAACCGCAGCACAAACCTAAATTTATGGATTACGATTTACTAAGAAATGACAGAACTAGCTCAAATGGCGGCGGTGTAGCCATACTTATAAAAAACAATATCAAATATGAAAGAGTAAATTTAACTAAATCCTTATCAATATTAGAAGTGGTTGTGATAAAAGTTAAATTGAATAGCAATAACAATTTATATATAATATGTTGTTATGCTCCGGGAATCGAGTCATCTGAATTTATTTGCGAACTAGACTGCATATTCGAAGCTTTAAACCTTGAAAACCCAGGAAATTATTACTTATTAGCAGGAGACCTGAATGCGAAACATCAAACATGGAAAAACAGCTATTATAACGGTAGGGGTCTAGCTCTCAATAATTGGTTATCAAATAATATCATAACATACAGAACTAACCTAAGACACTCAGATATAGCTTCGTACCCACGGAGCAATGCTTACATAGATATCAGCATTCATGACACAAGACTGCGTATTAAAAATGAAAACACCGACAGTACAATCCCGACCATAAATATAGATAGCGACCACAAGGCCATAAACATAAAATTTGCATTGCCTCACAAAAAAGAAAATATTATATTTACGACACCCACTCGCCCTTTCAATTACAATAAAACAAACTGGAAAGAATTTCAAGCTAATATAAATAATACGTGGACAACAACGATACCTAATAACAAAAACTTATCTAATCTTGAAATCGATGAATATCTATTAGAAATGAACCATGTTATCACTTCGGCCAGTAAAAATAATATACCTACTCTGCAAGGTTATAACTCAACTGAACTATATTTAAACAAAGAAATAAAACAACTATACAAAATTAAAAGTTCACTATTAACAATTATAAACAATGAATACAGAAATCCCTCTAGCCAAGCTAATTTTATTATCAATAATGCCAAAACACAACTTAAACAAATAAAAATTAAACTAAAACAAGAATTTCAAAAGTCAGTCAACACATTTTGGGAAAATAAAATTAAGAAAATCCCTTATAACTCATCGCAAATGTTTCCACAGCTAAATAGTATATTTAGACAACGTGAAGATATTAGTATACACAACCTAGTAATAAATAACGATAAAATAAAATTATTAACTGACGCAAAAATAGACCCTGTTCTATCTAGAAAAAACGACACTGGCGACTACGTCATAAATGACGAAACTCAAAAATTAAACATCATGTGTCACACCTTTGCCGCTGCTAACGCGCAAAATAGTGATCTAGGCAAGCCTAGATTAAATGAAATCATAAATAAACATTTTGAAAAAACCATGGAAAAATTCAACGAAGATACTGCCAATAAAGTTACTCTAACGCAATTTTCTGAAAATAATAAATCCGATTACCCAAACTGGGAAACTGATACAAACTATTTCACTAACGCTCACAAGACACACAAATTATTTATAAAACTAAATAATAAAAAATCTACCGGACCAGATAACATACCAAATATCGTATTAAAAAATCTCCCTCGTAAAATGATAAATAGTTATAATATTATATTCAATAATTGTCTTAATAATTCGTATTTCCCGAACGCATGGAAAACAGCCAAAATTATCCCAATTAAGAAAAAAGATAAAGACCCCACAGATCCTACAAGTTACAGACCGATAAGCTTGCTTCCTAACATTTCAAAGATTTTTGAGATCTTAATAAAAAAATCATTACAACGATACTTTACTGAACATAACATAATCCCTGACCAACAATTCGGTTTTAGACATAAATTAAGTACGGTACACGCAGTCCACACACTTATATCTGATATCCAATATGACCTTAATAATGGTTATAGCGTGGCCGCAAGCTTAATTGATCTAGAAAGAGCCTTCGATACGGTGTGGATCAAAGGACTACTATACAAACTACAAAAAAAGGACTGCCCAACTCATCTAACTAAAATAATTGCGAGTATGGTACAAAATAAAAAATTCTTTGTAACTAACAATAAGGGCGAAACAAGCGATGTCCTCGATCTGGTCGACGGACTTCAACAAGGAATGGTTACATCTCCGGATATCTTCAATTTCTATACAGCAGATATTCCTAAACTTTTCGGTTTACCAGACTCAAATGACTCGAAAGCTCTTTTTTTTGCAGACGACTTAATTACGTACATAAGGGATAAAAATATAGCAAATCTACAAGACAAATCACAAAAGCTTTTTGATAAGATTAACGACTACTACCACACATGGAAATTAAAAATAAATCCCAAAAAATGCGAAACGGTCTTGTTCAGAAAGACACTAGCTAAGAAGTCTAAGAATTTTAAAAAATCTTATAAATCCTTTAGAATTAAATCCGGAGATGTAGCAATCCCTCACAAAACAATGGTCAAGTATCTAGGTATAAATCTTGATGAACTCCTGTACTTAAACAAACACGTCGAAATTCAACTCACAAAAGCCAAAAACGCATTTAAGGCAAATAGTAAACTTTTTTATTCTAATTATTTACAACCAAAAATAAAAACACTATGTTATATGTTATTAATCCGACCAATTCTCACATACGGCTGCCCAGTCTGGTTTAACACCAGCCCGTCTGTAATGGAAAAACTCAGAGTATTTGAAAGGAAATGTCTAAGAGCATGTACTAGACTGTATAGAAACAAAAACAATAACTATAAAAAATATATTAACTGCAAGACCCTCTATAACACCGCAAACATTCCTAGAATTGACTCATTTATCATTAAGCAAACTCGAGATTATCATGCAAATATTGTCACAATAAAAAATAATAACCTAATCAGAAGCTCCGTATATCCAAACGATGAATATTACAAAAAAACACTTGACACTGGACATATACAACCCGAAGCTTTCATGTATCTAGACAAAACTAACAGGATCACCGACATAAACAACATTCCTATAATATACCATCTACGAAGAAGAGCCACGAACAAAAAAATTGTATACAACTCAGATATAAATTGCCTTACACATCACTCTCAAATGAAGTACAACAAGGCATTACCAGACATAGATATTAAAAATAAATATTTCCTTCGTGAAAAATACTGGTGGAAAAAAGACAATTTGCAAAATTAAAAATGTAAAATAAAAACACACAAACAAATCAATAAACCAAGGTGATCGTTGACATAACTTTATGTCCAAATTTTTATATGTAAATAATGTAAATAGCGACATGCGTTAGTTTATCATGTTTAGTTTATTAAGGTTTAGTTTGTAAGTACCCTTTACCTGAGGATAGAAATGACCGACGTACTGATATTTTTGTAAAGTCATAATGACCCATTTTTTTTTCAGTGCACTAGCGAATAATGGTTATTAAACGTACATTCTATATTTATTATAAGTTACTACTAAGAATAGATACATTTTATAACTGCGATTAAGATAAAAATACCACCAAATGTATACGACTGCGAGCGTCAAAAGACCATACAGTCTACTTTTCTATTGCTGAACACAGTGTAGATTATTCACTACAACCTTGTATAATGAAAAATGTAAACATTATAATATGAATAAACAAGTTTGAAAAAAAAAAAAAAAAAAAATTAGAGCGTCGTGCTAATAACGCGAAGGTCGCGGGTTCGATCCCCTCATGGGCCACTTTTTTGCTTTTTATTACAAAATATAAAATATAATATAATAATAATCACTTATTATACTAAAAGGTTGCTTATTATGTTCAAGTAGTAAGCAGCGAATAAGTGCTATTTTTGATAGCTTATAACAAACCAAATATTGTTATCAGTATCAACTTCTATTGATAGCAGTTCTACCGTTTTGATCAATATTGTACTACATTGAATGTTATATTCTAACTACAGTAAAATATTCTGATTATTTTAGTTAAGTTACAGCTCTTATTAATAATTAACAAATTAACAAAACATGTGTTCAACGTCTAATCAGATTATAAGAATGCCCACTTTGCCCAACTTTCAGTATTTGCTATTCATAATACATTCACAACGTACTCGCAAAGTTACATTAATGGTGCATGACTACTTAAATAAAATAATAATATTAAAATACAACATTTGTTTAGAATTAATCGTAATTGATTTAGTGAAGATGTCATACACTGAGAGAAAGGATTCTTTGTAGCAAAGAATATTTCTTAATTGTTAAGTTTTGTGGATTTGAATGCGGTCAAATGAATATTTCTTAACAGTTAAACGCATCGTCTTAATAGTTAAGAACTGAGTACTTGAGTCGCTTGCCAACGGCTGACCGCCTGACTTTAAGGTTAACTGAATTTTTTATATTTGTAAGATGTTTATACGTCCGTTACATGTTAGTATAAGTTTTCGCCTGCCACGATTATGTCTACGTATAGGATCTTTTTATATTCTAATGCTTGAAAAGCATCATTATATGGTATAAAATCGTTAAATAACTTTTCGTACTTGGCATGTTTATCTTACTCGTATAAACTTTTCATAAGTTCGAGTTCTTAACTATTAAGAATTTAACATTTGCGGCCAGTACATGAGAATTCGATTCCGCAAGTACACGATTCATTTGCTACAAGGAAGCTTTTCTCTCAGTGTATGGTTCTTTTGAAATTATGGATCGGGTGCTGTGGTTCTATAATGTTATAGCAAAACTTTTTTTTTATTTTACCATTACAAAGCCTCCTCTATAAGGAAGCAAATACTTTTTGACACTTGGAATTGTAAATATACGAACAATATGCAAAAACCGACTTCAAAAATGGAGGTTCTTAGTTTGAAGCGTATGTATGTATGTATGTATGTATGTATGTATGTATGTATGTCCGCGATTTTTTCGAACCATACTGAACCATTCAACATGAAACTTTTTGCGTTTATCTTGGTATCGTTCAACTTAAGTCACAGAACAAAAATTTTCAAAGACTGGACCAGTACAATGACAGTACAACCAAGAAACCATATATGGGGCGAATCACGTCAACTCTCCTAGCGCGGCGCGCGAGCGCTTAATACTGTTGTTTTCAACTCGCGTTTGCGGTATGAAAAAAAATATATAAAAATATCCAATAAACTATTTAGATGTATTTTTTCCTCAGCTTTCCAATGGTGTGGACAGATTTTCCAAAATTTTCCATTTTCCTTAAAAAAAATACAAAACGTGTTATATCTCGAAAAGTCTATTTTTAATATTTTTTTAAATACTTTTAATCGAAAGCTGAGGTGTTTTTACATAAGAAAGGTTCTTTTGCACAGAGTGCCCGATTATATTTCAGTGAGTAATAGAACGCCGAAAAGTAGAAGTACCGCGCGCAACTTGGCGCGGCGCGGCCGCAGTCATCACCACATCATGCTTACTTGTAAAACTAGTTCTTTTTTCAGTCGGTAGGTGGCTTAAACATAAAAAACTTTAATCTATAAATGAATTGTCACAAGAAATTCATATATACGACGATGTTTTTTTTTTAAATTTAGATTTTTTTATGATTAAATCATAAATCTATTGGTTACGTATTTCTCCGGTTTATTGTAGCAACTACAATGGGTTCAACCTGGAAAATGAAATGCATAAATCCTTTCTCTCGAGAGAATCACCCTACGTCTAAAGATCTGTTTGAATTTCCTTCAATTTTTAGAAGTATATTTCCGTTTGTACCCGAAGAAGCGAAAATATGTGGTACATGTCGTAGGCAAATTTACAAACGTAAAGCAGATTTACCTATTTCGGATACAAAAAAGTTAACATAAATTGTTGTGATGAATATCATAAAGCTGGCGTAACGGTTCTCGAACAAATTAAAAGAAAATTTTCTAATACTATATCGAAGCAAGATAGAATTCAGCTACTCACTCTTGCTCCCGATTTTTGGTCTCGTAATGATTTAATCAGAGAGTTTGGTTGTACTGAATGGGAAGCTCGAGAAGCAAAAGAGTTAGTAGCTGAAAAAGGAGTTTTCTCAGTTCTTGAAAAAAAAACGCGGCAAAGTACTTTCGGTGGAAACTACAAATTTAGTTAAAAGTTTTTATGAAAAGGATGACATAAGTCGAATTATGCCAGGCTTGAAAGATTGCATATCCGTAAAGCAGGACAACGGCAAACGAGAACATGTTCAGAAAAGCTTACTTCTTGGCAATTTGAACGAAATCCATTATTTATTTCAAAAAGAATACGAACACGTTAAAATTGGGTTAAAAAAATTCATACAATTGAGACCAGTACACTGTGTTTTAGCTGGAAAGATGGTACACACAATGTATGTGTATGTGTACATCATGAAAACGTTAAGCTCATGCTAGAAGTTGCTGAGCTAGAGTGCTTAACGAAAAATAGTAAACTATATCTTACAAATTATCATGACTGTATTCAGGCAATCGTTTGTAAAAATGCACGTGATAAGTGTTTCTTGCGTGACTGTCTAAATTGTCCTAATACGTATGCATTACGAGAACATTTGCTTGAATGTTTTGATAAAAATAATGTTTTTGAAATTCAATTTGAATCGTGGTTTCAAACAGATCGGTGTATGATAGCTTCAAAAAGTGAGAACGTTTATGACTTTCTCAACACGCTGGGCGACAAATTAATGAAATTGAAGACTCACGATTTTTTTGCTAAGAAACAGTCACAGTATGTGAATAAGTTGAAAGAAAATCTTCAAGAAGGGGAGTTTATTGTCTGTTTTGATTTTGCGGAAAACTATGCATTTGTAGTACAGAATTCTACGCAATCTTTCCATTGGAATAATAACCAGGCAACTATTTTTACAGTTGTAATTTATTACAAAGAAAATAGTGATCTTAAACATGTAAGCATTGCTGTAATTTCTGATAATCTAAACCATGATACTGTTGCGGTTTATGAATATCAAAAAATTGTCATACTTTATCTGAAATCTAATTTCGTAGTTAAAAAAATTTATTATTTAACGGATGGAGCAAGTCAACGTTTTAAAAATAAGAATAATATGCAAAATCTTCTGTTTCATGAAAAAGATTTCGAAATCTCAGCGGAATGGCACTTTTATGCTACCGCGCACGGCAAAGGTGCATGTGATGGTATCGGTGCGAACTTAAAAAGAGGTGCAAAACGTGCTAATCTACAACTTTCATCCAAAAATAGAATTTTAACAGCAAAAAGTCTTTACGAATGAGCTAAAAATTATTGCAAAGAAACCAAAGTATTTTATAGCAATAAATATGATTATGAAAAAACTGTTTTAGAACTCAAACCAAGATTAGATAATGCTAAATCTATACCAGGGACTTTACAGTATCATGCTTTTATTCCATTGAATCAAAACACATTCAAACTACAGAAAACGTCTTTAAGTTCTAAATATCAAATCTTTCCAAGGAAAGACACTAAGAAAAAAGAAAATAATGTATCCAAATCCGCAACAAAGACAAAGAAAGCCACGAAGCTAAAGACTTTGAAAGCCTCTTCGAAAGCCAAAGTAACAAAAAAACGATTAATAAAAACAAAAAAATAACTAAATTTAACTAACAGGTTTAAAAGAAATTATAAGGTAGCAAAATATGAAAAGGAGGACCGAATCCAGCGGCCACCGTCGAGCGCGAAGTCACGCGCCTTGCCGCTGCGCGCGGTACTTCAACTTTTCGGCGTTCTATTACTCACTGAAATATAATCGGGCACTCTGGGCAAAAAAACTTTTTTTATGTAAAAAAACCTCAGCATTCGATTAAAAGTATTAAAAAAAATATTAAAAATAGACTTTTCGAAATATAACACGTTTTGTGTTTTTTTTTAAGGAAAATGGAAAATTTTGGAAAATCTAACTAGACCATTGGAAAGCTGAGGAAAAAATACATCGAAATAGTTTATTGGATATTTTTTATATATTTTTTTTCATACCGCAAACGCGAGTTGAAAACAACAGTATTAAGCGCTCGCGCGCCGCGCTAGGAGAGTTGACGTGATTCGCCCCATATTTGGGAATAATTCCTCTATGTTTATACTGATTACACAGAAAATGACTGCCAATTTCGATGATTCTTTTCCTATTCAATAAAGGGTATCCCTGTCATGGTCGAATACAAGTTTGTACCAGTATTGGGCCAGTACAGTAATGCCAGTACTGACGAAATACCATATTTAACTGACTTTGTAATGAGTTCTCTACATAACTTATCAACAGATTCAGCCATTTGAGCCATTTGTTGCCCTTTACTGCTTTGAGCCAGTACTGAGTTGGTACTATTAGTATTGGCAAAGTATGAATTTTTATGACATCATTTTTAACATAACATTAAAAAATGATTAATAATAATTTTAATAAAATAGAACCGACCTAAAAAGAACCCCTCTAAAAAGTAGAAAATAATATATTTTTTAATAATATATGGAACTGTGAAAAATTCAAACTAGAACTTTTTGGAGACGGCACCAAAAAATTAATTAAATAGCTAAAATGTTGGGATTGAACGTAATCGACCGAATCTCGCCGACTCTAAAAAGTTCTAGTGATTTTATTTTTTCATAATTCCATATATTATTAAAAAAAAATATTATTTTTTACTTTTTAGAGGGTTACTTTTTGAAGTCGATAATATTAAAAAAATATTATTATTAAACTTGAACAATTAATCTAATACAATGTCTATTATTAATATGCGATTTATAACTATTCAATACTTTAGAGTTCAATATCTTAAGGTAGGACTATGGTGAAAAGACAAACTTATGTGTAATGATATTATTAAGTTCTATATCAATTTTTAGCTCAAGATATCGATTATTTTCAGAGTTATAGATAAAATACGATTTTCTTTAAACAAAAATGACCATTTGTCAAAATGTCACTTGCGTATAGCATTTCAAGAAAAACCTCTGAAAAATATTGACTCACTTCCTTGTTTGGCCAATAAAAGAAACTGTTGACAGAATTTAAAAATCGTCTTCTACTTCCATCAATCAATTTAGTTTTCATTTGACTTATGTAAATGCTTAAAAAATCATGTTTTTTAATAATGACATGAATAAAATGAGATAAGAAAAAAATTTTAATGTAATCAGCAGTTTATGTTCTACATATACTAAGATAGATTTTCTGAAAGTTTCAAAAAGATTCCTGAAAACCTCATGCGCAAGCCACTTTTTAAAGTTAAAAAAGTTAGTTCCGAGGAAAACAGGTTTAACGTTTCAATATTGTATATTATGCAATGAAAATTGTTTTACTTAAACGCGTATGACTTAGTTAAAACATCAAGTTTTGACATCTGATATTTCAAAATATTCTTACAATTCCAAAGATAAGAAAAATCA
This sequence comes from Gastracanthus pulcherrimus, assembly GCA_949152435.1. NCBI lineage: Eukaryota > Metazoa > Arthropoda > Insecta > Hymenoptera > Pteromalidae > Gastracanthus > Gastracanthus pulcherrimus. Next base: position 38,378,701 of record OX424572.1, read on the forward strand.
TTAAAAAATTGTTTGATATTTTGGCCAAAAACACCAGAGTTATTTATTCATTATATATTAATAATTAGTCATAAAGGGCTTTGTTTCATATAAAAATATTAATTTATTACAAAGTTATGAACGATCGAAAATGATGACGAAAAATACATAAGAATATGAGGATTTTCAGTGCTTTAAATTCCGTGGTTTTCTATCTATGTTTCGTCATCATTTTCAATCGTTCATAACTTTGAAACCAATTAATATTTTTATACGAAACAAAGCTCTAATTAAAGCTATTTTGGCACATCATATATTTAGTTAAAAGACTCTTATGGTTAACTATTTCGATTACAATGTATTACATAATTTCTTTAGCCAAAATAATTGCTAAGTTATGATTCGAAGTATAAGTACAAATTTTTTAACTGAAAACGCGAATTTTGAATATAGCATTTCATTCCGTGACCCTAAAGGCTTACGTTAAAACTACGGGTGTTAGGCATCGTTATTAAAGCCTCATCGAAATTCTTTTCCCGCAGGTTGGGGACTCTCCTCGTAAGTGAGTAGAGATTGGGACATTCACCTTATACGCCATTTGCAATAACTATACATATTTTAGCGAATTGAAAGTGGAATATCTCAGAAACTAATAAATTGTATGAGCCAAGGGATACCATTAAAAAGATACGTGGAAATTTCAGAAATTTTCACATGAATTGCTGCAGTTCAAGGCCCATTAGCTCAGTTGGTTAGAGCACCGTGCTGATCGCGCGCCAGGCATCGTAATAGTCGGACGCGCTGCCTTAACCTCTATTGTGCTCTCGCTGTAATCAAGATGATTTATACTGATCTCGAGCATTGATGATGTGATTCGTTGTGATTAAAACTGGAAACCAGTTATCATACCAGAGCAAGTAACAAAGTTACTCTGAGCGTCAAGTTAAAAAATAACTGTTAAAGTGTTCGATTTAACTCCTTCAAGAGAGTGTGAACTTGCAGTACAGCATGAAGGCCATGAGCCGCTTTCGCAAAGCAACAAAGCATTATCACTTGACGATGGCAGACACTTAGAAAAAAGTGTCAACAAATCAGATGAAAATAGTGCCCAAGCAGTTAGTCAAGAGTTTGCTAAGATTCTCAGAAAAAGGAAGTCGACCAATATTCTTCAACCGAACCTAATAAGAAGGCAGGCTTCTAAACCAGCAAACAAAAACCCACAAATTGAAGTACAGGAAGACATCACAGAAATTGATCCATCACTCAAAATGCCAAATACAGTAGAAAAAGAACCTACAAAGAGAAAATTAATAGTTGAAAACACCGTACTAAGAAAAGAAATCGATCTGCTACGAGCACAGTTCGAAAAATTAAAAAAAACAACGGATTTTTTAACCACGGAGAATGTAGCCTACAAAGAAAAAATGGCAACGTGTAGTCAATTCACGCTTACCGACGGGCGACCGCAACACTACGCACTGCATGTATCGACCAACGATCATCAATGCACGATCATCAAGCAGGGAGTGGGGCGAGCCGTGGCGTAAGGGAGACAACGGCGGAAGCGACCCAAAATGGAATGAAAGGGGCAAAGGAGAGCAAGAGGTTTACTCTAAATAAACCACCTTTTATCACAATAGTTGAAACGCAACAGCAAGTAACCTATACAGACTGATCAAAGAAACGCTAGATATTAATAGTTTTAAAATAAAAAGAATAAACACAGACAAACATTATATACAATTAGAAAAGTTGGTAGACTATAATAAATTAATAGACACGCTCACTCTTAGAAAAATAAAATACTTTACATATACATCTAAGGCTATAAAGCCTCAAACAATTTTATTAAAAGGTCTAGATGACAGTTTTACTACAGATGAAGTAGAATCAGAACTTAGAACTTTAAACTAAGAGAATGTAAATATAATAAAAATTACTAATTTTACAACTGTTAATGCTATGAAAATTATCAAAAAATTACCATTTTTTCTAGTACAAATAACTCCTGAAAGCGATATTACTTATTTAACCAAAGTTAAGCTATTATTACACCAAGTTGTTTCTTGGGTTCGAATAAAAAAAGACCCAATTATTTTTGCTCATTGCCAGCGGTCCGGGCATATCGCAAAAAATTGTAATCTAGATTATAGATGCGTAAAGTGTGCAGAAATACACGAACATCGCTAATGTAAAGTAGGAAAAAGTGAAGTCTTAAATAGAAGTAAATTGTACTGCATTAGATGTAAAAGCTTAGGACACCCCGCATCGTACAAAGGCTTAGATTTAGAACAAAAATCCAACAAAGACTACACAATAAAGTTAACTTTTTACTGAATTAAACCCAAATATTGTAAACAGTAAAGTATCCCGTAACGTATCTTATGCGAGAGTAGTCAATGAAAACATTGTAAATAAAAGTCAAAAGCAAGCTTCCCAAATCGGTATCCCTTTAACACAGAATTATCACCACTCCCAAGACACCTGCTCACAAGCACAACACCCACTTTATACACAAATGCAGACTCAATTAAACCTCTTGGTACATCCAATATAGACACTTCTCTAGATAAATAATTGTCCAATCCTAAAGATTTTCTAAAACCTCAACTGTCTTGTTTAGAAAATATGATAAATAAAAATACCGAAAAAATATATGCAATGTATGAATCCATCCTCGAAAACATCGAAGAAAAAGATGAGGATCTACAATACAATACGAACGGATAATGGATAATAGCGTTTTAAACCTAATTTCAATCAACATAAACTCTATAGCCACCAATGAAAGAAGACACGTCCTACTAAACTTAATAAATGATCAAAATCCTGACCTAGTACTACTTAATGAAACTAAATTAAAACCGCAGCACAAACCTAAATTTATGGACTGCGATTTATTAAGAAACGACAGAACTAATTCAAAAGGCGGCAGTGTAGCCATTCTTATAAAAAACAATATCAAACATGAAAGAGTAAATATAACTAAATCTTTACCAATATTAGAAGCAGTTGTGATAAAAGTTAAATTGAATAGCAACAACAATTTATACATAATATGTTGTTATGCTGCTGGAATCGAATCAACTGAATTTATTAGTGAACTAGACTGTATATTCGAAGCATTAAATCTTGAAAACACAGGAAACTACTACTTATTAACAGGAGACTTGAATGCGAAACATCAAAACTGGAGAAACAGCTATTATAACGGTAGGGGTCTAGCTCTCAATAATTGGTTATCAAATAATATCATAAAATACAGAACTACCTTACGACACTCAGATATAGCTTCGTACCCACGGAGCAATGCTTACACAGATATCAGCCTTCATAATACAAGACTGTGTATTAAAAATGAAAACACTGACAGTACAATCCCGACTATAAACATTGATAGCAACCATAGGGCCATAAACATAAAATTTGCATTGCCTCGCAAAGAAGAAAATATTATATTTACGACACCCACTCGCCCTCTCAATTACAATAAAGCAAACTGGAAAGAATTTCAAAATAATGCATGGGCAACAAAAATACCTAATAACAAAAACTTAACTAATTTTGTAATCGATGAATATCTATTAAAATTAATCAAGTTATCACTTCGGCCATCAAAAATAATATACCAACTCTGCAAAGTTATAACTCAACTGAACTATATTTAAACAATGAAATAAAACAACTTTACAAAATTAAAAGTTTACTATTAACAATTATAAATAATGAATACAGAAATCCCTCTAGCCAAGCCAATTTTATTATCAATAATGCCAAAACACAACTTAAACAAATAAAAATTAAACTAAAACACTTTTTGGGAAAATAAAATTAAGAAAATTCCTTATAACTCATCGTAAATGTTTGTCCTAAGCTAAATAGCATGTTTAGACAACGTAAGGATATTAGTATACCCAACTTAGTAATAAATAATGAACAATAAAATTATTAACTGGCGCAAAAATAGACCCTGTTCTATTAAGAAAAACCGACACCGGTAACTACGTCATAAATGACGAAACTCAAAAATTAAACATCAAGTGTCACACCTTTGCCGCTGCTAACGCGCAAAATAATGATCTAGGCAAGCCTAGATTAAACGATATCATAAATAAACACTATAAAAAAACAATGGAAAAATTCAACCAAGATACTGTCATTAAGCTACTCTAATGCATTTTTCTGAAAATATTACCCAAACTGGGAAACTGATACAAACTATTTCACTAACGTCTACAAGAAACACACTCTCTTTTTTGAAATCTACTTAATTACGTAAATAAGGGATAAAAATATAGCAAATCTACAAGATAAATCACAATAGCTTATTGATAAGATTAACGATTACTACCCTACATGGAAATTAAAAATAAATCCCAAAAAATGCGAAACGGTCTTGCTTACTGTTGAGCTTCCAGATGTGCATATTAACATTTTGAAAACAAAGGCGAAAGCAACCAAAATGGCGGCTCCAACACGAAACAACCGTCGAAAAGTTCAGGAACTTTTTATTTGAAAAACATAGACTTTTGGGAAAAATGTTCTAGACAAAGAATTCTTAGAATTGATCAAAGAATACGCTGAATTTTTTTTTAAATTTTATTAAGACTTTTTTAATTTTTCAAAATCACACAATTTTGAAATATTGAAAAAGTCTTCAAAAAATTTTGATAAAATTTCAGCATATTCTTCGATCAATTCGAAGAACTTTTTGTCCAGCCACATTTTTCCGAAAATCTATCATTTTCCAATAAAAAATTCCTGATATTTTTAACGATTATTCCGAAGTTTTCTTCGGAAATGTGCAAGAGGACACAAAAAATGTGTAAGATTTTGCGATACTTATTTTTGCTATTCCTGTTTCATGTAGATTCATAACAAAACATAGAGCTTGTTTTATATCTACAACTTAAACATAAACAAAAAAACATGAAAAAACATCAAATAACGAAAAAAAAACAAAAAAAAATAAAAACAAAAAATAAGGTTCTTTATATACATTTACCTCCACGTGGTAAGAACCGGAATGTATAATCATATATGAATTAGTCTAACAAAGAGTCAACGATTAGAGATGTCAGTTATTCGAATTTGCAACAGATTTTCTATAATACATAATACATAATAGAATTTTCTAAATAAAAATGTATACAAATAAAACATTGATACTAAAAATATCATGTCTTTTCCTCAGTAAATTTTATTATGAACAAATTACTCGAGAATAATAGATTAGAAAAGAAAACTTCAGAATTATCGCAAAAAATATCAGGAATCTTTTATTTGAAAATGATAGACTTTCGGAAAAATGTTGCTGAACAAAAAGTTCTTAGAACTACTCACAGAATACGATGAAATTTTATCAGAATTTGTTGAAGACTTTTACAATAATGCAAAATTTTGTGATTTTGAAAAATTAAATAAGTCTTAAATTTTTTTTTAAATTTCAGTGTATTCTTTGATTAATTCTAAGAAGTTTTTGTACAGGAATATTTTTCCCAAAAGACTATTTTTTAAAATAAAATTTCCTGAACTTTATTTTTAAAATGTTAATATGCACATCTTAAAGCTCAAGTCTCGAGAACGCAATTTCTTCACTCCAAACAGGAATTCTGAAATGATTTCAATGTGAAAAACCGAGATACAAAAAGGTTGAAAAAACCATGTTTTTTTAGAAAAAATCATATATAGTTTTTTACAGTTTCATTTTCCAAAAATCTAGTACAAGATTCTGAAAGTTCAGTTAATTTTACGTCAGATATGCTTACTTGGAAATTTTTTACAACCCTTTTTTACAGAAAATACAACCGTTGAAAATTGCATTCAAAAAACGTCCATTCGGAAATTAATGGGTTAAGGTTCAGTTTGTAAGTACCTTTTACATGAGTTTAGAAATGACTGATGTACTGATTTTTTTGTAAAGTCATAATGACTAATTTTTTTCAGTGCTCCAGCGAATAATTGTTTTATTAAACGTACATTTTATATTTATTATAAGTTACTACTAAGAATAGATACATATTTTAACTACGATTAAGATAAAAATACCACCAAATGTATACGACTGCAAGCGTCAAAAGACCATACAGTCTATTTTTGTATTACTGAACCCAGATTATTCACTACAACCTTGTATAATGAAAAATGTAAACATTATAATATGAATAAAAAAGTTTAAAAAAAAGAGAAATTAGAGCGTCGTCCTAATAACGCGAAGGTCGCGGGTTGGATCCCCTCATGGGTCACTTTTTTGCTTTTTATTACAAAATATCAAATATAAGAAATAGTTTACTTATTATACTAAAAGGTTGCTTATTATGTTCCAGTGGTAAGCAGCATATAAGTGCTATTTTCGAAAGCTTATAACAAAATATTGTTATTAGTATCAACCTCTATTGATAGCAATTGAACCGTTTTGATCATATATTTAGTTTAAAAAACTTGCAGAGTTATGATTTGAGGTATAGGTCCCATTTTTTTACTGAAATACGTGAATTTTTAATACAACAGGTCATATCTTGACCCTAAAGGTTTACGTACCAGAAACCACTTCCTAAAGCCTCATCAAAATTCGTTTGCCACAGATTGCGGACTCTCCTTGTTAGTGCCCATTTCTATTGTTTCGTTATTTTAACTATAATAAATATTAGGCTTATCTAATGATCATAAAAAAAATATAATGTTTAATTATTTGAGTATTATCGCAAGTTTTATATTAATATGTAACATTTTCATTAAATGAGTTTGTTTATTTTTTTTTAAATCACTACCCGAGCTTGTAACATCGTAATTGTAGGCAGCGTAAGGACCATCTGCTTTGGCTTATTTCACATTTTTATGTCAGAAGATATCTCCTTAAAGTTACAGCAAGTTTATTTACTCAAACATATCGTGCTAGAAAATAAATAAAAGATAGTAAAACATTGTCCGTTATTACCTATTGTTTGTTTATATGTTGACTTTCCTATCAGTTTCAGGCTCTGGATCACTTGCCCTGCAGAATTTCTCACTTTATTAAGATGATCATTATTTCTTTGTACACACTTTTCTTTAGTTGGTTTGGTGACACAAATTATAGACATTGGCACAATGACAAATTATTGAAAACTAATTTTAACAAATGCACTAACTATCACATTTAATGTACCATACACAAAGTTTAAGCATGTGCATGCAAGACACTCGTAATGTATTACATCGATGCTGCCTCTCGAAAGACTCGCGCTGAACTGCACGTCTCATCTCTTTTTCGGCGTTTCTTTCGATCCTTATTTTCATTATTTCTTCTCAGAACGTTTTATCTTTACGAGTACAGGCGAGGGCAGCTAGCTTTGAAAAAGAAACTCCATTGTAGCGCGGCACCGCGCCGAAATTCAATACCCGACTTCTGACACTTGATCTGGCGATTTCATTATTGAGTTTGTAGTGTGTTTGAGTTATGCTTAGTTATGTGTAGTTTTTATAATTGTCTCTACATTTATTTTATGAAATATAATATAGTTCGAACAAATATCGAAATGAAAATTATATCTGTTCTTATTGATAAAACCCTTATTGAAACAATAATTACAAAACATATTACAGATAATATTATACTGGCAAAACAAACTGTAGTACTAAATACCGAAAAGACTACATAGTTTTAACTACAGAAAATAATACAGTATTTCAATAATGAACAGGGGCGTCATTACGAATTTTTCCGGGGTATGAACTGAGTTCCCCAGCCCAAAGGAGGAGGTAAAAAAAGTTTTACATAACATAAAATGATTGTTTTATAATTCATATAATTTATTTATTATCAATTTTTACATAATTTACTTTTACCTAAAATAAAATAAAAGAAAAGAAAATAAAATAAACTAACATAATTTATTTCTTACTAGAAGTAGCAAAAGTTTACGTTCTTACAAGTTGTTTCGCAATAAATTTATCTAATAAAGTATTAATGTCTAATTTGTTAACAATGTTGCTATACAAATATTGAGGATATTGCAATCATTTAATCGTTGCTGAGACATTGTAGACCGTAGGTATGACTTCAGCTGTCGAAGGGCTGAAAATGAACGTTCATTTGTACACGAAGAACCCCGTATTGTAAGAAGTAGCTTTACTAGTTTACTGTACTGCTTAAAAATAGACTAAACTTCTTGTTTTTCTTTCAGATACATTATAATATGTTTTAATGAAAGTTCATCTGTTATAATATTAAAACAAGTGGGTTAAAAAAATGTGGTCCCAAATCTTTCTTTATTATAGTTTTATAAACACTTCAGAATTTTTTTAAATTGGTTCGTAAAAGTTATCCTGATAATTTTAAATAAACAGGTTTTAAATAATTAAAACTTTAAGAAAAGTATATGTTTTACTATATATAATTGTGAAAAAAAATTGGGCAACCAAAAACAATAGGGAGAAAGGATAGAAAAATTGGTATAATGTTTATCGATAGTTGTATCAAATTTTTCTTGACCATTAGAAAAAAAATTTACATAAAAAGCTTGTAAAGATTCTATGATTTAAATAATAAAGTATATTAAAGAAGGCTGCTCAATGAAATAAAAAATAATTATTTCAACAAAATCGCGATGTGAGAAGCGCAAGTATTGTCAATTTAAAAAATCTACTTATATAATAAAAGTTTCTTTATTTTTCAATTAATTTTCTTATTTCGGGGATTATTTTCTACTTTAAACATTTGTCTACAAATTCACTGTTAAATAATTATATATTAATTTAATTTTCAGAAGAAGAGACTAATTGTTCATAAGTTTTAACATAAAAAGCGTTTTTATATATAAACATAGTCTTTTTTAATTAAGAATAAAAAATGTATAATTTGTAAATGGCGAATTTATAGATAAATAATAGTTTATACTTATACACCTACGAATATACAAAAATATGAGTACCAACTTATAAACAATTGGCTGTAACTTTGCAGGTTCATCGATTTTTTACAATTTTTATATCGTTAAGTCTTTCAAGGAACAAAATGAGATCTTCCAAATTAAAATCGTATAACAAATAAAAAAGTCTCCAGTGCTTTGTCAACTTTTTCTCTTTTAAAGTCTAAAGTTTACGATATCTAATTTTACTATAACGGAATTTCGATAAAAAAAATTTTTTTAGTTTTTTAATTACCTCTTATTTTATATTATGAAACCCCTTATTTCATAATATTTCATAATATAGTGACTTTCATACATATATTATGTGAGCTTAAATTGGAGTAAAAAAAAGTTTGTTTTATATGACATATATACGTATACGCCTAGAACCACCTTAACAATAAATAATAACCAGTTTTTGTTAAGAATTTTAAGCGATTCCATCAACATTATGAATACGAAAGGGATTTCGTCTTCGAAATCCACACATGCGATACCTCCGAATTATACACCTAAAAAAGTTATACGATTCACGATAAACTGTAATCTTCGAATCTAAAGAATATTTCTCTTACTCGTATGCAAGTACATATTCATCAATTCTGTAAGTTTCCGCAAATTATAGCTCAAAATATACACGCCGTTTTAAATGGCCCAGTTAACACGAATGCTACATCTACTTATATGCAAAACCACCCGCAAAAGGTGCAAACAATATCGAAACACAGCCACACCGGTTCCCAGAAAGAACAATAATTAACGCAGCATAGGCAACGCGAGATATCCTGTAACCGGAAAAAGTCACCTCATCATTATCATTCGGAACGCAGCCGCTCGGAGAAATAAAGACACACATAAAAGAGCATTATAAAAGCCGTGCACACACTTTGCGCTCCGCTAAAGGGTTGAAATTCGCGGCCGGGCAAAGAGCGCCGTCTCTTGCCTACATTCGTATATATATATATATATATATATGTATACCTACGCACACCCAGCCGCCGCGGGTTAATAATCAGATTCCCAGATTACGATAATTGGCGCATAATGCGGCGACGCTCGCGTTTATTTCCCATGCGCATATTACACGAGCTTTCTCTGTAACTTGGCCGATTTCATCGAACGCACGCGTGCATGCAAAGGCCCAGCAAGACGAAGACGAAGAGGGCCGCGAACTGCAGCTGCGCCTAATGAGGTCCGCGCGAGAACGCATAAATTTCCCCCAAAAAGCCCAGTCCACGCGACCAGAGGACATTTCCTGCTTTCTCAATTATTATTATTTCTGCCCCGCGCGGGCGCGCGGCTGCAGTTCCAAGTGCGACGTTTACGAGGCGCCGTATAACTTTTGTTTATGGACTCGCGAGAAGCTCGTGTGTGTGATCGTAAACGGGTAGATTTATTTTTCCGCAAAAACTGTGTGTAATAATTATATTGTGGCCGTGGTGGTTTAGTGCCGTGGGTTGGGCGACGTTTCAATTCGTCGGGGCCGCGTTCTTGGGAGTAATAATTGAAATGCGAAGATGTGGGACGGAGGTAAGAAAAAAGTGTGTGGCCTATGGAGTGAATGGCTATATTTGAGTTAATGTGTGCGTGCGATATTTTGAGTTAATATTCGAGTTTAATGTTTGTTTTGAATTGAAATTTCGAGGGGTAGGGATGGAGGCAATTTATTACAGTTTTCTTCAAAAATCAATTTTAAAATGTTTGAATGTGCACCTCGATGTGCACTGAACGAAAACTAATTTGTATTAGATGAGAAAGGAAATATCAGTGTGACAGCGAAGCGAAATTCCTAGAGCACTTTAGGTAAATTAGCTGAATTTTTCGTTGTATCAGAAAATTTATTTGAACTAGCGAAATTTTATGCTAAAACAGCGATTTTTTGAGCTGTTGGCGGATTCTAATATCGGCATAGTGCGTTTCTTACACATAAGAATTATACACGTAATTATTGTGCACAATATAGCATTGGTCATGTATATCTATATATAATTTGACCAATGCTAAATTGTGTAGAATAATTAAGTGTATAATTCTTATGTGTAAGAAACGCGCTATGCCCTAATATCGACTAATCGCTGCTTCAGACATATCTTGGAAAAAACCTACTCTAAGAAATCTGAATATCATGTACAATGCAAATTATGTATATAGTAAATATTATATTATGTATTGCACCACATAGCGCTATGTATAATGTTCATTATAGGTTCCATCCACTAGTAGAGATCGGGGTAATGCCGGTCACTGGCTAATTCAGGTCACCCTTATTTTTAATAATCTAAATATTTTTAGGTAATAATTCGAATAGTATATTAAACGCTACATAAAATGCAATTAATTTAATGTCCAAATAACCTTCTATTAAGTTTTATTAAAGAAATATACACAATCAAATTGTAGGCAGACATTTCTTATAAGAAATCTGGTCTATAAAATAAGCTTTTATGCATATTATTTGTCATTTTATGCAGTTATTTTTTGAAAATTTATTAATTTGAACAATCTAAGAATGCGAAGCAGTGAAGAAAAAAGAGTATAATGCTATTGCTTTTTTGTCATTTCAATTTAAATTACTAAGCAGAATTGGGGTAAGCACGGTCATAATGTTATTTATATGACGCTCCCGAAAGTGAGGCTAAGAAAACGTTGAGCTGCGCTATCGTTTTTGATTGAACAGTGGTTATGTTATTACATATTTCACTGTGTAAGTGCGAATTATAATGCGACGGATCATATGAAAGTTCATATAATTGATTTAAAGAAATTTTTCACCATAAAAGTAACTTTCTAATAGTGATTGGAATTGTACCAAGGCTGACCCGTATTACCCTTTGATGTGGAGTAAATCCGGTCAAAATGCTTTTTTTTTTTATTTCGACTTATAGCTTCGATATATTAAATTTTTATATTAAACCAATAAGAAATATTTAAAGTCAACAGTTTGAACTAACATAATAATTATTTAAAGTTAAAAAAACAATTTGAATGTGGAAATAACAAGCACGTTTGCTTAGGTGACCCCCATCCTTAGGCAATACCCCATCCTCGTCTACATATTCTTTTTCATAGTGTCGATTAAACTGCACATTGCAATTTATAGCGTTATTCGTAGTGCGCTTTATAGTTCTGATGGTATGCAGTGAACATTGCAGAACAAAACATTTATATATGCGCTTCATAGTGCTCATGATATGCAATGCGCAATGCAGTAAAAAGCATTTTTTATAGTGCGTTTCGAAGTGCACACTGCACATTACAGTGTGCATTGTACCACCTAGGATTGATACTGCACGTTATTGTATATATAGACTTACATAGCACTATTCACAGTGCTCATTCTTCATTTTATTTGTTGTGCGCTTTATAGTGAGCATTATAGTATTGCACCACATATTACTAACATTTATAGTGCACGTTATAGCGCGCATTGCAGTTCATAGCATTATATACAATGTGCTTTATAGTGCTTATACATATATTATTTATAGTGCAGTATCCTGCAGGGCGCATTACATATTATATCTTCGCGAAATAAGATTGTTTGGAAGATACTATAGATTCTATCCTTTAAGATTATACAATTTAAAATAGCTCCTCCCAAATCAGCATACCTATAAAACACTAATAACTTTCTTACTAAACCAAATTTTCATTCCAATGTTCATTCAGTATAAACAAGCAATTTCCGCAATACAAAATCTTCGTCTATCGCTTATAATTAGATATAGCTTGCTAATAGTTCAATAGTTCTGATGAGAACCGGATAAGCGATTATCGACTACACACGTTCAGCCTACAACCTCGCGTACACGTCGTCCAGCGGCTCTTTCTCTCTCTCTCTCTCTCTCTCTCGTTCTCTTGCGCGCGGGAAACTTCGTTAAACAATGTCGAACGGGGCCAGAGCGTACATACATGTGTGTATAGGTGTATATGTAAACGCAGAGAGAAAGACGGGCGGGCGCGCAAGTTTAGCGCGGCCTGACAGTTTGATCGGCTCCGTAATTATATCTCTCACGCTCGCGCTATCGCCGCAAACAGAGTGCGTATAATATGGGAGTGTACATGTGTGTGTGTTAGTTGTATACGTCAGTTCGACCCTTTAAACGGCTGACTATATATAGCTCGCAGGTTTATATGTGCTTTGTATGTAGGTGTACACTGAGAAGAATTGCGGAGTAAAAATTATGCTATTTCTATTTGTACATTGGGGATGTACTAAAGTTTCTGTTGAAATTACCGTATTTATAGTAAAACGTTTCATAAAGATGGCCATTTTTATAGAAAACGACTACCTTATAATTTTTATTAATTTATTTATTTATTTATTTATTTATTTATTTATTTATTTACTTATTTATTTATTTATTTATTTATTTATTTATTTGTTTGTTTGTTTGTTTGTTTGTTTGTTTGTTTGTTTGTTTGTTTGTTTGTTTGTTTGTTTGTTTGTTTGTTTGTTTGTTTGTTTGTTTGTTTGTTTGTTTGTTTGTTTGTTTGTTTGTTTGTTTGTTTGTTTGTTTGTTTGTTTGTTTGTTTGTTTGTTTGTTTGTTTGTTTGTTTGTTTGTTTGTTTGTTTGTTTGTTTGTTTGTTTGTTTGTTTGTTTGTTTGTTTGTTTGTTTGTTTGTTTGTTTGTTTGTTTGTTTGTTTGTTTGTTTGTTTGTTTGTTTGTTTGTTTGTTTGTTTGTTTGTTTGTTTGTTTGTTTGTTTGTTTGTTTGTTTGTTTGTTTGTTTGTTTGTTTGTTTGTTTGTTTGTTTGTTTGTTTGTTTGTTTGTTTGTTTGTTTGTTTGTTTGTTTGTTTGTTTGTTTGTTTGTTTGTTTGTTTGTTTGTTTGTTTGTTTGTTTGTTTGTTTGTTTGTTTGTTTGTTTGTTTGTTTGTTTGTTTGTTTGTTTGTTTGTTTGTTTGTTTGTTTGTTTGTTTGTTTGTTTGTTTGTTTGTTTGTTTGTTTGTTTGTTTGTTTGTTTGTTTGTTTGTTTGTTTGTTTGTTTGTTTGTTTGTTTGTTTGTTTGTTTGTTTGTTTGTTTGTTTGTTTGTTTGTTTGTTTGTTTGTTTGTTTGTTTGTTTGTTTGTTTGTTTGTTTGTTTGTTTGTTTGTTTGTTTGTTTGTTTGTTTGTTTGTTTGTTTATTTATTTATTTATTTATTTATTTATTTATTTATTTATTTATTTATTTATTTATTTATTTATTTATTAATTATTTATTTATTTATTTACTTAGTTATTTATTCATATTGATTAATATATGTATATTGCAGACCTAGTGGCCTGAATAATAAGTAATATGAAATTAACTTATAATGAAAGTGCAATAAAATTAATCATAATAATTATCTTAATGACGCCAATTTTCCCATATTTTTTCTTAGTATTGCATTTACAATGTATTACAAATTAATGTAATAAATATTTTAATTTATATAAACGAAACTCGAATATCGCTATATTTTCTTGTCACTCTTGCCGTTGCATGTTTCAAGCGTATTTAAAAATTTAATTATATACATCATAAGTGACGTTACTCAAAACGTTGCTAAGAATGCAAAAAATAGAAGCAACAATCTCGTTTAAAAAAAAACGACAAAAAAATTATTCCTTCGAGCCGGATTTGAACCAGCGACCTATGGATTTCCGTATTTCGTGATATCACGCTCCAACTACAGTCCACCGCTCTACCAACTGAGCTATCGAAGGCTTGTGGTTGTCGTGGCCTTACGAAAAAACCGGTCACACGCCCGTGCGGCCCGCCCAAGTATATATGCTTGCATGGAAAAACAATCTTAATTGTAGTCTTTATCTAAAATAAAGTTAATATTTTTATTAATAATTTTAATTATGTTGTATGAAATATATGATTTTATGATAATTAAAATGTTTTGCTTTATATAAATGTTAATTAACAATATGTCATAATTAATAGTTATTTTTTAATGCTAATGGAAGGATTTGTTACGTAACGTAACGTAATTTCAATTGTGAATTAGTAACCAAAATTGTACTGTTATGTTTCCTACTTTACCGACGTATGTTTTGTATTTAGAATTTTAATTACATAATAGATACTCTACTGAAGACGTAAACGTCCCCGTAGTGCGTCTCTAATTCGCTTAGTTTGTGATTCGTTCTGGTCTTGCCATTCCTATCAA
Source organism: Gastracanthus pulcherrimus (assembly GCA_949152435.1). Lineage (NCBI taxonomy): Eukaryota > Metazoa > Arthropoda > Insecta > Hymenoptera > Pteromalidae > Gastracanthus > Gastracanthus pulcherrimus. Next base: position 38,393,713 of record OX424572.1, read on the forward strand.
ATGACATGAGCATCGATATTATTGAATTCAAGGAACGTTTATATTGTTTATTCGTTATGAACTTTTTATTTATTATTTTCTTTCTATACGAGCATTGTTGCCCTTTCACTTTTACTTCAACATTACGAATACAGATGGGGATCAATTTCGATCTTCGATACTGATAAATGTGTATCCAGATTTACAATTATTTTATTCATTAAATATTAAATATCACCCTATTCAGTATTTTATATAAGGAATTTTTCAGTATTTAAAAGGTTTAAATGTTTTCAAACGTTCTATTTTGAATTTATAAAAAAAGTCCATGGATTAATAGCTTGTTGACTATCTAGTACTTCCATCCAACAAAAATTTAAAAATGTTACTCTCTATAGAACTGGATCAGCCGTCAGTTTATACTTTTGCAGGTCACACTGTCAAAATTATAATGTGAAATAGATAAACCAATCAGATATTAAATAAACTGTCAACACTGTGTTTTTGTTTAAAAGTCAATCTCTCTAAAAATGAAACAGTAAAAAGTATGTCAAATCTACTAATTTAGCAATGAATATTAACTTTTTCGCCACAAATTAGTGAATATTCAATGCTGTATTAGTGGATTTTTACCAGTATTATGGTAGTGGATTATTATATATTGTATTTTACCATAAAATTAAGTAATTAGCCGTGCATTAGCACCCACAGGCCACAAGGCAGAAAATATGGTTTTTTCCACAACCAAAATAATGGTTTGAAGTATATAGTCTCCCTAAAAATGATAAAAAGAACCTTGGGGCGTGATGGAACATTTTTTTGTTCTTCAAAAACATATGTTTGATAGCACTGTAAAAATCTTCCATTTACATCAATGTAATGGAAGCAAAAATTACTGTTGTACATTAAGAATTTTTAATATCATAAATCGAAATTAATGTTATAGTAACTGAAATTTAATATACATTTACATTAAATTTAATTCACATATATCTATACTAAATTTTGTGTAACTAGCATTAAATTTAGTGATATTATAGTAAAAATAACTAATGATATAGTTAAATCAATATATTTTTAAGCTAAATGCCCAACAAAATATTTTCTATAGCCCAAAATTGATATGAAAATGTCAAACGTATTTTTTGGGGCTATATTCAGAAAAACACATTTTCAGCCCATTCTCGGCCTACCAAAGCTATTGGTTTATTACTTGTAGACCATTTTTACGCAAACTATACAAAAGAAATGATATTTCAGCGTTCTCGTCATCAAAGTCCAACAATATCCTCCAAAAGTCTCCCACAACGCATTACACTATCGCAAAAGGAAGCATGCACAAAAGTGTCCTCGACATCTTCGCTCCCTCTTCCGTCGGCCGACTGCATCCAAGTTCTCCAACAATTAAGACACCACCTACATTGCGAGTGCGCGCCCTAATTGTCGCCTCAGCCGCATCAGCTGCACTGCTGCCGCTGCAGTGCGACGAATCTCGCGCGCAACCGCTTATTAAATAGCGGGGAGATAGGCATCGCGCAGGCCGAGTTTTTCATCGCGGAATATAATTCTTTATAGAGTCGACGCGGCGCGAGGTTTATTCCGCAAAGAGCACCGCTGGGAGGGAAAGTTGTGGCCGCCCTTTGATGCGATGCAATCGCGGTGCATCTCATCGGAGATTGGAGAACGAAAAATAGATGATAGATATGGGTAGTGGGTATAAGAGTGGGAATGGTCATTGTTTTTGAATGTGTGATCATTGTTTCGGTGGGAGCAATTAGATTGAAGATCTGGCTTAACTTTAATGTTTTCGATGTTGTATGTGAATCTTAAACTTGAAACCTAAATGATGAATTGTATACATTTATTAATAATTTTATATTCGGTATCAAATTTTTTATGTGATATTTTAATCTTGGACCCATCATGTTTAAATTGACAGCTTGATTGTCAAGTATTTAGCTTAACTTCTGAAAACTATAGATCCTGGAGCGTTTTTTAAATATCTTGATCCTCACTCGAACACTTTACTTACTAAGCATAAGAAGGTGCGAGTACCTGTACTCAAAAAAATTGGGTGTTACCTAGTATTAAAACTGCTTTAACTTTACTTATTTAAAAATGGCGTATTTTACTATAAAGTATAATGTAGTTCATGTATGTATCCCTTATTAGCAAAATCAAGCTTTAGCTCAATTTTTAGCTGCCTGATAATTTTCGGGTATTGGACTAGAATCCGAAGAAACACTGATCTGACCTGATCTGCACTGTAAAATAGCAAATGTAAAACACATCTGCGTAGTCATGTATACTTTATATTTGTTTCCTCTAACATTGCTCCAATTATATTATAATGCTCAAAATATCCGACATTAGCCTGCATTTCGAGATCATTTAGACTGCAATTTTGACTGTAGAATTTTGCTGAATAATTCGGGCATTTTGATTATGCCTACAAAAGTAGAATTTTGTTGTTGCATTTTTACACGTGCATTCTGCATGAAATCTTAACATAGGGCTTTATTTAGTACATTTATTATGGACGACACCCAGATTTATATGGAGATTCGGCTAATCAGGAAACTTCTTTAGAACTTTCGATGATTGCTTCTAACAGCAAATTGTAGACGAGATTTTTAGAGTGTCTCATACACTCTTTAACAAAGAATCTACTATATTTATTAGAACAACAGAAACAACTACTCTCCGGGCAAATACCCAGCATTGAATTAATGTTCGTATTAACATCATACAAACATTCCAATCATCTTCTTTAGAACGTTGACGCGCGATATTGTGCATGACAGACTTAGCGAATGAGGCCCCTGGGATTTCTAAAAACACTTCCTGATTGGCTAAAACGCCACATATCGCCGTGTATCACCTACGATAATATTACTGATTAAAGCCCTAGGTTACTCTACCCTACTGTATAAAAGAGTGATATTTTCGCTCATAAGGCCTGGAGGAGTTCGCTTATGAATCGCTTCCAGTACAAGATTCCTTATTTGGAGTGAAAATTATATCATTCGAATTCGAGCGAGTGCTCAGTGCACTGATCTGATAGTTTGCGAGCAACATAGCACTAGCATTACAAGTTATGTTTCCAAGTCAATAGGGAAGAATACCGATTATTAGTTAACAGTATATTCTTATAGATCATGGCATAGTTCCTTTGTAACCTTTTGGAAGTTTTATAATATCTTCACAATTGAGGAAGATATAGGTAAAACTTCAAAAACGTTGTGACGTCACTACGGCCGACACCTTTTCATGTTTCAACGTTGTGACGTCACTCAAAGGACCTTCAATAGGCTACAACTTTCGCAAATTGAGTTATTTTTTAAAAATTCAAAAAGCAACTATTTGCACAAATGCCGATGAAAAAATAAATATTGTATTCTACCCTATTGATATAATTCTTCACACGACCTGTGAATAAGTATAAACTTTACACTACGACGAGATTTCTAACTTGCCTCTTTTTTACAGTATACATTATATTCTTATCTTGTACACACTCCTACTTCTAACTACCCACAATTGGCCATTCAGAAACTTCTAGCTACTCCACACTCCATGTACTATGTAAGTATGTACAATCCACCTTGCGGTGCTGCGTCCAGCGCTACTGGCGAACGCACAACGAGTCTACCTACACCCAGCCAATCTTTCTCTCTTTCCTCACACTGCAGTACCTATATACAAGTACGCACAAAAGAAGGGGAAGTCACATCCACGCATATATCGCTGCGCGCATCGGTGCAGCGCGAAATGGGCGTCCGCGCCGCCTACGTGTACGCGCATTGTGCACACACACCCGCCCTTCATCCCCACTTCCGGCGTGCGATGCGGTGCGACGGCCTTTCGCATACATACGTGCGAGTCGGTGCTGATGCAGTGATCTGACAGAACGCGGGTGTACACTGTATAGAGAGAGAGAGAGAGAGAGAGAGTGTGAAGGGGGGAATTTCCGGGGTCGCGCCTGTCGCTAGGCTGCCTGTATTATATATATGCGACTCGAACGGCGAAGCTTTACGTTGAGGAGATGTGCACGATGAATTGTTTATGGCGTGGCATTGATTTTGAGAAGTTGTGTGTGCATAAGTGCTTCTTTGGTTCTTTGCCCGGGAGTTTTGTTGCATGCGTGTTTGTTTTGCGGGGGTAGGTAAGTTTTTCTACTTTTACTTTAGATACTAGGGGAGTTGTTCGCTTTGGGATACTTAAGGATCTTTGTGTATAAGATCTTTGTACTTTGTTTGTTGATCGGATTTTTTTATGAGACTTTTTAGGCACGTTCTCGAAGTCAGAAGTAATGTACCCAAGTGTAATTAGGATTAAGGCAATGCTAAACTCACCTGTCACAGGCAATTACGAGGGTCAGATTTTATCATTGCATTTTAATTTTGAATAAATATATCAACAACGTATAACAACGTTTCAAAGAAATGTTTTCTCAAAATGGAACATAGAATACAGGCATAATAGTACTGATTATTTTGGGAGGTAGTTTTATCTACTTTTGAATATTTTATTCGTCCAGATTCAAACATCTTATAGATATATTCTATAGTTAGTTTTTGAAAGTTTTTAAAGAAAATAGTACCCATTTATAATAATTGTAATAAATCTTTTACGGATTTATATATACTAGTAGATTGGTGTCTATTTTATTACCTATAATAATAAATCTAAATTGTAATTATCTAAAAGACTGTAATTCTATGTATAATAATAAATGTAAACACATATAGTACCTCTTTTCCTCATACTTAATAATTGAAACCATCAGTAGTACTCCAAAGAAGGCACTACCCCAAAATAAACGACTCTTCTTTATGTCATTATTTATTTGCTTTGTCGCACAATTATAAAGTGCTGTACGTATAACTTAATGAATTTATATTTTGTTGATTTTGTTAAATACGCATGAAATGCTCGTGGAATTTTAATAAAAAATGCGCACACGCGTGTACCGTCGCTTGTTAAATAACCATAAAGATAGCATCGGAATTTAGTGAAATCTAAAAGAGGCTCGTTCAAAGACGCATTATAATCGCATAATGCGCGTGTAGTATGCAGTGCGGCGTACGCTGGAAAGTTACCACGATGAAAAAAAATTGTGGGAATTCGACGTCGGACGCAGTCTTTCGCTAGATTTTTCGTATGTATAGGTATGTAACATGCACGAGCGCGATGGAGAAGGAAAAACAAAGGTATAGCTGCGAGTTTTTGTATGCGGCAATTAACGGGGAATGTGAAAAAAAAATTTTAGAACAAGTCAGGCTGTTATGTACGATTGAGTAACTGATTATATCAAGCGTACGTTTTTATAGAACTTGTTATTTGAACGAAAACTGTAGACATATGTAGGTTTGTATGTTAAGTCATAGTCCTGGTATATAAAACTAAGGACGTAAACTTGTCAGTACTCACTAAAGCTAGATCTTGTAGCTAAAAATAAACCAGTAATTATATGAATTTTAACTTAGGACCCACCAAGAGAATATAATATATTATGTGAATATAAAATAAATCATATCAACATTTGTTTCTCTGTTATACATTAGGGTATTAGAATATAGTATTACAACTTCCTATAGTTTATCAGACCATGTTTATGATATTCATTCCTTGTCATTTGTTCCATGCATATATAAGCCATTAAAGCCAGCAGATTTCAGAATATCAAATTCATCATCCCTATTGCATCGTTCAAATGACAAAACGAAAGTTCAAACTATCAACAGACATAACCATCATTACTCGCTTATGCGTTAGCTTTTCCACATGTAAAATACCGATGGCCCTTACAAAGGCTAGCATATTTCCGGCGTTTGCCACGAAGAGTGGCACATTCTTCATATTTTTTTTGTCGAGAAAAAAATAATTTTGTTACAAAAATCTCTTTTTTTTCTGACGCGATAACTTAAGTAAATCGACAGCATTTTATTTTAAACTTTACAAAAAGGTAGTTTTTTACTATCTCATGACCTGTATGTTTTCTCAAATCATGAGATCTTTTACTTTCTAAAATATTGAGGTTATGTTTCTTTTTAATTTTTTTTTATTGCTTATATCTCGAGAACGGCGTGGTCATTTATTATCAAAAAGGGCTAATTTTTTTCTCTTTTAAATGAAGATTTAAAATTGCAAAGAAATTTCAAGATTCATCGACTTGTTTTTGTTTTATAGTGATTATTTTATTTTTTGATTTTTGAGTTTTAGTTTTTCGGGTTTTTTGGAATGTTAGAAATTTTATGATCAAATTAAATGTTCTGAATTAAACCATCAATGATAAATCAGCACACATGTTTGAGAACCGAATTAAAAAGAGATATAGCAATTTAAAATTAATTTATTAGAACAAAAATTTTCATATTAGAACAATTAATTTAGTTTGAGGAAGCTAAGTGTCAATGAATTGGCAGCGGTTTTTTTTTCTGCAACAGCTTATATTTTATAGACAGATAATCAAAAAATAATTTGGGAACAAAGGGGTAAAAATAAAAAATGTTTAAAGTTTACGTGCAACAACTACACTTTAGATTAGTAGATAGGTATATACTTGGCTTTATTCGATATGTTTGGGTTATATTTTATTCAGTATGCATCTACGGAAGGGTATGTATCCTAATTGAGAAGACCAACGGCTATCCCTGAGGAAAAACGCAATTCACTTTTTTTTTAATTTCAAATAACTTTTCTTTAAATTTAGTTTCTGTCTCTTAACTTATTCTCCATTTACATATTGAGTAAGGTGCATATTGGAACACATACAGTATACCTTATTAGAGAAATGAGGTAAAGAATTCTTACCCAGCTCGTGGAGATAAATATAGATTTTCAATTAATAACGTTTAAAGTCGTCTGGGCCCTCAAAAATATATGTGTATGGATAATTGGACAATATATTGTCATCTGGAATCTATTCCACAATTAAGTGGCAGAAACAAACTCACGGTTTTCTCTTACATATCTCGATCGGTTCGAGTAACCCCGTTCAACATGGAGCAACTAAATCGCAGCCATGTTTTTACCTAAAACCCTCTCAAGATTCCCTCGCAGAGTTCACCGAGCTCTTAAACAATATTTATGAAAACTTCAGTAACTTCAGTAAGCCATCACGAGAAATTATATCGAGTCCCGGCGATCGAGCGGCGTAAATCTCGCGCGTCCCGTGTAAGCTTATACGAGCGCGAGCATTATCAGATTTTGCGCCGACGCCGTCGCCGCGCGCAAGATTAAAAAAAAACGTCCGCGCTCAACGCTCTGATAGCTGCGCGCCGGCGATTTATGCCTCTAGCGTGATGCAGAATTTATGACTTTATCCTTCCCTCCTATTCTGCGTTTTCTGTTTTATAGGATTTCGTACGTATGGAGGTGTGTGCGGTATGGTATAGGCGATAAGGGTTTTTTACCTTTTTATGCGTTAAGGGAGTTCGGTCTTTGGATATGAATGCAGAAAAGGAAATGAAGTTGCTTAGGGTAAATGACCCTGCCACCGGTGATTCATATATTTCTAATTGTATTTGTATTTCAAAATACCAATGAACACGCTAAAATAGCGGTATTCGCTGAAGTTTGCAATAATAATTCAAATGTGAAAGATTTAGATGCAAGTAATATAACCTTATTATCGGTTATGGGTGTAATCCAATCCTCGATTCTGAGGCGCATTAACCTGGTAAAAGAGAAAAGGAACCATTTATAGTCCATGTATAGTTGCAGAAGATCTCGAAATGCACCAAATATTGAGATCGATATGCTGTGGATACAAAATAAAGTGTGACCACTTTATTTTCGGGATCTTCTTGATATGTGTTTACTTTTATTACGGTAACGAAGTAAAGAAAAATAACTATTTGATCATATCTGTAATGGTGTGCTATTACTTGGCTGTCAGTATTTGATTGAGCATACCGAAACTGAAACTGCCAGTAATAGCAATATTCATTTTGCATTTTATTATTTAAATCAAATTCTAAAAGTTCTTATTGCAATTATGAGCATTGATCATGAACATTTTATTTTATACAAGAAACATTAAATAATAGGATCTGCATAAATATTACATAGTTCTGCAGAAAATAAATTAAAGTTTAACGAAATTGGTTACATCCATAACTTTAAACTGTCAACACTGACATCAGTCATGTTACTTACATTATGACTTTTGTTACCTACGACGAGAAACTTTCTATTAGTCATATTTGTGCAGGTTCTATACATGCGGATACTATAGGATAATCGAATTGTAAATAATAGATTAGGTATAAGTGGAGGGAAATAACTGCGTCTATAAAGTTGGTTGTCTTTTGTGGTTGCAGAAATTACCTGAAATAAATTATATACTATAAGTACGTGAACGTACTCCTTAATTTTTCTTATCGATACTGTTTTATTTACACTTCTAAATGTCATGATCAAGAAATATCAGTAATCATAACTTAGTTCATTAGCATTACAGTGCAATATAGTGCAAAACTTATAAATATCATAACGTTCAATTATATCGCTTACAGTTGTTAAGACAATGAAAGAAGCTGTTTCACGCTCTTACAACTGTATATCTAATAATCTCTCCCCGTTATAAAAATGCGCACAATATTATATACACAAACAAGATATTATCGCCAGATTATAATTAAGTTATAAAGTTTATACTGCACTGGTCTTCGAGTCTGTATTAGATTCAGTGAAAGCTCATGTAATTAACTAGAAATTAAGTTCTAGTGAAGTTCCAGCATAAGTGTAACAGTACCGCATAAATAATCGCATAAACAGTCATGAGATAGCTATCTGTGTTATAGTTTTTGCTCTTACATCTATAATATATTGGATCATATAAATATATATGTACTGAAATAAAATTCGGGATGCGTATCAAGTCGAATAACTAAATTAGATCGGATTTAATTATATTTCTATTTAATAACGTTATTATGGAATATAAAATATGCATGCGATGGAGAAAATTTTTAATGAAATTATAGAACTCCATTGGATATTCCTTAGTGAAAAGAAATTGTTAGATAAACTCTGCTATAGCAACATCTTACCAAACTTTACCAAAGCTAAACTAGTTAATTTCCGACACTTTGCACAATTTGGCAAAGTTAGTAATATATATGCTAAGTTTTTAAAGTTACTGAACATTTTAATAAGTTTAAAATAATTTGGGAAATATGTGCAAGTTTGGACTAATTTGAACCAAATTTAACAAATACCAATAATCCAATCAACTTTAAAGAAAATAAATTTTGTCTAACTTTGTTTTGGCAATGCCTAAATTTGCTTGACTATGCCAAACTGTACATAATATCCCAAATTAGTATCAATAATATCCTAGTTTATCAATTAATCTGGTAATAGAAACAAGGGAACTTACAACAACAACGTTCCAGAGAGATATTTACTACAAATTGAAAATTTAACGAATAAAAGTGTGTCCTCGTAATTGTCGGCGACAGGTGGGTGTAGGAATATACATGACACGTTGTGCCCAGCAAACTCTTAGTCGATGAAGAGCGGGAGAAGGTTTTCTAACCTGCAATATTCTTGCACCCTCCCGAACACCGACGGACCTAAGCGAAGACATGAGGCCGAGTGCTTCATTCCGAGGAAAATCGCCGAGTCGATCAGACCACCCGCGATATATATCGTTATTGTGCTTATAAGTGATTTCAGTGTTTACCAAATAATAGATAAATAGACTCATTGTGTTATATATATATAGTTCTTTTTTGGATTGCACTAATGCGCTGATTAATATGTAGGAATATTGTAATTTCGCAGTGTATTATTTTAAATAAAGGTTAACTTAAATTTAATACATTCGATCTTCCACCTTTCCAACAGTGGGTTTAGCATCATTTTAATAAAATTTGATCATTTAATTTCAAATAAAATTTAACTCCATTCTGCTTATTGACAGAACGTTAGCTGGTCTTCAAATAAGTTGTCTTAACTTCTTTTTAATGTAAACGACCCATCAGTAAACCAATAAATAGAAGTTCCCTCAAAAAGGTACTTCAAAAGATCCATACAACTCCATGACTCCATAACCCATCATAACCAGTGACACACACCTATATTCCATTCCACCCTCTCCTATCTCTTCCTCTCCAACATTCCCATCTCCTATACCACCCATCCCATCGTATCATCACACCTTCATGTCCCTATTATACACACTCGTTCACACGAAAGAGGGCCACGATGCCAGCAGGCAAACCACCCAGACTACAGACCCACACACAACAGCGCAGCGAGGCGCGAAGGTGCACATCGCGCTCGAATCGCGCATCTGCACGCGACTACTATACTACTTACTACTCCTCTGGAGCGTGTCATCGGATGTGTGCGTGATCGGGAGAGGTAGACTCGCGCGCAGAGGCACTCACGCATCGGCTCATCACGACAAGGTCGTTTGCTGCCCCCCGCGCGCTTCTCTCGCGTCATGATGATGCTTCCTGGCTGTATGGCCTGGCCTTTATTTCGCTTTCCTTGGCTGAGCCGAGCTGGCTTTCTTTCGTGATGAGGTTGCGGGTGAGGAGAGCTGCTGGAAAGGAAAGGAAAGGTGCACTTTCTCTGGAAGGGGCTCTCGTGACCTGGTGGGAGAGAGGTTGACGAACGCTGGGGTTCTGGATGTCTGGGTGTTGTTTGTAAGGGGCATCGCTTGGATGTAAAGATACTTAATTCGGAAAGAGTGTTCGTTTTTTGGATGTGGATAATTTTAGTAAAGTCGTCAATTCTTATCGATGTTCAATTGATGCAAAATCACATACGTTCTTATTACTCATTGAAGCGCATCGGTATTCCAGATAACCACTCGTAACCACCTGGTTTCTCTTCGATTGATATTTCTTTCAAATCTATGTTTTTATTTTTAGAATTTAAATGATTGATTTGTATGATATCGCACATACACACACAGACACGCACGCACTCACGCACGCATACAGAGACGCACGCACGCACGTACGCTCGCAAGCACGCATGCACGCACACACTCACGCACGTATACACACACACACACACACACACAGACACAGATATGCACGCATGCACGCACGCACAGACACACACAGACACACACCCACACACATACACGCACGCACGCATGCATGCACACACAGATATTTTTGCAAAACGTATATATTCTGATTTAGTATGTAGCCTCGAATATATCAAAACACATCAAAATCTTTGATTCCGAAATTTTCTTTTTGAAGTAAATTGTGCTGAGGCAAAGTCTGTTTTTAACTAACATTTACTAACCGCATGCTTTTGAGTGCAATTTTCGTTAGATCTACTTAAATCTTTTTGCTTATAACTATACGGTATTTTCATTTCAAATTAAGTGGAACACAATTGATCAAAAATAAAAAGCGATAAAATGGCAAGAGTTTTATTTAGCGCTGTTACATATTATACAAAAATGAAATATTTTGATTTTTTGTACTCTCCATTCAATTTGAGAAGACATGTGTTCTAATGATATCCTGTTTTAAGACAACCCAATACAATTGCTCTAAAAATAGTGTAGTTTGTGAATTTTGGTCAAAACGGAATTTAGCACTTCATAGATACCATTAACTAATAGAGGATCATATCACCGGATCACGGATATTGATGAGGCTTTGGGATATGTCTTAGGGTACCTAGAAAGTATGACTTTGACTAATAAGAGTGACTAGCGAAGTCCTTATTTTAAGATGCAGTTAAAATATTAACAATGCGGAATATCTATATATACAGTATTTTTAGTAATGAAGAATATCAATGTTTTTAGCTGTATTAAAAAATTGAGACCTCGTTTGCCACTTGTACTAGTCAAAGTCGTAATTTCTGTGAACCAGAAGACATGGCCTAATGCCTCATGAAAAGCCGTCATCCATTAGGTATGATACTTTTCTAGCAAGCTGTATGTCCAATTTGGATTGTACAATTTTTTGGTAACACAACTTTTACAATGCACATTTTATTTAAAAAGAGCTGTTAACAGATACATTTTTGTTTTATTTTCAGACTCTAACAGTAGCTTGTATCTTTAACTTGTTGACGACAAGACTAATTTGAAATCATTTATAGATGCGTTTAAGCCCTTACCTATATGATTTTCGTAAACAAGTTTTTTAGCAATTTTATTAGATGTCTCGGTTTTTATAAGACTAAAAATGACTTAGGCCTCGATCGTGAGATCAGAAATAGTCCACTTCGATTCGATGCATAGAGCAGGTTTACAAAATGTTGAATGAATCACGTAGAAATATTAAAAAAGATAAACTTAATTCGTATGGTACCAAAATAGACCACATTCCTAACGGTTATTAGCACAGCACATAAGCAAATTTTTAAATTCGAAATCAAATAACATCAGACATCACACACACACACACTATTAAAAGCACACTCCGAATATTACAATATGCCAAACACCACAAACCACTCAAATTAAAATAATTAAAGAAAATAAATCAATCGCGATCATGCACGCGCGATACGCGTAATAAACGGTCGAGCAAAAAACTTATAAACACCCTTAATCGCTCCTTCAGTCTCTCTCTCTCTCTATCTCTCTCTCTCTCTCTCTCTCTCTCTCTCTCAAGAGCCTCGAGTCTCGAGTGTCACTGGGATATACAACTCGCGCGCATCACGATGTCCCGCGCGCGCGTCAAGATAATAAAGCAGTCGCCGTTTATACACACGCGCAAAAGCCCGCGTGCATCCAAACGCTCCCCCCACCCCTATTCTTTTTATTTTCGGCCACGAGCAGGTGACATCGCTCCGGGCGACTCGAAAGAAAGAGAGATGCGCATCGCTCGCGCTTAATTAGCCTACTTAGGGCTAGCATCGACGCCAGGGCGAATTAGCGCCGCGGCGCGGCGATCGATTATAAAAATGTGCGCGCGGCGGTGCAGCGTGCTGAGCCATGCGCGCGACTAATTTGCATGGCATCGGTGCGCGCCGCTTAAATACTTCCGGAGAGATAATCGCCTCTTTTGGACAGAAGAGGAAAATTGCAGTGGTGCGACGGTAGACGGGTAGGAGTTTTTTTGGGGCTTTTTTTTACCTCGGCGTGTTCGCGTGATTGTAACGGTGCACTGAGAGAATACTTCGGTCAGACTTGCTGAACTGTTCGGTAGTTTTGGCCGAAGTGAGTTCGGTAGTATGTATACGGCAAGAATAGCGGAACAAGTTCGGCAGCTGAGTCTCCGTAACCTCACTTTTTCACAAATAATGAATATTTTAATGAATTTCTTATTTTTTTTGTTACTGTAACCTTTTTATGTATGATTAGTTAGTCTAAGTTACATTTTCGATGTTCTACTTTAACCTTACTTCTGTTTTACCGTATCACAAACGTGATAATGAGGCTACAATAAAGCGCAACTCCACACAACACTTTTAATAAACATCCGCCAAAACAGCCGAACTGTTCCGCAGTTTTTACCGTACTCCTCAGTAAGAATGACAGACTATGCCTCCGCAAACTTAGCAATGCGACTTCGGCAAGCCTAACTGAACCATTCTCTCAGTTTAGATGGAAGGTTATTTGGCTTGTTTTGTTGTTAAGAGCACTGAAACACCTGAAATGGAAGATTGATTGTTAATATATTTCAAGATACACTCAAAGAAATGTGCTTTTGCAGCAAGAGGAAATAATTTTGAATAAGGTGCTACTAGGACATTCTGTTTGAAACAAAAGGATTCTTCATTCGTGTTTTTTAACTTGTTTACTTAATTGAAATTATTAAAATCGACGAGAATTTCCAGAAATAGAGGAATTTCAATGTCTCTAGAATAGGTGGCGTAGCCTAGCGGTGAAAATTATAACTGTGACATTTTATATTGAGTCAAGAGGATTGTTTTTAAGCGGTGCCAAGTTATGAGTCTTATAAGGGTGAATATAAAAGAAATGTTGATTTTTAGTGGATCGAACGTTCGATAGTTCACTCAGAGAAATTGTCCTTTTGCAGCAAGAAGAATAATCTTGAATAAGCCGCTAAGAGAAATTTCTGTTTGGACCAAAATGATTCTTCTTATTTCAATTAATTAAGAACAACAATAGACATCGTCCTAAAAAGGTGTGTATGACAATTATAACTAATTGTTTTTTATTTCTTTAATATAATTTGTTTGAATCCCAATACTTGTAGCGTCTAACAATGTCGAACAGTCCTTATTTACATAATTTTCTAATAATTTTCGTTTTCATTAAGATGTATAATTAATTCAAAAGAAGTTTTTTCAATTCATAATGATAGTTGTACACGCTCTTTCTATTATATATATATATATATATATATATATATATATATATATATATATATATATATCAACGTAAACATTTAATAATTATTTATTGTTTGTATTATTATATCGTTATAGTATTAAATCGAAGACTGTCCTACAAAAGGATAAAATAACCTTTACTACGAAAACTTCCAGAAAATATGACGGATCCATAATTCCGCACATTGACATTCAGCCAATTGAAACAATAACATCTTCTCCTCTGTCAGGTGCTGAACTATTTTATAAATACAGTAGTGCCGTCCTTTTTTCAATGAAATTATTTACATATAACGATACATCTTTCTTGAACACGAATCTTAAGTATTTGCATAAATCATCATAAATAAATGTTCACGTTATTGTAGATACAGTCAAGAGATAATAAAATTGCTTAATTGGACATGTTATATATTAGTCTCTGTTTTACGTTTTATCCTATATTAGTCTCTGTTTTACGTTTTATCCTATATTAGTCTCTGTTTTATGTTTTATGTTTTGTGTTTGTCTCAAAATCCGGGTCAGTTTGACCAATTATATTTATTAAACTTTCTATTCATACGACTTCACAGGTTTTCAATAAATTAATAAGTAATTGGTTTTATTACTCTTATCGATGAATATACTCTTATCGTCTTTATGCGTGTGTAACAGTCCTTCACAAATATATCTATTGGGTATAGAACTTATATCAGAATGAAATTCGCTCTGGAATGGTCGGTGTTTTTGGCATGTTTGAAATGGATGTCTGTCACATTCCGTAGGTTAGAAGACATCGAATTCGATTATTCCATAAATCCCGTTGACTTGGTTAAGTGTGAAAATTCACCTAAGCGATTGGACGAAGTTGCATTAGTCACGGGACATTCAAGTACCAGCCGCGCCTAACGTGCTTAACTTAACTTCGTCGATCGCCCGAGGTGTGGTTCTGCCACCCGCAACAGTATCGGTGCAAGCGTATATACATAAATGTATATTATACAATTACCTATCTTTTACAACCGCAAATTTTGGATAGGCTTTTCTTTTCTTTTGTTGTTCACGAAAAAAGTCATATTTAGTTTACATATATCTCGGAAATCGATGATGGCAAATCGTTCTAAAAATTTTAGATGATGAGGAATTCAGTAAACCTACGTACTAACATCTGATTAGATATAATTTAAATATTTAAATAATTTTCATAAATTACGTACAGAGAAAAAATTGCTGTGATAAGGAGTATTACCTATCGTTGTGTAATTTTAGTAAAAATATATCTTTTGACAAACTATCAATGATATAAAAAGCAGGCCTTTTTGAACTATTAATTAGGAAGAGATATAGCAATTTAAAATCAATCAAGTGCCAAGGAATTGGCAGTGGTTTTTTATATTTAAGTACATGCGGTGCATCCATCCGCATACACGTGCATTCGGTGCATCCGAGCGCATCCAGCGCATTCAAATAAATCAAAATACAGTTCCTCTTAATGTAATTTGTCAGAACACATTCAAATTTATAAATTCTATCCAATCAAATATACTTTTGACTTTGATAGATCAAAGCAAACTACTTTTTATTGGTTCTATTTCTAGAAATTAAAAATTTGAAATGCATTCTGACAAATTACATTATAATGGACAGTTCCAGATTTTTATTATTGCAAACTTTTCGACACTGTTTGTCGGATTTACATGAATTTTCGCATGGATTTTCTACTCGGTCTCAAGGTTACATATATAAAATATCACGCTTGGTTTTATGTAGAACATAACAGAAGATATACACAATAAACAATCTTGCTCTAAAAATCTAGAAAAAGAATTTTTTAACGCTTTGGAGAAAGCTTTGTGATAGTAAAAAAAAGTTTTGCTAAAGATATGTTAGAAACATGTTTTGTGGCATAAGAAATCAAAATACACTGTTTTTGTAAAATTGTCTGTAATATGAATGTGTGTGCGTGTGCGTGTGCGTGTGCATGTGCATGTGCGTGTGCGTGTGATAAAAGGTACATATTCTTATGATAATACTTAATCATGTATTAACACAAGAGAAAATGTACCCAAATAACAATAAAAGTAGGCGGAAAGAGATTAAATTTAAGCTGCCTGTCATACGAAAATATCAATGTGGCCCAAAGTTATTAATAATTGAAGATGGTGAAAATACATAAAATGGTAGAAATTCAACTATTTTAAATTGGATGATTTTTCATACATATTACGTCACCATCTTCAATTTTTTTATAACTTTAGATTAGTTTAGAATACTTTAACGAAATAAAGCTAAAAATAAACCTCTTTTTGCGTACATTTATTATCATGCAGGTCATTTTTTTTAATGTTACCAGTTATCGAATTTATACGCAGGCATTTATTATTTTTTCGTACTTTATTAATTTTTATTTTATAAGCTTAAATTAAGGAGTTTTAATTTGTTATGAATAAATAAATGTCTTATCAAAGCTGTCAAGTTTCAAGATCATCAAAAAAACCTCAAAATTGTTTTGTTGTTCTTTATTTTCTCATAATATATTATCTTTTCAAATTATAATGTTCTAAGTGAGATACTAATAATTTAAAATACCGTACTATATATAAATCATTGACATAAATTAAATTTTAAACATTTTTGTCACAACAAACAGATTGAAGGAGAATGTTAAAATTATAAATTAAGTTGAAAAAAAATGTTTAGTTTAAAAAATTAATCGAAACTATGAGTTACGATTTAATTTACCGATAAATAAAAACAAATTTACGGCATAATTTTATCGAATAATGTTATTCGATTATCAGTATTATTCGATTATTAACATTATTTGATTATTATTCAATATTCGAAGAAATGTAACTCTTAATTGTTAACTTTCTTCGAATATTTATGCATTTTCAGTCACCACCTTCAATTGTTAATAATTTTTTATCAGATTAATGTTTTTTTAGGTTACAGGGTTTAAATAAAAGCTCTTTCCACCTACTTTTTACCATCGCTTGGGCAATTTATCCATAATAGAAACTTGTAGAGTTATGGTCAGAAAAAGAGGTACCTTTTTTCATTAAAATAATGCATATTTCGAGTAAATTACCTCATATCTCGACAACAAGGGCCCATTGGAATGAATTACAGGTGCTAAGCTTCATTTTTGGGTACCAGAAACCACCTCCCAAAGTCTGATCAAAATTCGTTTCCCGGAGGGTGTGCACTCTCCTTGTTTAGTATTATTTAGCTATCTTCGAAAAATACTGGTTCACTTTATTCCGGGCCTTTCAGTGCGGGGTAAAATGAACTCAAGAATAGAATAAAATATTTTGCATATATTTTACTAGTTTTTGCACAAAAATAAATAAAAAAGTTAATTTAGATAATAGTAAAAGTATTAAGACATCAAAAACCTTTAAAATACGGTGAAATACGAAACAGTTAAATATGGAGGTTGTTGGCCCATTTTTGTATATTTACGGAATGCGTTGCAACAAAGGTTTTACAGACTGTACTAATACTCACTTTCATCAATATTTTGTTAAATTTTCCATCTTATCACGCGTAAATTAGAATTACATATCGCATTTTTTTCAAGACCACTTGCCCCGAAAAGTCGATTCTTAAATTTGGTGTTTAAAAATGAAAAGCCTCTTTTGAAACTCTTGATTGTGTTGGTAACAGCAAGTAAATTGTATTTAAAGTAATTTAAAAAAAATCTATCAATAACACCAATTATAAACATCTTTAATCGTTATAATGAATTTGACATACCAACTTTCTTTTAATGACAAAAAATAAATTTTTTTATATTTCGTAAAATAATAATTATTATGTACTAAAAATTTTTAATTGTTATCCTTACATAATTATCTTTCACTAAAGTTAAAATTAGGCTTAAATAATAATTTGTTGTTGAAATAATAAGCATGATTTACTTTACCCGTTTGTTTACTTTACCCCAGTTTTCCCTAGTAAAAAGAAATTTACAAGGACAATACGCTTCGTCCCAGATCGACCTACTGGACTCATCAGTAAGGCAGCATAGGTGGACCCTGCCTTAGACGTTAGGGGGTATAACATATACTATGAAGTTAAAAATGACATGTGTCGTTGTACACCTGATAAACCTCAACGTACATACGCAGACACACAGGCCTGTCCGCACGCACAATCCCAAAGATCGGCAACATAGACACGCATGCTTGCGAGCGCCTACAGCTCTTCCCTTCCAACAAATCTCGGACTGTAAAGGCACACCTCAAGTGACACAGTCGGCCCGCGTCGACATCGCACACCGACATTTCTCCCATAATAGCTGGGACTGACAAACCTCGGCTGCATCGAAACTGACGTCCTCCACGAGAAAGTGTTCTAATTTTAACTGACTTACCGGATTATTAACACAGCATCAATTAAGTATCTCAAGAAATCATCGTTTTTCATGGAGTTACAGACATAAGTGCATATCTGTGGGTTCCCGGAAAAACGATTTAAGCCCTTTTTTTGAAAATTGTGTTTCGAGCGATTTTGGTATGCTTACATAGTATTCTTTTCAGATAAAAGTGCAAGAAATCATAAAAGTGACTGTATCTACTATTTATGATACTTTTAACATTAGTTTAAATGTAAAATAAAAACTTTAAATGTTATTTTCTCGAAAACATAAAAAGTGGTCGTTCTTCCGGGAACCCACAGATATTTTTCCATGAGGATTCATGTTAAAAATTCTATTTTCAAACATTTTTTCATTTCAGTGGGATTTTTATTTGTTGTTAATAATGGATTTTAAAAATCGACGAAGCCACCATAATTAAGAAATGTATCGTTCGACAATGTCCTGCAGCTGCAAATGCCGGTCGAAACATTTTTTTCGTCGGGTACGCAGATAACATAGTATCAGTAATCGTCGCTGAAGATGAAGAAGAGGATTAACAGAAGTTGGACATGGTCATGGGGTAGATCAGCGGATGTGTGGAGGACCATGGATTATTCAGAAAAACACTTTCGACAACATCCAGACAATGCAGGGAGGAACGAAAAAGGTCGAGTATCTAGGCATTACGCTTGATTCAAAGATGATATTCGGAGAACAGATCAAGTGAGCAGCAAACAAGGCAGCAGTAGATACGATGGTGTTAAGCAGAATCATGATCAACGTTGACGGAGCAAGAGCAAACAAACATCGCCTCTTGTTAACGGTGACCCATTAAATTCTTCTGTATGGTACAGAGGTATGTGCCGTCGGCCGACGCACTGAAAACTAAGAAAACATATGACTACAGTTCAGCGGACTGAACAGCTGCTACTTGGGTATTTTTTGACCCAGACGAAATTTCGCACTGAAATTTATGCGAGATAAAAAGAGAAAAAAACATAAGAAAAGTTTAAAAAATATCTTTCGCAAACTATTGGATAATGTAGTTAAGGCCTTGATTATAAAGATGTTTTCAGATTTTTTAAAAATGAGTATCCTATAAGTAGAGGCCTTGACAAAAAAGATCCAGTTGGCAGACGGAGGCTGTAAGAAAAAGGTAACGGACGGAGGGTTAACAATCATGTTTCTTGGCTGGAGCATGTATGATTCCAATTGACCTACTCGCCAATAAACGAAAGAGAATATTCGCAGGACAATGAGCATACGACAGACAACAAGTCAGAAATGAGAAAACAGAGCCAACGATGAAGAACTGGCAAGAAAAATGGAATGCAGACGCCAGAGGCAGATAAACCGCGAGACTGATGGACCGCAAGAAAATCGATAAGTGGATATAGCGGCAAGTGATAATAGAAGTAGACAAAAGAGCTTTATTTTAAGCTTTGTTTCATTTTAAAATATTAATCTGGTGTAAAGTGATTAATACTTAAAAATGATGACGGAAAATACATAATATTTGAGGAAATGTAACTGTTTACCCCGCCACCTGAGCCATATACACGGGAGGCACTGTGACCTTCCTATGGTTCATGAACAGAATTTCTCAACTTCTTGGAGAAAAGAAAATATTATTATTTTTATTTTTATTATATTCATTTTTATTGTTTATGTTTATTGTTTATCGCCATCATTTAATATTATTCACTTTTATCCACTATTTGTATTTTGATCTTTTTAGGATTCAAACCTATGTTCTCTGTTCTGGAACAAATGTTTGTTGGACTTATATTCCGAACTGTTCCACTGTTTTTTTATTCGATCAATAACAGCGTACTATTTCAGCCGAACGCTACAAAGTCGGCTTTGATAACCTTCAATTCCATATTTATTACTATTTTCCGTTTATAGATGCATATCCATGAATTATATTATCGTCGCATTAGTTCGTTGCAAATTCTCGCGATAGTGAGTTCGTAAAATAGAATTATTAACCAAACTATGTCTCTAAAAATTAAAAGTATATTAGTTTTGTCATTATTTTTATGTGGTTTGTTAATATCAGCATGGGATAGCAATTATTACGCTGAACACAATATAGTGTAATATTGTAAACGCTTTATTTTTTCATAATTAAAGTGTACATTAAATGTGACAAAAAGACAGTAATAATAAAAATAGCAATAATTTAAAAATGATACATACTACGTTGAAAACTTTTGGTCATGTCTAAAGATAAAATTCTAATTTTTATAAATTTTATAGTAACGTTGACAAAGAATAATTAATTATAATAATTTTTTGCAGTGACGTTTTTGGACCGTTAAATGAAAATATGCAGCCAAGTCTATTTAAAGGTATAATTAACCTTATTTTTAGTATTAGATGGTAAATAATAGTATTAATTATATGATTTTATGTCATCTGAGCAAGTAAAAAATTATTTATTTGCGTAATTTCGGATAAATGATTCTATTCGTGCCTAATATAAGTAAAAGACAAGTCAGTACGTTTGTTTTTTGTTGACGTTTCGATATTTTCTACATTTATAAATATTTTAAATTAAAATCAATGAATTTTAATTAAAGAATTGTTTAAACCTTTTTTATTCAAAATAATATTAGAAATAAAAAAAATTATTTTTAGGTCTTATTTAATAAAGTGAAATTATACTTAAAAAAGTTTCTATAAAAAAAATCATAAATGTCAAACATTTTATTAATAGTTTGTGTTTAATGTGTCATATGCAATATCAAGGTTATCATCAATAAGTCACTATCATATTTCCCCTTCAAAGTGTAACAACGTATATTATTTTGTGTACTTCTCAGACTTCATCTGGTAAAGCTACAAGGGATCATACATTAAAATGGGACTTAAATTTCTGAATCTGCAGATAAATAGTTTCTTCACATTAACACTTCTTGTTTTCTTTATAACTTTTTCACATGTTTATAATTGTTTTCTAGATAACCTTACATTTTAATAAAGAACATATATAGTAACATTGTTAGTTCCAAATAATGTCATAAAATCAAACATTTTTTCTAACTTAACCTCCAATATGAGTAGAGTTGTATTATAGAGATGTATTACAAATGCATATAATAAAAAGTAAACTTAAATTGTTTAAATTCTATCTTTGACTTATGTAGCGTAAAATAAGAAACTACTACTTTATACATTATAAAAACTAATATTGTCTTTCAATTATTTCATGACTGAAATAATTGTTGCAAAAATGCATATTACGATGTCGAAAGATTTCTCTCTATGTAATAGAAGTCGTGTCAATCCACCTAATCTGTATTGGCATTGTTTTGGTTTCTCTAAAACTCTTTTGATATGACTTAATCAATGCACTATAAGATAAAATATATAAGTATTTACTGAAATTATCAGTTAACGAAGATTACTAATATTTTTAATTACAGTCTGACCGACAATAGCGAGCGCATATCAATAGTAATTAACTCACATATACATGGTATACTTTGTACAAATTAACAGTATGTTTGGGCAGCTAAGATCTTCATATTGTTTTGAAATCTTACTCAATAAGGTAAAGTTCATATGATAAAATGCTATATTTGATCAATATTTACTAGTAAGACATCATTGTAATTCGATTAAAGTTGATAAATCAATGTTTTTACGTTTCCAACTGTAACCAATGCTTATGTAGTTTACAAGGCAAATCTGTGGCGAAATAAGCAACTTTTCTAGTTGGAAACTCGGTTTTTACCTACTTCTATTATAAAAAGCTGGTGATTTTGTTAAATTATCGCTACGGACTGTCTAAGAACTAGCTAACGTTTTTACCAGCGATTTTTTTTATTTCATCAGAGTCGTGGCTAGTCGGTATATTTTCAGTCTAATTAGACGTTGCTTCCTCCCAGAGGAAACTTTATAATAGCAACCAACATATTTGTAAGAAGACAAATCAAAAATATATTTTGAATTATTTGGAAACGAAATACACTATTTTTTGTGCAAGCTTGCATGCGTCTGCATATGTGTGTATGTGTATTGTGGTAATATAGATACTAGCCAGAACCGCTCGCTCGCTCTCGTTCGCTCGCGTTTTGGAATCAATAAAAATGTATTACCGTAATTTTTTAACAATATTTTATTATACAAGCTTCTTTTTTTAATATTTGGTAACTTTTCAATATTTAATAACTGATATGATTATCTCACACGCGTACGTATGTACGGACGTACGCTAGAGGATCCGCTATTTTATGTGTAGATAGTAGATACATGCAGATAAAATATTTTAAGAGAGGGAGGATGGAAGGTAAATGTATAGATTAAGTCCGGAAGGTAATGAAAAAAATATTTTCAGAAATTATAACATAAAAAGATAATTATAACAGAATTCTTTCTACACTAGTGGTATTCCGTCAATATAATGTAGATAGATGTAGAAATAAGTGAGATAATCATCTCGCACACGTGCACGTACACCCACTATAAGAAACTATCGATTGTAGTAAAAAATATCGATAATAGTGAAAAATCATACGCAGCATCCGGGGCATCTGGACCATACCTGAGATGATCATCTCGCATATGTGCACGTACACCCACCATAAGAAATTATAGATAGTAGTAAAAAATAAAAGTGAAAAATCATACGCAGCATCCGTGACGTTTGGACCACACGCGAGATGATCATCTCGCACACGTACACGTGCACCCGCGGTGAAATTATCGATTGTAGTAAGAAGTATCGATAATACTTAAAAAATCATACCTAGCCTCCCATACATCTGGACCATACTCTAGATGATTGTCTCGCACAGGTGCACGTACACCCACTGTAAAGAATTATCAATAGTTGAAAAAATATCGATAACAGTGCGAATTGACTCTCAGTATCTGGGACATCTGGACTATACTAGATCATCTTGCACACCTGTACGTACCCCACTTTCAAAAATAGCGATCATTTTAGTAATAATTTGCAGCATCCAATATATCTGAGTCACGCCTTGTATGATGTAGAAAGCCTCGAAAGTATCCATACGTACGTAGGTACGAACTCACGTTAGAGGATCTTCCGCTAAAAGTATGGTGTGTAGATAGTAGATAACTGCAGATGCATAGCAAAAGGTGGATGTACTTTACGTAAATTGCTCACTAATAATTTAGAGCTGATAGATTGGCTTCTCTCGAATCTTTTAATTTCAGAAAACTCGCTTAAGGAAGTTGCGAACTTTAACACGTAAGGGATAGGTTAAGCGTGTGTTAAAGAGACATTTTAATGTATAGCCGCAGAAATTAATTATATATTTCTATGAAAAAGTAATATATTGTAAACGATTGCTACCTATATTACGTAAAATAAGAAAAACTGTAGCTAGCGGCGCCATTTCAAAGATATGGCTAAGTAAATATTGTTGCCTTTGTTATTAGTGTATCCATATTGTGGTACAGCCAGAAGTTTATACCGCACTTTAGTTTTCTGCCTTATTTTAAAACTTTTGGGTTGCTTTTAATATTTTAACATTTTTTCTTCGGCGGTGTCTACGATATGGGTAGAGATTTGAAGCCAAATTGCAATTCTATTTGAATTTTTTCAAAAAACCTTAATTCAAAAAAGTTATAGCTTATTTATGTTCTTTTGAATGATGTCAGACCGTAGTTACTTCAAATGTGCCGCGTCTATGGTCTTACGTTACGAGGATTTTCGTAGCGTCATATCTTCTTTAATTTTGGATATTTTTCAAAAATTCAAACAGTTCACAAAGAAAATATGCTATAATCTGTCAAACAAGATATAAAAAAAATCATGTTTAAACCGAATTGAAGACATTATAAGTTATAAGTAATGTCGTTTAACATCTTAAGGGAGTAACATGCCTAAAACAGATTTTATTTGTTTTTTGGTTGTAAAAAAAGTAATTATTATAAATTATATTATAAATTTGATTTGTTACAACTAAATACACTATTATAACATATTTCACCAGAAAAAGTACCATTATCGATGAAATATGGTAGATAAGTGACCAGTACCATTTTTGCATACGTACAGGCTCCAGGCTACCCATGTGCATGATCTTAGGTCTACCAGGGCTTAAAATACTTAAAATACATACCACTAGTGGATAAAGCTATTTAGATTTTATTATGCTCCCTTCCACAATTTTCTGAAGCTTTTTACTGTATCTAAAACAAAAAAAAATGTTGAAAATTCACATATTTCTCTATTGATAGTACAATACTTACATGTTAATAATAATTTGATGTATTATAAATAGCATCATCCACTAGCTGGATGAATTAGGAATGATTTGAGCCCTGGAAGAATATTTTTCATGCTTTTGACCACTCAGGAGCCTGCGCGTACGATCTGAAAATACGAAGTTGAGCAATATTAAGTTAAAGTTAAAGTGTATTAATGTCACAATATCTGTGAATAACATACCTGAAACAATTATATAATGTTTTTATCCACTAAAGTAACTATTATGACATAAAACATGTCACTTGATACTTCTGTAACCTGTAGAAAATTATATCACATAAGTATCAATACAGAAATAATTTTGTAAAAAGTTGTTCATTTGGACACAGTCTCGGAATACACCGCAGAAGCTTTTATAGCAGCATTTCGACGATTTGTTTTAAGACGGGGACCGTGTGATAAGTTGCTGAGTGATCAGGGCACTAACTTTGTAGGAGCGGACGCAGAATTGCAGAAAATGTATGAAAAGGGGTCTGAAGTTTTGTAAGGTAATAGCTGCAGATTTGAATAGAATGGGTACTGAATGATCATTTAACCCGCCTCCTACCCCATATTTCGGTGGGATATGGGAAGTAGTAGTTAAGTCTGTAAAAATCCATTTGAAGTCAGTAGTAGGGGAAACCAAGTTGTCATTCGAGTTTTTTACATTATTATGTCAGGTAGAAGCTTGTCTCAATTCCCCACCTTTGGTGCCTCTTTCTGATGATCCCTCTGATTTATCGGTACTTACACCAGCTAATTTTTTTTTGCTCCTTCATTCTTGTTCACAGAGCCTCAAATTACGGAGGAAAACGTACCTGCGCTTCAACGATGGCGTCGTATGACGCAAATGATACAGCGGCTGTGGTTCAGATGGTCGCAAGAATACCTGCAACACCTACAACGCAGAGTCAAATGGAAGAATAGACAGCAGTCCTTTCAAGTGGGCGACCTAGTACTGCTGCGACATGAGCTGTCTTCTCCATCTCGCTGGCAGCTGGGACGAATCATTCAAGTACACACGGGTTCCGATGGATTGTTGCGGGTCGCGACCGTACGTACTGCTACTACTACCTTGAAAAGACCGATTGTAAAATTGGTTTTATTGGTCTCAAAAGAAAAAGAAAGAAGACGAAGAGATTAATATGATCAGATTTGATTGTTTTACTTGAAGCTAAAGACTAAAATTTTATTTTATATTTGCATTGTATTCGTCTAAATTATTTTGAGTTTTTAAATGTTATCGTCTATAGTTATAGGAGGTGGGCGGGAACGTTCATTGGACTTTGTCGGTCACACTCCCACATTTAGCGAACATATACAGTTACATTCACATATAGTATGATCTCACTGGCTAGTCAAAACAGCGTACAAGGTTATCGACACATCCGAGACGCCGAGTCAGTCTCTCCACGAATTGCAATCGCCTCACACGTGCCCGCCGCCTCGTTCGGAGATTTTATAAGTTTTACAAGAGAATAAATCTGCATAAACCTTAGTCGCAGTGTGCTTTATTTATCGGCACCTTGTACTAACATTGGGTGTCTTTGCTCAGCGATGTGTCACTGATTGTAAAAGTAATTTTTATCTATAAAATCACATCAATTCTATACCTATAAAAGATTGAATTATTGTTTTATTTATTTTAATGCAAAAAATGCATAAGATACAAAAACGCAACATTTTTTAAAATCACTTAGTTAAAAATTTTACTACTATATAACATATACTATTTTACAAATTCTACCATCAAAATATTATAAACATTATACTTTTCTATGCTATATTATACATAGATACAGACTCAACATTGCAAAAATAAATTATGTAATTATTAAATCATTTGTAAAAGATCAGAAAATAATAATATTTTTTATATAACATTATCTTTCCAGTTTTTAGATTTTTTCGCGCAATATAATGCATAGAGTCGACTAGAAGTGAGAAATAACCCAAATTTGATAATTCTTGAATTTAAAAAATGTTTATAAAAAAAATTCAACCATTTTCACTGAACCTTCAAGCGCACACATGGTATTGGTAGCAAATATCTGTGCAAAATTTGGGAAATTTATATCGCAGATTGAACGAATGGTGATATTCCACATACTGACCCACATGCACACACGCACACACAGGCGCACATATATACACACACGCAAACATGTACACACACACGCACACACACACACACACACACACACATACACGCACTTTGTGGTGGGGGGGGGGGGGGGGGGCGGCTTATTCGCTCTTGAAACAAATCTACTTTTCACCCATGAAACATAATACCTATACATTTTGTTTACAGCGTTATTGCAGGAGTTCGTTTAAGGGAAGAAGCTACCGATTTTTTGTCAAAAAATCGATTTCTTTTTAAGTGATAAAACACATTTTAAACCCTTTTTATTTCGAAAATAATAGGTTTTACGCAAAAACTAATTTCTTTTCGACTTATTTGAAGCTGTAGATTTTTTTGACACTTATCAAAATACCAAAATTTTTGTCATTGTTTTAATTATTCTTTTTTATATTATATCTATAAATTATAAATAAATGTTGTGATGTAATTTTTATTTGTAGGGTGTCTTGGACTTAAAAATCAATTTTTAAGAACCATTAAATAAACAAAAATAAAAAAGTTAAAGATCTTAAATTATTATTTTACTAGTACTACAATTTTAGAGTTTCGCGCGTGTTCCGTTTCAAATATTAGTATAGCTGGTATAGCATTTATTGTATATGACGATATATGTTTTACTGACGGAGCGATAATCGCATTGTTTACTTTTATGTGAAAAATATTTTTTCTTGACAGTATAAACAGTGAATCAAGAAGTATATTATCGTATTACAAATTGATTAAATGATGGAAGTATTTTAGTTTTATAAGTAACTTGAATGTTAGAAAGAGTTGATTTCTTTACGTCTTCTTTTCGTTTTCAGAAAACCCAGCATAAACAATCAACGGACTAAGAGCAAACAATACCTTTTTTAGAGAAATGTTGAATGTGAAGGCACGTTACCAATTGTCTGGTTAATTACATAATTCTGAAAGGTATGTCTTTAATTGTTCTACATGTTTAAATTGTTTACACTTTGCAAGTATACTTTTTTATAAATTTTACTTTAGCGTCATAAATCTTTTCAGGTTATATGAGTGTAGAATGACATATTTAATGTCAAAATAGTTAATTCAATAAATAAAGAAAGTCATAGATTTGTCGCAGGTAAGATATTCAAATGTATTAGTAAACTAATTGACTCTTTTAACGAATATAAGCTCAGTACGCTGTTACTCAACTTTGTATTTTTAGCTCCTGCGCGTAATCTACTGGGTACCCAAATGAATGACATAAGATTTAACAGGATAAATACTAACTATTTTTATGTATGACAATATGACAGTGATGAACATTAACATCCATAAGTTGCAGGTAAATAGATAAATGATTGTTCAAATTATTTTTTATGGATATTTATATTTAAGCTCATTTTTCAGTAATGCACCCATTCATTCGAAAATTTTGGAAATTGTTGGAATTTTGAGAAGTTCTAGTATTTTGAGTAAGTGAATGGCGCACGACTCAAAATGTGCAACTCCCCATTCGCCCTATATGCATAAAAAGGGCCTTACATGCACTTGTCAAAAGAAGTACGATGTGTAACAAGGGGAAGGGCAATTTCTAGCTCGGGTGATAATTTTAGCACTTGTCTCCGTCTCGGGCTCCCTCGGCGCCCTCGACTACGACTCCTGCTAAACTCATCTCACCCTCGCTAGAAATGGCTCATTTCCTCCCCTAGTTGCACAATATACAATTGTAATATACTAAGAAGATGGCCAAATTATTATGGAAACATTATAAGCTTGCATGGTTTATTTCGAGTTATTTAAAAATAATATTTAATTGTTAGAAATTACCATGTTACCGATATTTTAAATATTTTGTATCCCAGATTTTAAGACTGATTGTAAAAATGTTAAATTAACGTTGCTCTTAAATTTGTAAAAACGAGCTAACAATGCGGATGGACCAACATGTCAGATCTTCACTTTTAATGCTTTAAACAATAAGTGACACCTAAAAAAAATAAAATCGAAAACGTGCTTACAAGTTAGCTTTAATAATTTTCATTAGACGTAAACCGTTGAAAAGAACAATTTTCTCAATAAAAATTTGTTCTTCAGATATTCATTTTTATTTTCCTACTAGTAATTAAGGGTTAGGAATATAATATTTACAAAGTTATAAATGTTTGAAGTTTGAGTAGGGTATTACAGACGCTACATCGGAAGTAAGACATACAGCGTTTTGACTGGTATATCATTTGGCAAGGTGAAGAATACCGAAAAGGAGCGCTTGCGCCGGGTAATTTACTCAACGGCATTTTACTTTACAACTGGCAAGTTGATTTTGAATAATGATGGAAAATGCAGTACCCAGAGCCTTCAAGGTATAATTATCTTTTTTCTGTCTATTTTTAATGATTTTTTTATTTGAACTTTAAATGAGATCCTGCCATTTCTCACACATGAGCTAGATTGAAAATTTCAAAAGTTTTTATTTTGGCAATCCAAAACCTTGTAGCATGCGTAGAATTTTTATAAAATATATTTTTTGGGAAAATTGAGAGTATATGAAGTAAAAAATAAAAATTGTATAAAGTAGTGTAATATGATTTTTTTTCAAATACTTATCATTATTCGTGCTACCGCGTGGTCCCCCTGCTAAGATTCTTATGAACTCACCACACAGAATTTACTGATGGCGCTTTTTACTTCAGGTCGCGAATATAAAAATAAGTATTTTTAAACAATTCTATGTAGAGCTCGAAGTAATCACACGATTCACTTTGTAATATTTCATTTTCTGCGGAACGATAATTTTTTTTACACTTTAATCAACTTAATTAGACTTCTGTATAATAAACATAACGACTTAATATAATACAAATTTCTTTGAGAAAGCAGAGTCACAATACTGTTAGCAGTGCCTTTTCAAACTCGAGCTATCAATAATTTTCATTTTTATTAACATAATTAATTCACAACATGATTTTGCTTTCTCCAAGTAAATAATTGTTTTTCTTTACTATGGTAAAAGTCATATTTTCGGATAGTGAATATTTTGCACATCAAAACTCTAATAGAATCCTTCATTTTGAGGCTGGATAGAATAGGGCAAGTTCTGTCGTTTGTTTTACGTACAATAAAATCTAATCTTTTTTAAAAACTAGTATAGCTCAAAAACTATAAAGAATAATTCAATGAAATTTTTTACAGAATAATAGTAAGGTGGCTGTACTTAATATTGCTCACCATGGTTACATATTGGGTACACTTTCCATATTATTTAGAATTTTATTAGTAAATTTTCTAGTCATGAGATTTATTTCTTCTTGAAGAAAATAGTTACAAAACAATTCATTTTTGTGGACAACGATAATTTAATTAGGAGGGGCTGGGCAAAACGAAGTACCTCACAATAAGCTTTATTAGTATTTTACATTCTTAACAAATAAAACTATTGATATTCACTTTGAGAAAGCATAGTTCCAAAGCAGTTAGCAGGATTTATTAATTCACAATGATATTTATACAAGCCCCTTCCAATAGTTAAATATACAATAAATTTTTTTCGCAAATTTAATGATTACTTATTTTTTATTTCAGTATCAAATCGTCCAGAGATAAAGTAAGAGATGACACTCCACGAAATGATAAAATAACGTTTACTACGACAATTTTAAGAAAAGGTGACGGATCCACAATTCCGTACATTGACATTCAACCGTTCATATAACAATACCACCTTCTCCTATGTCGGGTCCTGGTCTGTTTTATAAAAACAGCAGAAACGGATTTTTATCAATGAAATCAAATTATTTACATATAACGTGACATCTGTCGTAAACACTTCTGATCTAGAGAAATTAAAAAAAATAAATAGCAGAACTATGTATACATATAGGTAAAAGTTCCACTCTATCAGTCACCATCCGATGATTTCAATTGTCAGAAGCTCTCAAATTTTTTAATATCCTTCAATGTAAGCACTCGCAATAATAAAATCAATTAATTATGATTGAATTAAAGTCATTGGGAGGTATTCATTATAAATAAACCAATTTTACATTAAGCCTGTATCACAATAAAGTCTTTTGAATGTTGACTGGATATGATATAGTCTTAAAATAAAAAATTACTTAATTAAAAATATAAAAAATGATTTTATGTTTTAATTTTATGGTCCTTTCATAGACATATACATATTACTGTTGGCATCAATAAAAATTTTGATTGTGCAACGTCGCGTATGTGCTGTTTCTCGAAAACTAATCTGAGAAAACAATATTTCGAGTTGAATTGATGACTTATTTTGTATGGAAGCAGGAGTTGAGAATGAATGTAAACGATTTAAGTGTATAAGTAAATTAAGTAGGTTCCTTTAATTTTGGGACGAGAGACTATGTATTTCCGTCCGTCGTCGCCAAGATTCTGAACTTTTCTGCTACTGCAGAATATATTGTAACTTGTGGCTAGATATTTTGAGGAGGAACTTATTTTACATTTTTCACCCTATTGGTCAGTGATTGATGTGGGTGGAAACAAAAAGCATAGTTAGTTAGTAACACGTTATGGAAATCCAGGCAAAGGGCATACAAGTTGTCTGTCATCTACTACCTGTAATAAGTTTATTGAGTAGCAAATAAAGTAATGAAAAATATTTATAAAGAAATAAGAAAGTCAAAATATTTTTAAATTTATTTACATCCTCTGTAGTATTAATTTTACTTTGTGGAGATAAATGTACCAATATGTAACAATATGGCAGATCACGTTTTCGAAATTCGATCACATACATTTTCTTTACAATGAAATCATTTAACACATTCTTCTTCAAATTAAATACTCGAACATTCAGATCAGTCCCATGTGATGCTTGCTAGTAAGGTAATATGTTTTCTTGGATCCCCTTCCTGTTTTGATAACAAGTCATAGTAATAAACGAATCTGGCTTGCCTCTTTTTGTACTTAAATAATATAATCATAATAGCATTGTAACATGATACGTAGAGAGCGTATAAATGTTGGTAGGATGATTTTCCTTTTTCAACTCGCATATTTCGATTAGTTTCTGTTCTTTTTTATTGTAGCAGCTACAAGCTAAACCTTGTTGTTGAGAAATTCTCCTTAGATAATTACGTTGATATTCTCTTTGATTTCCAGATTTGATTTTTTAATTCTAATTATTCTTTTTTTTTCTGTTATAATTATCTTTTTACGTCTCATTTCATTAAAATTATATTATAATAAAACGTTTATAAATAGATATTTTTCAGGTAAAAATGAATGTAACAAAACAATTATAGTAATTGAGAATTGAAAAGTAAATGGATAAGAACTATATATTATCGAATGAGAAATTACATGAATAAATATATAAGATATCGTAGTAAAAACCTTTATTCAAAATATTTTTTTAATCTCACGCTATTTACATTCTTATTTTAACTTTAAAAAGTCTTAGTATTGTAAATGTTTCAACATATCACATACTTTTACGTTTGCAAAAGAAATTTCACTATTTTTCGCTTTATTCTCAGAGTATTTTTTTAAATTAAACAAACTAAACTACACATTCAATCTATTTATATCATAACCTCTAAAATGTATCATTGACTAATTTGTTCTTAAATTTACCTTATCTTATATTTAAAATAAAAGAAACTTCAGATACAATCTTTTTTCACTGATAATTAACCTTGCAACTACATTGACTGAAACTTTTACTTTCAATGTATCTTTTTATATAATCATCTGTCAAATAAACTTCACAAAATATTCTCCTTTAAACGGCTCTTAAAACTCTCGAACGGGAACCTGTAATTATAAAAAAAAAATATTATTTTTGAAATCAGTTTGCTTTATTCATTTTAATATCGCGGGCTGTCTCTTTTTCATCGTATTATAGGTACCTACACTCGACGTGGGAAATTTATGGTCGAATGCATTTGAATTTTTTTTGAAATACTGTAATTTCATTCGGTTTTATTGGATCGAACACACGTTTTCGCTAAGCTCATTGGAAAATTTCAAACGCATTCTACCAGAAATTTTCTACGTCGAGTGAACATAGCTGATTAGCAAAAAACTAATAAATTAATAAACAGATATCTTGATGAAAAAAGTGGTTAATTACAAGAAGGCATGCCTAACACAATGTTAAAACTCAAATCATAATGTCCATAAGCATATTATATGCGTGATTCAGAAACTGATCATAGATTGCTTTAGAATGGAATCTATAACCGTTTTGACTAATTACAGGAAGCTATAATACTCTCTTCATTCTTCAATCAGTCAGTCCTGCATACAATCAAAATCGAATTCTGTTAAAATCATGATAAAGCTGATAAACTGGAAACTGTAATTACCGACTGATAGATAGATATAGATAGATAGATAGATAGATAGATAAATAGATAGATATATAGATAGATAGATGGATAGATAGATTAATAAATTATTGATAGAAACTACACAATGTACTGTGGATACATACCTTACTTGATACTAAATTATGAACGTCATGACTTGATTATACGATGAGTAAACGCCGCGGTAAACTCTGCTTGCAATGATATAAAGTTAAATAATACTGAGGTTATAGTGTTCTCTTCAATCATTCAGTCAACCCAGCAATTTATACTATAGGTTTGTTCGTAACGTTAAAGGCAAAGATCGAACACACTTAATTCTGTGTACACTATTGTGACCTTGTGACCCAATTCACATTCGTGAAACAGGAGGCTAATGTAGGTGGGCGACTCGCCGACTGGAATCAGCCACTGCTTCAACTAGACTGGAAGCTCAAAGGCGCTCAAGCGCATGAGAATAAATAAATAAATACTCAAAGAATTTATGATTAAACAAAGACTGAATTAGTTACTGCGTTTTAACATGTTAAGTCATGCAGGACTTGGTGTGAATACAAAGATGGCCTAAGTTATATAAAAATGACAGAACTTTGACTTTGACTAGCTTTTAGAAAATCAGAAATTCGTCCATTGTATACGCCGTGATGGTTATAGAGATGGGACCAGAAAGTTTTGATCCAATCCGTTTTTATCTGATTCCCCAAACTCGATTTCACCTGAATTATCATTATCAATATCCTTATCATTATAATTATTATTCATTTCATTGCTATAGTTATTGTTATTGTTGCTGGCACTGCCATTATTATTATTTCTATTGTTTATCTTTATCATTTATCATTACATTTATTTTTATCCGTTATTTATTATTTGATATTTTAAGATTCGAACCAATGTTATGCGTTCCGTAATAAATATCTAGTGGTCTCGTGTGCCGAATTTTAGAGTCGGGCTTCCCATCTAAAATCGCATGAATTCAGTTCATAACAGCATTCTATACGATATTCCGTTCGATCCGCTCCGCTGTTCTTTTACTCGACCAATAACAGTGTACTTTTACTGCCTGAGTATCTGGAGTCGGCTTCAATAATCTTCAATTTAAGACTAATCGTCATCTTCCTTTTATAGATGGATATGTATGAATGCAATTTTCGCTACTTTAGTTCCTTTAAGGTTCTCGCGAAAGTGAGATCGTAGAGTAAAATAATTTACCAGTCTATATTTCTTAAAATGAAAAGTTTATTAATTTTGTCATTTTTTCTATGCAGTCC
Organism: Gastracanthus pulcherrimus; assembly: GCA_949152435.1. Classification (NCBI taxonomy): domain Eukaryota; kingdom Metazoa; phylum Arthropoda; class Insecta; order Hymenoptera; family Pteromalidae; genus Gastracanthus; species Gastracanthus pulcherrimus. Next base: position 38,428,277 of record OX424572.1, read on the forward strand.
ATTTATATCAGCATGGAATAACAATTATTACGCTGATAAAAGCAGAGTGTAATACTATAAATACTTTAATTTTGTCACAATAAGTGCACATTAATATTAAATTCAATTTTAACTTTCACAGAAAGATATTAATTAATTAAAAAAAAGTATTCTGTTGTAAATCCCTTTTACAAAATATGTTTGTAAGTTTTCAACCACGAATAAACAGTTATAATGATTTTTTCCAGTGACATCTTTGGACCGTTAAATGACAATATACAGCCAATTCTTTTTAAAGGTATTAATATGCTTATTATTTATTGTGTAAAAATATTTAAAGTTTAATCTTTTTTTTTGCACGTTTTGACATTTTTAAATGCTTATGCTTTTTTTTCTTGAAAACTATCAATTTTAATGAAAAAATTGTAGAAACTTTCTGTATGCAAGTCAGGAATAAAAAAATAATTTCATTAGTCAATCTAACATCTAACAAACGTTAAATTATAGAATGTATTGCAAATGACAATGAAAGTGGAGTGCCATTTTTTTAGTTTAAGAAGATGCCTTTTAAAGCTCCTTTTCAAAAAAGTTCAATCTAATAATTACATCATTTAGAGTTGAATCAAAAAATTATGAACGTGAAATACTGTATTAATACTTTGCCCTGTAAGATGTCATAGTCAATGTCAAGGACACCGATGTCACCGATATACGTCGTCACCACACTTCCTCCTCAAAGCGTTATAACGTTTATTTTGTTATCTTTCTGTCAGACTTTATCCCGCAAAATTACAAGGAATGATTCTTTAATACAGGTTTTTAAATGTAGTTCTTTTCTCGTTTATAATACATGAAAAAATATGTTAAAGTCTTATCTCTATTTTGGGATGAAGAAATCGATATAATGAAACAAATTTTGCTGAAAAAAATATTATTTAACCTTATAAAAAATTATAAAAATTATATTAATATAAAAAAGAATCTATTTGTCTCCACGAGATAAAAATAAATTTTTGTGTTACACATACAGTCCAAAGCAAAATTTCTTTTTAGCTCGTGGAGACAAATCGATTCTTTTTCATATTGATAATATTTTTTATATAATACGTTTTTAATAAACTAGCTACTCAAAAGAAAACGAAAAATCAAATTTAACATCGACGTTCGCACACTTTTCTGCGGCTAATTTTCATCAATAAATCTGAAATGATATACGTATGGTCACAGATCACTCCAAAAAAGTGTTAAATCTTTGAAAATATAATGTAAGCCATTATCTGTTTTCGTAATCTACCTTATCTTACAGGAATTTTTGCATTTGTGGATGATGTACGTAACAAAACATCAAAATTGGATTGGCCAGATAAAAGGAGTTTCTTATTAGAGTTACGGCATTCGTATAACAGAACTTACGTTCCTCCAATACAGATAAAAAAAATGGATTCATCGAAACAAGACGTGTTGTCGTATAATAAAAATCTAGCTTTGGAAGTACTCTATGATCTTGTTAAGAAAGATCTAGATATGATTAGCGAATGGGAAAATTTATTTGAACGTGGAATAGAATACGATAGAAAAATACGTAAACTCATTAATCTTTCTCTTGAGCATTACAACAAAACTGAGTATTCGGAATTTTATTTTACTGTTAGTTTACATGATGAATTATTATACCGTTTTTATGCCATGATGAAACGAGATTACATTTTACCAGAACTTTTTGATTTGTTTTTGCCAACTCTTATCGTCGTTATGAAGGTAATACATTCAAAATATTAAACAACAGTACAAACTTAATCTACTTTTTTTATAGGATAATGTTTGCAACGCAAAGATGTCTGTGCAGCAGATGCTTGGGAATTTCTATGGACATATTGCTTTAACTGGAGTTCAAAGAAATTTAACATATCAGACTGCTAAAGAGATGATGAATTTTGCTAAAGGAGAAAGTCAGTATACGAATTAATTGTAATTTTAGATTATGTTTAGGAATAATTTGTATTAACCCTTACCTGCCGTACGTTTTCTTAATTCCGTTATTATCAAAGTACGACTGATGTATCCCCGTCTTCTTTTCTGTCTAAGATCTTAAGCAGAAATGCATCAATTCCAACGAAATTTTTGTATTATACGAATCGTTAAGAACCATAACGAAATAAGTCCAATTTTGAAATATTACGTCCATAGAAGTGTGCAAACTGTTTGTAAATCATGTAATTATTTATCTGTTTTTAAACTATGTAATTAAGGTGGTCCTATAGTAAATTTTGAAAAATTTGCTAGTTACATGATAAAATTCTTTTAAATTGGTAGTTATATTTATGTATGAACATAGTTATGTATGAAAAACTAGCACTTTTCAATGAAAATTGATGTTTTTTTTCAAACTGTTCTTGCGCATGGGAATGCTAGTATAGCATTTGAAAAAAATGATGTAATATCTAACAACTGAACCACACAGAACTGTGAACTCCAAATTTTTAAAAACACAATTATAAAGAAAAATAAAATTATATTGAATTTTCATTGTAAAAATAACCTAAAAAAAGCACATTTTTAACTCTATTCGTGGGCAACACTTTCTTAATAAATTCTTTTTGAAAAATTGGAGTTCATGGTTGTAATGCGAATAAGTTGAATAAGATGTCCTTAAAGTTTCAGATTGATTCATTGAAATCCTATGCGCAAAAGACTTGCTGAACATTGGAAAACCATAAATGGAGAAAACTGCACTTTTGTAAAAAATACAAATAATTTTCTGATGATTTTAAAACAATTTTTCAATCATAGAATACCGATCAAATTTTTTTTTAATAATTTCTATGTTTTCTGAAGTTTGCCTGCATAGTATAGAGTAGATTTGGGCACGGATTAAGATTCGGTTAATGTAGGAATACGCTGGATTGTGTGCAATAAATGTCGGAGGAAAATTACGTATAAATAACTATTAAGTTCATTAAAATTATTTCTATTGCCAATATTTTTCGGCAAATTTTACTATAGGACCACCTTAATAAATAGTATATTGAAGTATTAATTGCAATGTTAAAATTTCACATTTTTATTTCACTAATGTTGAAATGTTTGCAAGAGCTTACAAATATTCTAAAATGTAACTATTGTATTATTGTTCTGGACGCTACATGTATCGGCAGCCTTCACCGCGACCACAAAATACATTTATTAGATAAGTGTAAATTGAAAAGAAAAGTTATTTAACAAAAATCAAATATTTTGTTTTAAATTAAAATTAAGAATACAAATGATGCCACAAAGAAATGGTGTGAAAAAGATATTTGTATATTTAATTTGATATAAAAATATTTTTTTAAAAATCATTATTTATTAACAAGGCCGCTTGTCGAGTCCGATGCAGTTTGTCCATTTCTATCAAGAATAAATATATATGTTTTTTAAATAAGTATTGTTAAAGAATTAACGCCATCACAGGCTATGCTATAATATACTGTGCTAGTTTAATGCAAAAACACATTACAAAAAGATAATTTTATAAAAAATCTAGTCGTTTCAAATATTACCAAAGTAGTTTTTCGTTATGTTTTAACCTAATCAGGGTCAAAATGACCTACACAAATTTAAAATGTGATTTATGTTCTGCGCAGGTACGTTTTAATGAGGAAGCACTCTTAAAAAGGGCAAAACATGCAACGTAGTTGTAAAAAAAGGAATGCCTCCCCTCACACAAATCCGTACTGACATTTTTTAAAAATAGTTTATTTTCATTACAAATGTCCCAAAACATGTTTTCAACATGTTTCTTGAAATTTCTTTTTTACTATTATATACAAAGCTTCCTCTTTCAGGAAGTAAAACCTATACATTGTTTATAATGAGACACATCTGCACAGACTTTATCCAACTACAAACACTTTTTCAGATATATTTGAGTTATCCTCAGGATTAAGCATGAAAGACAAACGTTGGTTTTCTCGTACCTCATATATATTGATTGGGACGAAATTTTTGATGTCTAATGCATCTACAGAAGTTTCAACGTGTGATCCGACAAATCAAGAAGGTATTTAAATTCGATTTAAACTAACATACGGAGAGTTACATTTTTGGATAATGAATTTTGGTAAGGCTATGGGAGATGTTTTCTTGTATATAGAATTGAAGACTGGCGCCTGCAGATTCTTTCGATGAACCATTTCCTAATAATAATAACACTGTATATGCTTAATTCTAAATATTGGCTTTTTATCCTCTAATTTGTATCATGACGGACTGAACTAAAATTCATTGTAATCTCGGACCAATCAAATTTCAGTGTTATTTGTGTAAAGGTTTTATTAAAAATATGAGCTATATATTTTGGATATACGCAATTGAAGTAATAAAAATAAGATGCCTATTATTATGACCATATAACTATTACTATTACTATAGAAATGACTGTTACTTTAATTCAAATTTATTAACAATTGTAGGTGGTCACTTTATTTGCACGAATATTTGAGAAAATTTAAGTCTTTTAATTTTGTTGATTTTTCATGCATTTTTAATCACCATATTCAATTGATAATAACTTTGTTGTAGAATAATATTTTTATACATAACAAAGCTTAAATTAAGATTATAGGAGGTACATTCTTTTACTAAAATAACGTATATATTTAAAGCAAAATAGCTTATACCTCGAATGCAAAAGTACATTGGAACAAACTACAGATGCTAAGTTTCTATTTCTACATACCAGAAAACTGCTCCCAAAGCCTCATAAAAGTTCTTTTTTCAAAAGTATGAACTGTTATACGTAATTGAATATTCAAATGAATACATCAGGACCTTACGCACTGAAAGAACACAATGCCCGAGACCTCGCGCATTCCAATCGCTTCCCAACCAATGGCGCGCGAGCGATGCGACCTAACCTAACGTTAACTCCTTAAGGAGTTGATAATTGGATAACCAATCATATCGTGGTTGAGCGGTATTTCAGTGCGTGAGATTGCAGTGCACGAGGTCCGACTGTAATTAATTAAACACTTATTAATATATTTTTATTTTTTCAAGATGTTACATATACAAAACTTGAAAAATCTTTTCAAGAATTCTCAGAAGAAGAAAAAGCAGCTAATTGCCACATTTTATATCAACCTATTTGTCACAATTTGAGTGGTTCTTCAGATCGTTACTTCAATTTACAACCGGTCTATTCTAATGTTTATAATAATAGGTAAAGTAACAATTATTTGCATATAGCTACTTTTTATTGTTAAACGATCAGTGAACAATTATGTTCATGGATATCAAAATTGATAATAGCTATCATACAAGGGTAATGGTAATACCATTAAAAATTTCAAGACATAAGGACGTTAGCGAGCAAGGGTATTTCACTCGTAATTTATAATTTAACAAATGTTTATTAATATGTATGTTTACAGCGTTATTACAGGAGTTCGATTAATAAAGAAGAATCATGTAATACATATTCAGATTCAAGAAGGACAGTTATTACCTAATGGAATGATGAATGCAAGCACTATAATTTGGACACCGATTAATGAGGACACATCATGTAAAAGTATAAAATCAATTTCTTATAAATCACACAAATTTGAAATGAGATGATCAAACATAATCTGCACAATTTTAGACCAGCAACATTATTGACAATTTAATTTTTTTCTCTTTCTTTTTTTTTCAATAAATTTTAAGGGTGGTCAAACTATTTACAAACATACTTTCTAAATTTCTTTAAGTGGAAATATTGCTAACCTTATCATTAAATTAGAAGTAGTACTCGTATTTGAACTACTTACAATAGTTATTACCAGTTGTTAAATAATTGACTATAATTATAAATATACTTATATTTAAACAAAGCCCAAATTGACTTGTCATCGATTTTTGAATATTTTATCATTCTACAAGATTTATAGTACATATTTCAACGGCACGTCAAACCAAATTTAAAACAAAATTTTCTATGCTATAAAGTATTATTTTTTATAAATAAATGAATGTACAGTCAAATTTGTTTACATAATAATATTGCGTCATAATATTTTTATTGAAAGAATTGATATTTTTAGATTTTCATTTTCATTTTTCTATTAGTTATTAAGGTTAGAAATATAATATTTAAAAACCTATGAATGATTGCACTCAGTTTGACTGGAGTCTTAATCTTAGTGTCCAGAGATGACCACGGCGGCCCTTGATCGGGGGTAGGAATCTTTCCAAACCTTCGTATGGTGGGAATACAATATTTTGCTCTAACCTGTCTGGAGCCTCTGCTGTCAGCCTATCGGATTTCTCGTTTCCGTGGATGCCCGAGTTTCCTGGCACGGATAAGTGTCTTACTGCGTTACGAACCTATAGAGCGAATAAGGCCTCCATGCACCTTAGTACCTCCGTGATGGCTCTGACTTCTGCCTGGAATACTGTCGCGTGGGGGTCCAGTGAGCACACTAGCTCATGTGTGCTACCATTTCCCCACGCTCCTGCTCCTAATACATCTCTTTGTGACAACCTCGTTGTCCCTGAACTGCTTGCAGTTTGGCACTTCCTCGAGCCTATACTAGGCCTTAAAGGCGTTTACCCTTATTACCTTATTTAGTGGTCGGATGTCCAACAAGATTTCTAGCGCGACTGTGGGTGTCATCCGCAAACATCCCGGCATATCAGCCCGCACCAACTTCTGCACTCTGCCTAATGCGTTCTCGTATGTCTTTCGTTCCCGTCTGTGACCCCAAACGAAAGCTCCATGAGCCAGTCTCGGTCTGATGATAGACTCATAGTCTGGAAAGTGAGCCTCAAGTGGTCCACCCAGTGCCACTTGTCCATCTTCTGCCCATGCACTTGTGCCTAGCCGAATCGTGTCCGCTACTGGTTCTTTTGGATTTTGTAAAACCCTTCACAGTCTGCTCGTATCGGACACATCCCTCAGGCCCTCGCAAAGTCCTTTCCATCCCTGTTCCCTGGCCAGATTGATCTCCCTCTTGTACTATTTCTATGCCGTTCTGAATAAGAGCATGTCTTGCGCACTTTTCGTGCACTTGTACCTATTGAATAGCCGTCTAACCTTTCTGCGTTGCTCTTTTAAAGATTTGTTCCACCATGAAGACTCCTTGAGTGCTGCTCATTTCCTCAGCTCGCAACTGTTTTGGAACGAGCTAATGATTATTTTCCGTAGAATCTCGCAGTAATGATCTATATCCTCTTCCATCCCGTATGTGGTGGGGAAACTGATCATTGTAGCTTTGAGTTCCTCCGTATAGTCGCCCCTGTTTGTTTCCCTCGTGTTTCTTTTCAACCTGTTCTTCACCCCTGCCCCTCCGATCTGGAACACAATATGATTGTGGTCCAACATCGAGACTTTATCCAAAACCTGCCAAAAGAGGATGTCAATGACCTCCTCTTTTATCAAATTCTGAAAGGTCGATTTATTGACCATATATTTGAGTTGCTCCTTCGATGTAATGCGCATTGGCATCGCATCCCATAATAAAACCTATTCCCTTGGCCTCGTACTCTATTACCAAAGCAACGACATCTTCTGGTGAACATTCCGCAGTGCCGTAGGGGATGTAAGCCGCTGCTACCAAAATATCTTTTGTAGCGCCGTTACCCACCTTGTACTTGATCTTAGCCGTGGTCAAGTCCTTCGAACAGTGCTTAGGTACCGTCTCCGCCTCAAGTCCCGTAATGATAAGGCACGTCCTTTTTTGCGTCAGTGCTGCCACTTATCAGTTTGACGCAGTTACTCAAGCATGCTATCCTACCTTTATGAATCCAAGGTTCATTCATGGATTAGGCATATGCCTGTGTGCACTATCGCTAGTTACCTGGCTAGAGCCGCTGATGCACCTATGCTGTAGTGTAAGTTTATCTGCGTGAACTCGATTATGGGTGTCGATATACGACCGGTCTCGGTGGTCTCGCTCACGTCTGTTCGCCTCTTCCGATTATTCATCAGGATTGGATTCGCATTCCCCTGACCCTTTCTCACTTAGCATTCTCACTTAAGAGGATTCCGTATCTACTGTCCTTCTCTAATCACGTTTTTGCTATTTATTCAAATTGTAGTTTGTTAATTGAAAATCTAAAAGTTGGCCCCAATTGGTATTATAAAAAAGAATATTTTGAGAGCTTAAAAAGTGTTTAAGATTATTTCCTTTTCGAAAAAACTTCGAAACTGGAAAATTGAGGTTAGCTTTTCCGTTCCGAAGTTTTCTCGAAAAGGAAATAATGTTAGATACTTTTTAAGCTCTCAAAATATTCTTTTTTATAATACCAATTGGGGCCAACTTTTATTTTTTCAAGTAACAAACTACAGTTTGAATAAATAGCAAAAAGGTGATTAGACAAGGACAGAAGATACGGACTCCTCTTAAAAGTGGAGTCTTAATAAAATCAGTTTATGTAATAATATTGCTCCATAATATTTTTGTTGATTTAATATCAGTTAAAAAATGTTTTAGATTGTTATGTTCTCAAATGGGACGGATCAAAAACCATTGATCTGGATGATATAGTACTGCCTGAAAATTCACACAGTGTCTTGACTGGTATATCATTCGATAAGATTAAGAATAACAAAGAGGAACAATTGCGATTGGTAATTTACTCAACGGCTTTTGATTTTGCAACTGGGAAATTGATTTTGAGTAATGATGACCATCCGTGGAAAGTGCAATACCCAGGGCCTCCAAGGTAATAATTATTCTTTCAAAGCATTTTCTAACTATTTATTTGAATTTTTAATGAAATCTTGTCATCTCCCACACGAATGAGCTAGAGTGAAAATGTAAAAAGTTTTATTTTTCGTAATCGAAAAACCGTGTAAAATACGTAGGAATTTTTAATAATATGATTTTTACGTAAATGGGAAGCATATGTAGTAAAATTAAAAAATGGTATAAAGTATTAAATATTGAGCTTTTATATATTTTGATTGAGTACAATCTTGATGTATTTAGTAAGAAACAAAAGCAACTTGTTCAATTGTTGTTGACGTTTCACCGTCTTTTTGTTGCCGTCCTCTTCAAGCCTAATTTTTTAACGTAAAGTAACACAGCAGATAATTAAAGTAAATTTTGTATATAGATAAAAAGTATAATAGTGTTACGTACGCGTTTGAATTCGGATGAAGTTGCAGTGCTACTAATCGACATGTCAACAGTTAATATTGTTATGTAAACGGTTAGTCAGTTTGATGTCTGATTGATACAGACGTGTGAGTTTAAACGGACAGTTTATTTACGTTTGAAAATGGAATTTGCATTTATGTTCCTTTTCGAATAAGTTAAGTTTTTACTTAAGTATGCTTGAACCCAGTCGTAATCATTTTGAAGGCTCGTCCAATATAAACTCATGATGTTTACAATTAGAACTCCCCGACAAACGAACAAAACGGCACCAACTGTAGCTGCACCCCATCTGCACCTCCTACAACAAAAATTTTCCGAAGACAGATCATTTCTGCGTTAGCTTACACTGCACCTCCATCTTCATATCCAAATTCAACTCTTACTGCAGATATTCAAAAATTGATCCAAATCAAGGCTTTATTGTAGAAAAAAGAACGGACTTTACAGTATCGAACTGAAGAAGAAGTGACGCGAGCTATAGAGGTTTGTCAACATAATTAAGATACGAGGGTAGTTCAATAAGTCTTTAGAATAAAGTATAAAAACAATTTTTTTTGGGTAAATTTTTTTTTATTTTTCAACATAATCTCCTTGGAGCTCTATACACTTGGTCAATCGCTTTTTAAGTTTTTTAATCCTTCAGAAAAGTGCGTTTTCGGAAGTTCCTCAAAATAAGCACTTACAGAGGCAATGACGTCTTCGCTGTCCGTAAATCTCTGTCCACCGAGCCATTTTTTCAAGTTTGGAAATAAGAAAAAGTCACTGGGGGCTAAATCTGGTGAATACGGTGGGTGTTCGACCAATTCGAATTTTAGTTCTTCAATTTTAGCCATTGAAACGAAGCATGTGTGAACTCGGGCGTTGTCGTGATGAAAGAGAATTTTTTTTCTCGCCAAATGTGGTCGTTTTTTTTTAATTTCTTCTTTCAGCTGCTCTAATAATTATGCATAATACTCACCAGTAATTGTTTTACCCTTTTCCAAGTAGTCAATAAGTATAATTCCACGTGCATCCCAAAAAACTGTAGCCATAACCTTACCAGCTGACTTTACGGTCTTTGCCTTCTTTGGAGCTGGTTCGCCTGTGGAAATCCACTGTTTGGATTGTTCCTTTGTCTCAGGAGTGTAGTGGTGTATCCATGTTTCATCCACAGTCACAAATCGACGAAAAAATTCCTCAGGATTCCGACTTATGCGCGCCAAAAGAGCCTCAGAGGCGACCACTCTATTGCGTTTATTCTCAGCTGAGAGCAAACGCGGCACCCATCTTGCCGATAGCTTTTTCATGCCTAATTTTTCATGTAGAATTGAAACAACTGCACCTATAGATATCCTTGTGGCCTCAGCTAACTCACGCACTTTTAATCTTCTATCCTTCAACACCATATCGTGGATTTTATTGATGATTTCGGGAGTAGTTGCTTCTACGGGCCTTCCTGAACGTGGTTCGTCACTTATTGATGTACGACCACGCTTAAATTCATTTACCCAGTTATAAACCGTTGCTAAGGCAGGGGCAGATGTGCCATGAACTGAGTCCAATTCATTTTTTATCTCATATGGAGTTAAACCCTTTAAATGAAAATGTTTAATTACCGCTCTGAACTCGTTTTTTTCCATTTTTCTTAACAAGCAATTTTTTTTTTCAATTGGTTATAAAAACACGTAAACTCAGAAGATGTAGACTGTGACTGCACCATATATCTAGTCGGGAGTGGTGCTGACTGAAAACAGATGATTTGGAGCGATTCGCGCGCCATCTGTTGGTCATTCTAAAGACTTATTGAACTACCCTCGTATTACCACTGAAAGGCGCCTTCGGTAGGAAACGAAAGCTGAACTAGCTGAATTTTCACGTTGCTTTAAGCAGCAAGCCTAGAAACTGAAGCGTCCCCACAAAACCCTGCTGACGATACAAGCTCAATTTTAGTAGTTTTCTAACTTAAATTTACACAAATAAATACGGCGTTTCCCATCCCTCCCACACACACACATACACACACACACAAATAATCAGAAAATGTACATGTGTAATGCATACAGAAATGTTGACTGATTATCTTGTCGTCCATGTGAATAATTATCTTGCAAGTATGGCTCGAAACTAGAATCTCAATATTCATCAGATGAAAAGTTTATAGGTCGTATCAGCTTAGGAGACGATTATATAAATTGGCTTCAAGAACAAGGATAAGTGAAATCATTAAAACAGTTTTAAAATTCAAAAAAGATGGTAGACGTCTTAATTGATGAGAGGTTCCTTCACTAGAATCTTCACTAAAATATTATTTACAACCATTGGATTCTTTAGTTATAATAGACGGTGTTATTTTTAGGTAATCAGAATCTCTGCATTTAAAATTATTCATTTTACATTAAATGTTTCAAAAAGTAGGATTGCGATAATTCTTCATATAGCTCAGGATTCTCTCACTGGTGGTTATCTTAGAATCAATAAAACTTTAGATAAACTTCGCCGTTCTTTCTATTGGGATTCTAGTGTACAAGGTGTTGAAAATTGATGCAAAATTAAAACTATCAGTTTCTTCATCAGGAAATAAATACCTTTTAGTAGTTGTGGATTTTTTCACTAGATTGCAAGAGGTTATTCCATTATCAAACATTAGAATTAACGCAGTTTCTGAAGCATTAGTTTCTTACGATATTTCAAAACGTGTCATTTCATTAGAAATACACATACATGAAGGTAAGAATTTTGAGTCTAGATTTTTTAAAAAATTAGCTGATCTATAAGGTAACTTAAAACTTATAATACGTAAAACATAAAACTTTATTCCCGAACCCAATCGTAACAATGTAATGCGATACCGTTGACTTCGAAAAATATTCTACACCCGTTTCACCATAAGATAAATGATTCATAAAAAGTATAATGTTAGTTTCTAACTTAATTACTGCAAAAGGATGTATTGTTAATTGTATGATAAGGATGACAAAACAATGATAAAAATATAATTTTTCTGACAGTAACAATCACGGAAAAAATAATTGAAAGAAAACAATTTCTTTCGATACCCGGTTTGTCCTAACTCTTTTGCCTCAGCAGCTTTTTTGAAATTAAAAAAAAAATACTTTACTGTTTGTACATTTTATCTACTGAGGTTGAATTGAAAAACTATTGAAAAGCACCACAACACCGACCTCTTAATTTTGATCTTTATTGAGTGACGTGTTATTATACTCTCGTCAGTCTGTACATACGTAAGTAAAAAGTTAGAATAGTGATTGTTTTGATGACGCCATTCTAGCCTTGGCAGCCTAGACAACATATTTAGGGCTCGTATTCATTATTTTCATTCAGTCTTGTAAAATTTTGCCCTAAACCCCGTTTTGTCCTAGCTTCGCCCAATTCTGATAAATATACAATAACATTTTTTAATATATTAAATGATTATTTGTTTTTTTATTTCAGGATCAAAACGAATGAAGATAAAGAAAAAGATGCCACGTTGAGTAAGAATAAAATAACCTTTACTACGACAACTTCAAGAAAAGGTGATGGATCTATAATTCCGTACATTGATATTCAGTCAATTGAAACAATACCACCTACTCCGATGTCAGGTGCTGGTCTATTTTATAAGAACAGCACTGTCGGATTTTTATTATCACTTAAATTATTTACTTATAACGTGGCATCTTTCGTAAACACGTCTGATCTAGAAAAACTTCTTTAAACTAAGCTGCAGAATTATATGAATAAGTAAATGTTTAGTAAATGAACAAATTCTACAAGTATGTCGTGAGAATTTATGATACACCATCCGATTATTCCGACTGTTTCAAATTTTCTAATATTCTTCAATGTAAGCATTCGCAATAATAATTACAATTAATGCTTCATTAGAAATATGAGAACTGATTTTATGTTATTTTCTGATCCTTTCATAAAAGAATATATACCTATGATTGCTGTTAATAAATAATTTGAATACTCTAACTCACAAATTAAGAGTTCTATATACAAAAACATAAGAGTTTGTCTAGGGGAGAACGAGGTCCAACCGCTCACTTAATTTTAAGAAATATAAAGTTTATCGAATGATGAAAATATGTTTACGCCCATCTGAACGAAAATTGCCAATTTATTCCTTGAAAAGTGAGACCAAAATGACACTTTTTGCCCGCAAATCACTTTTTTCCTTAGGGAAAAAAGTGACTTCACTAGAAAATAGTAAAAATTCCTTTATTTCATCAAGTTCTACCAATAATCCTGATTTTCGATTGTCTTTTAACAGTCCATTAGTCCCCCTTTCTAAGTCAAAAAGTGACCACAGTTGAGATGAGCATAAAGTACTGTATGTAATTCGATAAAAAAATCGATTTTTCCCTCGGGTGATACTGAAACTCACCCTAGGAGAAAAATATTCGACTTTTTGCCCTTGTTACATAATGTACTATTCTCAAAACGTGCGTGAAAAAGGCTCTTTTCCATGCTTGCAAAACGAATGGAAAATTGTGCATTCCGAGCGTCTTGCCGTGACGATAGTATATTACCCATCTAGGGAGGAAAAGTATTGGTTTGTCCATAGCACGTCTAAATTGCCACCCGAGACTTCGGCCATGGGGGACTATGGGGTAGCCATTTTTCCTCCCGTGGTGCGTATACTATTTTTCACCATACCCAAGCCGAAAATGACACATTTCAGTTTCGGAGTCGGGAGGAAATGTGGTACTTTCGGCCAGGGTATAGTGAAAAATATTTAGATGGTCAACCTCTGTGGTTACGCCGTATCTGGTCCTGTGTTTGAAGATGGTCCGATCGTCATATGTGGTCGTCGAGCAGTTGATACGGACTAACCGATGGTTTCTAGGTAGCGGTTGTGGCTTAACTCTTCTCGTGAATCCGGAAGACATCCTGTCACTGTCTCGCACACGTGACACGTATGATGTTCTCTGACTAGCACCTGGGTAGCTGTCACTTGTAGCTTGGTCGATGATGGTGATTAACCTCCTTGTATTCCGTGAAGGTCCTCTTTGTTTCTGTCCGTTTCAGGTGATCGTATCTATAGGTGTGTCGGTCGATTCTCGTTATACAAAGTTTACTTAAGAAAAGGCAAATCAGTGAGGATCCGCATGGTATTTAAACTCTCAGTTAGTTAGAGTTACTGAGACGACTCTCCAATCGGTGAATGACACTGGTGAGCAGGCAATGTCCTAGAAACAATGAGCTGCGATGTTGAGGTTGCAATTCAGCAACTTGAGTGCGAGTTTCCTATAAATAATGTCACTTCTTTCCTTGCTCGATCACCTTATTATAATATCTGCCTTATTACGCTGAGCCTGCGGAGGAGATGGAATGCGTTTACAAGACCATACTCTTATTCGAAAACGTAAGAATATGGGGTGATATGTATCGTCACACACACAAAAGGAGTTTAAATATATCATGGGACCTTTGGTACTGTATCCTCGTGGTAAGTGTATTATATTTTCGCGGCCTCCATGTTTTTATTTTCTGCGCTCATATATACAAAAAATCATATAAATTCAAAGCTGTCTGCATGCTGTGATGTGTGCGGAAGCCAGTTTGGTATTTATCTATAGTATTCCCGCAGATGAGAGATACTCAGAAATCTGCCCGTGTTCGAACTTCTCCAGTGCTTTAGAGACGAAGCTGAGCAGGGCTATAGATCGTAAGTACGAGACCGTAGCTGGTGTGGTGATCTAAGTAAAGTGGTACTAGCTTCACACCGTTCCAAGTTCCGGGGAAGATCCTGCTGGACGGCGAGGCATTGAAAACTGTAGCGAGGTGATTGCTAATAACCGAGAACTGTAGAGAATATCCATTTCTTCTCTGAAAAAAAGTGAGAAATGAAAATCAGGTGAGAAATGGATATTACATTTCTAATTGGATTGTGCACGACTCAAAATGCACAATTTCCCACCCTATCCACATATATAAAAAAGGACAAATCATGCTCTTGTTAAAAAAATACGGTGTGTAACACGGAAAGAAAAGCTATTTCAAACTCGAGTGAGGTGTTTTCAGCACTCGTCTCTATCTCGTGCGCCTTCGGCTCCCTCAAGTCGACTCGTCACCTTCGCTAGAAATAGCTCATTTTCTCTCCTTGTTGCACAATGTACTATGATAATGAAAATCCATGAAAAATACAATATTCAGAATCTTCAAGGTATAGTAATGAATTATTTTTAAATACTATTTTTTTCGGACATGTATTAGTATTTATTAAAATTTTAATTAGTATTTATCGGTATTGAGTAAAATGGTGCTCTAAAACATTTATATTTGGAGCTGATCTGTTTTGTGACTAATATCAACGCATTGCATTATCTTTATGCTTGAGTAACTGTTCTCGATAAGTTTATCAATCGCAGAATGCCTACAATGTATTGCAACAGATTCATAACTTATGTAGAATTTACAGATGTATGAATGAAACAAGCTTTTGCCATGTTAGTTCACATGTGGCTTCCGCGAAAGTGAGATCGTAGAATAAAGTGTTAAACTATATTTATAAAAATGAAGAGTGTGTTAATATTGTCAATACTTCTCTACGGTTCATTGATATCAGCATGGAATAGCGATTATTACGCTGATAAAACTAATGTGTAATATTTTTAAACATTTAAATACTGACATAATCCAAATATACATTGATATTAACATTATTTTTAACTGTCACAAAAGAGCAACTGAAGTTCTTTCAGACATCATATAATAATTTAAAAATTATGTTTATTTTGTCGCAAATATCGTTTGAAAATAATTAATGATAAATTGCTAACTTGTATTAGGTTTATAGAAAAGAAAAATTATTATATATTTTATAATTTGACTGTTGTATAATTGAATTTTTTCAGTAAACATGTTTGTTTATATATTTTGAATAATAATATTAATCATTAATTACAATAATATTTTTCAGTGACATATTTGGACCGTTAAATGAAAATGTGCATCCAATTCTTTTCAAAGGTATTAATATATTTTACCTATAACTTTTAACCACTAAACTGGTCAAAGTCAAGTCACAGCGTATCTTGCGTTTATATTTATTAACATACATATTGGTTTGAAAAACGGCTCCAATGCCGCATCTAACTTTTTAGATTAAAATAAAAATTATTGACAAAATACTCTCAAAAGTGACAAAATATAACTCCCAAAACTACTTTCAAAACTTAATAGCTAAAAGATCGTATAAAGTACGATAATCAATTACTGTATTATAGATTTTATTCAGAAACTATGACATGGCCATGTATTGAGATACTTACTTTTAAAAATCTTATACAACTAACACGTACCGTGATCCGCATATAGATTTAAAGATATTGATAGTATTATGCGTTAAAAGCATATTGCGCCATGGGTAAAAGGCCTACTTTTCCCCCTTGGTACACAATATACTATTAATATCTTTGAAACTATGCAGACAGGCTCTCTGGTATGGATCATTATTTTATATGTATTTTTATTGTATAGATATCCAAGGTTCAGTTCTGAATCTAACGAAACAATCGTGTTTTATAACTTATCATTATTACCCCTATCAGTTTAATTATTTTTCACCTTACCCTGGCCGAATGTACCACATTTCCTCCCTGCTCCAAAACTGAAATGTATCATTTTCGGCCCGGGTATGGTGAAAAAAAGTATACGCACCAAAGGAGGAAAAATGGCTACCCCATAGCACGTGTTTACCAATTTACGCTTTCTATGGACTAGTCAATACTTTTCCTCCCTAGTTTTGTAATATACTATTGAAGGCTCCTCACAAAATCTTATATATTACAGGAGTTTTCGCATTTGTGGATGATGTACTTAACAAAACAACAAAATTGGATTGGTCAGATAAAAGTCGTTTCTTATTAGAGTTACGTCACTCGTATGATAAAAAGTACGTTCCCGCCGTACAGTTTAAAAAAATGGATTCGTCGAAAGAGGACATGTCGTATTTGAAGAATAAACTTTTGAAAGAATTCTATACTCTTGTCAGGGCCGATCTAGATAAGATTAGTAACTGGCAAATTTTATTTGAACGTGGAATAGAGTATTATGAAAAAATTCATAAACTCGTTGATTTTTCTTCTAAACAATATAATAAATATGAGTATTTGAAATTTTATAATTTTCTGAAGTCAAATGATGAAGCATTGTATCATCTTTATTACACTATCAAAAGGAATGATATTATATCATTCCCTGTAGTTGATTTATTTTTACCGACACTCATCAGCAGTATGCAGGTAAAATATTTTAAATATTATACAATAACAGATTATCTTCAATTTTTAGTTTTGTATGTTCTAACTTCCGATTTTAAAACTTGTTCCTCAAAAAATATTTAATTTGTAAATTTTTACAGTGTTTTATAAAAATTACGGTGCACAGTTAATGTAAACTATTATTAATGGGAAATATAAGCGTTTTTGTTTAGGTGACCGCCAGTGTCTAATTCAGTACTGTTTTCCCCTAGTGTTTTATTCTACTGTTATAGCCTCACTAACAAGGAGAGTCCACGCCCTCCGGATCATGATATTTGATGAAACTATAGTAGGTGTTTTATTTTACCTAAAAATGAAGCCTAGCCCCTGTAGTCTTTTTTAATGAGCATTTACACTCGAGATATGTCATTATATCCCAAATGCATATAATTTTGGTAAAAACAAACACGCCTGCTACTCAACGTAACTCTGCATGTTTTTACAGTAAAAAATGGCCCTAAAACACAATAAAACTAGGCGAAAAGAGCTTTAATCTAAGCTTTGTTGCGTACAAAAATATTAATCCGAATAAAAGTTATTAATAATCGAATATGATAACTGGAAATGCATGAATATTGGACGGAACTTAATTGTTATAAATTTGATGACTTTTCACACCTCTTTAGTCACCATTTTTAATTGTTAATAACTATTACTCGAATTAATATTTTTATATACAACAAAGCTTAAATTAAAGCACTTTTCTTATAGTTTTATTGTGTTTTAGGACCATTTTTGACTGTAAAAACATGCAAATTTACATTGAGAAGACGACATTCTCCGTTTTACTAAAATTATACGCATTTGGAGTAAAATTATCCGTATCTCGAGAAAAAGACCCATTGGAAAAAAATACGGGTGCTAGGCTTCATTTTTAGGTACAAAAAAACACTTCCTAAAGTTTCATCAAAGTGACCCGGGGGGTGTGAACTCTCCTTGTAAGTGGTATAAATAAACGTACCTACTTTTTTGACACACTGAATTATATAACACAGAGTATTGTTACTGTTGTAATTAATTATTATAGTTAGTTATTATTAGTTATTCGCATGTCCAGGTCCCGCTTTATAGCGCTGTATTGAGCCTTTCAATTTATACCAAAATCACGTGATACATGAAGTGAACCGTAAATATTAAAGACAGACTGACTAGAATTTGAAAATTCAGGATAATTTTGAATAGTTTTATGATTTTATTTTGAACTGTAAATATAATTTTCTCACCGCATTTCCAGTCCACTATCCATTTTGCATTTATTTAAGTCAAAAGGTTATTTATTTACTATGTAACGTACAGCTGTATCAAGTTTCACGGCCAGCTGGATAATCCAACTCAGATTGGGATCTATCCAAATTTAACTGAATTCCAGTTGGATTTAATTAGAATCTAAGTTGATTTTTATGTAGATTTCTAGTCAGATTGCGATGGATTTCCAGCTGGACATCCCGATCTATTTTTCAGATGGATGCCATCAGGGTTCCTACTGTTAATGTCTAGCTGGAAATACAGTTGAAAACCTAGCTGGACTGCATCTGGATTTAATTAGATTTCCTGTTGAGTTTCAGTTGCATTTCCAGCTCGATATTTTCAAGAGGGTGAGGGACTACTTTGTGTAATAAAAGCTATTTACGTAGGAAATTAAATTGGTAAATCGACCTGAATTTACAGCTGAAAATCTACTGCAACATTGTTAAGCCATGTTTTATTACTGAATAATAAAAAATAACGAAAACTCCTACTCTTATACCTATCAACGTGATCAGAGAAAAATGGGGGTTTACATCATTTTCAACTACATTTTCTTTCTTTTAGGATAATGCTTGCAACGCAAAGATGTCTGTACAGCAGATGCTTGGGAATTTCTTTGGACATATTGCTCTAACAGGAGCTCAAAGGAATATAACTAAAAGGTTTTCCTTAGATATGAAGTCTTTTGTTACAGGGGAAAGTTAGTATTTATTTATTTATTTATAATTACAGTCTTAACGACCTCGATGCAAAAAATTCAACTGAATTGTTGTATTACATAGTTATATAAGTCATAAAATACTAAGACTGTAACTACAGCTTTATAGTCGAGATACCCAGTATAGTATCGTAGCATCTTCTATGTTCACGGCTCAAACCAGGCTTACTTTATGTTTTTTGACCTACGCAACACGAATTTTTTGGTTAAAAAGTCTGAAAATGTTCAGATTAATTATCGGGTTAATTGTTATTAACAATCATATGTCAACATAATGAGAAATTCATTTATCGATCTAAAAGCTTTTGTTGAGATGATTCAAAATTAAACAAATTCGTTACAAATTTTCTTTGTAAACTGTTTAATTTTTGAGTAAAAAATCGTCGAAATTTCAAAAATTGAATTTTTAGCGACTTTATAATCAAACAAAGGTTATACAAAAAAAATTGTACGATTATTCTAGCTTTAAAATATAACGAAGGATATCAATAAAATGGCTTTTAAGTCAACTAAACACAATTTTTTAAAAAATTAAAAAATGATTATTTAAAAAGTTTGTTATTCGATTTTTTGGAAGATTGTTGAAAATTAAGTTGGTAAAACAAAAATCAAAATGATATATCCAAACAGTAAAAGTAGAAGCCTTGACAATTGTAAAATTTTAAGAGTCTAATTTTAGATTGGTTCACTGGATTCTCAAAATTTTCCAATTCTTCAGGCTTCTATGTTTTCTGTTCAGATATTTTTATTTTAAGTTTTATTTTACCACCTAAATTTTAAATTTTCCAATTACTTACCAATCTTATTTTTCTCGCTTACTAGACCGCTCGACTTACCATATTTTATTTTTGTCATTTTTAGAACAGAAGAAATTTTTTTTTAGCAAACTTTATAGCTCTTTATTTTTTATTTAGTTTGAGGATACTAAGTGCCAATGAATTGGCAGAGGTATTCTCTGTTTTACGATGCGTTTTTATTTTTTTAACGGCTTATAATTTTTGGTTTTAGTTTTTCGGATTTCTTTGGTACGTTAAAAATAATATAATTGGTTCAGCGCAAATACATTTGAAAGAGCATAAAATTACCTAACTTTTTCGACCTAAAAGTTTGGATAAGCTATTCTCTTCTTTTGCTGTACATGAAAACATAATTTTTGTTGAAGTGGTTATATCTCGGAGACCATGATCGAAATTCTTTGGAAAAATGTAAGGTGATTAGGAATATTTTAGATCAAATAATTTCATAACATACAAGTAATTAATTAAATTTGAGGAAGCAAAGTACCAATGAATTGGAAGTGGTTTTCATTTTTACTATAGTATGCATCGATGCTGCATATGTAAACGGCACACTATTACTAATTCATACTGTAAACAAATTTGAAAGTATCCTGTTGGAGACCAAGAAGCGAATGATGCTCGATGCTTTGCTGTCTGATACTATAGAATATGCGAATTCGCACTGGTGTGCCATTTGCGGGTTAGTTATGCTTAGTTTTAATTTAAACAGAATAAACAACATCGGGCCGAGATGGGACTACCAATGTCATTAACTACTTTTCAGAGATATTACCAATTCATCTAACTAACTGCCATTTATTATAAAGAAATGATCTTATATACTTAATTTTAATACTCCAATTTAACCTAAATTGACACAATTTATTTACTGAAATATCGCAGTTGGATTAGTCAAATGCTTTTGCGAAATCAGTATAAATTGCGTTAACTTGGTGACAAAACTACAAAAGAGTTTCCTGGTACAATTAGAATTTACAGTAAGATTTGTAACTACAGGCCTACCTGTAACGAACTCATATTATTTAACAGTTGTTAGATTAATAAGATTTACATGAGATACAAATATATATTTGTATATTTGTATATCCAACTTCAAACATGTTTTTAGATATATCTGAGTTATCATCATATATTCCCGCCAAAGAGAGGATATGGCTTTCTATTATGGCATATTTATTGACCGCTACGAAGAATTTGATATCAAATGCATCTAGAGAAATTTCAACGTGTGATCCAACAATTTATAGATATAATCATGAAGGTACATTAAATTTGAATTCAATTTTAACTAACAAAGAGAGTTAAAGGTGACGGGTCTTGGATTTTTATGAAAATTGTGTACTGGTACCTAAAAGTAAAGCCCAGCATCCATAATTTAATTGCATAGACCTTAGATCACAAAATATATAGTCTGGTACCAAATATAGTCATCATTATGACAACGATTGACACCTATTTAAATAATCTCAACTACACAAATATATATCATTAACATAACTTTGAAAAAATAAAAATATTTATAATAATAACCTTTAATTTGAGAGATCAAACGTGTAAAAATATTGATCTAGTCTAAAATTATCATAGATTAAAAATCATGCTGAACAAGCATGGCAATTGAGAGACTCGGAAGTCGAATAGTTGCAAGTCTATAAAATTCATTAATTTTCATAGTATTTTTAGTACAATTTTTAATCTACCATAACTTTGAACCATACCAAGATTTTTACACGTTTGACTTCTCAAATTAAAACTCATCATGTCTACTTTTATTTAAATTTTAGAAATTATGTTAATGATACTTATTTGTACCTTTTTATCATTTAAATTAGGTTGAAAGTTCGATTCAGATCTCGCATGAGTAGCATGCCCAATATCGTGACTTTCTAATGCGTTTGTGTGGGTTACGTACACACGGTCACCGACATTACCGACGCAGACATTTCGCACATGTCTGCCTCGAGTCTGTCATTAGAAAGCCGACATATTGGGCCTACCACCGGTGCGACATCTGAATCTAGCATTCAACCGTATCATCCTAATAAGCGTCAATTTTTACCATATTAACGCACATATTTTGTAACACATAATACTATATACTTATAATTCATGGTATAAGACTTATTCAATAAAACGACGAGTACTGGGCTTCATTTCTAGGTACCAGTAAATGGTCCCTAATGTTTATTACAATCCATGACCCAACCATTACGTGTATTATTCTATCTATGTAAATGAATACTAAAATAAATAATCGATTAATATTTTGTTTTCTGTTTGTTTTAAGAAACTTCGTACACAAAACTTGAAAATTCATTTCAAGAATTCTCAGAAGAAGAAAAGGCAGCTGATTGCCATGTTTTATATCAACCTATTTGTCACAATTTAAGTGGTTCTTCGGATCGTTACTTCAATCTGCAACCGGTGTTTTCTAATGTTTTTAATAACAGGTAAAGTATTAATTATTTGTAAAGTTGTAGTGTATTCATAGTGTTATCAAGTCATTAACGATCCATTGGCACGTAGCGTTTTCAAACTTAATTAATTATTCCAATATGGAATTTGATTGGTACAATATATATTGCATTGAATACAATAAGTTACGCTGTTATGTATTAACCTGCTTTATCTTTATAGTAAAATATTTTTTAAATAATTTTTTAAATAATTAAATAAATTTATGATAAACCCTAGTACAAATGATTAGATAATTAGCTGTGAAAAAATGTAAATTTTGGTCATATTTGACACACTTTCCAAAAGACAAATATTTTTAAGAATTCGATTTATTAAGTGAAAGACGATACTACAACATTCGTCACAATTCCTCACACTTTTTTTACGCTTTTGCACACTTTCATATATTTTTATACACGAACAATATAGAGCTAAATTCCTCAGTCAGGAGATTCAAACATTGAATCCAAAAACTACTAAAAGCAATATCTATCTAAATTTTGAAGAACTAAAACGATCAACCGAGGCATACCATTTTTCCATATGATTAGATACGCATATGCTTCGCCACCTTATACTGGAGCAATATTTACACTATATTTTTCCCGTTTTCTAATCAAACGCGAATGTAAATAAGTGCACAATAATGTAAGACAGTGTAATTGGAGCGAAGCACCTTTATCCCCCAGTTACCAGGTGTTTTCGCACGCAACTTCTTCGACACTATTCGACTTATATTCGTTAAGCTTTGCATACATCGTCTACTTGGTCCCAAGGGTACACTGTTTTGTTATGGTGCCTATATTGACATTCCTAAGAGAGTTATAAAGAGATAAACATTAATATGTTGCGCCATGAATGTTATAAGAATCGCTTCCTAGCTTAAACTCGATATACACTTAGTTTCCATATTCACATATCCACACATCGATGTACCCACCCACGCAACCATCCACTCACCCGCACACCCGCACCCATCCACTCATACGCATACCAACGCTATCCAATGAATCCACACACACTTCCATTCATATACACTCACCAACCTACATAAACGTATCTACACACCCATCCACCCACACAGGATCTCTCATCCGCTCATACACATAACCTTGCTTACCTATCTACACACATGCATCCAGCTACCTACACACCCACCTCCATCCACCCACTTACACACTCATTCACTCGCCCATACACCTGCCCACACTTCAATTCCGTGACCCACACCCATCCGCCTATTCTCACACCTACACTCATCTATCCGCAAAACCATCCACCTGCATACCGATCAGCTCTTCCACGCACCCTCATCCATCTATCCACGTACAGCCATTCTCCGCAAACATCTACTTCTTTTCATCTACATTCTCCCATCTACCCACAGCTACTCCCTTCCATCGACATTTTGCCATTTATCCCCACACACGCATCTTACCAGTCACATACCCACATCCATCCACCCGTACACATTTTCTTCACGGTGTTAATTTACTTCTATTTGTCAATACTAGTCTGTTGTTTACATTGAAATACTAATTTACTCACAGGATGATTGAATAACATTACTGTTCAAAAAAATTCTAAAACTGAAAGCTCCGCCCCATTGTCCGCGGGCACACCTAGTTTATTTGCATTTATTCTCGCTTTACGAAGTTGGGCCTTGATCAGAGGACTTTTTTTATCTATATGGGCGTGTGAATAGCTTATATTCGATAGTTGGATCCACTACTGATACTTCAAATTGAAACATCGGATTCGTCCAAAGCTAGCATGAAAACTCTTGTATACAAATTTTTACTCAAGAAGCTTGAAAAGTATTGAATTTATAAACGTTTATCGGAGGAGGGGGAGGGGTCCTCTGAATAATATAGAACTTAATATAGAACTTGTTTATTAAAAAAATTGTATTGTAAAGACTGAAAAACTGAAAAAATAACTTACGGTAACTGTGTCAATTTTGGGAGTCATCGATGAAGACAATGAGTAGCAATAGAATAGGTTGGATAATTTTTTTCTTTTGATGATTTTTCAACTTTCTTGTTATGTACATAATATAATGGAGCATAAAAATGAATATTTAAGCTGTTTTAAAAAAATATATAGACTCGTTAACATTTTTTAAAATTTTTATATTTAGACACCCTTTTACCTCCTTAATATACATATAATATCAATTTACAGTGTTATTACTGGAGTTCGACTAATAAAGAAGAATCATGTAGTGCATATTCAGATTCAAGTAGGACAGTTATTACCTAATGGAGTGATTAAGGCAAGCACGATAGCTTGGGTACCGATTAAAGAGGATACATCATGTAAAAGTAAATAATTGATTTCAAGACAATTTGAACATAAACTCACAACGGTATGATGGAACTGGTGTTTTCTGTACGATGTTAGGCCGACAACATTATTGAGAATTTAATTTTTCATGTAAATATACTTGGAAAATGGTCTTCAGTTTTAAGTATTAACTCAAGCTGGGTACCTTAAGATAAAATATTTGATCGAAAGACCTTCTCAGGATCGTATTATTTTTCATAAATGAATTGGGGCTCCGATTACGTTTTTATGTTAATCAGATTGAAGATATAAGTTTTAAAAATAAGTCTGGCCCTCTTAATAAAATTCATTTATATATATAATAATATTGCATCATATTTTGATTGAATTTTTATCAGTTAACAATTATTGTAGATTGTTATGTTCTTAAATGGGATGGATCAAGAAGCGTTGATCTAAATGATGTAGTATTGCCTGAAAGTTCACACAGAGTTATGACAGGTATATCGTTCGATAAGGTTGAAAATAATACAGAGGAGCGATTGCGCTTGGTCATTTTCTCATCAGCATTTGATTTTACAACTGGTAAATTGATTTTGAATAATGATGAACTTCCATGCAAAGTACAATACCCAGTGTCTCCAAGGTAATAATTGTTCATTTATTACTCCTTTTCCGATATATTTTTCTTTTTAATTGTTTGAACTTTCAATGAAATATTTTTTATTGAAACATATGCATATTACATGTATGCTCTTTTTATTAGATAAACATGCAATAGCGTTTTTGTGCAAAATTTAATCGTCATATTTCATTTCAGTAATGAATGGAATGTCGACAATCGCGATGAGCATTATAAGAAATTACATAAAAATAAATTTAATGCCCAACAAGTGGATAAAATAACCTTTACTACGACATCTTCACGAAAAGATGATGGATCCATAATTCCATACATTGACACTCAGTCGATCGAAACCATCCCACCTTCTCCGATGTCAGGTGCTGGTCTATTTTATAAGAACATCACTACTGGATTT
This sequence comes from Gastracanthus pulcherrimus, assembly GCA_949152435.1. NCBI lineage: Eukaryota > Metazoa > Arthropoda > Insecta > Hymenoptera > Pteromalidae > Gastracanthus > Gastracanthus pulcherrimus. The sequence goes on from OX424572.1 coordinate 38,454,179, forward strand.
TTATCAATAAAATTATTTACATATAACATGACACCTTTCATAAACACATCTGGTTTATCAAAGCTTATAAGATAGGTCAGAGAGTTGTACTATATAGGTTAAGGATTAGATATTACACATTCGGTGACTATATAGGAGAACGAAAGTTAACATTAGTTAATAATATTGAGCTATATTATACTGAAGAAATATTATAATTATTTTATCGTATTAACTGTATTAAATCCTTTAGCAAACAAATAAATTCGAATAATTTAATTTTTAGCCTTTTGAAAATTTATTGATGATAGACGTGCGTGCATGCGTGCGTGTGTGTGTGTGGACGTGGATCAACATTACTCTGCATATACATATACACGGTAAAACTTATGTTTCTGAGCTTATATTTTGTTTTTCTTAATGAAGGCGGCACAATAAAGATTTCATTTTGTTTTTCGATAAGTTTTTGTTTCTTCAGCGGTTTTTCGATTTTTGGATTTTAGTTTTTCGGGTTTTTTAATATTTTAGAAATAATATAATTGACCCAGTGAAAAGGCATTTGAAAGAGCATAAAAATACCTAACTTTTTAAAACCTGAAAGTTTGGATACAGTTATTTCTTTCTTTTGTTATACACGAAAACGTCATTTTCTGTTTAATCGGTTATATCTCAAAAACATATGATGGAAAATTTTTGATAAAATTTGAGTAGATTGGTATTATGGAGAAGAATGTTCAGTAAAATTTTTGTGTCTTAACCTTTATCTTTTGTCAAGAAAAAAATATATTTGTAAAGAAAATGATTTTTTTTCTCCGTCGATAAAGTAAATGTGCAGGATTTTATCTGAAACTTTACAAATCGGTAGCTTTTGATTATTTCATGATCTGTATGTTTTTTCAGATCATGAGATAGTTTATTCTATGAGATATTGACGTTTTGTGGTTTTTGAAATTGTTTTTTGATCGCTTATATCTCGTGAACGACGCGGTCATTTTTTACCTATCAGGTCTCATTCTTTTCGTTTTAAAATTAAGATTCAAAATTAGAAATTAATTTCAAGATATATCGACTTGTTTTTGTCTTTAGTTTTAGTTTTTCGTTTTTTTTTGGTATGGTAGAAATATTATGATCAATTTAGTGTAAATACATTCAAAAGAGCATAAAATTACCTACCTTCTAGAACCGCAAATTTTGGATAGACTCTTACTCTTGTTACCATCTTCTTTTATTATACAAGAAAAAATACATATTTAGTTTAAACGGTTATATTTTAGAAATCTATGATGAAAAATCGTTCAATAAATTTTAGATGATTAGAAATTCAGTGAATCTACGTATTAACATATAATTACATATATTTTAAATAATTAAATAATTTTAATAAATTATTGCATATTGTTCAGTAATTTTAGTAAAAAATTATCTTTTGTCGAACCATCAATAATAAAAAGCACACCTTTTTTGAGCTATTAACCCCCCTGCGCAGAGAGCCGAGTATACTCGTCCAAACCGCACGTCATTTTTGTATACATTTTGTATCACAAATTTAAATCTTTACTTTGTTGAGACATCTAAAATCTCTCAAATTGAAGCTAAATAGTATAGCTATTATTTAGAAAATGTTACGAATTTGCAGAAAATATTGTTGCAGACTTACATTCGATCTAGTCCATATACACGAAAATAAACTTCTGCGTAGGAGGGTTAATTATAAAGAGATATAGCAATTTAAAATTAATTTATGAGAACAAAGAATTTCATATGGGAACAATTAATTTAGTTTGAGGAAGCTAAATACCAATGAATTGGCAGCATTTTTTAAAATAAAATTAAAAATAAACTAATGCAACCCTCTGCTCCCTAACCTTTTAATTGAAGCATTGCATCAGCATTTTATCTAGTATTAATATTAGTGTAAAAATTGCATTTATTAATCCGAAGATAGATTATGGGAAAATTCACTGATAGCAATTGACAGCTTTCATCTGGAAAAACCTATACGATAGCAGCGCTGCGTCTGAGTTACTTTTTTATACGATTCAAGGAAACAGATTCAGGAAACAGTTTTACGCAACATGATATTTGAGCAAGATAAATGTAACTGATCTGCAAATACTTTTTAATGTATTCATCGTAGTATATAAATCAAAATTATAAATCTTGTTTTCATTTGTTTGACATTATCAAGAAAAGAAGAAGTTACCATGCAGTTCTCTGGAATAATTTTCTATATTGGACTGGCTATTTTAATTGCCACATATGAGTCTTATTCTGCTACGGTAATATAATATATTCTTTGATTTCAATTTTACTTTAAATTTTTAATGAAATTATATCGCGATTTGCAAACTAAAAAAAGGCACGGACGAGTAAAATTACATATTTAAAATAAATTTTGCAATAGACATGTACACTTACAAAATAAAAATTATTTATGTTAATAAATATTCAGAGATTCGATTTATGATAGAGAGTGTAATAATAGACACTCTAAACTTTTTGAAAGAGAAGTTATTGGTCTACCAAGGTTCTGTTAGCGTAATTCCAAACAAAAATTATTTATAATTATATATAACTATCCTAAGAAATTGTGTTCAATTTTCAAAACTGCATTGAGAATAAAATGAATTATTAGTAATGTTTGAATTTGATAGTGAAAGAAATTTTATTCAGGGCACTATTCTTTTAGTATCAGGAACTATATTTAAGTAAATAAATCAGAGTTGTAAGTTATTCCAGGTATATCCTTATAGAAAAGAATATAAAAAATGTAGTAATGTACTACATATCGACGCCTGAGAAGAAGAACCTCCTAACTCGAACTGCTCGTAAAGAACCTCCTATCTCGGCCGGCGCGTAAAGAACCTTCTATCTCGGCCCTCGTGAAGAAGCTTACATCTAATATTTTATTAAAAATAACTACAAAATAGATTTTTATGTACAAATATATTGCATGGTATCCTCGTATATCATCTGTATAATATTATTATAAAATTAGTATAGAATAATATTATACGGATAATATATGAGGAGCTCCTTCGTGCGGGCCGAGATAGGAGGTGCTTCACGCGCCGATCGAGATAGGAGGTTCTTCACGCGCAGTCCGAGATAGGAGGTTCTTCCGCTCAGGCGTTGACATTTTCTGTTGACCATACTAAAATTGTCCGTGTCAGTTGCTATATGAATGAGTTGTAACTAAAACCCAACTTATATTTTTCATGAAATATTATCAATATTTAGTATAAAATTAAACGAAAACGAAGTTTTCATTGATATGTGAAATGTTTTACTAAACTTTTTTAGAATTATTTTAGTTAAATTCAATAAATAGTATACTTTATTAATAGTATAGTTATCAAAATTTATTTGTAACCGTGACTACAGTTATTGTATTGAGGTATAACAGAATATTTAATACTACTTTCAGTAATTTAAAAGTTAAAGTACGATAAATTTTCGAGATTTAAATAAATTCTACTAAATCTTGTAATACTTTTATTGTAATGATTAAACGATTACTATAAAGTTAGTATATGTAAGTATAAAAAGTGTCGAACGTATAATTTTAAAATTGTAAAGAAAGAATAAAAAAGATCAGTTGCTTAACTCCAGTCTCCCCTAAGGGAATAATCAAACATATTGCATATAACGATAATTTAATAATCAAGTAATTTTTATTAGAACAAGCTCTACTTATAACTCATCGTGTTCCCAATAATGACATTTCCTTATATCCACTTTTAGATACCAGCGTCGTCAAAGACAAATGTGTTATCGAGCAGCGGTAGCTCATCAGTGATTGAAGATCCACACATTCGAAACAAGCGTAAAAATTTAGCAGAACACATGGTCAACGTCTTTTTCAATCCTTTCGCGGTGGTTGACCTAGTGAATGACACTGTTGACGAGATTGAGAGGCAGAAGAAACTTAATAAAGAGGCTGAGAGGCAGAGGGAAATTAAACGAGAACTGGATGAAGCCAGAGAGAAGACGAGAAGAGAGATCGAAGCACTGGAACGGGAATTATTAGATTCCAAGTGAATCGGATTCCAGTTGATCATATCATCAATGGTAATGATATAAGACAGTATAGTGTAGTATAAAAGTAATTTAATGTGTATATAGGATCGGATTTGATGATAAAAGTGACAACGCAAACGTTGTTCTGAATTATGAAAATTGCATTTATCTTATAATGGATGATAAATAAACATTCCGAGGTTAATGAAGTACGAAAGTGGATATTTGATAATTTTACTCCTAACCTAAACCAATGTACTGTATATTTATTTTCACTAGACATAACAGCTTAGAAACTCCTACATATTACTACTAAGAAAATGGAGCATTTTCGTAAAAACTACCATGTTCTAACAAGTACTATCATTTCATTTTTATCAAGGTCAGAAGTCGATCGAGTAAAGAAAATACCGATTTTTCTTAACCCCCCTGCGCAGAAAGTCGAGTATACTCGTCCAAACCCAGCGTCACTTTTGTATACATTTTGTATCACAAATTTAAATTTAATTTTGTTAGGACATCTACAACCTCTTAAATAGAAGCTAAATAGTATAGCTTTAATCTAGAAGATGTTAGAAATTTGCAGAAAATATTGTTGCAAACTTACATTCGATCTAATCCATATTCACGGATATAAACTTCTGCGCAGAAAGGTTAAGGGGGCAGGGTCTGGGTTAAACCGAAAAAAGACTTTCATTCTGAAAATTTCTATGCTATCAAATCACAATAAGATCTTAAATTCTACCGTTGTAAAACCTCAAAATTTTGATTCTACACGTCACAATAAATCATTATTTCCAATACCATATATATTAAAGGAACTTTATTCCTCACATAATTTAAGGTGATATACATTTATTGGGGTACTACTTTGACTCCCTCTACATATAGATAAGAGAAAAAAATGTATTTTGAGATTAGGATTTGTTTTTTGCTCGTAACTGGACAGAAGAAGTACTTTAGGTAAAATAGATGAAATTTATACTCACCCTGTAGGGGGTATTACTTTGACTTCCTCTACATATAAGTAGAAGAAAAGAAAATTATTTTGAGGTTAGGATTCGTTTTTCGTTTACACATCAGTTAGATAATTTAAATTTCCAACCATTTTTCGCTCTTGTGTTGGTAATTTAAATTAGAATTGTAATATTTAAAGTTTGAATGTCCCGTAGTAAGGCCTCTCGTGGTGGCTAATTCTTCTACAGGGTTACCAACTTAGTCGATAAATATAATTTTAAATTTTAAATTACAAATTATGAATTTCCCGCTGAAGCGCTTTCTAGTGGTGGTGAGTAATTATTACAGGGTTACCAACGTAGTCGAAAGTTCAATTTGCCGCCCTCTTGTAACACCCTCTGGTGTCGGTAATTAGAAATATTAATTTAGAATTTGAATTTTCCGCCACTCGGTCGGTAAAGTAGATTTTGGGTCACCAGTCGTGGTCGGTACTTGGGTTACCAGTACAAATAATAATTTAAATTTCCCGCCATATTGCAACGCCATCTGGAGTCAAGAATTCGATTTTTGAATTTCAAAATTTGAATTTCTCGACATTCGGTCCGTAAAGTAGATTTTTGGATTACCGCTCGAGGTATTTACTTGTGTTACCCGGTCGGTAAGGTAGATACCCGGGTTAGCCCAGACACGAACCCTTGGTCAGTAAGGTAGGCACCAAAAGTGGTCATGAACCCGCCTAGCTTATCTACTAGATAATTAGGGATATGAAGAATATTCCGAAAAAGATCTTTTTGTAAAAAAATTGATTGTTTGTCACCTATGATAACTGGAGTAGATCTTTAATATAAGACAAAAAGTGTAATTTTGTCTCGCTTTTCAGGGAACCAAGTGTCCATTTTCGAATAGATGGGTATACAAATATTTTTGGACAAACCATCAATGATAAAAAAGCAAACCTTTTTTGAGCTATTAATTAGAAAAAAGAATATATATATAGCAATTTAGAATTAATTTATGGGAACAATTAATTTAGTTTGAGGAAGCTAACTGCCAGTGAATTAGCTAGGTTTTTCAATTGTTAATAATAAATTTTGCAACCCTATTAAATTGTTAATTAAATTTTTTGATGCAGGTAAAAAATGCATACTACTTTTACAAATTATATTTTCTTGTAATTTTGTAATTTTATTTGAGTTTATGAACAAAGAATTTACTCCTTTAATATAAACATATCAAAAAATATAAAACGTGGTAAAAAAAAGGAATAGAAGAATCTTAAAAGTTCGTTTTGATTTAAAATTTTCATCAATAAAAGGAAAAAAATTACGTTTTCGCGTATAACATAATATGAGAGATAGCTTATAGAAAATTTCGCGTCGGAGAAGATAGTGAATGTTATGCTCTTTTAAATGCATTTACACTGAAGTGATCATATTATTTCTAAAATACCAAAATACCTTATTGATTTCAGAATGTCGTAAAAATGTGAAATCGTTATACAACAAAGCGGGTTGATGAATCTTAAAATTACTTTTCAATTCCGACTTACTATTCATTAAAATCTTCATTAATAAACGAAAAAAATAGACCACTTTGGCAAAAAATGACCGCGCCGTTCTTGAGATATAAGCAATCAAACAAAAAATGCTTAAAAAACTGAACCTTAAATAACTCGAAATATAAAAGTCGTTATTTTGGTGGTTCGGCGGTATTTTGTCATTTCGCAAACGATTTTTTATTAAGGAAGAAAACAAAAAGTTATTGCCAAAAACATTAGAAATAAATTTCGAAGATACGACATACTAGACTTTCTTGACTACGAATTCCACACTTGCTTTGTTTATTAACAGCCTGGACATCTAGCTAAATCATGTCCTACTGTAAACAAAAGTACGCCTTTCTCCGATTCTCAAGGCAACAATGCGGATGCTCTATCTCTCAATACACAAACTTCTATTAAACAACGTGTTTCTGCAAATCCGGAAGTCACACTATAATGAAAAGGTATCTCTAATTGATGATTCACTGCTTGATACAATACAATAGTACAAACAGTGAAACATCGATTAATCAAAAATTTCCGACATCCCCTTAACAGCTATACCAGTAGAGCTCCAACCAAGCAAATCTTTAAATGAGAACTCAGATCCTAATAAAGTAATTAACGATTTGATAAAAAAACATAATGCAACTGTAATATATACTGATGATAGTAAAGAGTTAAACTCTCAATACAAAGAAACAGCCTGTATATGCCTTGACTTAGGCTTTCAGTTAGCTCAAACTGTAGAGAAAATTGCGTCAGCATATATAGCAGAATGCATCAGTAATGATTCACAGCCAACCTAGGACTGACAAGGAGAGTGTCGCACTTCCGGGCACGGATTTTGATGAAACATTGGGAGGTGTTTTCTGGTACCTAAAAATGAAGCCTAGTACCCGTAGTTTCGTCCTATAGGCCTTTGGGGACAAGATATGACCGCATGTGTTCAAAATATGCGTTACTTCAGTAAAAAGTGGTACCTATACTTCATATCATAACTCTGCAAGTTATTTTGCTAGATAAATTATGTAATAAGATAAAATAGTTTACTAAAAGAGCCTTAAATTAAGCTTTGTTTCATATTATATTTCATAATATTATTTTTGATTCATAATATTATTTTTGATTGATAATATATTTTTGATTCTGTTAGAATCAAAAATAACGACGAAAAATTCATGAAAATTTAAGGATTTTCAGCTATTTAAATTGAGTACTTTTCCATGTATTTTTGTCATCATTTTCTATTGTTCATAACTTGCAATAGAATAATATTTTTATATGAAACAGAGTTTAAATTAAAGCTCTTTTAGTAAACTATTGTATCTTATTACATTATTTATCTAGCAAAATAACTTGCACAGTTATGACACGAAATATCGATACCACTTTTGACTGAAATAACGCGTATTTTGAACACAAACGGTCATATCTTGTTTTCAAGGGTCTATGAGACAAAACTACGGGAACTAGGCTTCATTTTTAGGTACCAGAAAACACCTCCCAAAGTTTCATCAAAATCCGTGACCCGGAGGTGTGACACTCTCCTTGTGAGAGCAATTATTTTAATTTATTAAATTAATCTAATCGATGGAACTAAACTGTCTATTGCTGATGTAACAATACTTTGTTATTGCTCTCATAACTATATTATTTTGCGTAATATACCTGCGACAGCAATATGTATGGTTAGTCAAGCAATATCGGTATATAGTTATCATATAAATATAAAAGTATTGATGTGATACCCAATTCTTTTTGTCAGTGTACCTTTATATATAAGTTATAATATAGTATCTATCCTTTAGCAGAATAGTAAAAATTGGCACTCAAAACAAGACGTCTAATACCAGTCCTAAATTTCATTGGAATTCGCTTACAGGTCAAAAATACTTTCAAAACTATTATTCAGAACCTCAAAAACCGTTGTTCGCAAAAAAAACATTTAAAATGGAGAGATACGGTCACAATGAATAGATGAAGGGCAAACCACTACAATTTAGCGTCATCGTTAGCAAGAATAAATATTGTAAAAAATGCGATTTGTATCTGCGGAAATAAACTATACAAGATCTGAACTATGTCCTATGGCAACGTGAACGTTATGAAATGAACACATGCAAATTAATAAAAAAATTACAATCGACACCATTGGTGGGGTCAGTGGTTGCGTGGTGGATCGTTCAAGAAAGTTGAGCAGCGTTGCGGCATGGTTGTACTTGGATGGGTGACCGTTCGAACAACCAAGGGCATCAACAATAGTGTTTTTTTTGGTAGGTAAGGAATGATATTGACTAGCAAGTTGTAGTTCATTTCCTTACCGCACCGCGTCCTGGCGGAGGTTTTTCCTAGGGGTTTTCCTCCGTTACAGGTTGCCGACATAGGTAGAAACCTGTCATTCTCGGTAACTTGGGTGAATGCGGGAATGGTGATTGGAGTATCCTGTAAAAATCCGAAAAGGGTGTACAGGTAGGAGTAAAAAAGAAATGCGAATGTAAAAGCTTGTAAATACATATGTGCATTTCTTGAAAATTGTGATCAATTTATATAAAGCATACATTTGCGTTAACACTTATAAATTCTCTTGTAAAACCTATTTTTATTCTATGTAATGCAAATAAGCATCGTTCGAAGCTACAAATGCTAGAAATGAAAAAAAGGCTAACCTATATATTTACTAATCAAGTCACTTGAGGCGTCAAAAATCTTTCTTTTAATAAGTTTTATATAAATAAGAGCTTTCGTATAATGAATAACTTGCTTGAATAAATTGACACAACTTTTATACATTAACTAAAGTTACAGAAAATAATTAAGAAAACGTAAGTTTCCGAATTTCCTTTGTTTATATGTTGACATGTATTTTTTGGTAAAACTATTGAATGTTGATGACCATTTCAGTGTACCGTATCAAAAATTACAAAAAACGTTGATATTAAAAGATATTTGAATATTATGAAGTTGCCGCGTATTCAAAGTAGCCCCGGTCACTCCTATTAGTCTTTTAGAACCTTTTAGATCACTCGTATGTAGAGAAGAAAGGGGTCAAACTGATTAGGTAGGTCACTCCAATCACCTTAATTATAATACTTCTGAGTGAAAATGTACAGGAATTCCTGTATAAAGTTTAAGTAAGTAAATTATGTACCTAAAGAAAAATTACATTGATTTATGGGAAAATAAATTTTTATATATAATTTTAATATTTTAATTAAACTTTTATTTTTTTTAATTATTTGTGGTGATATAAATACCATTTCCACCCCCCCCCCCCCTCCACTCCCCTATTTTTACTCTCTCCATCCTGGATAAGCCGGAAACATATCAATATCGGACAATTTTTCTCATTTTCTCATAATATCATAAAAGACGGTAATTGACGTATACATAAAAGAAGCCACGAAGAAGTCTTCTAGGATCACCATCATTGGTGACCTAATGCACCTAGTTATCTTCTGTGATATGTAATATATGCATGAGAAGACCGTGAATAAGTCCCCTAGGACACCGTCATCCGGGACTTTATACACCCGGACATTGTATTCATGTTCGTATCTTGGGGTTTAATACTTCATTATAGTCCCTGTTAGGCATTTCATATCAGGCTGATCTGAAATTTGTTGTATGTCAATTTCAGATCGAAATTGATTTGAACTTCCCATTTCTATTTTGTACTATGTAACAGTAAATCCGGCGACAAACTGTCGATGTACAACTAATTTTTTCTGGTGAATTACGTATTTGCAATTATTGCTCTGGTTAAAACACAACTTATTCTGAAATATTATCATTGTTATTATCATTATTATTATTCTTATTATTATTCTTATTATTATTCTTCTTATTATTCTTATTATTATTCTTATTATTATTCTTATTATTATTCTTATTATTATTATTCTTCTTCTTCTTCTTCTTATTATTATTATTATTAGTATTAAACTAATGGTACGCGAAAGACTGTTAAATTAGTACTTAGAATATACATCTCGGTGATACATTGAAAATTATAAGCGACATATAACTTTCAGTGCGGGCGGGGATGTAACACCTATATGTGGCTTGTAAAATGTAATCAAAGCTGCGCGGCCGCCAGCTCGGGTACGCGCGTAAAAAATTAGAGTTTCTTGATATTTCATAAAGATATTGGGACTTGATTGCGCGCGTGTGCGCGCGCAGAAACATAAGAGCTTATACCCTGAAAAAGGATCTGCGTTTTAATCTCGAGTTCGCTGCCTGTATAGTAAAAGGATACTTCGAAGTCGCGAGCTGCTCGTCTAAGTCCACTCGGACGAAATTCGCGAGCTTTTGATAACAAAACATAGTAACAGTATAACTATCGTGTTAGCAATTCAGCAGCTTGTATAGTTACTTAGGGGAGATTCGACTACGATCTGATGGTATTTGGTATTGGGCAGTAGCAGCTTTACATACTTACAAATACAGATAATAGAGAAGAGTACTGATTTTTAGTTAGCAGTATATTACTTCCTCACAGAGGAAGCTTTGGGATAGTAAAAAGAAAGTTTTACTAAAAACATGTTAGAAACATGTTTTGAGGCTTAAGAAATTAAAATACGCTATTTTTAGAAAATGTCCGTATGGATGTGTGTGTGTGTGTGTGTGTGTGTGTGTGTGTGTGTGTATGTGTGTGTGTTTGTGTGTATGGACGTGGATCAGCATTACTCTGCATATACATGGTAAAACTTAATGCTTCAGGGTTATTTTTTTTTGCTTTTCTTAAAGGAAGACGGCACATTAAATTTATTTCTCTTTTTTTATTCGTTTTTGTTGTTTAGCGGTTTTTTGATTTTTGAGTATTACTCGTAGTTTTTCGGGTTTTTTAATACCTTAGAAATAATATCATCGATCCAGCAAGAAGGCATTTGATTCTATTTTATAGAGCATAAAACTACCTAACTTTTTCAGACCTGAAAGACTGGATAATATTCCCTTCTTTTGTTATAAACGAAAACATCATTTTTTGTCTAAAGGTATCTCGGAAACATATGACGTAAAATTTTTGAAAAAATTTTAGATGATTTAAAATATGGAGAAAACTGTTAGTAAAGTAAAATTTTTGAGTCTTAACTTTTTTCTTTTGTTGCGAAAAAAAAAATATATTTGCAAAAAAATCGAGTTTCTTTCTCCGACGATAACTGCAGTAAATGGGCAGCATTTTATCTGAAACTTTACAAAACGGTAGCTTTTTATTATCTCATGACCTGTATGCTTTTTTAGATCATACAGGTATTTTGTATGTTTTTTTATCGATAATATCTGGAGAACCGCGTGGTCATTTTTTACCAATCAGATCTCATTTTTTTCGTTTTAAAATGAAGATTCAAAATTCAAAAGAAATTTCAAGATTCATCAATTTATTTTTGTTTTCTAACGATTTTTCGATTTTTCGATTTTTAAGTCTCAGATTTTCTGTGTTTTTGGTATATTAGAAATATTATGATAAATCTATTTTAAATTTATTAAAAAGAGCATACAATTACCTATCCTCTACAATTGAAAAGTTTTGATAGGCTCTTTTCTTTCTACTAAATAATTTATAGAATAAAGAAAAACGTGACTTCACAGATGGAAATGGTCTAGTAAAAATTACTATTTCATACGGTAATGTTGGGACTTATGGGGAGACCATGGATTCCGGGTCTTGGATTTTTATGAAACTTTGGGGATCGACTTTTGGAACCTAAAAATGGAGCCTAGTATCCGTAGTTTTATCCCATGAGACTTTAAATCTGAGATAACAAAAAAACATTAGCATTCCTCATATAGGCAATGCTAAAAAACAAATATATATAGATATATTATCAAATTAATGAAATACGCCGTATCTACCGTACAAAGGCCCATGGGATAAAACCCTGAGTAATGGGCTTCGTTTTTAGGTAGCAGAAAATGATTCCTAAAGGTTCATCAAAATCGGTGACCCGGACTCCGTTGTCCCCCCTTGTTAGTTGCAATAATAAGTTTTATTTTAGTAGTAAATGCTACATTAATATCAGTTATTGCTATTTATCTATTAATATGTACTAGCGAGTGTAGGACAATCTGCTAAATAAGTAGTTAGTTGCACAAGTGCAATAATTACTTTCATTTTAGTAGTAAATGCTACATTAATAGCAGTTATTGCTATTTATCTATTAATATGTACTAGCGAGTGTAGGATAATCTGCTAAATAAGTATAGTAAATATAGTGTATAGTATATAGTATTGTTTTAACTATTTTTCGATTTTTCGATTTTTGAGTTTTAGTTTCTCTGTTTTTTTTGTTAAAGATATTATGATCAATTTAGTGTAATTTTTAGAAATTCATATTGTTTTTTCATCACAGAATTATAAAATTATAAATTTATAAAGTTTGAGGAAGCTAAGTACCAATGAATTGGCAGCGGTTTTTTGTAAATCTTGATAAGTTTATTTGTAAACTTTTGGAATTTTGATTATATCTTCAAATTTGAAGAAGATATAGGTAGAACTTTAAAAGCGGTGTGGCGTCACTCAAAGGACCTTTAATAAGCCATAACTTTAGCAAATTTGCATTGTTAAACGTCGTTTGATTGGTCAGTATGATTAAATTTAAATATAGTATGATACGTGCTTCTTGTTTATCCCAATACGTTGTTACTTTTACCGTGATTTTCTCTATTCACCCTGAGCATAACGATTGGCGACACCTAAAACTTGAAACTTCACGGGGGGCTGGACTGGGAAAACTCAACACATGCATATCATACATATATAGTAATACTTTCAATACTTCCTATTTCCATTTTGCGCTAACTCAAGCTCTTCGGTCTTATCCATTATCTCCTCCAAGCAGAAGTGCGGCACGATAGCGAATAATTATTATTCACAAAACTCTCTCCACGCGCGTACCCAGAAAACTGGAGCGACCCTTCGACCAACTATACGCAAACCGCATCGGGAGCAAATCGAACCCAAGAACCAAAAGGATACAGTGGATCCTCGTCGTCGCTAATAAAGTGGAGAAGCGCGGCTCGTGCATCAAGCGCTACGGGGTTTTCGTGTATATACGCACAAAAAAGGAGGAAGAACTCCGGCCGCGCCGGGCCCCGGCGCAATGTATATATACATATATAAGAGAGCCGCGCGGGGCAAGCGAATTTACGATGTCTCACTTTCACCGCTGAGGATCGCGGTGTCACTCGCAGCTGCCGCGCGTTTGCATTCCTGCCGTATAGGTATTTACTGGCGCCCGGCTATCATTAACAAATTATTCCTGGAATGGCGGGGAGGATACGCGAGAGATGTGTGTACGTGTGTGTGTGTGCGCGCGCGAGATGCGAAGCTAATCTGCCTAACTGCCTTGGAAACGCGACGATTTGCCGGTGCGGGGATAATTCTTAACGGCACCCCGGTGGTGATCCACTGTTGCAGAAGCATCCCACTGAGGTGCGCGAGTGCTCTTAGGCTTGATTTCTTTCTTTTGCACGTTTTTTCAAAGGGTTTATTATTCGATACACTAGATTCAGTGTAGCCATGAGATGGCTTGGATTATGCCGATCAGAAGCCGATAGTTCGCTTCGTCTATAGTAATGAATAAAATTGAGCTTGTCATAGTGTGTTCTTAATCGGTATTGATCGGTACTTGAATAAAAAGTTTCATTTCCACGCTTATCATATACTGATAAAGAGCTTTCTGACGCTTTTATAAAGTTTAATTAAGTCATGTTTGTTGTGCATTGGTGATGTATTTGATGTTGTTTAAGATTAATAGATTTGATTTAGAGTATAACCAACAAAAATAGAATTGAAATCTTAAGAATTAGAAGTGAATGAGATTGAATTTATCGCGTTTGACAAGCTAAAATAATTTAAAACTGTAATATTAAAGTATGTTGAATATCAGAGAGTAATAAAATCAAATGAATAAACTATTTCTCAATAAAAATTCAGTTCTGAAAAATATAAATCTCTTGAGGTATTGCTAGTGCGACAATGAAGTCAAGTGCATTAGAAATAGGAAAGTTTGCAACTATAAGTTTTTAAATGTTTCTTAATTTATCATCCACGGTTAAGGCAAGTTTTGCCTATATTGCCTAATTGATAGTTCAGTAAGTCACCTGGAAGAAAGCCCCTTATGGAAAAATTCTGCAGAAATTACTGCACGATTTTTCGCACACTTTTCTGCACGATTTTCGGCATACTTTTCAGGACATGCAGATTTTTCTGCAAGCTTTTAGCCTGCAGTTTCATTTGTAGAAATATAACAAACAAATCAGCAGGCAGAAAACTTGCAGAAAAACGTGTAGAAAAGCTTGTAGAAAAATCGGCATGGTCAAAATCTCTGAAGAATATCGTGTAGAAATTCCTGTTGATGCTAATTCTTCGAACTTTCCAACTGATGTCGACTCTAATAGACTCAACTCTATGTCTAATCTAGTGTCAGCTTCGCTAAGCACAGGCCCACCTACTATAGTTCAAGAGTCTGTTCATGAACTCGAAGCTACCTGAATCTTTTACTGTCTATTACCAAAGTGTTCGTAGCATAAGGAAAAACTGCACATACTTAGAAATAATGTCTACCACTTGACTCACCACCCAGATATGATTGTCTTGACAGAGACCTGGCTGAACTCTAGAATTTAAAACAATGAAATAGGTCTAGATACATATAATGTATATAGACGTGATAGGCATGCCGATTCAGAAGACTACTGTAGGTGGTAGAATATTGGTCGCAATATCAAAGTCAATTATCTCATCTTGCTGTGATAGTTTATCTAAGGATTGTGAACAAATTTTCATTAAAATTAAACTTGCCTCAAGGAACCTGATAATCGGAGCACGCTATATCGACCCACTGTCGTCTCATCTGGTGTATGAAGAACATATATCTGCAGTTCAACAAATATCTACCGGCAACGATACAAATAATCTTTTTCTTCTTGGGGACTATAACCTCACTAAAATAATATGGACAATCTATCGCAATGCTTTCCTGTAGCTTCTGATAAGGTTTAGACTTATCGTTTAGTAACATTCACAATATTAATTGCTTAGATTCTGAAGAATACATTATTCCAGCAGACAATCATCACAAACCTCAATATTATTCAGTCCAGTTTGATTTGTTGTCACATCCTTTATCTGACAATGTACCTAGCACCTGGTTTGATTTTCACCACGCTCACTTTGATGCAATCAGGCATGATATCTTTCTTGTTAATTGGGATACTTTATTAAGGAATAAATATTTACATATAAATTTAGATAATTTTTACAATACTATACTATAATATAATAAAGAATCCTAAAAAATGTTCCTATTAGATTCTTAAATCTTAACTTATCTAACTATCCAAGATGGTATACATCAGAGCTTACAACACTTATATTAGAAAAGAAACTTGCTCTTAGGCTCTGAAAATCATCTAGTGAAAATACAGATTATATAAACATTAAGTTCTTACGTGCAAAATATATAAGACTATTTAGAGTATGTTTTAGAGACTATCTAAACAAAGTTGAAAGCAATATTGGATTTAGTATTAAAGCTTTCATTTAATCTGGTCATTTTTTAATTTTACACGAAATAATAATGTAATACCTGACTACTTAAAATGTAATGACTCAGTATCTCATTTGGGTTCAGAAATGGCTAACAAGTTCGCCTCTTATTTTGGGTCTTTCTATTCTACATCGAACTCCCATGCAACCAATATGATACTGAACCATTAATTGTTGAACTAGATATTAGTTTAGAGGAAACAAGCTTAGTTATAAACAATTTGAAAAGAAATACTAGTGTCAGCCCGGATATGATACCAACTTGCTTATTAAAAGAATGTCGAGATTCACTGATTACACCTTTACACATTATTTACAATAAATCCATCTGGGAACTTTCCCATATATACGGAAATAATCTTTTATAACACCCATATTCAAATCTGGGGATAAATCTATCTGGTTAAAAACTATAGACCCATCTCTATTATAGGTGCGATTCCAAAGGCCTTGGATGCAATTATGGACAACAAGTTATCAAATCCTCATACTGTCTAAAATTATTTCTCAGCAACACTGAGCTGAACACGGCTTTACAAAAGGAAAATCTACAATAACAAATTTATTTAATTTTTGTAACTTTGCTTTTGATAACTATGAGAAAAATCATCAATCTGATGTAATCTACCTTGATTTCTCCAAAGCTTTCTACAAAATTAATCATGTAGAACTTTTAGAAAAACTGCATAATTTTGGTATTCAAGGGAAATTACTGCTATGGATTAAATCATACTTATTTAATAGGACTCAAGTTGTAAAATTTAGATGTTTTGAATCCAAGCCATCCAGGACCAGTGTTGTTTAATAATATTATCAACGACGTTGTAACTGATAAATCATTGTAAGTGCCTGCTCTATGCGGATGACATGAAATTATTCAATACTGCGTAGAATCAAATAAATTGTAGCAATATTCAGAGAGATTTAATTTCTATAGCCGAATGGGCAAGTAATGGCTTACAATTAAACATCTCCAAATATAAAATTATGTCAATAAACCGGGGCCAAATATTAGGTTACGAATACCGTATAAATGATTCTGTATTGGAAAGAGTATCAGTTTTCAACGACCTTGGTGTAATCTTTGATAGCAATTTAACATTTGAAAGCCACTAGAATTCAGTAATATGAAATCACATATAAATTAGACAATCCCTACTATTCTACTCTTGCTAGAATACGAAGGAATTGGAATAATTTACCAAACTCGCAACAAAATATTACTAGTGAATCCTCTTTTAAATCAACATGCAAACAGTTTATTCAAACAAACTACAATGCTTAGTTACTTTCCTAACCTACAGTATGTTGTAATTGCGCTTTTATTGCTAGCTTATTCAACGTTTATATTCAAACGCTACTTATAATTTAATTGTACTCGCCTCTCGTTATACTCTACATTTGTACTATTTTCTAAAGGACTTTTCAGTCCGTATATTAAACAAAATAAAAAGAATAAAATAAAAAATATCTTATATCGTAGTTAATTACCGGTTATAAACGAGAATAGGAATATTACTTTGCATGTCGCTTTGCATTCTTATCCTGACCATTACAAAGTTTTAAAATTGTTGTAAATAAACTGTTTAATTTTAATATTTTGAGTTCAAGATACGCTTTTCACAATATATACAGAAAGTTTATTAACACCTTTTCAAGTATCTAGATTTTTCGATTTTAGTACTATACCCTTTTTTGTATTCAGATACAGCATTGTTCGGTAAAACAACATTCTAACAAGACTAGTCCTCAAAGACAAAAGTCATCGTCCACACTAGGATATCCATTTTGCTCATCATGACACTATTCATTTTCGAAATACAAAAAAGTAAAAAGACTTCTTTCACCACAGTTCCATCAATGATTACCAAAGCTTTCAACCCAGTTCACCTCATAGCAACACAAAGTTTCCTCACCCGCCACCATTCGACTTCCACGCAATTTCCTCGCCAGCAAAAATTTCCCCAAAAAGCAAAAAGAAACCCACCTCAAAATCTACATAAATCTCTATCTCACAAGGCGTATACATTATAAAAGGGCATATAATATTAGCACGATCGCGGGGCGCGCGGTCGTTGCACGGGGCCCGCGCAGCGCGGCGAGGCGCATCATCCGTTACGGCGAGTGACGACGTTTTTACGAGCGGCTCGGATTGTAATTCAAATATTTATTCGAAGCGACTTGGCGCGCGTTTGGGCAGCAGCAGCGGCGGCGGCGGCGGTTTTAACATCTTATGGGAATCGGCCGGAAGAATGACGGGCGGCCGCCCGGAGTCACGCTGCGTCAGACCCGTATGTCATCTCCCCGTGGCTGCTGCTGCTGCTGCCGCTGCTGCTCTCCTGCGAGCTTCTCTTCTTTCCTCCGCTGTAAAGGAGGCATAGAGGGTATAAAGTTGGTGCTCGTTCGCGAGTTTTAATTTTCGACTTGCTGGGGCTTTCGTCCTTTTTGGGACTTGGGTTTTGTTGGATTCTTCGAGGAATACAAATAAAAGGGTATCTTTGTAAGGTGGTTGTGGTCTAACTGCGCTGCTGAAAGCTTGTATTTGAAAACGAAAGTTCAAGAGACGATTGAATTATGAGTTGAACGAGATTTTTTAATGTTATTGATTCGTTCGGGATATTAAAGAGCGGTGAAATAAAAGATAATGAGAGAAAAAAGATATCGTTTTGGTATGCGTGATTAAGTTAAAGTCAAAGAAAATTTAGGCTGAACTTTTTTAATAAATCATGGGGTGAGTGCACCAGCGAATGCATGGACACCAGTGAATGAACACTTGTTGAGACAAAGATTTCTGATTATTCTTACTAGCACTTACGTGCTTTGATAATGTCACTACTTAGCTTTATAGCACGTGCATTGAGAGAACGGATTCTTTGTGGCAAAGAATATTTCTTAATTGTTAAGTTTTGCGGATTTGAATACGGTCAAATGAATATTTCTTAACAGTTAAATGCATCGTCTTAATAGTTAAGAACTGAATACTTGAGTAGCGTCAATGGCTGACCGCCTGACTTTAAGGTTAACTTAATTTTTCATATTTCTAAGATGTTTATATGACCGTTACATGTTAGAATAAGTTTTCACCTGTTACGATTATGTCTACGTATAGGATAATTTTATATTTTCTCAAAATTTCTATTTTCTCGACTTTTCTCAAGTTCGAGTTCTCAACTATTACGAATTCAACATTTGCGGCAAGTACGTGAGAATTCGATTCCGCAAGTACACGATTCATTTACCACAAGAAATCCTTTCTCTCAGTGTGGTAAACCTTTTATGCAAGCAATCAAAAATGTTACGTGACCTGTTCATGTTAGTATACGCTGTTCTAGTTATTTCAACCCCTGATTCATTTTCATTATTATTGAGGAACGTATTATTTGTATGTCTCACGCATATATCGGCTCGGCTGTAAAGACTCGACCTTCTGAACGAAAGACCCCATATCCCAGGTTCGAATCCTAGCTGGGTACCTCTGACATTTCTTTCGAAAAAAACATTGTTTAAGTGCCTGCGTGTACCGCGGTTTTCTAAGTGTGAGAGGTGGATGCATCATAACTATAGGGATACACAAAATACACACACATTTAATACTCGATTCACTATGAGCATGTACAATATAATGGTCGCAACTCATACGCACGCATACGCATACGTATACGCACATACACACACATATACACTCACAGTAATTTTTGAATATACCAATTTTCTTGAAAAATCGTACTCAAGCGTTTCTTGGCGTGTTGATTACCATTTTATTGCTATATTTTCAGGACAATTTAGTAACTTTCTCCAAAACCTAGTATCTATATTAAAAGAAAAAATTGTATTTTGTTTTATGAATTGTTCGCAATTAACAATTTTATAGGCAATTTTTGAATATCAATAAGTATTGTCAAAAACAAAAATTTCAGAATAAGCTAGAAACTATAAATATATTAATCGAAAAGAAGTATATAATATAAGGATACTACATGAAAATGTAAAGCAGTAAACTGATTTAAAACAGATGACTGCCCGCCACTAAGAGCCTCATAAGTAGCCACCAAAAAAACTCTTCACAGATACCGGTAACTACAAGTTAACCACGTTTCCTTAAACAGCATAAGCTACATCCTCCTTCAACTATCCACACTTAAACACATTGTAAATTCAGAAATCCTCCACCAGCACGCGCCTTCCCGCGATTCACCGCGCGTGGCAGCTCGCGAGAAATCGCCGCCACTTTTTGTACGCACCCCCCCTCCCCCCTCGCTCTACATTCTAAAAACAAAGCACCACCGAGCGCAACGACACACAACGCTCCAACTCCTATATATATCCACCGGCACAACATCGTTTAAGGCTCTTCTCTCCTCTCCAGCAGAAGAGAATGCAACATCGACGCTCCTCCGCACAACTCACTCCACATCAAAAGCGCGCCTCGCCTCTCCCCTCATCCCCGTCATCCTCTCGCGCTATCTGCGGACAAGATGTAAAAGGCCGCGGCAGCACCATAGCGCATCTATATACATGTATAAAAAATATACCCCTCCGCGGCGGACTCGACTCTTTTTCGCGCGCAATTATGCGAGCGCGCGCGCGCTTGCCTCTCCTTTTTTGCTTATACACTCCGGCTACTTAGTCCCTCTGTGGCGTATATACGCACCTGCGGCCGAGGCCCGCACCTCGTTATTCCTGTAAATTGCCGTTAATTAGCGCACCGGCGCTGCATATGCGTATGCTATCTATCTCTCTTTCTTTCTCTCTCTCTCTCTCGGGCAGGAGGAGAAATAATCGATGCCCAAGCGCGATACTGTCGCGGCGGCACGCGTCCTGCAATCGGATTCCACTTGTGCGCTCTGCCAGCGCTCGCAACTCGCCCCACGTTACATCCGCTGGTGCTGCTCCTTTTTTGCGAGCGCGAGCGCGCGCGCGCCGCGGCACACATAACAATTATCTCGGGAGGGGAGAGCAGCGCGCGGTCAAGCGCCGAGACGAACAGCCGTCGTAAAGCACGCGGTTATTGCTCCGTAGAGCCATAACAATTAGGAGATACGATGTATCGTTGGTGCATCGCGGAATGCGCGCGTGTGTGTGGTGTGGATAATGGGTGGCGATGCGACGATTGAGTCAGGTGGGGATTTGGGTGGAGGGACAGATCAACGGGAGAATTGGGTATGAGGGTATGAGATAGGGATGACTGGCGGTTTGTAAGCCTTTGAGACCAAGTGGTGAACAAGATGAAATGAATGATTTTTTTTAATGCAGTTATCTTGAAAATATGTCGTCGCAGTATATAATGTAGCATTTTAATTCCGAAGGAATAATTCAGAAATCTTATATTCGGTAAATGAATTTAAACCCATATAGCATACAATCTTTTTGCAATATTGCCACAAGATTGTTAAATTCATTGATATTCTTATGTATGAGCGACGTAATGTGACCTTGCTACAACCTTCAAGCAATATTGCTATTAATCATTATGACCGTTTGTGCATTGCTTTTCGAAAGTCGATATTTTTCTTGTGACAATATTGCTTGAAGATTATGCGCAATATTGAAGCAAAGTAAAGGGGTTTCCTTTAATCATATATATTTCTTTCGGGAAAATCCATATGATACTTCCTAAAAAGGATATGCGATTACACGATAAGGGAAAACTCCTTATATAAATAAGTTATTTTACTTTATCATTTTTTACCAATTATTACAACATTATTTCAATATTGGTTCAATATTACTTCAATATTGCACCTAATCTTGGAGCATTATTGTCACAATAAAATTATACACTCTAGAAAAGCAATGTAAAACGGACATAATGGTTCATGGTAATATATTATAGATGGAAAAATACATGTCGGTAATTCTACTTTATAATTTAGCACGCCGACATTTTTAGACAATATCTCCAGGTCCAGTCCAGGTTATTATTACATATAATTAGAATAATATAATAGTAAAATATTTAAAGCTTTTTGCTTTAAAAATTGCAGCTCAAAAATGTCGTAACTATTTATGGGTCTTATGCCTAATCTAATACTCTAATACTAATAATAATAATAATGTAATAATCTAATATTCTCTAATCTAATTATTTTCTTTAATAATTGCACTAGCAGAAAAACCTAGGATAATAGCTCTAATTATTCACAGTTTGAGTATTAGGCATGTTTGAGTATTAGGCATTGAGTATTATTATACAAGTACGCGGAAATACGTAGCGGCGTGTATATAAGGTTACTTTGTAGGTACCCATGTATGTATTTAAGCGAATCGCGCGCGCCGTTTGATCGGGAGTTGAGAGACCACCCGCATGTATCTCTATACCGCCGCTGCTGCTGTTGCTGCTGCATTCCTGCAGGTGCCGTGATTTAAACGCGTCGCTATTTAGCCGAGCGTGAATCTGAGTGTATTATGTGTCTACGCATTTTCTGTCGTAACTTCCATATAACATTATAGTAGTCTTTGTACGTCGGTATATCTAAATTAATGGCTGGGCGAATGTACTTTTTTATCACAGTAAATAAATTTGATTTTTTTTAGCGATTTTTGTAAAGATTTCAATATTTGTATATTAGCTGAAAATACTGGAAAATTTTGATTTGAAGAAACTAGTAAGTAATGATGTCCTAGTGTTTCGTTTATGTTATAATATTATATATCTAGCGAGATTATCATAATCTGACAAGATTGTTTTATCGCGCTGGCCAGAAACTTGATGAGTGATGATCTATTTATTTTTTACTAGAATCTAGACCAAAACTGGTCCAAATATATCAAAATTACTTTAAAAGGCTTTTTATTACCTATACTGCTCCTCTACTGGATGAACATCATAAGATTACTCGAATTACATTATCAGCCTAATCGCTTGTATAAATATTCACATAATTAATCATATGATTTAATTTTATCCGTCTGAAAATATGCTTTAAACCTGCACATGATTGATCGTCTGGTTTATTAAATTATTTTGCATCCATTAATAATATCATTGAACATGTATCAACCTTGATATATGCATAATCATACAACTCATCATTTGATGTTTATAAAGTAATTCGAAAATTTGTTTAGCTTTCGAACATTTGCTTTATCATCTGAATGATAAAATTTATAGAATTTCTAGCTTAAGGTGCGTTTTATATACGAAGTTTGAACTGCATCGACAATCGCATCTCTATTTACATTATATATATATTATATTATATATATATATATATATATATATATATATATATATATATATATATATATATATATATATATATATATATATATATTGAGATAGTAATTATAGTCTACAATAAACATCAATAAATTTCAGTACTTTTAAAACAACAGACCAATAACTAAAATAATAAAGCTTGCGCTAGTCAGCCCAGTTCAAATCGCCTGCTGAAAAACCTGCACTTCTAAAACTCCATCCGAACGCACCCTTTAACCTTATCATCTCGATGCATCTCAAAATCTACTGTACCGATCACTCGAGACCGTTAACTCTCTACCAGCTCCCTTCACGCTTACACCCTACCCCCAAACCACCATCCTACCGTAGAAAACGATCAACCAAAAAAACCGACTATTATACGCAAAACTCCTCGCATACACCTCATACTCGTCCAGGTGTTATCAGACCTCGTAAATCTGCTCTCTCTCTCTCTCTCTCTCTCTCTCGCGTATTATAGTGCCTTCATTCGAGGAGGGATAATCAAGCCGCGGCATGCGCGCTCATTAAGTGAGACGTTGGCCGCGGTCGCGGCGTTTTATGCACCTCTCGCGCGACTTTGGGCTCTCTCTAGACGCGAGCACATGCAGAGTTATTGTCCGCGTGCGTGCCCGACCACGCCCGCGGGGCATATAATGAAGGAGTGAGAGAGTGAGAGAGAGAGAGAGAGATGGCGCGCGGCGCTTAGGAGAAGAAAGTATATAAGGACACGGTGTGGCGTGCGCAGGATCGAGTGCAGGCTTTGCAGTAATATAGTCTGAGGTTGGATTTAGGGTTTTTGTGAAAATTAGCTTTGAAAGTATGGTGGTTGATGGGCTTGTGGTCTATGATTTTGAGGGAGGAATCGAGGGGAGACGACACCTTGGACGATGAAAAGTAAATGTAGGTAGTTTTCGAAGTTACTTTTTCTAGAATGGTTACTTTCTATATTAAAAATGAGATCGAGATATCTTCTAACCATTTTGAATGTCTTTCGTTTCAGTGCGTTATTCTAATTTATTGTTTCTAGTTTATTTATCAACGCAAATAAGAAAAAGTAACGAATATGTCGTCGAAACGTCGCTGACGAATTACAAAAATAAATCCGGTTTGGCTTATTGAATCATTAAAAATAGAATTCAATTAAAATAAATAAAAACGGTGAAGTCGTTTTTAAGAAATATTATGGACCCACCATCTTAAATTTTAAAAATTTTGATCGCCATATTGGATTGACTATTTTGAATTTTAACAATCTGACTTTTTTCGTAAACAGCGACCTGAAATTCTCAGAATACCGACTTTCACCAACAGCCATTTTTTTAATTTGTTGGCCAGCATATTGGTTTGGCCGTTTGGAATGTTCTAATGCTGACATCGGATTTGTAATAAGCGACTCAAAGAAAATCCCGGATTTCAAACCATTAAAAAGATTAATTTTTTAATTTTTTGGTCACCATATTTGATTGGCCATTTTAAATTTTGAAATTATAGCATTGTCTTCCGAATCAGCTACTTATGAAAAATAAATATCGTTTTTCACCAATAAACACTAATTTTTAACTTGTTAGCCGCCATCTTGGATCACCTATTTTGAATTCGGAAATTCTGACATCAGATTCGTAATCAGCGATCCGAAACAATGCGGGACACTAAATTTCAGAAGAACGCGTTAGAATATACGAATTTGGTCAACCTTTTTCTATATACTGCATAATTTGTCGGATTTTTCCACTATCTACTGCAAATTTAACAGCACGCTCTCTGTTATTTGAATCTATATTCCAATTTTCCAAAGTGCAACCAAAACCGCCCAACATAGTTGATTTTTAAAAAAGAAATACTGCTTATTTCCTTACAAAATTGAATTTTCAAAAATAAAAACATTTTCTTTAAAAAAGTTGTTTTGAAAAATTCGCCATTTTTAAATGTAATTTTCGTTTTTACATAATTTAAGTTGCAAAATCGTAAAGAGCGATCTCATAAATCCTTATATACAAAGTCTAATAAACACACACGAACACTCACAAATTCATTTCAGATGCCTCAGTGCTAATAAACAGCAGAATGCCTAGAATGTCTTCGACAGTTTGATCAAATTTATTTTAAATCATGACAGGTTTTCAGCTATGCATACTCTGGCTATACATACACTTATTGACAATTCTTTTAATGACAGCTCCTAACATTGGTGTATTCATTTAATTGCAATATTACAAATATTGATGAATATATTTGAATTCTACAAACGCAGATAACTGCAAAGTAAAACGATGCTACATATTGTTTTTAAACTTATAAATCATGATTCAGCTATTTCAAAACTATACTTAATCTACCTAGAAGTATTCGACTGATATTAATTTCGTCACCTAAAAATATTCTGTTTTTAGAATTATATATTCAAGGCAATGTACATCCGAAAGCGGTGGTATCATATTTAGTTATACCGAGTAGTCTATCTCGATATTCTCAACCCCTTAAATTTGCATTCATATTAACGCTTGCTTTTCCATATAATACAACTTTTAAATCCAGTACCTTCACAGTTTATCATATTTTGACACTCATTGCAGTTGTCATGAATAATTAAAATAATGGCCGTAATAAATTATATGATAAAGAATTTCCATCACAAAAACCATCGGACTCTTACCCCTTCATTGCCCATTAAAATCACATAAAAATGCAAGGCTCCCAAAACGAAACCAAATAAAAACAAGCGAAACAACGACCTCATACAACTCACGAATTAAATATCTCACTGATTAGCCATACATAAGTTCCCCTTGCAACCTCGCAACGCATATTACATACCCGCTGCACTAACAGCCTAAATTATGCGCAGTCCTCTTGCTTGATTCGCTTGTAATATAAATTCTTTCTCCCCCTAAAAAACAACGAACACACATCATGAGTACCGCTGCACCGCAGCTCGAACGCGCGAAGAAGAGAAAGGTGCGCGCATTTTACACACGCAGATACACTGCACACCGCTGCAGTTTTGAATGTTCGGAAGCGCATCAGCGACGCAGATGCTACAAAAGTGTGCGCTCGCGATTCTTATCTCCACGAGAGAGAGAGAGAGAGAGATACATCGCGGGCAGCGCCAATATAATCATTTGTTGGAAGCATCACTGCGTCAGTCATTTACATTCGCCATTCGCGGCCGCCTGATAATAACACATATCGAGATTCGTATCGAGCATTTGCGCGCGTAACGTTTTTCTTCGTGTTTATTAGCTGTGCGCACACTCGCGAATTTGGCGGCCAGCAGAACTTTCGATTAACAGCCAATTATTGTACAAATATTGGCGCGCGCGCGTGCGCATTTAAGTTTTGCGCTGTGCAGCGTTGCGCTTTATTTTTTTAATTCGAACGCTCGCGAGGCGATGTGTAATTAGAGGTGTTAATGGTGGAAGCGCCCGCAGCTGCTAAATGATTTATCGGACGGCGCGCGTACTTATGCTCATTTCGATGCGCGAGCGCTCGACTCGCGTTCGTTTAATGAACTGATAAACCTGTCGTCCGGTCGCGAGGCGCGCGTTTTTCAACGATTGAGGGTTAAATGCGAGGAGGAGCTTTGAATGAGGAAGGAAGCGCATTACTTTATTAGTTTTGTGAATCGTAAATCGTCGTAAGTTTGTTAAAGAGAACAGCTGGTAAATGTGGTTTATCGGATTGATTTATCAAAATGCCGAGCAAAGAGCTCTGAGATATTGAACTCAAATTGTTGAAAATCGTATTTCTTTCTCAAAAATTACTTTTGTATATATATTTATTTAATAAATCATGTGAATGGATCACATGTAAATATATGCAATTCCACTTACAATCTTATATCCTCATATACATGTTTGGTCATATGTTACTGAAAGTAATTTTTTGACACATGTCTTGACATACAGTTATATGTAATTTTTTTGTATGTATCTTCAAATATATTCATATACGATAGCAAACAGTCGCATTTGCACACGTACGATCCTTTGAGTTTGAAAAGAAGGTAAAATGTAATATTGAATAATGTTTCATTACGTATGTATACATACAAATTGCATATTATTATATATGTTTTTATGCAAACATATGTAATGGAACATTATCATATGCTCATTTTAAGTTATTTTCAAGTCTTTAGTTGACATGTGCTCTTATGCGATTACACACGCGCACGCATACACTCATATGCACACGCATGTGCTAACATAGCTGAAAAATGTACTGTTTCTGCACCAGTAAATGAACAAGTTACGTGACATTTTTCCATCGCATTTGAAAAAGGTTTTCTAATTGCCATAAAGCTGAATAGTAATATTTTTAAGTTTTAAATTCAGGGGAAAGTATAGTGCTATTAGAATAATGAGAAATCTGGAGCACTCACCCTATATGTTATGTACCAAATTGTGTCAACATCTGTCAAAATATGCAAAACTACGTGCTAAGCTAACATGTGCCAAATATGCTTCACACTTTAGTATATTTTAATATGAACTGCTATTGCAAATAATATTTTATATGAATTTAATTACTGTTTCGAACGGTTAGCAAATTTAGTCAGCTGCATACAATGAACCCAGTATTGGTATAGCTAGACACATTTCACATTTTCGCACGTAAGATTTAATGAAAAAATGCTACAACCAGGATTATTGAATCCTTTACTTCGACCAGGAAAGATGTCTAACCGTATCTAAGCAATTCGATCAAACGAATTTTTAAAAATGACAAACGCTTTGTCCACTTTGGCACAGAAATCATTCCCACTATAATAACCACTACCTAAATTTCATTAGAATTAAAAAAAGATTCAGTCACACATTTCCTGGTAATCAGTAATCACTTTTCAGACATTATTCGCGAAATCGTGCAAACGAGTCGCGGCGTCGCCGCCACCGCCGTCGTCGTCGTCGACAATGGAACCTAAGTAGCGGCGCGCGCGAGAACGAGGCAGAAAGCGGAAAAGGTCAAGAAGGCCGCGGTAATGCGCATCGTAACGCGCGCGCGCGGCCTGTCCATACATGATGAACGAGCGCAAGTCCCTCGTCTTTGAGCAATTCCGCCTCGTTGTTAATTCGAGAACTCTCAAAGAGGCGGCCGCCGCGTTTTGTAATATTCCGCTTAAATTTTGCTGTCGTTTTGAGCTCGGCTGCGGCTTGGATGTTGAAATTCTCCCAGGGACGGGTGTGTGTGTGTGTCTGTATTGTTGTAATGCGCGTCCGCCGCGCGTAAGTGAAAAAATATGAAGAATTCGCGAAAATTGCGCAATGGGCGCGTGAGTTGAGGGGAAAATATACGGCGTAAATGGTCTTTGGCTTCTTTGTTACGGTGGGGAGTATGTGATGAAACTGATGTTTATTTGAGTGATATTTGAAAGTATATATAAGTGTTTGGTATTGAATGAAGAAGGAAAAGGGAAAAGGGGTGGGTGTATAGAACGCATGGAAATGAAAAGTATACTTAAAGTAAACTAAGTACATTGAAATATATCGTAGAATACAATGTTAAAAAGCCGATGAAGGTTTGAAAAGAATTGAACAAACAATCTGTTACGCAGAAAAATCGTCTATACTAAAAAAAGTCTACGCAGCTGAAAAAAAAATTGGTAAATCTAAGTAAACGTTTCCTTGAATCGTACTAAGAAAAGATTTATTTGATAATAGTAAATATTTAATTATGTTTAGACTGGTATTCATCAATTCAATAAATATTTACTAAATTTAAGAAATATTTACTTTATTTGAGTAAATATTTTTTTAGTACGATTCAAAGAAACGTTTACTTAGATTTAACAAATTTTTCAGTGTACCAATGTACAAATTGAACAGACTTTGGCGCCAGAAGGGATCGGAAAGGAAGCGACCAAGTCGGAACCCAAGCCCCGGCGATATCTGCCCCGCAGGCTGAAAAATTTTTCCCCGCGCGGTGGCAAGTCTCGTACACCGCCGCTGCCGCTTTCGCAGAAACGTTTATGCGCGTATATATAGGCGCTGAAATGAAAGGGACACCGACTGCGGACTACGCGACGCCTCGTCCAATTTACGAACACCGAGCGTACAGTTTTATACATAATACATCATTCACCGCGACGTAGAAAGCAAGAGTGCATACATACGATTTTTATCGTCGTAATATGTGTACCCAAGACGACGAAAAATGAAAAATCGCGCATTCGTGCAGGGCAATTATTATTATCAATTATCGAGAAAAGTTATACGCGCGTATAGCAAGTAAATTATAATCAATCTGCATTAAGGCATTTCGCTCGTCAGGGGGGAGGGGGAGGAGGACTTTGTGGCAGTAAGGGAGCGCGGAACGGGGGTGAATTAGTAAACGTCAACCGCGCTGACATGGAAACCCTGCATTATAGGAGTTTCCATCGTGTGTGTATGCGTATGTGTGTGGGTGTACTTATAATGTGAACACGCGCGCGACTGCAAGTTCCTTTCGATCGATACGTCACACTCGCTGTAGCGAAATGTACATTCTTGCACATGGCGCGAGTATAGGGTGTACACGTACCTGTATTATAGTCGTACATTGGAATAATAAAGGAAATATGGTAGAGCTGGAGAATTCATTTTTATTCGAATTTTATGTTTTTCTGTAATAATAATATTATTGCATATATCTTTATCTAAACTGCTAAAAATTTATTGCAGAATTTTCAGTTATTTTACAGCTAAAGCTCTTTTCAAGCAATTGATAATTCAAGCAGATGGTAAATACAATTCCCATCAAATACTGAAGAATTCATACATATATGCTTTTTTTGTGTCTCAAAAATTGAATTCAAATATTTTACTTCAATTTTCAGTTATCCATGCAAATAAAGAAGTAATACATTACAACGTATACACCCTACCGAATTTGTTCGAATTTCTTCGAAATCCTCCGATGAGTTTAGCGAAAACGAGCATTTGATTCAATGAAGTTGCAGTATGTAAAAAAAATTCAAACAATTCTTCCATCCCGCGTTTACTCAAGCTAACAATCAAGTCACAAGACGCACTGCAACTAAAAATTCAAG
The DNA here is from genome assembly GCA_949152435.1 of Gastracanthus pulcherrimus. Classification (NCBI taxonomy): domain Eukaryota; kingdom Metazoa; phylum Arthropoda; class Insecta; order Hymenoptera; family Pteromalidae; genus Gastracanthus; species Gastracanthus pulcherrimus. Next base: position 38,484,456 of record OX424572.1, read on the forward strand.
AAACGTTCAACGCCATCCATTGTTCCCAACAACGCCATCACCATCCAAACATCCCAAGCTCCACTCCACGCAAAACCCTGTTTTAAAAAGAAAAACCTATAACCGCACGTAAAAGAATCGCCAGCGCTCGTGTCGCTGACAAATAATAAAATGGGCAGTAAGGAAACTCCATAACCCGCGGCGAGAAGCGCATCAAACGCGTCTATCGCAAAGATGGCCGTAGCCGCGGCTACACTCGTCGCGAGCAAATAGACCGGCCGACCGTCCATTACATTATGTACGGGCATTATAGCGCGGGCGGAGCTGCGGAGGCTCGTATTATGATGTAATTGGCGGACACGAGAGACATCGACGCGTCGCGGTATATACATCGCGCCTGCTGTCTGCTTATCGCGGGTGCATGCGTGGCTTCTGCCTGTGCGGATGATCGGTGGATTAGAATTTTTGAGCCTTCGTGTGGCTAGGTAAATAGTGAGGAATATGTCGTTGGATGCTAGTGTGTAATCAATCGATCGATCTGCGTGTAGCGTTTAGTAGCAGACGCGAGCTGGTTTGGAGCATTGAGAGGTAATATATTTCAGAAATATGGTGTATGTATTTATTTATAGGTACACCCAGTGTTATGGAATATTATTGATTTAACATATTACAGTTTGTTGATTTATTACTTTTCCGTTTGTTATTATAAATAATGAAATAATGTCAGTTGATGCAGTTTACCATCCTAGCTGTGTAATATAAAGTTTTGTTTAAATCTATAGATTGTCGCACCTTTGTTTTTAAATATTATTGTCTCATGTGGGTCAATTTGATCAATTTTCAATCAATTGAAGATTTTTATTTAAAATTTTTAAGAAGGTATTAATATCTTTAAATAACATTTATAAAAATTAAAATCCACAATGTGAATCATTTTAGTTCAGTTCAGAGACCGAGGCTAATTGGTGCACTCTATTTTTTGCAACTTCTAGGTTTTCGTGTGTCACTTGTGTCACGCATGAAAAACTAGAAGTTGCAAAAAATAGAAAAGTGATTGACTGAAACTTTTATAATTTTCTCTGATTTCTAACAAAATATACGTGACTCTTACAATTATATATAATTAATATAGTGTGTAGTCAACTAAATTCCGAAACTATAATAAAAACATATATATAACGCTATAACATTTTATTAGTATAGTTAATGAAGAGTAGCTTTCGAACGAAACCAGATACATTCATTATTTTGATTTTGTTTGTCGTAAAATTTAGCTAACAATTATTTTACGATTATCATCTTATTTGAATTGCAACCTGAAACTTTCGATATTCTTTTAAAAACCAAATATTTATTATAGTTTTCATATGATAATAATTATCAGTAATAAAGAATAAATTACGATGCACCAAAAATGTTCGAATACTTAGATCTCTCAAGACTATGCAACAGACTTCACAATAGTTTGTAGTAGGGGTGTGCACGGACCCGACTGATTTTTCTTTAAACTTGTACGATACAGCTTGTTCAAGGCAAACAGATGTCTCGGTTAAGACGTAATTGTGAAGTGACGTTTAGTCAATTGAAAAATGTTACATGATTGCGATCTCAGAATACCTCTCTAAAGATTTAAAAAATCTCATGCTTGTATGTCGGGTACGACAACGCGGACCTAGACCCGACCCGTAGACACGACTTAGATGTACGAGCTCTTTCTAACTTCTCGGGTATGTACATTTTTATTTCAATTCTAATTTTAATATCTTGTTACTTACGGTAATTGATAATTCTGTTTTTTTTTCTTATTAATTATGTACGGGTATCATTAATGCCTTATATAACTTTTATCAAGCCCGAGTTCTTCTAAGTAAAGAATATCCGTAGAAACAAACTTTTAAAAAAACGGAAATACAAAAACTACTACTTTTGTCCATTTCAGGAAGTGTATTAAGAAAAGTGTTGGAGTTTGATAAAACGCACACACACACATGTATTATAATACATGATAGCGAAAATGGTTGAGGGGCAAGTATCTTTGACTCCGCACGCAAGTACTCTCGCAACTTGACAAAAGCGATAGAGTTATTATGTTTCCATTTATGATCAAATTCGATTATGAGTCAAAGTTTGTTTACAGTCTCAAAACTGCACAATTTTGTCGCAAAAATCATGCAAAAATAATCATATACAAGGATATAAAAGGAGTAGCATCAGTCCGTGCAAAACCTCTAGACCGTAAAGACAAGACCGCAGTAAAGTATTTACACAGTTTACATATACAGTTCATAATATAAAGTTAACACTCCACATAAAATTACACATTTTATTATATAGCTCCTATGCATACGAAATGTACAATCTCAAGCCCGAAGAGAAACGGATTTATCCGCTTTCGTTCGGATACTTCTCACCTATGCACCAGCATACATCTTGCAGGATCTCAAATTAAATAAACACAGTGACCTATAACATACACTCTTAATACTTTCGCAAAAGTTAACCGACGATTGTCCTCTCCGAATACACAAACAACTCTTCCCTGCACACAAACCTCCACGATAAAACGCCTTTTACCATCACACACACACACGCGCGCGCGCAAGCATCAAAAGAGACATTAACTACATACATACAAAAACACATAAAAAAAGCATATACACCTCTCCTTTTTGGCGAACGCAGAGAGTTTTGCCCCCCTCGCGCGCGACGGAACGGCAAAAAAAAGGGAGGAGCTTATTCGCTCCGTTGTGTGCTGTCGCGGCCGCGCTCGCGTTGCCAAAGCAATTACCCCCGTTTTCTCCTCTCCGCTGCCCGCTCACCCCTACCCCCTACTCCTCTCTCGAGAGCGCGCAATATGTACATATATATATATATATATATATATGTATACGTCGGTCGCCGCGCCGTTTGACGACACCTTTCTATATGTGTTTTATGCTAGAGTCGCGAGACTCGCGACGCTGGCTGAGGCTAGGCAGGCCGCCGCCATCTTGCAAAAGCGCAGACGGCGTTCCACTTTGGTCGTGCTGGACGTGGGTATTACGAGGTGCTGTAGTGGATGGGAATTATGCAGTTGGACGTGTATAGGCGGATGCATATTGATGAGTGCACTGGCTTGTTAAGGTGCATTAGCCTTGCGATGCTGGAATCGTAGCGATTGGGTAAAGTGATTAGGGAAAGGTGGAGGGATGAGGGATTCTCGTGGTTTTCGAGTGCTGTTGATAAAAGTTAGTTGTGAATTGGGTAGTTTCTGGAATTTTTCAGTAATTGATCTTGGGATTTTGTAAGAATAATGGCAAGGTGATTTATTTAACCGTCTAGACATTTTTTATCAAATGACGCGTCAACGCCACGAGGAAAGTTTATTTTACAGTATAGTAATCAATATTGACTTTATGTGACATTAAAAATAATAATAATCATTTTTGCAGGATGGAGAGGAGACTCTTTTGAAAGAGAATACCGTATTTGGCAGTAGTTCTTCATAAATCCAATTCCTGATTAACATTATCCATAAATGCTTACCTCAAACTTGCTAAAAATAAATAAACGTTCAAGAAAAAAGAAATATTAACTCTCTAAATGTGCATTTGAAATGTAAAAGCTTTAAGCAAAATTTACTTTTATTGAAACAAGAGCTGATCAGGAATATACCTAGATCTTAAGTGACTCGTCAGAGACTAAGAATCAGAGACTACGTGCAAGAATCTAAAAATTATTGTAAAACTTTTATTACAAATGCATACAATTGAGTCATTCGTTCAACGAATGACCAAATTCGATTCTGGTTGCTTCGCAAAAAAGTGAATCATAGATCCAGCTTAATAATTAAAGTTGTGAAACATTACAAATATTTCAAATTTTTTATGTCTGGAGACATACATGACGTTGCAAATTTACTTTGAAACCCGGTATATCTAATCTACGTTCTAGTAACCGAAGTGGAAAGATCGGCCAAAAAAGACTTGACTCGTTCTTTGAATGAGCGGCTCAATTATTAAGAGAAACATTTTCCAACATCCACCAGCGTCAGAAGTAAAGTTCCACAACTTTCAGTCTAAAATTTTCAGAAAATGTCCAAATTAAGTAAAACAAAAAAATTAATGAACATAAGTATCCAGTTCCCGCGTTTCGCTTTTCTTTGTATTACATCGAGAGCGATCGTGAGTCTTCCGAGAGACGCTCGGTTTTTCTCGCGTGCAGATGTAATTTAGCCCCGGGGACACGAGAAAGCGACCGCGACGCGACGCGGACCGCGAAGTGAAAGAGAGAGATAGAGAGAGAGAGAAAGAGCGATTTCCTGGTGAATCTGTCTGTGCTCGGCTTGCGTTTGCAGTCCCGAATCGTTCACCTTGTGACTCCATTGGGTAGATATATGCACAAAGAAGGATGCCGATATGGCCCCAGATAAAACGTCAATAAGGAACCTATATAATAAATATGAGTATAAAGAATTTATAAAACCTGGTCTGACCTAAAAACAACGACACCTGATAAAATTATTGGATGGATGTTGATAAATTTCCATTCCAATAATCTTTTAGGGTGTCACTGTATTTGAGGTCTGAAACTACAATATGTTTATTACTACTTAATGAAGCACAAACGAGTTTGAGTTTTGTCTAAATATAAGTATTTTTATCATTATAAATAAATATTCACTTCTCGGTCGGTAAAGACCGGAAATATTGGACTTTCTAATTGACTTTTGGTGGACCCATTTAAACAACTCTTTTCTTCTTCAATTTTTAATATTTAATGTCTGATAAAATCTTGAGTGTTTCACTTATTTTATCGAATTTGACACTCTTTTCTTAAAATTTCTCTTCACTTTCCCCGAACAAAGTTTATTTCAATTTTCCTACTTGGACAAACTCTACACTGAGAAAACTAAATCGTAACTTAAGCAATATATATCGTAACTCACTCAACATCATATCATAAAAATTTACGTATCGATATTATAATTATTCAGCGTCAGCTGCAATATGATATCGTAAAATTAGCCATTTTAAATCTTAATTTCTACATTAAAATACAATTTGATGTATACGATATATGAATCGAAAATTTACGATATCTTAATTTTACGATATGAAATTTACGATATGGAATTTTCTCAGTGTAAGCAATACCCTGGTAGAAACTGATTTCATTTATTGGTCATTTACTGATGATTATATTTTTGTACAGACTATAAACAAGCTTATTTTCTCGATCATTTATTGAACATCGAGGAAACGCTATTTTCGAATATTACTTAGAGTGTATATTCCAAGCTTCTTCATAGTCATCATTAACTAAACATAGTTGGTTATATTGCAAGTAAAAATTGAAGAAGCTTATTAAAATAATCTAAGAAATTGCTAGTAAATTATCAATATCATCGACAGTTGCTATGGAAACCCTTAATAATTTTGAATAGTCGATACTATACTAAATCTAGACAAGTTTTCAATGTTTTCTAGACTTTTAAAATGTAAACAACTTATTCTATTTTAAGTATACTTACCTATAGTTTCTAGTATTCTAACGATTAATATTGTTTTATTTCTACCATTTCCTTGCGTTCCTGGTCTTACTTATAATTGTAAGCATCCGTGGGTATAATCC